>OX439447.1:5000-1205000 GCA_949320045.1 Scotopteryx bipunctaria | reverse complement strand
GCTTCGATTCCCGCTACGGGAGAAATGTTTGTATGTTCTGCAATTATTTCTTCCTGGTCTGGGTGTTGTAGTATTATGTATTATAAGTATGTATTTACAAAAAAAAAGTGTTAAAGTATTCTATCAGCCATCTGGTTCCCATAGTACAAGCTTTGCTTAGTTCGAGGCTAGATGGCGCTGTGTGAAATGTCCACAAATATTTATTTATTTTTATTTATATTGCCTTCATCATCATCTCCACGGTCCTTTGCAAGTCTCATCCAGGTCCGGATGGACATCACCACTGAAAATAAATAAAACCTGTCAAGTATACACAATCTGTGAAAATTTCAACTCTCTACCTATTACGGTTTATAAGATACAGCCCGCTGACAGACGGACGGACGAACGGACGGACAAAGGAGGCATAGTAATAGAGTTAAGAGTCCTGTTGGCACCCTTCGGGTAAGGAACTCTAAAAACGGTAAGAGTAGCCAATATTATTATGTTATTCCAGCAGACAGCATACATACGATGTATCATTCCAAGTTTCGTTTAAATCCATTCAGCCGTTCATACACAAACTTTCGCATTTATCATATAAGTAGGATACATAGATATAAGATAGATAAGGGATAGGATATCTATCGCCAGCTCCTCGACTACAGGGCACTGAGAGTTTATTGCAAAAGCTTGTCTCAGAGAAATACATGATAAATCCATATGCAAATAGCTGACGGCGAACTATAAACCAAATATAAACCTAACACTGTGTATCACATACTATCGCGTGGATATGTATGTATGTATGTTCGTATGAGCTAGTGGCCAACACTTGTGACGGAGTTTTTAGGCCGCCTAAAGGCCTCCGTCATGACTTAACGACTTAAAAGCCGGGACCGGCTAAACGTGCCCTCCGAAGCACGGAAGCGCTCAAGTCGTAATGCCATTGGCGATCACCCATCCCAATTTGGACTGCGCACATCGTGGCTTAACTTTGACGATCAATCAAAAACTACTCCACGAGCGCTTCGTGGCTTAGCTTCTATCTTCTCGTGGCAAAGAGCTCTTTCGAACCGATACAGAATGGTCTAGTGGTAGCGACCCCGCTTTTCTATCCTAAGGTCGTGAGTTCAAATCCGGATTTTTCTTTTTAAAAATTTAATTTACGCTCAGTAGGTACTCTTAAATGGTGAAACTGTCATGTGGTAGAACCTGATAAGATCGAAAGCAAGTCAAGTGCACGAAAGGAGCATTTGAGGCGCACCTTAAATCCTTTCACCACATTTGTTGAAATGACACTATTAGTACTACTCATCATTTCTGATACACACGACACAGGAAATCCTAGTACCTATAGGTCAGAACCAAGTCTGTGACTTGGTTGAATGGGGCAGTAAGTATATTTTACTCATCGAGCATTTAACTAATCGATGATTTTACTAGTTATTATTCACTTCGTACTGAATAATACCTAATTTAAGTTAAACTATGTCCATTTAGCACTGCGATTTACTGGTTACTTAACTTTGACCTTTAGGTAAAGTTAGTTGTTGCTTAAAGCTAGGTACCTACTATATTTAGAAATCTTGAAATTAGTTGAAATGATACGTCTGTTTACGTTTTCGTGACACATTATGAGACACTCGTGAAACATAATATTCTTGGAAATCTTTAAAAAAACGAATGAAATGAAGCTGTTTTTCTTTTTTCAATGGGAGTGCTGTTCAGATGCTGATTTTTTTTTTATTTATTTATTGAGGCACACAAAACAGAATACATTAAAATACTTTCACATAGTAAAAACATGCATAATTTTATTAACTTTTAGACGTCTTTTTCTATATTCTAAGACTAGACGGTATCCTAAGAGCTACACAACATGGATATTAAAAGTTATTATATAAGTACTTAGGTGTAGTAATGAAATAAATGAAAATAAATGTGTTAGGTAAGTAATAAATTCACTGAAATAATAGGTGAGACAAAAAAATAATTTGGCGCGTATGTTTGTTTTTATATTAGTATCATTTTTTAACTTCGTTGACCAATAAATTGTATACCACCTACCTAGTTATTTTGCAACTATGAAACTCATTCTCTTGACTTTTGCGGTCTTCCTAAATTTAATGTCAGCTGTCAAGCACAAATGTCAGATCAAAATTGTTACCCCATTCTAGTAATACTTAGGTAATCCAGAAATTACTATGCCTACTTTACAATCGTAAAGATTTCGCTTATTGCCTGCGTACAATTCCAGTTTAACCTGAACTACGCAGACATTAAAACTCTAACAAAAGGGAGCTCAGATTACAACGGTTTTCATATTTTACTTTTTCGTTATATTTAAAAAACTGTACATCCTGGAATAAAAATAAAAACTATAATTTTGGAATGTACAAAAAAACCCTTTCGTGTGGCACCCCACTCGATACATTTGTAATACTTTTTTTACTCTCTTTAGTATCCAATATCTTTACAACCCCTTCACGAATTAAGCTCATATGCTTCTCAGCAAATTTTCATAGCACAATCTATTGACCTACCAAGTTTCATACAGATTGAATTAACGGTTCGAAAGTTATGCTTTAACAAACATACAACGCCAAATAGCACAAAGTTGCCACTGAGATTTTTGTTCGCTTCGCTCGCTCGATCAAAATTATTAGTCCATGGTACCGCAGAGCACATACTGTACCCACATAATTTAACAAAGTGTGCTCACACGCGCAAATGAACAAAATAATCATTATAGTGTCAAAAAATCAAACATGGCGGCTATAAACCACCGAAACCACCATTGTGGTTTTTAATGAATTATACGTCTATCAAAAATACCACTAGTATGTACTTTTGAGCCAAAATAAATGATAGATCAAAGGCATCGCCCGCTCGACTAGGCTGGGGCTCTACCGCGCCCCAAAATATCAAAAATCTATAATCTATTTACTTTCGGTAACACTCCTGGACTTGGTAGCAGCAGAAGCGCGTTGAATTCTTTTCTTTAGCCCAAATTCGGGAGCTGGCGTTAGTACAAATACAATTATAATCCTTTTTTGAATACAACTTTGGCTACGAGTATAATCCTACTTTAGATTCGCCGGAGTAAAAAAAGATAAATGGCACTATTGCGAATTAGAATTACTATTTTATAGTGTAGTAGTACCTACTATATTCGGGATCTACTTCGGAGGTTTGGAGATGAGTAAAACTCAGTTGGAGTGTAGAAATAGGAATGATTTTATTTACAAAAAGGACAAATATTTATATGAAAACCAAAGACAAATCAACCAATAAGAAACCAGGATTCTAATTCGCGCGCTTGCTAAGACGGTGCCGCGCGCGAGCGGGGTGTGAGAGACGCGGGGCGAGTCTCGAGGCTATAAATATTTGTTCGGCCCCGGCTCCGCCCTCATTCGGCGGCGACTGCGGTGGAGAACGGACGTCTGTGTAAAGTTCTGCGTGATCTCGCTCGGTGCTCGTCGCGATGGTGAAAGTGGGAGCTGTAGTGAAGATGTGAGCCCGGTGAACGTCGTCACGAAGAGTTGGTGGTGATGGAGCTCGCAGTGCAGTGATGTGCAGTTCTTGTTTCACTTAACAAAAGGTCAAACGTTGGTGAATTAAAGTTTCTTGATTGTGTTTTCTTTCTTCCCTGTAATCCTGGTAATCCTGGTATTCTAAAGGTATTTCATGGTACTGGTATGGTATGGTAAGGTTGTGAGGTAAATGGGTAAGTAGCTGTGTCAGCTACAACTATATAGATTTTGATATTGTCTATGTACCGTACCTACGAATTTAGAATTTTCTTCTTATCTACCAAGTCTAAAATACATCCAAATTCGTATAAACTACTTTTGAAAAATAAGTACTTACCGTAGGTAATTAGATAAGACAAGTAATTTGTAGTCACCTAGATAGGTCCTCGTGGTTTTCATTGTCCAACTACTTGTACTTTCCTACTTATCTTGATACTCGCTATGTATAAGGTAGGTAGGTACCAGTTTCTATAGGTAAACACCTACCTACCTACCTATATGTTCAGCAGAGATAAACCAGAACAGTCGCAGACTTGCAGTTTGCTCAACTTATCGTGATGAGTTAGACAATTTCCAATTCGCAGCTTGGTGTGTAGTACCTATGATGCGCTCGTCACAACCACAATATTATACCTAGCTAGGTAAGTAAGTACTACCAAAAAAGTACGATAACATGTAGGTAGGTAAATTAGTCCGCACGGTACAGTAGGAACATTGATAATTGCAGCTAGTTAATTAGGTATCTAGTATCTACCTACATAACTGCGAATGTCCAGGTGTGACGCAGTCGCAACAGTGTGGAGATCTGGAGAGTACAGTTGACCAACTTCGATATCTTAGTCATCACTAGTTATTTCTTGGTCACTGTAGATTGAATGGGGAAATCTTCGATGTGAGACTGTAGGCTAAAATTTGTCTTCTCAGTGGATGGGGATCCATCCATAGCTATCCATAGATAGCGATTTTAACTTCGGTAGGTATACTAGTTTCTGTCCCAAGGAAAATAAATAATACCTATTAGGTAAGTGCCTACAGCCTTATTATATTTTTTCTTTGAAGTGGCAGAGAAAGGTTTAAAAAAGAGGTACAGATTAGAGAGAGCGAGAAGACAGACAAAAGTGATAAAAAAGTACCTTTATCTACTAAATCTAGTCTAAAACTAATCTAAAACTACAACTCATAACATTTAACTAAAAATCCATTCCGCGAACGAGTCCGCGTTAGTGTGGCCAGGTTAATTCTCAGCATGTGCTACTTCCAATCCGGATTAACAGATTGTAGTTATACACGTAAATATTATAGGTAAGAGATACAACTCTTACTTTCGACCGCGGGAGTCGGCCAATGACTCCTTGCACTCAGCTTAGATTACAAGTTTGTTATATTTGCACTCGTTATAGTTGATTTAGTAAGAGTTATTTACTATTATAACAGTCGCCATGTTGGAATTTTTGACATTCTTTACATAACAGTCTTCACTTATTTATTTTTGGGCTACAGCGACAGCAAAAAGAACTCATACACAAACAAGCATTTATTTGAAAAAACAAAAAACCTGACTACGTAGAATTTAGGTAGCATAGTAGGTCTGACATATTTGATTTTGTGACACATGATGATGAATTTGTACCATTTTAGTCGTAGAGGTACGTTTTGTACCATATTGGTTTTTTTACACTTTAGTGTCAGAAAGTATCATAAGCTGTACTTATAACATTCTTATTTAATCTAGCAGACGAACACCTCATTTGTCAAAATCCTTTAAGCCGTTTCGGCTAGAGGTAGCCAAAAAAAATTGAAAATGGCTTCTAACAGCCGCCATGTTGGTTTTTTTTACACATGGCGAAGAAACCAACGACACCTCATTTGCCAAAATGCTTCAGCTTCAGCCAAAGGAATGCACACACATACATACATACATACAATTACATACCCACTACATACACACACCCCAAACAAAATGGATACAGAATGTAGTGTCCAGCACTACCTACATGTTGTATCTCCAAGTAGGTACATTATAGATGAAAATCATTTCTCCAGGCACCAAGATTTTTTTGTCTATGCTTAGGGAGTTATACCAGCCATAAGTAGGTTCGTCAAAAAATAATTTATTCATAAGCCTACATTATCAAAGTAAGAACCTACCCTACATACCTACATACTAACTATTATAATTATTATTGTTAGGTAATACCTATAAGAGCAAGCTCTTGTTTTGTCCGTTACCTACTACCTAGGTACCTAGTTAAAAACCAATACCCCTTCGTTGCTATAATAACATAAAGTTTTTGTTCCTCCTCTATTTCTCTCATTTTCACGCTCCTATCAAAATGTTTATCTTAGTAATAAGTCTGGGATTAGTTGCCCGTCCTCGTAACTACCAACTTCCTTGACTACAATAGCACTACTTTTAGAAATAACAAAACCGAAACTTAAATTATTATTATAAAATATTTTGTGCTAGTATAGTAAAAAAATATTTAAAAAGTGGGTTCATTTATTCGAATTCTCAGAATAACAAAATGGCGTCTTGACTGAGTCAACAGATGAGAAAATAAATTCACGAAGACTAGGCAATAAGGTTTCAGACCGCGCTTGCCCGAAAGGGAAAACTATTGTAGCTGACACAGCTACTTACCCATTTACCTCACAACCTTACCTTACCATACCATACCAATACCATGATTACACCTTTAGAATACCAGGATTACAGGGAAGAAAGAAAACACAATCAAGAAACTTTAATTCACCAACGTTTGACCTTTTGTTAAGTGAAACAAGAACTGCAAATCACTGCACTGCGAGCTCCATCACCACCAACTCTTCGTGACGACGTTCACCGGGCTCACATCTTCACTACAGCTCCCACTTTCACCATCGCGACGAGCACCGAGCGAGATCACGCAGAACTTTACACAGACGTCCGTTCTCCACCGCAGTCGCCGCCGAATGAGGGCGGAGCCGGGGCCGAACAAATATTTATAGCCTCGAGACTCGCCCCGCGTCTCTCACACCCCGCTCGCGCGCGGCACCGTCTTAGCAAGCGCGCGAATTAGAATCCTGTTTTCTTATTGGTTGATTTGTCTTTGGTTTTCATATAAATATTTGTCCTTTTTGTAAATAAAATCATTCCTATTTCTACACTCCAACTGAGTCTTACTATCTCCAAACCTCCGCAGTAGATTCCCGCAAATAGTAGGTACTACTACATTGGTGACCCCGTGAAAGACACAGCCTTCCTGAGGAGAAATCTCACGCTCAACTCAGCGCTCTCCGAAGAACGAAGACCCCCACACAGAAATGGAGAATCAAGACGCAAGAACCGCCGCCGCCGTCGCCCTACCTCACGAAATAGCTGGCATAGCACTCTCGATGAGGATACCACCGTTTTGGAGAGACAATCCCCGACTGTGGTTCATCAGCTTCGAAGCGGCAACCAACGAACTACACAAAGGAGAAGCCCAGCTAGCGCAGATGCTCATCGCCAAATTAGAAAAGCAAGACATCGAACAGATCTCAGATTTGTTTCTCCATCCGCCATCATCAAAAGAATACACCGCTCTGAAGAACAGGCTCATTTCATCATACGAAGAATCCGACAACCGCAAGCTCCAGAGACTACTGTGCGAAGTCCAGCTAGGAGACCAGAAGCCTACACAACTGCTACGGAGGATGCGAAGCCTAGCTCACGACAAGATCCCAGACTCTACTCTGCGAATGATGTGGACCAACCACCTACCTCCACACATCCAATCCGTCCTGACAGTCAGCGATACCTTCTCCAGCAGTACTTCACTCGACGAACTCGCACTGTTAGCCGACAGGATGATGGAAGCCAGCTCAAGCACGCAAGTCTCAGCCGTTGAAGCTAAATCACCACGACCTCAAGCCAACGCCGACTCGAAGTACCTCGTTGAAGAAATTCAGAAGCTGTCAGCCGAAATCGCCGCTCTAAAATCATCTCGCCAACAAAACAATCATCATCAGTATCAACCTCGACGTCCATCCCACCGTGAAAACCACTCTCCAAGCCGCGACTACATCAGCTGAGACCATAGCGAAAATAGTCTATGAACATTGGATCACTCGCTTCGGTTCACCAAGGCTAATAACCACCGACCAAGGAAGAAACTTCGAAAGTCGACTATTCGCCAAGCTACTTCACACTGTTGGGACTCTCGCACTACAGCCTACCATCCACAAGCAAACGGCATAGTCGAAAGATGGCACCGCTCACTCAAGACCGCGCTGAAAGCTCGTCTATCATTACATACATCGTGGATAGACGAGCTACCTACAGTTTTGATGGGTCTACGCGCCGCCGCACGCTCCGACACTGGTGTGAGCGCCGCTGAACTTACCTACGGATACAACCTTCGCCTACCATGTGATTTCTTCACCACTCCATCATCAGCTGAGCCCCAGGACATGGACTCTGATTATGTAAGCCGACTACGCTCAACAATCAACGCCGCACGTCCGAGTCAGCCCACAACATCACACGGAAACAAACGGCCTATCTTCATACATAAAGGTCTACAAACCTGCGAACAAGTCTTCATCCGCAACGACGCCGTGAAGAAACCTCTGCAACCTACATACGAAGGACCCTACAAAGTACTGGAGAGGAACAGCAAGACTTTCAAGATACTACTACCGGAGAGAAGATCGGCAGTAGTATCTATCGATCGACTTAAGCCTGCCTATACAGTCGACGAAAGTAGCTACGATACCTACCTACCTGTACCTTCATCAAGCTACTTACCATCATCACATCAAATACCTGCACCAGCGGACAATAGTCATCATTTACCACCAGCACCAGCTTCATCACTTCCCCCACCAGCGACTCAAGACACACACCTACCACACGCCAAACATCGCGCCAAGTTCCATCATCGATCCTGAGGACAACTCGGAGTGGACGCGATGTCAAGCTTCCGGTACGCTTTCGCTAGGGAAGGAGCCATGTAGCTGACACAGCTACTTACCTGTTTACCTCACAACCTTACCATACCATACCAGTACCAAGAAATACCTTTTAGAATACCAAGATTACCAGGATTACAGGGAAGAAAGAAGACACAATCAAGAAACTTTAATTCACCAACGTTTGACCTTTTGTTAAGTGAAACAAGAACTGCACATCACTGCACTGCGAGCTCCATCACCACCAACTCTTCGTGACGACGTTCACCGGGCTCACATCTTCACTACAGCTCCCACTTTCACCATCGCGACGAGCACCGAGCGAGATCACGCAGAACTTTACACAGACGTCCGTTCTCCACCGCAGTCGCCGCCGAATGAGGGCGGAGCCGGGGCCGAACAAATATTTATAGCCTCGGGACTCGCCCCGCGTCTCTCACACCCCGCTCGCGCGCGGCACCGGCGCGAATTAGAATCCTGTTTTCTTATTGGTTGATTTGTCTTTGGTTTTCATATACTTTTTGTAAATAGATTCATTCCTATTTCTACACCCCAACTGAGTCTTACTATCTCCAAACCTTCGCAGTAGATTCCCGCAAATAGTAGGTACTACTACAGTACCTACCTATCTACTAAAAAGTGTATTTTATGATAAGTTTTTTTTTATTTGCTTTTAATCATGACTGTCTACGCTTTTACCCAAGGCATTGTTCCGAGCCCAAGGCCTCCCACCCAACCCAAGGCATTTACGATAGCTGATACAAGCAGTACCTTGAAGTGACAGCAGTAGGTATACAACCAACAGTCAGCTGTCACTGTCAAAAATTCATATTACCTATAGTAGGTATAGTATGAACTCGATTTTCATCCCAGGTACAACGAAATAGAGTTGATTATTGATTAGTACCAACCAACAACCGCAGTAGGCATCTGAAATAAAATAAACAAAAAAAAATTCAAACGCATTCGTTTCGTTGTGGTGTTGTGTAGTTTCGTCAGCTCGTTCGTGCTTCGTTATCAATGAAGTTCAATCGAAGCAAAACAAATTATAATTGCAGATAACAGCGCTGCTTACGTAAAACGTCGAGCGCGTTTTACTCGAGTTGAGGCATTTACAATTTCACAAACTAAAATGTCGAGTTTAGTGTACAAGAAAACTGTTTTGTTGAATAAATTAGTGAAAAATGTTAATAATTGCACAAAAAGGTTATCTTCGCACTTCACTTATTTCCCTGATAGGGAAAAACCAGTTGAAGGTAAGTTATTGTTTGTAACTACATTTTCATTCTAACCAGGCAATCTTGTAATCATGAATGAATTGATTTATTTGCCTGATTCTTTTTTTACTTCCCTGCTCAACTGGGAGTAAAGAAAAAACATAGAATGCATCCAGCTGTATCTCTCCCCAAGCATGTTGTTAAAGTCTAAGGGATAGTATCCTCTCCAACATAATGGACTTAATCGGCCTTGTCCACAGGAAAGAAATGGTCAATATATGCGGAGCTGACTACGCAGCGGGTTTCCTCACAATGTTTTCCTTCACCGCTTGAGAGTACTGGTATAGTGCACATAAATTTTTCGCACAGAAAAATACATTGGTATATAACCGGATTTGAACCCACGACCTTAGGATCGGAAGGCGGGGGCACTACCAACTAGACCACTAGTGCTCTCTAACATAAATACACCTTAGTACTTAATTAATCAATGTTCTTTAATTATATATTGCATATTAATTTTCAGGGGCAACTGCAAAAATGAACATGATGCAAGCTATCAACAATGCCATGGATATAACGCTCAAGAGTGATCCCACCGCTGTGTTGTTTGGTGAAGATGTGGGCTTTGGTGGTGTTTTCAGATGTGCATTAGGATTACAGGTAGATATTTATGACAACTACAACTAAAAGTTAATGCACAATACACCCCACTGCGGGGCGTCAGTGCAGATCTTTGTTCCCCTAACATTAGAATTAGAATTAGAATTAGAATTACAACTAAAAGTATTGGCTATGACTTGCCTAGAGAGTAAGCTACATGAGAGCACTGGTGGTCTAGTTGCTAGTGACCCCGCTTTCCGATCCTAAGGTTGTGGGTTCAAATCCGGTTGTGTACCAAAGGATTTTTCTGTGCCAAAAATTATGTCCGCTATACTAGTGAAGGAAACGTGCAGCTTAGTCTTATCTGTCTCAGGACCGACCTGGATGAGGGTAGGACTTTGACTTTTGAGCACTGATTTTTTAGCTCATAACCAGTTGTCAAACAACACATTGACAGAATTAGCAGTAACAATATATTCCGCCCGCGGCTTCGCTCGCTTAATACCAGGATAAAAAGTAGCCTATAATAGCCAGCATACATACTAAGTATGTTTCAAGTTTCATTCAAATCCGTTCAGTTGTTACAGTTTATATTGTCACATCCACACATCCTCACAAACTTTCGCATTTATAATATTAGTAGCATAACATGCAATGGGTAAAATCAGCGGATGACGTACATATATGCACTTAATATAACTTATCATTAGTATTGCATTCCAGGATAAGTACGGCAAAGACCGCGTGTTCAACACTCCATTGTGCGAGCAAGGGATCGCAGGTTTCGGCATAGGGCTCGCTACGGCCGGCGCCACCGCCATTGCAGAGATACAGTTCGCGGACTACATCCTGCCGGCTTTCGACCAGGTTCGTGTATTACTAAGGTAAAATAAGGTTTTTTTTATATTTCACACAGCGCTATCTAGCTCCAAACTAAGCAAAACTTGCACTATGGAAACCAGATGTCTGATACAATAATTATATGCTTTTTTTGTAAATAAATACATAATACTACAACACCCAGACCCGGAAGAAATATTTACAGAACATACAAACATTTCTCCCGTAGCGGGAACCGAACCCATGCCTCTGTCATACAGGTGTAACTTGACCTGACGGGCAAAACTGTCACATCCTAGGGTGTATTTAACGTGAAGAATGTGTGTTACAGCTGGTGAACGAGGCAGCGAAGGCGAGGTATCGCTCCGGCGGTCAGTTCGAGTGCGGCGCGCTCACCGTGCGATCACCGTGCGGCGCCGTCGGCCACGGCGGGCTCTACCACTCGCAGAGCCCCGAAGCCATGTTCGCACACGCGCCCGGACTCAGGGTACGTCCTCTACACACGGCCCCGTCACCCGGTGCACACGTTATACAAACGGCCGTGTTTATTATACAACGTGTAACATAATGTCCCTATAAGCCCGAAACGGGGGTGTTCTATACGTCATTGCGAACAACGTTTGTTCAACGACTTTTAAAATTTCAAAGGTTTTCATTCATGAAATGCCTCTTAAACTTTGCTCCAATACGTAACTTGACACAACATGAGGCATCCCTATTTACAGCTGTTTTTTGACCTTTAAGTGTGAACTCTAGATGAAACAGGTAACAGAACAGACACCATTAGTAAAATGCCTACCTACTTACCTAATAACGAGGTGGCTTAATAAGTAATTTCTATTTTTTTTGAAGGCCTAGTGGTACCTTGGTATTTATTGGTAATTAAAATGTAAGGTCACATCACGACTAAAATCCCTAGGCACCGTAAACATCCTTTCAGATCTCTTTGTTAAGTACCTAGTATAGGAGATAGGTACCTTACCTACTCAATTTTGTATCTACCTACTCGGGCCTTAAAGGTATCCTCAGTGGGTGCCAAGGAGTATGAGAGGATGTCTACCGTGCCTGAGGATAAAGCCGTGATACCTACTCAATTTTGTACCTACCTACTCGGGCCTTAAAAGCATCTTGAGTAGGTAACAAGAAGTATGAGAAGAGGTCTACCGTGCCTGAGGATAAAGCCGTGACCCTATTCCACTTTAGTTTTTCCAACGATGTATTATTCCAATATTCATTGGAGCATTTTTCAATGCAATTTTGTACCTACCTACTTGGGCACTAAAGTCAAAGGTTGTGACTTATCTGTCTTACTAATCTTCATTTTCATCGTGAACAGCCTATTTGTCATTGGTTGCATTGAAACAACAACAACAACTAGTGGGATGACACCTCGCCCTAATTGGCTGTCGGTGCCTTTGCTAAATTCAAAATCCGCAACCGTCAACCGACACCGCACCGCAAGCGTTTGTTTAATAAAATCAAATTGGTTCCGTAGGTTTATTTGTTTTTTACTTTTCTTGATTGAACTACGTAATTGTTGGTAGGTTATTATGTAAGTAGGTAGGTACCTAGTAGCAAATGGGGATGGAGCACATGGTAGCATATTGGTATGAACCCCGCCTTCCCATCCTTAAGTCGTGAGTTCGAATCTATGGATTTTTCGATTCGAAATTTATGTGTGCAATATCAATGCTCTCAAACGGTGAAGGAAAACCTCGTGAGGAAACCAGGCATGTCATAGACGTGTGTCAAAGTGTACGAAAGGAACCTTCAAGGTGCACTCTAATCCTTCCACCACACTGGTTCAAAAGAGCTAGCGACACGGACACGACGACAGTAGTAGTAGTAGTAGTAGTAGTAGATGTATGGTGAAGTTTTTTTCCTTTTTTTTCCAATCGGTATTTAGTGGGTTACCCCAGACAAGGAACCCTAAAAATTCGGCTTTCGGCAATAGGTACCTACTTTTGGTCGCAAAACAGATCGGTTTTTATCAGTCGCAATTAGCATTCGTTCCTTGCAACAACTGCAACAAGCAATCTCTCGGTTCGCGTAACTAATTAACGATACGATGTCGGCTTTGTACTCAAACGGTGAGTATTATGATATGGTGTTGTGTGTGTGTGTTGGAGCAGCACCAAATAATTAATAGCTTAGTAGCGGCGCGTCAGCTCTACAGAGAGCGTTATCCAGGGCGGCCATTGCCATCTTACGGGCTATTTTCTGGGATTGGTGAACCGTCTTCTCTCGACGGGATCTTTCCACCGGCGCACCAGTGAGGGAAGACCGGGAATTCGGTGGTGTGTTGTACCTACTTCCCTTTGATGGATACCGAGTACCTACTGTGTGTGTCAACAGTGATAAAATTCAGTGATAGGTAGGTATGATGATAGGTACCTAACCTATCACCCTACCTAGTAGGTACCCCATTAGTACCTAGCTTACTAATAAAAAATGACAAAAATAATTTTGTGATTGTGAATGTGAATGTGAATGTGTACCAGTAATACCAACCTAGGTACCTACATACCTACCTAATACCTACCATGTCAATTAGCCGTGTTCCGAGCCAACCAAGAAGAAGGGAGAAAAGGTATAACTTAACTTTTCCTGTACCTAGGTCCTTAGGTAACTACCTAGGTAGATGTAGGTAGGTAGTTGTTTTTTATGTGTGAAAAATATCGTGATTTTAATCTTCGACTTTAATTTCTACGTAGAATTAAAAAAATTGCAAATTCTTACGAAAACTTTGGTGATTACACCTAGGTACTTTTTGAAACTTGCCGCGCGTTCAATTGTCTGCGTATGTGTGGGTCCGACGCGATAGGAGGGTGCGCGTGTGTTTGTTACCTACGCAAATGGTAAACAAACACATAGGGTTGTCACAAATTTCTCATGAAATAATTTGTTTTTAATTGTATTGAAATTTCAAATATGATGTATTGAACTTTTGCACACGTCAATGTATTCAAGTGCTCGGTCTGAATACACCCCTTTCGGGCTTATAGGGACATTATGTTACACGTTGTATAGTTACTAATAGAGGTATCTGTTGGGATCAAAGTGAGCTGGGATAAAATTAAGTAATTGAATAAAGTGATTTTGGTGTTTGTATAAAGAAACAATGTCGGCCCCTGATCCTATATATATGTATTAGTTGTATTTATTTCTGTTAATAAATACTATTTAACTATGTACCCACAGATAGTGGTCCCGCGCGGCGCCATCACGGCCAAAGGGCTCCTTCTCTCGTGCATCAGAGAACGCGACCCGTGCCTGTTCCTGGAGCCCAAGATCCTGTACCGCTCGGCCACTGAGGATGTGCCCGTGGAGGACTACACCATCCCGCTGGGGAAGGCGGAGGTCTTGAGGGAAGGTAATTCCAGAAAAATAATAAATAACAGGTTGAATAGAAACAAGCAAAAAGAACAAAAAAATTTAGGTGGAATACTAGCTTACCCACGTGCTTTAATTGATTTTTCGACACCATGATGATGGTGGTGATGAATTTGTATCATTTTTTAAAAGATTTTAGTGTTTTCTTAGTTTATTTTTTGACACTTTAGTGTCAGAAAGTGTCATAGGTACCTATAAGACTCAGAACAATAAATACATAGAAGGCAGGTTAAAATTTGCTGCTAATAATCATAGTATGTTGCTTCTTACTCCTATGCTAGGAGACAATTAGTTAAAGAGAGACAAATATATTGCTGTAAGACAGCCGTCTTCCCGTCCCGTACCGATAAATATGTATCATAGACAATTGAAGATTTTCATAGGGAAGGGAACATAGCCTCATCGTAACTATTCTTTATCGATAAAAAAATTTACTATGATGCTGATCAGTATAATCAATCATAGCTACTTTACCAGTTTACTAGAAAAACGGCCGTGACAAGGGCGGACATGCCGAAACTATAAGGATTCATTATTTCGAAATAAAAGTCAAAATCAAATAGCATTTATTCAGTGATATCCAGGGATCAATTCGAACTCTCCTAAAGCTAGGTGTAGGTAATACATCATCATCATCGCTTGGTACATCTTTCTGGGTCAGTTTCTGGGTTCATACTTCGGAGATCTGCTAATTCCACGTCCATTGCATAATTTTTATTGATCCCTTAAAAAAAAGATAGCATTATAATCAAACTACTGGTACCCTCGACTTCGTCTGCGCAGGATTGGTACTTCGAGTAGCTTATTATCTTCACCAAGATCCCATCTATCTTTATACCAAAATTCATCAAAATTAGTTCTGCGGTTTAGTCGTGAAGGCGTAAAAGACAGTCAGAGTTACTTTGAGAGACCCTTGTTCTATATTGTAATGTAACGCAATCTAAATCGGCTGAGCCGTTCTATCGGTCTATCAGTAACAAAGATCTAAGTATCTACATTCTTTATATTAGGAATTAGGATATGATATGAGTAGTAAAAAGTACATAATCAAGTACTTACAGTGGTAGGTACTTAAGAGTAATCTATCGATAAATAGTCGATCTGGTACTGTGGAACAACACTATGATAACCTATATGTTTTGTGTTTTTTGCATAAAACAGGCAGTAAATCCTCATCAAACATGATTCTATGATGGTATATTGTATAAAATTTGTCCCCTTACACATTAAAATTGAGACTTTGATTCTACAATTCAACAAAACACTTACCGGTAGCAACTTATATTCACATCATTATTTTGCCTTCTGGACGAATGAGATTTACATCCTGGCACTGCACAAGACATTATTTCACCTTTAATTTTAATATTACCTACAACGAAAGCTTTACAGATAAGTAATATTAACAAAATTTTATATTTTTTCATTCATACATAACAAAGCTCCGTTCGAATGTAAACATAACCCTGATACGTAAAGATGTCACCCAACACACAAGATGAACTTTCTATTTCTATTACCTCTTTAATTTGGTGTCGTAACAAAGGTAACCATGACGTCATGGTAACCAAGTTTGACGTTGAGCCTGGTACGAGCAACACAAAATAATAACAGATTCATTACACTTGTCTCATTCCAAGACAAGAATATGTCCATAAAGAAGAAAGTGACAGGTATAGCTGACTCAGTCTTAAATTTAGTGTGGCTTCTATGTATTTATTGTTCTGAGCTATAAGATAATACCCCCGAATACTCAAACGCGACTCTGAGTTGAGCATGTTTCAAGTCACGGTTTTTTGACAGCTTTTGATGGAAATCTGTCAAAAACTCGTAACTTGAGACGTGCTCAACTCTGAGATGCGGTTGAGTATTCAGGGGATAGATAAGAAGCGCTCGTGACGTAGCTTGCTTATATGTTCTTGATTGATCGTTGAAATTAAGCAACGTTGTGCGCGGTCACAATTGGGATGGGTGACCGCAAGTGGCATTACAAGCTGAGCGCTTCCGTGCTTCGGAGGGTACGGTCCCGGGCTTTTAAGTCGTTAAGCTATGACAGAGGCCTTCAGGCGGCCTAAAAACTCCGTCACAAGAGCTGGCCACTAGCTCATACAAACTTACTTAATTAAACATTGCATTCACAGGTGATGCTGTAACATTGATCGGATGGGCGACACAGATCCACGTTTTGCTAGAAGTGGCTCAAATGGCTGAGGAGAAACTAGGCATCAAATGCGAGGTCATCGACCTGCAGTCGATATTGCCCTGGGACGAAGAGACTGTTTGCAATGTGAGTTATATGAAGTGCGACTTCAATGTGATCTTTAGAGGTAGATTTTAGAAACAAGCGACGCGTCGTTGCCCTTGTATGGGACGCACTTACCCCCAAATACTCAAACGCGACTCAGAGTTGAGCACGTCTCAACTCACGGTTTTTTGACAGTTTCTGATGGAAATCTGTCAAAAAAATCGTCATTCGAGTCGTGCTCAACTTTGAGATGCGTTTGAGTATTAGTGGGTTAGTCGTGTCACTAGTTCTTTCGAGCCAGTGTTGTTAAAGGGTTTAGAGTGCGCCTCAAAGGCTCCTTTCATTAGTCAAAGTAAAAAAATATATATTCCTTAAAATCTCTGGGATCACTTGGACTTGCAAATTTTCTTATGTTTACTTGTGGCTCTGAACCACCCCGTTAGGGATACGGGCGTGATAATATGTACTATTTATGTATGTAAAAATCCATTGGTGCGTGACCGAATTAGAACCCACGACCTTGGGATCGGAAGGCGAGGCCGCTACCACTAGACCATTAGTGCTCTCAACTATGGCACGCAAAAAATATTTTCTAATGTATGAAACGCCGCGTCATTGACCCCGCTCTAGTGACGTTCAATACATTTGCGTAGTCGCTCTGTCGCGGCGTTACTAACGCGGTGCCAAGACGCGCGGTAAGGAGGCGCACGGTTGCCTACATTTTGATACAAAGTTAAGCTATGTACACGTGGGTCGCGTTCAATGCGCAATGCGCAGATTCTAAAAGCTTTCATTTCCAATTTCAGTCTGTAAAGAAGACTGGTCGCTGCCTGATATCGCATGAAGCCCCTCTGACGTCGGGATTCGGCGCCGAGTTGGCGGCAACTATTCAAGTAAGTTACGTTAAGCTAGCCCACGAAGACTGTTTGTAGCCATAAAGATTTTTGCATTGCTTTAGTCGAGATTGTACGGTTTGTGCAAACCGCACAAATTCCAACATGTTCTCGCGGGTCAGCGTTTTACGCCACGGCGTGGTTTTCTTGCCAATGCAGGGCAGTTGCAATCAACCACTAACGACACCACGTCGTAGCGTACTATCGCTAACGTAACTCATCAAACTGAACGAATAAACGGGGAACCTTTAACGAACTATTTTACTCAACGAACCTATAAGATACTAGGGTCCAGACCCTACAGAGATAAAGACTAGCCTATTCGCCTGCACAGGCCGTGCGCACTTTTCCTATCCCAAACGCGCGATAGATGCGATTCTGTGACTGCGGACTCGTGGTCACACTGGTGTGTCAGCGATGCAGAAACGCGTTTGGACTGGCCGCCGCGCGCTGGGAACTGTAATCATAATTACACGTTTTTGTTTACAGGAGGAATGTTTCCTGCACCTTGAGGCTCCAATCAGGAGGGTGACGGGTTGGGACACTCCTTTCCCCCACGTCTTCGAACCCTTCTACCTGCCTGACAAGTGGCGCTGCTACCATGCGCTCACGCAACTTATTAACTATTGATAAATAATAACAGATGTTCTATTGACATTTAATTTTATTGGTGTAAGAATGCATTTATTGTTAACTAGTTGAAGTTTTGAATATATTTTTTGAAATCTTTTTGAAAGAAAGAGGTTTTACATAAGTAGGTGACCTACAGGGATCTAATAGGGACGAAAAATAATTAAATGAAAACACATTGCATGTCCTTACATTAATTTATTAAAAATGAAATACAATCGATAAAAATAACTAGACATTACGAACGGGGTTGTTAGTACAAAACTTAAAATAAATGATGTCAAATCTTACAAGGAAATCAAAACACTAGTTGTGCCATCGTAAAATAAACATGAAAATGACAAAAATATGTGTAAGCTTCGGAAATACCCTATAAACTTACATAACTACTTTCCTTCATACAATTTACTTCGAAAACTTCAGTAAAATTCATAAAAGTACAAACCATTAATATTTTTAAAATAAGAAAATTCCTTGTGATGCCTAATATTTACAATGTCATTCACGTGAGCAGTTAATTTAAGAAATTTTATGTCTATTTGCACCAACTTACATCCAGCTATTGAAAAAAATCCTACATCGAAATTAGTTTTTTTATGAAAAATAGTCAAAGCTTTCAAAATTAAGGAGTATGTCAGGGTTGCAGTAAGGTGGTGCAATCAGAATAATTTGCTTACAGATAAGGCAAATATGACCAGCACCTAACACTAGAATTAAGAAGCAAATCAGATCACCTACTGATATGAACGCAAGCAACTACAAAACAGTATGAAAATAATTGACAGACTCTAGGGAAAACTGAACACATGCGGCACTTGATCAATTTTCTATGAAATAAAGCAATTTTATTGATCAAACGCCAATACAAAACTACAATCTACTTGTGCACAAATAAAACCAGTTGACAACTTTGCAAACAGCCTTCCTATTCTGTTTTATAAAGAGCATCATACTTAAGTAAATGCTCTATGAAAACTAACAAAATTGCTTTCATATTTAAGCTTTTTTATAGATTAGGGCGGCTGTAGTCGGAGCAAAGTATTATGCAAATTCATATTATGAATATAAAAATAGAAATTAGCCTTATAAAATTACAAAGTTAAACTACCTGAAAATCGCGTCAGGGAAAAGGGAAAATCAGACTGGTTATAAAGAAATGCGAACTGCAAATAAATAAGCCAAACTTAAGCCAATATCCCGATACTAATAAATATACTAATTTTGTTCTAGAAATGCAAGTTTTCTTTTTTCGCATTGTCCGGTTATATTGTCTAGGATTAGGATATCGGCAGAAATAGTTTCTACTCGCGAACCGAGCGAGCGTTGAATTTCAGATACGGACCGACCGACGGTGAATTGGGAAAACGCATCATGTATCTCTCCAGACGTAAGTACTTGACGGTTATAAGTTTTCCCTCGTACCACCAGCCGTGCATACTGCGGTAAACAACGCTAGCATCGTTCGGAGTCGCACACTTCACATACACGCAGAAAGAAGCGCGGTCCAAGTCAATGTGTAGAATGTTGCAACGATCACCGCACTTCTCCAGAATAGCTTCCTGCAGTACCGAGCGCAGATTCGGGTTGGTGTCGTTCTTGTCGAACATGTGACGGATCTTCAAGCATGGTGTGGGGGCTTCGGGGACGTTGTTAACGGAGCCTTCCTGGGTCTCGAAGGCCTGTCCTTGCCAGGAGGCGCCACGCTTCGGACTCGCATGTGCCGGGGCCAGCCAGCGCCACACGCGGCAATCCTCTCCATCCACAGACTGCACTTCCATTCTCACTCGACTCTCGTTCCTCTGTATAAACTTCACCGCCGCGTCCCAAGTCGAGCTCATCTTCTCTCTATTCTGCGCGGATATCAAGGTATCTCTCACATGGTCCACGGATATGTAAGGCTCACCGCTGTCCTCGGTCTCTTGGTAGACCAAATCTATGATCTGCTCGACCATGGAGTAGATCTCTTCGCTTTTCTGCTTGCGATAACCGACGTAAAGCTTGTAGCCCTTCTGTCCTCCGAGAGCCATCAGAGTCAGGAGCGCTATGACGATCACAGTAGAGCCGGCGGAATAAAGAGTGTTGACGAACAGACACGACAAGGGCGTCGAAGGGTCCGCTAGTGTTATGGCTACGCTGCCCTTAGAGCGCTGTTGAACGAATTGATCCGTTGAGCTGATCGGGGTGTACTCCGCGTCCTTTGTGTACAAGTTCTTGAGCTGAACGACGCTGAGGCCCCACCTAGGATTGCTGACAATCAGTACTTGTAAGTTGTTCAGATCCGTGCGGCATTGACTGATGTCGGCGGTGTCGACGCGAGCGCTTGCTATGTCTAGGATCTCTCGCTCCGTCAGGTAAGGCATCGCATTTGGCTGCCCACATTTGTATGCAGCTATTTTAGCCGTTAGATCTGGATGGATCACTTTCAGCAGGTCCTTCGCATAGCCGACTTGTTCTTTAGGCACGCAGTTGATCCCAGGCCTATTCCCTGGGATGTTGAGCTGACAGATCGGGATGACGCTGTTCTGGTCGTCGGCGACGGAAGTGATATCGTTCTTCTTAACTATGTACATGAAGAACAAGCAAAAAAAAAAAAGTCCGGCGAGCGCGAGCAGTGCAAAAGATACGAGATTGTTCTTCATGAATTTCTTATCAGAAGTAATCTTATATTCGTCGGGTCTAGAGACGCCTGTTATGTACGACCTACGGGGCAGCATCGAGCTTCCATTGTTGGAGTCCCGCTCTAAAAAAGGGTTCGGTTTCGGCGTCGCCTCGGGCTTCAAGGCTGACAGGCGGCGGGTGAAGTTGCTCAGGTATGGAGATTCGACCTCGTCAATGATGGACGTTGACGGTTGGAAGGTTGAAGCCGGTTGGTAGCTTGGAGTATTGTAAGTAGACGTGAAGAAGGACTGGCGGTCACCTAGCGTCGATGTTAGGCCTAGTCTAGACCGGATCGAGTTTAAGTGGTCTGAAGATGACAGTCCGGAGGAGAAGGACGAAGTGAGGCCAGTTGGGGAAGTTGAGGGGCGAGTCAAACGGGAGGGTTTGGCGGGACTCTGGTTCGGCGACGGGTCCGCTGGGAAAGTGCTTGATATGTAGTCGCTCGACCTTGAACTATTACGGAAGGACGTCGACTTCTTGTCCATGTCAACATCGCTGTCGGATCCAGTTTCGAACTCGTCATCGTTCGCAAAAGTGCGGGTGATGCGGCGAGTGGTCACAGTTTCGACTTCCTCGTGGGTGCGAATGGGGGATTTCTCCTCGTCGGTATCAGAATCTTGTTTATCGGTGTCCATTTTGACTGGGGATGGTGACCTCTTCTTGGTTGCCCGTCGGGTTTTGCTGGCCGATGGAGGCAGCATGGCTCCCCCGGTGGTTAGCCTCCGTCCTCGCTTCTCCTTTGCCTTTGTATCCAGATCTGACTCTTCGCCACTGGAGTAACGGAGCAGCGAGTGCCGGCTATCCATTTTATTATCGACGCCAGCCCTGGAATTGCCTTTCTCTAGTATACCTTTTACCTTTTTGATGAACAGAGGTCTGGTCGTAGGTGTGATGGGCATTACTGGATAGCCATGTTCTGAAAGTTTTGCTTGAATCTCAGCATCTGACATAGAGTCCACTTGGTCAGCTTTTGAGGCATCTGCAACAATAAGGTTATATTGTTAAAGGCAAATAAAATTAACAAACGGATTTCTAGGATTTTCATATTTTGATTTTGGCAATTGCCAAAACGCCACCAAAGTTATAAGCGAAAATATAAACATGACCAAAATTGATAACCTCTACATACCAGGGTCATTGACTTTAGGTGCTATAGGCCAGTACTCATAGTAAGACTTGTGTTAAAACAATCGGTAGAGGTCTGTGATGATATAATAGAAAAAGAATACAGTGGACCTTACTTCAGGCATTTTATTGTAATCCTGGCATTAACATCATTGTATGATCTCTGCCGTCCAATTACTAAAATGCTGTTAAGTGACATTTGTTCAAATTTGACTTTTATGTACTGGGCGAATGCGCTTTTTTTTCTGTATCGACCAGTATGCTTCATACTAAGATTTGGAGCCGCACGTAAACTCTATCTACATCCATTTTGGACTTTTTCAATTCTAAAATATCGTTACATTACTGAAACACAAAAAGTTAAATAAAAAACACAAGATAAACTTGTATTCTAATGCAATATATACACTTCAAGCTTATAAAATACAAAACATTTTGGTATTTCAATAAAAACTGCAAGTCTTCAAAAAGTCTAGAAAACAAAAATTTCTCACATTTTTGCTTGTAGCCAAAATTTTGGGTTTGTCATTTAACCCGTGACGCGCAAGCCTATCGCAGACATCTATTGGCCTAAATGCCTAGGAATTTTGACCTATAATTTTAATTAGGTTAGGTCACCGGAAAAATAAATTGTACGGGATTAAAATATAATTATATTTTATAAATTATACATCATTGTTTTCGTTGTGAAATTCCCTAACTGCTAATGACCTCTAAATGTTTTAAAAAAACTTACTTGACGGATAATTTATTCGATTTCTTTTCAACTTCATGATTTCGAGTCAAAATCTTGACACATTTTGCCACATTTCACCAATTCACAATAGATATTCACCAAAACTAACACTATAACTTTATGACATAATATTTATGCATGATTCCATAAGTTTATTTAACTTTGAAACACAACAATTTCACTTATAATCGATTTACAAACAAAAACAAAATACGGCCGCCATATTGACAGAGATTACAATTGCCGTGGCAGCACTGACTGAGCGTTGCCATGGTAACGCGAACGGCTCACTGCTAAAGTACTGTTAGCAAAGAAATTAGGTAGGTGATTTAATTTAATTTGTTTGTGATTTTATATGGTACAAATTGAGTTAATACATAATTAGGTACATTTTACTAACTTTTATTTAGATTACAATACTTTGTCGCATTAGAAAAATTACGTACGTACAGTAAATATTACAAAATAATGGCAAAGTTTGCTGTGAAAACACTGATAAATAAAAATAACACAATGAACTGCATAAAATTTATTATAAAAAAAACCTATTTAAATATACAAAAAAATTAACGTAAGGTCACAAGTACTTAAACAAAATTTATACATCTATTTATTTATTGGAGATCAAGAGCATTACTTATAAACAATAATTAACAATTTTATTTTAGTATGAAAAAGTTACAGTAAAAAAAATTAGATGAAAATTATTTGCTCAATCATCCATAATGGTAAATGGCAGGCGAGCATAGGTACCTACCTATGTACTTTGAATGTATCAGCCGATCATTTATGAAACTAGCGTAATTACATCTAATATACATCACAATTTTCAGAACTTTTAGTTAGGTAGGTAGTGTCATCATCATCATTTTCCTGCCCTTATCCCACTAGGTGGGGTCGACACAACATGTTTTCTTCTTCCATGTTCTCCTATCACTCGTCATCTCAGTATTCACTCCTGTAAAATGACAAAGTTATTACAAATTAAACTTTTAACTCAACAAGTATTTATCTATGAAGATTTCATATTATAATTTAATTGACGTGTAAACACACAATTTACCAATAAATGGATTATTACTGATTATTGATCTTCTCAACTTAAAATATAATACGTACTGCTGCCTTGGTGGTGATTCCACCTGAGGGTCCACATTAGGGTCAACCAGACCTAGAATAATGGCTCGACGAGCCGCAGAGGCATGACTGCAAGATCGGCGTTCTGGAGATGGCGAAACCGATCGACCACACTCTGAGCTTGCCGACCTCATGCGTTGCAATCTAAAAAAATTAACAATACTGCGCTAAAATTCGCATTGTACGTGTTGATGATGATGATTATTATGAAATTAGGGTAATGAACTAAAAGATGACAAAAACATTCCGAAATGCAAACTTATTGTTATTTTTATAATACAGTGTACTAAGTACCTAACCTAAGTATCTAACTATCTAGTAAGTACCTACAAACAAAAACAATTGTATAATCAAAATAACATTTAGATCAGCTCACATTACTCAAACACGGATAGCTATTCACATACCAGATCAAATTACCAATTCTTTGTTTCCGCACACGATGTTTATGTGCCGACAGTACCTACCTACCTGTCCATAAAATGAACGCCATTTTTTTCGAAAGGTCAACAAACTAGGTACCCATACCTATGAAAAACGATTACAAACTGCTTTTGCTTATAGAAAGTACATACATGTTATATGTCAAAATATTCCTAGTGAAATTATCAGCAAATTCATGTATATTTATAACCATCTATAATAAAAAAATCTCATAATTCAAAAGAAAATAGTACACAGCATGACGACTTAGACGCAAACAAAAACTGTCTTTCAAAAGTTAGTCCACTTTTTTCATCCAAATTTTAGAACTATTTCTTATTTTATAACCTAACACGTAATCGACAATATTTTTCCAGTAAATACATATAAGAATCTTATTAGAACACTCACCTATTCTTTCTTGAAAACATTTCGTAATTTATCGCCTCAAACACAATTACTTCACGACACAACTCAATTCCGCAAAGATGGCGTCTGTTCACCAAAACACTTATTTCTTTGTTTCTTCCGGTCTTACATTCAATCAATTTGCGTGTATCTGTTCGTAATGAACTTAGCTACAACAGACTGCAAACAAAACCAGCCAATGGGCGATAAAATAACAAAAAAAACAGTATCCAATGCAGACACGCTAGTTTGTACACCCATGTGTACGGCCGACACGCGGGGCCTTTAAATTTCTCGTACACCCGTGTGTACATAAAACATTCAAGAGGTTAAAGGCATTTTAGAAATCAGACAGTAGATCTGTTAGCTGACCGATGGTCAAATGTGTGTAGGAAATGTCTGAGGTACTGAGAGATGATTGTTGAAAATAGTTCAATTTGCTAATTTTTTTTTTTTCTATAAATAGAAGGGTATAATTAGGGTAAGTATATAATAATACTTTTAAGATAATAGATATGATAACATAATAGATGTTGAATCTCTAGTACATGCCTGAATCAATTGTGAGGATGTTCGGATGTTTGTGCCTCAATCATGCCTAAACAGCTTAACAGATTTGTATGAAACATATATATAGGCTGCTTTTCATCTTGGTACCACGTGAGCGAAGCCGCGGCCAGAATCTAGTTTTATATAACTTGTAAAGACATGTTCACAACAATGAGTCATAACAGCACAAGAAGAATGTTGTAGTACAGTCAACTCAAAAAGTTTTACAACCTATCAATTTTTTTCACAAAATAACTGTCATCAAATAATAGTTTGTCAATGAGTGTTGGAGTTCATCTTCGTGTAGAACGGATTTAACTGAAATTTGTGATACCTACACAGAGTTTATTACTTAAAAAAAACACATAGGGTCCTGTAGATCCAGGCATGTACTATACTAGTGTAGCTGAGGCCAAATAAATTCTCAGTACTTACATACAGTACATAGTATAATAGATTTTTGAAGGACACAACAAATGACTTGCACAATGAATTGAAACAGTTCTATAATGCACAAATAGAGAAGAATGGGAACCAATTCAAAGGTACATTAAGTACAAAAAATACTGAAACGGGCATGACAGTTATGTCAACCTGTGCTGATCCTCACTATTCGCAGCTTCTACATTATTTATAAATCTTGTAATGATGAGAATGTGCACCTAATAGAATGCGTTTGGAGAGGTCACCTTTACACAAACATTTTATGTAAACACTAATGTTTGTTGGTAAACTATGCTGTGACGAGCTAAATAAGGTCATTTGCCCGCTATTTATGAAACAACCGTATAAAAGACCCTTACCACTCAGAACTCCAGAAGAGGCTCGGGAATCTGCTTTGGGATTCATGCTGTTCCTAGATTTCCCTTTCTCCGACAGCACCAACTTCATCTTTTTCACCAGCAGTTTTCTGGTGGAGGCCGTGATTGGCATAACCGGGAATCCATGCTCAGCAAGCTTGGTCCGGAGCTCCGCATCTGTCATCGAGTCTACTTCCAAGTCAGCCATCGCGGTGTCTGCAAACATTACAATGCGTTATTCCCATGCACAAACACTTTGAACGATACATAAACGCTTATGCACCATTATTCACCTTATTTTTGAGATATACAAAGAAGAATTACGTCAAAATTATAATAAAATCACCGGCGCGTCATGTTGCACGCACGCACCGGGAAATTTGTCGTTATTAGAGGTTGCCAATTGAAAAAAAATCCATCATTCACAAAAAGCGCGGCCATTTTTGTCTGTCGGCTGGTTTGGCATGAGTCTGAGTTTGGCATTGACAATGGATGGTGATGATAGCGCGTGGCGATAGTGTTAGGCCGGTATCGTATACCTATTTTTTTTCTTTCATTACATATCGTTATTGGCGCTTTTAATGCTTTAGGCCAGCCAGGGTAAAATACGAAAAGGTTTATTTTAACGCTGAGTATTGCCAGTTTTTTTTATTAATGTCAGTCAGTTTTAGAACGAAGACTAAACTGTCAAACATGTATGAACGATCGTGACCGTTCCTTTCTAAGCAGAATAGAAAAACATTTTTGAAGATGGGTAAGAATAATGATGACACACAACATGAACAAAAATAATCGTAGACCGGAGCGCACTGATTTCTTTCATTCAATCAAAATCAAAATGAAGTGTGAACAAAACATTTTTCTGTTTTGTTTGTTGATTTTCAAATAATGTGCCTGTTTTTGCTCCAAATGATTATGTGAAAACTACTACATTATCTGAACTGATAGATAAGTCTCGGCTGAGGTGAGTATTCACAAATCATATCTACATAAATATACAGAATCCAGTGCAAAAGAGGTCTTGGAACAAGTTTTCTGATGGTACCTATGTTTTTTATTTATTTACAGGTGTTTCCAGACTTTACTCGGTGCCAAGAATCGAAAAAGTAAGCACTTACACATCCTTTCACCGTTTTCATTCATCCTACCAATACCTACCTACCTACTCATCAATCAATAGGTGTAAAATCAATGGTCTCTTCACCAGTGCGTAAGACTTACGGTACCTGTACTTTTGTTCACCCCTAAATAATTTATGGTAATAAATATCTCCAGCATCCCGGACCGATGCTTATGATACTATCATAGGACCTATCTACCAAATATATAAATAATACTAAGTATTACTATAATACAATGTAGTGTTACTATAATAATACATAGTATTGTTAGGTATTAAGTATTATATTTTTTTGATAATGGCCTAGTAGTATTTTTTAGCTACTAAACTTTATGGAATCTTACTTTTATTTATTACACTTTCCATTAGATATTTTTTCATTTAGATATATTTTGATTTTATTTCTTCTTTATATTTTTGCCAACAGGTTGAGTTGATTGTTTCATAATCAACATGGAGTATTCTTCAGTTTTATTTGTAAGTTTCTTTACTTTTGTTTTGCATTATTGTTTTTATCAGTGTTTCGTACATTGCTATTCAGTATACACAATGATATTTATTAGTTGAAATTCAAAGTCAAAAATTTTATTCCATAAAATCATGGGGATCACTTGGACACATCTTAAATCAGACGTAGTTACGTTGAAAGGACTCAATCCACAAAATGTCACTTTGGAGATATGGCATTTTAAAGTTTAGACGATGATTCAACAATGTTATTGCATTCGGAAAAACTGAAATGATTCAGGTGTTATGAGACAATTCTGCTAAATTACTTAAATACCATATTCTTCGAGATTGGATTTCCTAAAAAGGATACATGTACATGTAACCTGGGTTATTACAGTGTTTTGCAAAAAATACCAGCCATACATGTGGCTTGGTTCTCGTGTTTCAAAAAACGACCTTAGCCTTATCCGATTACGGATCTTTTTTGCGAGGTGATAGAATCGACCTTTAGGACCATTTTGGTATATTTAACTCATTTTTGACCAAAGTGTGGATTGAGTCCTTTCAGCGGAACTATGTCCAATCAACATTGCATTTACACCTGTTCGTAATATGACCAAGAGTTTAATCAAGCATATTAATTTTAGTAATGCCTGCTTTCATTCTGTGTCTATTTAACCAAAACTGGTGCTTTTGGACAAACATCAGGAACATGCTGGAAAAATGTGATAGATTCTATTTTGACTTTCTATTTTGAATAAATCATTTCATTTCATTTCATCATTTCATTTCATTTCATTTCATTTTCATTTCATTTCATTGACATACAAAATTCCTTTTTAACAAGGATAGATGACTATTTATAGATCATTCATCATTTCAGCCCATCTCCGGCCACTGCTGGGCATAGGCCTCCTCTTTATTACGCTATTCTCTCCGACCCCTCGCGAATCTCATCCACTGATTCCCGGCTATGTTCTCGATGTCATTCGACCATCGGACTAAAGAAATAAAAATAAGAAAGAAGAAAATAAAATATTTTATACCTGGAACCTGAATAAATAGTACTTTTTATGTGATCCGTAATAACTGCTAGATAAAAAAAACTATCTATACTCCAAGTTTGTACTGCTCAGTGGGTTTATGTGCCTATATCTTAATTTTTTTATCATTGTGACCTAGGCCTTTCTTATAATTTTTTATTTTTGGTTTTAACTGACGTATATAAACTGATAAAATTTCTGTTAGTGTGAAAGATGTTGCTGAGTTGTGTCACAATGCTGAATTGTTTGTTTTTATTCGTTATTACACACAAAACAGACATAATGATGAGCTTAAATTTACAAACAGTTTTTTACTAACAAACCTTTAAAGTTAGATTGTGGCTACTGTTACAAAACAAAATATAGGTAAATTTAATTTCTCTTGAATCCAGAACCCACCACAAACAAAGCTGCCGGAGATCGCTAATTAATTATTTCATAATATCCATAACATAACTTATTAATTACTAACTAGCTTTCGCCCGCGGCTTCGCTCGCGTGGTATCCGGACAAAACGTAGCCTATATGTTATTCCAGCACACATTGCATGTTTGTTCCAAGGTTCCAAGTCTCATTCAAATCCGTTCAGCCGTTACGGCGTGGTTGATGCACAAACATACATCGTCACATCCACACAAACTTCGCATTAATAATATTAGTAGGATAATCAACTAAGACAAATATTATTTACAGGACATCAATTAATTCAACTATTTATTATGAACCGATTACAAAGCCGATATACCATAATTAATCAGTAACTTACCTAACATAGCGAGTATTTATCTATTAGTATTCATGTCATGTACCTAGGTTTGCTTGTAGAGGTTGGGCAAAGAATGATCTCAGTTCATGTAAATATATTACTTACCTTACCTATCCTACTTAGGAAGTACTTAATACTTATTTGTTGGCGAACAATTTGTGGTTGATTAATATTGGTCCTTTGGGCCGCATCTATAAAAATATATTAAACTAGCAGCCCGCCCCGGCTTCGCACGGGTATTTAACAAATTAGGATTTTTTTACACCTCGTGTTACATTATTGGAGTTTTAGTAAGGATCCCTAATTTTATTGCAAATAAATTATAGCCTATGTTATTCCGTAATAATGTAGCTATCTACTGGTGAAAGATTTTTTAAATCGGTTCAGTAGTTTCGGAGCCTATTCGTTACAAACAAAAATTATATCGTATTTTTAATATTAGTGTAGATAAAGGTTACTTGACGTAGGTATCTAACATTTAAATTGAGGTATTTGTAAAGGGGAAAGGTGATGGCCTCGGAGGCGTGTCTCTGTGAGAGATATGTTCTGCAAATTTCTTCCGGGTGTTGTTGTTACCATGGTACTCTTACTTTCTGATACCCACGATACAGGGAATCCTAAAGTGGGGTCAAAACTTTGTATGTTAACTATTGGGTGCTATCTATTTATTACCTAATGGGCCTTCGAGCCGCATCTATAAAAATACCGAACGAATACACATACATCCATATTATCACGCCCGTATCCCTAAGTGGGTGGGCAGAGCCACAAGTTAACATAAGAAAACTTGCTGCTACTTCTGATTTAAAGTCCCAAGATGGATTATATGGTGAACCATGGTGACAGGTGATCAGCCCATCGCCCATATAGATGGTCCATCATTTTGGAGAGGTCTATATCCCTTAGTCGACTTTTACATGCTCGGGAAAAGAAGCAGCTGGACGCATTATATGCTTTTTCTTTACTTCCAGTCTAGCAGAGAAGTATACCGAATGAAAGCTGAAGCTATTTAAATGTAACGTTGCTCTAATAAATTGCTCTTCGAAACATTGGTCGATTCCACTGAAAATGCGGAAAAAGGACAGAACCCTACAGACAGAATACTGGACTTCAAGCTAGGTCGGCAACCCTAAGAACATTGCACTCAAGAAATCACCACCCTCTACTTTGCTACAAAACAGTACTGTTCCAGACACCTATAAACTCTAGCGAGGCTTTCTAAGTAAACTAACTCTTATATCCGTAGTTTTTGAGGTGGAATTGGTGTGCAATGCATTTTTTTATTGAATCGCAAAGGAATAAAATGGAGGATGCGCTCACCTATTTATAAATTGTTTACTTGGGATGCTCCATCTTCATTTTATTTACTTTTCGTTGGGAATGTAGTTATATTTTTATTAAATGTAGTAGACCCCCGCGATTCCACTCGCGCAAACAACTCGTAAATCCCATTACACCCGCTTCCTTTAAGGATTAGGTACCTACGGAAAACTACGTCCTTATTATTTTTACGGAGCAATGTTATAAAAAGTACTCTTAGGTACCTACAATGTATGTACTACCTATGTCACATTGTACAGTACGTGCGTAACTTTAATAGTTTAAGTAAACAGATTCATTTTCTTAGTACAAGAGATGTTAAAAAACAATGGAATTAAATAGAAACATACACAAAATCAATGGACAGTAGCACCTACCATAAATATTGTGCGCCTGGGCAAACTTCGTGCCTTGTATGAAAACCAAATTTGTCCGAATATGAAACTAATAGTCAAGTAATCTAATCGTGAAAACCTTTAATTGGCTTTCTATTTTTACTGTGTTGTCTATTAGTTATCTTCCGCTGTTGGTTTTCCTATAAATAAATAAATAAATAAATAAATAAGTAACTAAACCAATCCTTTGAAAAAATAACATCTACATAATTATTGTAATATCTCTAGGTATTACATAATCATCATCGCGTTAGTTCGTATTTCAGAAGCTAGATGAAAATTGCCAAAGCAAACAATATTTGTGGTACTACTGTAGATAATTTATGATGCGAGAAACTAAAATTATCACCAGTAAAGTGGTACTTCAAATCCAACCAACCTATTCATACAAACAAACAATGTCAACTATTACACCATAGCTATAACTTTGTTCAAATATTGAGCGCACTCGCTGTTCGCAACGAATGAATTCATAATCATAAGCGCAGTAAATACAGTTTCCAATCTCAGAAGGAGGTTGAAGTTCGTTTTCCGCGGAGTTTTCAATCAGTTTTAGAACCTCTTTGCTCTAAGCGCAATAAATTGGCCGAGTGGAGTTCAGTCTTTGCCGCGGCATCGCGTTGATAACGCCTGTCTGGTATTCTCTATGATCTAAGCTTTGGCGCGCTTTTAATTTTTCAAGAAAATATTTTTTCAGATTTTTCTTCGTTTTCGTGTGTTATATTAAAACGTAAGTTTTGTTAATTGTTTTTGTATTTAAAGGTGTGTAAAATAGTGGTTCAATTAACATTGAATTTTTGGTACGGTTTATTGAAAATTGACAGTTTTTAAGCGTTTTCCCTCTTAGTAAGTAAACGTTTTTAGTTAGAGGAGGTACGTAGTACGTAGGACAAAAAAGTAGACCGCCCGGTTTCGGGTCTTGTTTCGCACGGCTAGCAATAAATACGTGCACCTATTTTGTTAGGTAGGTAGGTACTAGGAACCTAAAAGTTACTAATATTGTAAACATTACACTGAGTTTTCTCACAAAACACTGTACCAAACAAACACCTAAGTATAAAAAATAAACTACCTACTGATCCGATTTGTTTTGTATGAAAACAGTTTTAATCTAGATAAGATTGTGAAAACAATGGCTTAGTTAAATTTAATATTTAGGTAACTAAATAATTTTCCCAAAAAAAACCCTTAATTTGAAGATTATTTAGGTATGACATACCTGTAAATATTGATAAACATTATGTATTCTTTTTCAGCCATTTCACACGAAACCTTTATGATTTTCATATATCGAAACCTTCCTCATGAATCACCCCGACCATTAGTGAAAACCGTATGAAAATCTGTTCTGTACTGTTTTTGAGTTTATAGCGTTCAGACAGACAGACAGACAGACGCGGCAGGGACTTTGTTTTATCTATACTAATATTATAAAGCTGCAGTGTTTGTTTGTTTGTTTGAATGCGCTAATCTCTGGAACTACTGGTCCGATTTGAATGATTATTTCAGTGTTGGGTAGTCCATTTATCGAGGAAGGCTATAGGCTGTGTTTTTTTTTTCAAAATTAGGGATCCGTAATAAAATTGCTATTTTGTAACACAAGGTGTAAAATCGAAAACCTATTTTTGCGTGCGCTGCAAAAACTATTGACAATAGAACAAAATGATGTACTACGGGTTTGTAGATCCCATTAAGACCTACAAAAAAGTCCGCGAGAACATACATCTAGCTATCATGGTTTAATCACAATAACTGATTTTGTGTTCAAAATAATTATTAAATCGTCTGAAGAAAAAAAAAATTACGTTAAATATGTATCGTAATATTAATCTTTATCGAAATTAAGCATTATGTTATCAAGAGTATTTATGTAGAAGTAAAATACTTTTTGTTTCATCTCAATCGGATATTTCGTTTAAAAGTTATCACGTGTGTAAGATGTTAAGAGTTGGTACCTATTAATGAGTTATGGGCCATAGTCCATTTATTGAGGGAGGCTATAATATAGGCAATATTTTATCTCGGTATTTCCACGGAAACGAGAAAACGCGGGTGAAACCGCGGAGCACAGCTAGTATATATATAGTGATTAGGTAGAATTAAAGGTGGAAGGATGTTCGGTCACTTGCCCGACCTTTTATGTGTAGATACCTATCTACCTACCCAGGTAGGTACGTTACAAAGTCAAAGTAAAGATAAAAAAATATTATTCCTTAAAATCACGGTTATCATTTAGACGTCTTTTAATCTACGTTGCATTTACACCTGTTCGTAACGCGACCAGGCGTGGAAGATACAGGTAAGAAACTACGCTTGGCAATTTTTTGAAAATGATCCCTTTACAATAATGCCAATTTACAAGTATTTATCTAAAAGCACAAAAACCCCGTCTGTTTAGAATCTGCTATACTTATAAGATTTTTTTTGTCACATGATGATGATGATGATGATGATGATGATGATGATGATGATAATTTATACCATTTTAGTCTATGTCTTAGTTCATTGAGAATGGATTCTTAAATATGCCGCCATATTTGATTTTTAGTGTAATAGGCTGTATCAGTGACACTCTTGTTATCTAGACATAATCCAACGAAACCTCATTTGTCAAACCGTCCAGCCCTTTTGGCTACAGAGGCAGTAAAAGGAATAAATTGAAAATAACTTCTTACAGACGCTGTATTAGATTTCTTGATGATTTATATAGCCTAAGACACTCTCGTCATACAGACGAATCCAACGAAACCATATTTGTCAAAACCTGACCAGCCCTTTGGACTACAGCTTCAGCCAAAAGAATGCTCATACCCACATACATACATACATACATACTCTCAAACCGTGAAGGAAAACATCGTGAGGAAACCCGCGGCGTAGTTAGCTCCGCACGTATTGACCATGTTTTTCCTGTGGACAAGGCCGACTAAGCTGAGAGGATGGAATAGGTGCTGGGCAAGCCTACTCCATCTTAATTCGTTCCGGGCACTACAGCATCCCGTTTGTGAAGGTAAAAGTTGCCTCCTGACGCTGTATACATCTACTATAGACGGCAAAAGGCCTTAGTTTATAAGGATGATTGAATTTGGGGTAATTCTTCCATTGCTGATGAGGATCACGTCTGCGTGAACTGACCTCGCGCACGTGTCTTGGATATTTAGCCAAAATGCATTCATTTTGAATTAACTACCGACCAACGAATAAATACATGACAAGAATGATTCCTACTATTGTCAATCTATTAATACCTCAGGCCAGTTCCACTGTGCGTGAAATCATCGTTTCTATTCAGTGGAAGTAGTTAATACTTCACGAAACTGAGGTGCTCTAAGCGGAAAAACATTAAATAAATAAATAAATAAATAACACCCAACAGTCACATACATAGTTCTGACCCCATACTAGGATTCCCTGTGTCGTGGGTATCAGAAACTACGAGTAGGTACCATGGTACCACAACACCCAGACCCGGAAGAAAAATTTACAGATCATGCAAACATTTCTTCCGCAGCGGGAATCGAACCCGCGCCTCTTGCGTCTCCGCCGAGCAATCGCCCGCCACGCCACCGAGGCCGTCAACCGTTTAGCAATGCTTAAATTGGGGCTATGCTCCTAAAATCGGGGCTTCTCGAGGGATAGGTTCCTCAAAATTTTGTACATATCATACAATCGCCTCGCCACCGAGGCTGTATTATAGCAAAGCATTAAAATAAATACTTGTGCCTCAATCCGGTTACGAAAGGTGGTAGTCAGCAGAGACGATAGAATCAACATTTACCTACGGACAAATTTACAAAAAAAACAATACGCTCTAAGAATGCTAATTTGCACCTTCTGCGAGTATAATGAATATGCAATACATCTCAGTTACGTAACCTTGTATTTGCAAAACAAGCCCTTTGAGACGCAACTTGACTAACTTGAGAGTCACTTAAAGTTATTTATAGGAAACTCCTTGGTTGAATACCTATAGTTAATCCAAAATATCAACTCGTAATATCAGTAGCGCTCGTGGCGTAGCTTGCTTAGACGTTCTTGGTTGATCGTTGAAGTTAAGCAACCTTGTGCGCGGTCACAATTTGGATGGGTGACCGCGAGTGGCATTACGAGCTAAGCGCTTCCGTGCATCGGAGGGCACGTTAAATTGTCGGTATCGGCTTTTAAGTCGTTAATCCTATAAATATTTGTTTACTTTGCTTTTTGAACCGGACAGTAAGGATCCCATTATGGAACCGGGTAATAAGACCAGGGTCAGGTCATCTTCATTTATTTATGAAAAGAAGAAAATGTGTCGATGGATCTTTCATAGATAAACTTTGAATCACTTGAAGCAATCGTTGTCAAGCATTAGAGATATTGTCTCAAACTTATCGGAAGTCACTGTTTGACAGGTAAGATAAATTACCAAGTGATCATAAAATAACGTTCTTGCAACTTGCAAAGTGTAATCTCTGAAGAGCTCTAAAAAGCGCCTCAAGGTAGGTACCTACTACCTAGTACTGTGGCTTTACTATGAATACTCGAGCGATGTTGTACGTTTGTTGATTTGTCCTTTCAGCATCGTAGCTACATATCGATATGATGGAAATTTCTAACCGCAGATAACTTCGTAGGGTATTTTTTCATACGGCGTAGGTACCTGGACCAAATCGGCGACGTTTTGGAAAAAGGGTCAGGTCAAGAGTGCCCTAAACCGACGAGCATGCATGAGGAATGTAATGAGAGTATGAAGCGATAGAAGTATGTCAGGATCGTAGCATTATGGAGATCCGTGATCTCTGGGAAACCCCTATGGGAAACAGGTGTGATTTTATGTATGTATGTGTTTTTACCATAGTCGCTAGTGAGTATAGTCTGCGAAAACTGATGGTAGAGATTGATCAGTTTACGCCAATTGCTTTAGCGAGCGAAGTTGTGGGCTAACCCACATCATATACGGAGTTAAAACCACAATTATAGTAAGTGCACTCAGTTTCCCTCAACATTATTTATTTAAAAGCAATATGCAATTATTTAAAAGGTATTATACCTTGTTCATGAGGTCAGGTTATAATATTAATAGTTAATATATTTATCAAAGCATTACATAATGATATGTGGATTAAATTAGCATTTAAAATTTCCTTGGTGAACGACCGTTCTGGGGTATTGACCTAGCAACTGATCAGAGAGGTCTGGTTCTGGATGTCTAGAATAGAAACTAGACAATGACAAAAACAAATAACATATTTGATTTTACGACGATAATGTCATTTATACAAATGGACAGTTGACTGGTAACTATTTGAGCTTTTAGAAAAGTATAGAAAATCGAAATTAGTACTCATTTATCGCTGTTGGTTTCCTAATAAATAAAACATCTAGGTATATTTTACCAAATTAAAAAGGTTAAAGGTTTTTTTTTGCTGAAAAAGTTAATTCTAACAATAAAAAGTCATAATCGCAATAACCGAGTATTACCATCGTAAAAATACTTCCCGACCTAATAAAAAAACCCGGTTTACGCTGACCTTTTAAGAACCCCTTGTCCGGCCTCTATAAAGCGATATTATTGACACAAACTGAATACACAGCTGCCCAATTAAAATCTGCTTTGCATGGTGGAAACACCATTAATTTTTAAACCAAATATACGCAGTTCGCAGTCGTTTCCTAATTTGAAAAGGACCTACTTACTAATAAATTCGTTTGCAGGACGGTAGGTTTATGTCTACGGATATCAATGGAATTTAACAGAGCACGTGTACCTACTGTAATAATATACGCTAGGCTTCTTTTTATGCGAGGCCGCGGGCGGGATGCTAGTCTTACATAATTTATCCTACGTTCGGAACGTTTCAGTTTACGTTAATTTCGCCTTCACACTGGAGATTTTTTCTCACCCAGGATGGAAGTTGGAGTGCGGCTGATCGGAGTAATACTCCGAATCCTGAACTTCCTAATGCTGCCAGTAAGCTGGATCCGCGCGCGTCGTTGCCGCTCTGTGCCTCCACCGAAAAATCCTCTTTTGCTGAACAGCGCAAAGCAGTTTGCTGAGGATATCAGGAATGGAAAGGTATGTTGCCGCTTCCTGTCTTCTAGACTGGTGCGGAGCGACAACCCGCTCCGATATCTTTTACTGCTTCAATACTTTGGCGTTGCCGCTTCGTGCTAACGCGTCCACTATTATTAAGCATTGCAAAACAGTCCTGAAGATGAGATGTTCAGCAAGCTTGACTCTTTAGTTTCCTGTTCTGTGTTGTTTGTGTCTGTCAGATAAAAACATTCTTTCTTTCTTTTTTCCTAAATCCCGTGTGAGCTGACTAATAATAATGTTATATTTCATCATGTATAATGCATCTTCGGTTAAATCATAGTTTATTTGTAGCACACAAGCGAAGAGATTGTTTTGATGTACATCGATCGCGTGAAAGAAGTGAATCCTTACCTCAACGCGGTGGTGGAAGAGAGGTACAATGCGGCATTGGACGAGGCCAGGGCGGTGGACAGGAAGATAGCCGAAGCGAGGACCAGCGGGGGGATTGAGGAACTCGTGAAAGGGAAGCCCCTTTTGGGAGTTCCCTTCACGGTTAAGGAGAGCTGCTCGCTTGGTGGTAAGTTATTCTAGTCTAGATAAGTCGACTGACGTGTTTAATTCAGCAGTTTTATGTTACTAGCTGTTGCCCGTGACTTCAAAATTCCTTAATTCTACAACAGTCACATACATAGTCCTGACTCCACACTAGGATTCCCTGTTTCGTGGGTATCATAAACTACGAGTACCATGGTACCACAACATCCAGACCCGGAAGAAATATTTGCAGACATGCAAACATTTCTTCCGCACCGGGAATCGAAACCGCGCCTCTTGCGTCTCTACCGAGCAATTGCCCGCCACGCCACCGAGGTCGTCTGGCTGAAACTTTTGTGACTTTTACTAAAAAAAAAACAGTGCTACATTATTGGTACATCTCCGAAGGTTTCTCCAACTCTGTTGGATGTCTCGAGCTGGCGGGCAGCCGCGCCACATGTGACGGCGCGGTGGTCCGGCTGGTGCGACAGTCTGGCGCGATCCCGCTACTTGTGTCCAACACGCCGGAGCTCTGCCTCGGCTGGGAGAGCAACAACCTCATACGAGGAGCCACCAACAACCCTTACTGCCTGAACCGGACATGCGGGGGCTCTTCAGGTGGAGAGGTGAGATTTTCATCGACATCTTCCACAGCCTTTCTTTGCCCACTGCTGGAGTAGCCTGTCTTTGCCTACTACTGGATTACTACTATTGTACGGTGTCTTGTTAACCAGTACAACTAGATTGATAAATGATAACGCGTTTGTAGAGCAATAATTAACTATATTACAAACGGTTGATGGATGGGCTGTTAATGATAATGATGGCGAGAACGCGCGCCCTTGGTGGCTGAATGTGAACTGATTTTAATTGATAAATTGAATAAAATGAAATGTTGGTAATGATTAAAACTGGGTCGCGCGGTTAGCGCCTTTCTGCTGACCCCATAAGATGCACGATTGCTTGTACTGTACAACTATTACTCGTGACACTAGTTATTTTATTTATTTATTAGGTTTACCAACAGTTTACACATGAATCAGATTATGTATATATCACAAAGGGAAAGGGTGTCATCGCCACACAGTGCTCTATCTGTACGCCTCATATGCCTCTACATTTTCATAGATACCTATAACGTCCGTTTAGTCAAACAGATCCAATGACGATGACAAGCTAGCTTTACAGCTGGAGACAATGCTTGAAGGCGATCTCTTTTTTGTTTCCACCACGTACGAACATCCCAGGCATATAAACTCCCTCCATTCCATAGTTCGATTCTCGACTTTGAACTTTTGTATAAGGCCAAAATTGTTAGCGACCATGTCTCTTACGTAGGCACCCTTACACGCAAGTTATAAAATTTTAAAATACTTCTTATATATGTCTCTGGTGCTTTGGTCAGTCGGCTCTAATAGGTCATTGACCAAGATACAAATTGCTGAAAAATAAGCTTTTATGTTGTTATCGAAGCGTGGGCTAGCTTGCTTAGACGTTCTTGATTGATCGTTGAAGTTAAGCAACGATGTGCGTGGTCACAATTATGTAACTTGTATGTACATACATACATAAAATCACGCCTGTTTCCCATAGGGGTAGGCAGAGATCACGGATCGTCATTTGCTACGATCCTGACATACTTCTTTTGCTTCCTTCACTCTCATTACATTCCTCACACAGTGGTCACAATTGGGATGGGTTAACGCAAGTGGCATTACGAGCTGAGCGCTTTTGTGCTTCGGGGGACACGTTAAATTGTTGGTCCCGGCTTTTAAGTCGTTAAGCCATGACGGAGGCCTTTAGGCGGCCTACAAACTACGTCACAAGAGTTGGCCACTAGGTCATACGAACTTACTTATGTTGTTATCTCATCTCATACCTCACACTCGCTAAAATACTTGAATAGAATCCCTACTCAATGTCACTCGTTGTTTGTGAACACGTGATGTTTATACTGTGTATATCGCTATTGACCGAGACTATTGTGTGGTACAAACGTGAAGGATTATCAAGAAATCGCAAGTAATGTGCCCTCGAATCGCTCGGCGTGGCGGGCGGGTGCTTGGCTGAGACGCAAGATACGCGGGTTCGATTCCCGCTACGGGAGAAATGTTTGTATGTTCTGCAAATATTTCTTCCCGGTCTGGGTGTTGTAGTGTTATAAGTATATATTTACAAAAAAAGGACTTATATAAGTATTCTATCAGCCATCTGGTGCCCATAGTACAAGCTTTGATTAGTTTGGGGCAAAATGTCTACAAAAATTTACTTCGGATAAAACTAGCCTTTATGTTACTCCGGGTCAAAAATGATGTATATTTCATGTTTTAGCAAAATGTGATAATAAAAAAACGGGTTAAGTGCGAGTCAAATCCGCATACGAAGGGTACCGTACCATTGTGCATGTACCCTACATAAGTGATTCTTGTATGGTACCTTTTATTTTTATTATTTGTTATAGCGGCAATAGAAATACCTACACTGAAAATTTCAACTCTACTTATTACGGTTCATGAGATACAGCTCGCTGACAGACGGACGGACGGACAGCGGAGGCTTAATAATAGGGTCCCGTTGACACCCTTTGGGTACGGAACCCTGAAAATGACGTCCTACCGGAACTCGAAGTAACGAACTTCACGAATTATGTAAAGGATTTCATTTTTGCAATCGCTGTGCGTCGAAATTGAAACCGATATTTGAAATGATTCCAAATTATTTTTTATTCTCCATTCTAATACTGTGTCGTAGGTTCGAAGTGTGCTTGAACAAAATTAGGTGATAATCTGATTATAGAACGGGGTGAAATTAAACACTATAGTAATGATATGTCGACGAATCTACGTTAGGAACGTAATATTTGCAGAACGTGCAAACATTTCTTCCGCAGCGGGAGTCGAACCCGCGCCTCTTGAGTCTCTGCCGAGCAATCGCCCTCCGCGCCACCGAGGCCGTCATGCAGTCAGCTATCATTTGGTGTTGGGATACACACATCCACCTGTTTCCCATAGGCAAAAGTTGCCTCCTGACGCTGTATCAATAACTATGGGTTTATGGTTTGTTCAGGCGGCGTTGCTGGGTTGCGGCGCGTCAGCATTCAGCGTGTCCTCAGACATTGCCGGGTCCATCCGCCTGCCCGCCGCCTTCTGCGGGGTTTTCGGACACAAGCCTACGCCTGGTTATTATTCATTATTACTACCGGTACCATAGATTATCACTAAGAATATTTATTTATTTATTTACTACATGCCTTAGCCAAAACTCTTACAGCATTATCCAAGAATCATGCTGTGCCGACCCCACATAGAGTGAGATAAGAGCAGGAAGATGATGATATTTACTAGATGCCTATTATTTATTTACTAGAGCGGTTCAAACCTGCTCGTGTACCAATGGTTTTTTCTGTGTGAATTTATGTGCGCTATACCAGTACTCTCAAACAGTGAAGGAAAACATCGTGAGGAAATTAGTTAGCTCCGCATGTATTGACCGTGTCTTTCCTGTGGACAAGGCCGACTAAGCTGAGAGGATGGAATATGTGCTGGGCAAGCCTAATCCACCTTAATTCGTCCCGGGCACTACAGCGTCCCGTTAGTGAAGGTAAAAGTTGCCTTCTGACGCTGTATAAATCATCTACTATAGATGGTAAAGGCCTTAGATGCCTCCCGCGGCTTCGCTCGCGTGATACCCAGATGAAAAATAGCCTATATGTTAATCCAGCACATGTATGTATATTCAAATCCCTTCAGTAGTTTTTGCGTGAAAGAGTAACAAACATCCATACACACAAACTTTATAATATTAGTAAGGATTTTTCTCGTGTATTAAACGCCAAATATCTGCTGTTGAATTGAATTGCTTTTGATTCATCTAAAATTCGAACAATTTTACGAAATTTAGAGGAATTGCTATGGATCGCTAATACATTCAAGGATTGATAATTCGGGAAATGAATTGCTAGCATATGAATTACTCAAAGTGGCCTTTTTAGAGCCGCATGTTTTGTGTTACTTTCTCATTATAACCTCATGTTTATCATCCAGGTATAATATCAATAGAGGGTCATATCCCCACTCTGAGTGACCCGAAGTTCCCCAAGTTCCTCACGACGGGGCCGATGGCGCGGCGCGCGGCCGACCTCCCCTTGCTGATGGCCATCATGGCGGGGGAGAACCGGCACAAGCTGAACCTGGACATGCCTGTTCATATGAAGGATGTCAAGGTAGGATAATTTTGTGTTTCTTCTATGAATCTTTGATAAATCTAAGCGTAAAAATGACTTTTGTAAGTGGGTAAATTTTTCAGGAATAAGTATTTTGAATTATGTGATCTTATGGGTATAATGGCGAGGGAGAACAGGCACTAACTGAATCTGGAAACGAACGTACGTTTCCAGATTGAAAAACATTGAAATGAGGGATGTACATACATCCCTCATTGAAACGTGCGTTTCCGTATTCAGTTAGTGCCTGTTCTCCCTCGCCATTAATAATAATCTACCTAGCCGCTTTCGGCTACGGTGACACGGCTTTTGTATTTTATATTTTTTTATTAGTCTGGGCTTTGGTGTTTTGCCCTTATATGGCTTATGTATCTTATTTTGACACTGAATGTTCGAGCGCAAGTAACATAGGTTAAGATGCCATTGCTGTAGTTATAGTGAATGTTGGCGGTCTAATCTTGAGTTGTTCACGTTTGTCATCAAGTTCACGCCCCCTTTCATCTTCGAACTTATAAACTTTCCCTCGCCATTATACCCATGAGACCACAGATGACATAATCAAAATATTTTTTCGTGAAAAATTTACAAAGTCATGTTAACGCCGAAATATCGGAAATCCCAACAAAATTTGAACCGTGGTGCTAATGAGTGCTAATATGGTCTGTACAATACTGTCCTCCTAGTGAAGAACGCAGTAACTGTTTCAAACATGTTTTGATACGTGAGTGAGAACAGATTGTTGTATTTTGTTAGGCGATTCCGGATATGTATTTGACTATTTTTTGCCAAAGATGCTAGTTACTGCGTTCTTCACTAGGAGGGCAGGATAGTGATGGCCGTTGCATTTGTCAGGTGGTGTACATGACGGAGGCTGTGAAGTCCCCCGCCCTCCTCCCCGTGCAGGCCTGCATCAGAGACGCGGTCCTCAGCGCCGTCAACTATCTGCAGCGCGAGTGCGGCTGCACAGTCTCTCATGTAAGTTTATTATTTTTCATAATAGGACCGTAATTAGAAACGGCACGTCTCGTTTCGTCTTTTGTTGAAGTTTTGTCGGCTTTGGTTTTGACCAATAAAAATATTTTTACCAACATACGTAGATTTAAGACGTGTCCAAGTGATCCTAGTGATTTTAAGGAATAAAAATTTTTGACTTTGACTTTGACTTATATACTTCTTCGCTGGACTGGAAGTAAAGAAAAAACATAGAATGCGTCCAGCTGCTTCTCTCCACGAGCATGTCGTAAAAGTCGACTAAGGGATAGTATCCTCTCCAACATGATGAGATACAATAAGCAAATTCAGAGAAACAATTCCCAAAGAGGTTTGACGTCAGGCAGGCGGCCGGTCATAAAACACCTTAGCCAAAACTCGTGCCGACCCCATATAGAGTGGGATGAGGGCAAGAAGATGATGATGATGATGATATTTGTTTTCAGGAAAAATTCAAGGATTTGGATGACTCCGTTGAGATCTCAGTGTCTGTGTTCTTCACTATGAAAGGCATTCCGAACATGCTCGCTGACCCGGCCAACCCCAAGGTACGTCGCTACACACTTTTCAAGTTTTACTTATCAAATAATAATAAACCGGTCCAGTGCGAGTTGAATTCGCAGACGAAGGACTCCGTACCATCGCACGACACAGGGAATCCTAGTGTGGGGTTAGGACTATGTATGTGACTGTTGGGTGTTAATTATATTTATTTATTTATCTACTATAGATAGGTTAAAGGCCTTAGTCAGTGTACAATAAAATGTTAATCTATCATCTATCTAGTGCGAAAGGAGTGAGTGCGGAGATGACGAGTGATAGGAGAAAATGGAGGAGGGAATCCCACCTAGTGGGATAAGGGCAGGAAAATGATGATGATGATAGTGTTGATCTATGTATATATTCCAGCGTGACAAAAGCCTGCTGCTAGAGCTAGTGAAGCACGTCCTCGGCTGCGCCAGTCGCTCGCTGCAAGGGTTGGGCTTCGCGCTCATCGACCGCACTCGCCTCTTCATCCCCGACGTCAGGACACAGCACTACTCTCTGGCGGCGCACGCGTTGAAGGACAAAATGCAGGTATAAATAAGTATTTAACGACATATCACCAAAGATCGGCGATTGGGTGCTATTTAAGACGTTGTCATTAATATGGATATGGCATTCCGGAATAAAAGATTCCGGCGCAGGCGTTGAAGTACAAAATGCAGGTATATTTAAGGACATATCAATTAGCTTTCTTCTGCCTTTGGATTTGCTTACGTCTGTTACGAGTTATGTTTAAATTATACTGAACTAGTCAACTATTGTAATTTATTGTTATCATTTCAGAGTGTATTGGGCGATAATGGCGTGTTCCTATACCCCGTTTTCAACGAACTGGCGCATCATCACAACCAGGTACGTCTTAATCCATACTAATATTATAAATGCGAAAGTAACTCTGTCTGTCTGTTACCTTTTGACGCCTAAACTGCTTTACAGATTTTGATAAAATTTGACAAGCAGATACGCCACTGGCTCCTGAAACGGATTCACAATGACTCTGTGTAAACATAATTATGTCAATAAAACCATTTTTTACTTTATTTTACTTTACTTATGTTATTGTAGGGTACTTAAAAATATTTACTGATTTCATTAAACTATATTGCATCCCGGAGAAGGAAATAGGCTTCTTTCAAAAATACTGAAATTCTTTATTGTACATGAAACAAAACATTTAAAGTACATGTACAATACTCATACTCAAACAAATTTTACTAACTAACAACACAGTTCTAAATCGATTTTGGTGAGCAAATTCCTCTATTGCACACTCTTAATTACTAGACTTCTAGTATTTTTTTTATATAAGTATTTAATTAATACATAATTATAACCACACCAGTTTGCCCCTTTTAAATCGTCCAATCTATCCTAGGTTGCCTGGCAGAGATCGCTTTTAGCGATAAGGCCGCTTATTGTTTTTACCATTCTTTTTGTCTATTTTTGTAAAGTTTAATGTTGTATGGTAAACAATAAAGTGTTATCTATCTATCTATCTATCTAAGCGACCTCGACAACCTCTGTGACGAGGCGGGCGAGTGCTCGACTGAGACGCAAGAGGCGCGGGTTCGATTCCCGCTGCGGGAGAAATGTTTGCATGCTCTGCAAATATTTCTTCCGGGTCTGGGTGTTGTAGTATTATGTATTTACAAAAAAAAAGTATATAAGTATTCTATCAGCCATCTGGTTCCCATAGTACAATCTTTGCTTAGTTTGGGGCTAGATGGCGCTGTGTGAAATGTCCACAAATATTATTATTATTATAATGTCCCAGGTGTTCCTGAAAGCGTCGGGAGTGATGTACACGATGGTGTTCAATATCCTCGGCATGCCGGCCGCCAGCGTGCCCGTCGGGATACACAAGGGACTCCCTGTCTCTATACAGGTACTTCATTTTTTTTCTTCTCACCTGATGGTAAGCGCTTACCGCCGTCCCACGGACACCTGTACTGCCGTCATAAGAAAAAAGGACGTTTCTACATAAATTCCGAAGTGGAGAACAAAATACTGGTAGATGCGTCTTTTTTTACTGATTCCGATGATGTATATAACTCAATTATGAAAAAAATGTCAGATACGTCATTTTTCCTTATGACGGCAGTGTAACATCAGAGGAGCTGCAAGTGCGTTGTCGGCCTTTGAGGTAGTGTTGCTTATCGATAAACTATCGATAGTTTGTCGACAGCATCGCCATGTGTTACTATTTTTTTTATAAATAACTATTGGAAGGACGAGGCGATGCAGAGTTATTCCTAAGTGACTTTCAAATTCTGTGGACAATTCACACAGCGCCATCTAGCCCCAAACTCAAATCAAATCAAATCAAATATATTTATTTGGGAACATGATGATCACAGGTTCATATAAACTAATTGCAAACGATGGTAGCTGCAGTAGTTTTAGAAAAACTGTGTCCCAGCTACCAACGCCCACCACCTTAACCAATAGTTGTTCCTCTATGCTATTAAATTTCATGCAATAAATATAATACATATGCATCATTATATATTTATATAATGAAAAACATGTCTGCTAAATGTGTGTGTGCGTGTGTGTGTATGTGTGTGTGAGCGTGTGTGTATGTGTGGGTGTGTGTGTGTGTGTGTGTGGGTGTGTGTGTGTGGGAGTGTGTATGCGCGTGTATATATATAAAACTAAGCAAAACTTGTACTATGGGCACCAGATGGCTGATAGAACACCTTAATATACTTAAAATACATAATAACACCCAGACCCGGAAGAAATATTTGCAGAACATGCAAACATTTCTCCCGTGGCGGGAATCGAACCCGCGCCTCTTGCGTCTCAGCCGAGCACTCGCCCGCCTCGCCACCGAGGTCGTTAAAAGGTCGAGGCGATAGCGTGTTGTTCCATAGAGTACAGAAAAGAGCAGAATCTTTTTTTGTTAATGAATTTCCGAGCAAGTGATAGAAAAATATATATATGTGTTTGTTTCAGGTGATAGCGGCGCCGAACCAAGACCGTCTCTGCCTAGCGGTGGCCGAGCAACTTGAGAAAGGATTCGGCGGATGGCGGCCGCCTCAATAATTATACTATTTGTATCCATCGCGCCTTTGTTTACCCTCTGGACATTTCAATCAATCCTACTAATATTAACGGCTTTTAAGTCGTTAAGCCATGATGGAGGCCTTTAGGCGGCCTAAAATCTCCGTCACTAGAGTTGGCCACTAGCTCATACGAACATACATACATAATATTTATATTGGAAAGTTAGTGAGGGTATTTAAATTTTTGTGTCTCAGATATAAAAATTACAAAAGATAATAACCTCCCGGCTCAAAAAGCTCAGAAATAAGTTCTGTCAATATTTGGCTTGTATTCTTTTGTTCGTATTGTACGGATAAAAGTAGCCTGTATGCCAGCACACTTACTACGTATATTTAAAGTTTCATTCAAATCCGTTCAGCCCTAACGGCGCTTGTGGCGTAGTTTGCTTAGACGTTCTTGATTGATCGTTGAAGTAAAGCAACGATGTGCGCGCTCACAAGTGGCATTACGAGCCGAGCGCTTCCGTACTTCGGAGGGCACTTTAAATTGTCGGTCCCGGCTTTTAAGTCGTTCAAGCCATGACGGAGGCCTTTAGGCGGCCTAAAAACTGCCCTAACGGCGTGATTGATGCGCAAACTTCCGCATGTATAATTTTAGTAGGTTAAATTGTTCAGGGCGGTCTTAAACTTTGGCGCGACGTTATTGTAAGCCAGAATTTAGTTTTGTACAACCACTGATATGGCGTGGGATTCGGAAAGGTAAAATTTTCTACGAGTATTTTATACTTCATTCATGTGATAGATGTTAGTATACTTTGTCTGTATTCAAGAATAATACTCGAAAATAATCACGGATAGCTGCGTGCTCGCGAGGCAGTCAAGTGCTCGCTTAAGACGTGCCTCGCCCGAGGCAAGCGTACTGAATAAGCGAGGACTGGCCTCGCGAGGCTGCACGATCGGTCAGTACGCAGCTAATGACTAAGTGATGTATAAGTATGGACGTAAAATTTTAGTGTAGATTTACACGCTTTAGTGTAGATTTACACTTGAGCGTTTTTCTTGAGTATGAGTCGGATGGTCTCCACCCACTACTCCGCCATAACCGGACCGGCGCAGTCCCGGCACAAAGCAAGTCCCGTCATAAGTTTCCTTATCAAACAGGCAAGAGCAATATGACATGTCAAATTAAATGACTGCAACTTTTCTTATGATTACTTGTGACTCAGCCCATAAGGGCGTGATAATATTGTATGTATGTGCAATTCTTTGCCTTGCTTTTTTGTATTGGGATTGCGACGGTTCCGTTATAGAACTGAGTAGTGAGTTATAGTATCAATTTAACTTGGCCACTATTAAAAAAGTAGACTTTTCTAGGCTTTTTAACTTTTTTTTTGTGGAAATTTCTGTTAGCGCCATCTAGCCCCAAACTAAGCAAAGCTTGTACTATAGGCACCAGATGCTGATAGAATAGCCTATTTTTTTTGTTTATAAATACATACTTATAATACTACAACACCCAGACCCGGAAGAAATATTTGCAGAAGTTACAAACATTTCTCCCGTGGCGGGAATCGAACCTGCACCTCTTGCATCTCAGCCGAGCACTCGCCCGCCACGCCCGCGCCATCGAGGTCGTCCACATTGATACCCCCAAACTAATTCTAAACGAAGCGTAGATTTTTTTATTACCCTACAATAAGCTCAACAATGGGTGGTCAAGTTACATTGGTCATTATTTATTGTGTAATTTAATTACATGTGTATTAAATTGCTTTATCGATAACGATATTAGTATTGTCAGTTATTGACAACAGCCAAAAATATATCGCTAAGTGTGTCCCCAAGCCAAAACCGTCGGAAAAAACGGCGATTTCGGCCGACGGACGCCCTGACAATTTATGTGCCGGCGGTTTTGATTTGTAGACGCTATGAGGATCTCCGCTCAATAGTCCGTTCTGTTATAGGGCCGGCACGTTGCATGCCTTGCTTTGGCGGATTTTAGCTTTGTGTTTTATATTTATAACTGGATATTGACTATGATTCGATGTTTTGATGAGTTGCCCGTAATAGATGCTCATAATTTTTTCCCACTGCTGTGCAAAAGCCAGGCTTCCATTGATCCTCGGCCTTTCGCGATTTGCCCCCGAATACCCAAACGCGTCTCAGAGTTGAGTACGTCTCAACTCACGGTTTTTTGGCAGCTTCTGATGAAAATCTGTCAAAAAAAAATCGTCATTTGAGACGTGCTCCACTTTGAGATGCGTTTGAGTATTCGGGGGTTAGAAGAAGAAAATAGTTTATTGGCAACATACACATAAAAAAATACAGAATTGAATAAATAAAAGACAGAGCATAGGGCAAAAAGAGAAGAAAATTATATATACAGACCTAACATAACACATGTCCTGGTTGCTCGCTCAGTACCTCCTAATGATAGTTTTAAAAAAGTATTTTTTTTTTGTTAAGATAGTGACGGTCCGGCTACGGAACAAGTGAGCGGAGACCCTTAGTTACGATCTGATAAGTAAAGAGGATCTAATATATTTTGTTAATTTATTAAGAAAAATAAATGCTTTAATTCTTGACTATCGCACGTTTGTTTGAACTGTTACTATTTTTATAGTTGTTATATTTTACTTATTTTATTAGAGTAAGCTCGAGACGTTTTATGGAAAACATTGTCTTCAAACGTTTTGTATTGTTTTGATAAGTGGGAAATGTTGTGCTATCCAAATATTTTTGACTCTTTACAAACCCCTATTTGTTATAAAAATTGCCAAGATGTTCCTGAAAATTTAACCTGCAATGTTTTTCGTAAAGCCTCGAATTCATGACGGATTTATAGAATTCGACTGTAATGTTTCTTCGTGACGTCTGAGATGTAATGTCTGATTACTTATTGTGATCTTGATGTGAAATTTTGTAAAAATGATGTAATAAAGATATAAGTTCGTGTACCATTATCTTTTATTATATTCCCTACCCAAAATGACAAAAACTAAAAGTTTATAGTAACATCTCCAACAGTCACATACATAGTTCTGACCTCACACTAGGATTCCGGAGTCGTGGGTATCAGAAACTACGAATACCATGGTCGAAATGGGAGAAATATTCCAGATCATGCAACCAAATTTCTCCCGCAGCGGGAATCGAACCCTCGGTTCGGGCATTACAGCCCGCCTGGTGTCTGAACGTGCAAGACAACTGAACTTACGAGGACTGCAAGTTTACTGTCCTACTGTACTTGTCAAAATATAAATCCTAAAGTGGGTAGGTAGATACCTAATAGGTTCAACTTTTTTTCTCAGTAATTGGGTATTTTCCACGTTGGGACGTATTGTGCATTTTGATAACTTTCTAGTTGAACTACTGAGAAACCGGTAGGTGGGTTCAGAACGGTAGGTATAAATAGGCTAGCATTGAAATACTCGAAATTATGTGAAACATTTATTTTCAGTTGTAAAAACTGTACAATTCCTAACAAACTTATAAATAAACATGGACCTCGCATGGCACTCCTGACGACATAGCCACTTCACTGTCGGACCTCGCACACTGAACGCGCTTCCACCACAACAAACAGACGAACATCTCGTTATTAAACATTCAAAGAAAATATGTTTAGTTCCAAGACATCCTAGATGACGCTCTAATATTCTGTGGGGCTAAAAATGCCACTTTGAACTAATCATTTTTCGATTTTATAGCAAATCCTGAGCGATTCCAGTAATTTTCGTAAAATAGTCCGAATTGTAGGTGAACTGTACGCAATTGGATTCAGCAGCAGATTCATATTTGGCCGTCAAATGGTCAAATCGTATGCAATTCAATTCAGCCGCGGATTTAATAAAATTGCCTTTTTAACCTTGCCTTCCTGATGTATCCAATAGGCAGTCCACAGACTACAAACCAAAAATCTTTCGTACAATCGGACCTATCAGATGATAGTTTGCTCTGGGCTCTCGGATGTTCCGATGAGACGCCATCTAGGAAGCGACGGAAACATTTTTAAAAAGAATGTTCCCTTTATTGGGGCATTTCATTTCGGGAAGAATATTTTGACACAAAATTTCATTTAAAAAATCCCCGTAGTCCAACCAGTCGGACTATTCAGTTGGACCACGGGGAAGCGTATTCAATCCATTTCTAGTGGTGGAAGCCTAAAATATAAGGCAGTCATTACATCGTCAAAATCTTGGCTTTACTTGGCTTTTGAATATGGTTGTTTGAGCTTCCATTATTATGATTCTAGTTTTGGAAGACTATCGTTCAGTGAAATGAAACTTGAGGCAATTTACGTAACTAATGCGTTGATGAATGTTTTGACGATGTAACAAAGACCAACCAGATAGACATCAGTCAAAAAGGGATATGAAAACTTCAAAACATGATATTGATGTAGAGGCATCGATGTTAATATTGATCGATGTCGTCTAATGTAATAATGTAAAATGGCGTAAACCGCCGGCTTTATTAGGCATTTTGTTGGCAACCTCGAGACATTCAGAGGTGTAAATCGTCCCCTACGCTAACACAGGATAAATGTAAAATATAAATATGTACACTCTCAAAAGCACCTTATTTTGACACAGGCGTAATATCAATTTTGTTCTGGGCACAATTGCCGAATGCATGTTGTGTTAGGCGTTTTCCAATCGAGGCTCGCTTAAAAACATAACCAAATACTCACTCACAAATATGTACGCTTTTTAAGATAACTTCATTTAGAAAACGCCGGTCATTATCGATGTTAATCGGAAGCATACTAATTACTAAAACAAAGTTAGTATTTTCCACTAAAAAGTTTTTAACAAAAGTAATTACTACTTACACATAACAATTATTGATTTACCGAGTAATATTCGAATTGCTAGAATTATTAACAAAAAATAATATAATGGGTCAACAAAATTCTAAAATAAAATTATGTACACTAAACTTAACTTGATGATATGACAGTGATAGGTACTAGAAGACAGTCACGCATTTGGGAATTTTGGATAATATAAAAACGAATTGATTTTTGTGAAATGCAGCCAAGAAATTCACATACATGAAAAATGCATTTGGTAAATGGAAAATCCAAGAGATGTCTCTCTGATAAAATAGAATTCGTATCAAATTATGTATATAATCTCTCAGACGAATAGTCTGTCATTTTAACACTAATACTGAAATGAAAATAAACCGTCGACTATTTGTAAGGTCACTTATCTGAGCAATTTTGATATCTTAAATGAAAAAGAACAAATTCAAACATCGAGACGCTGATAACGCGCGCAGAAAATAATTACAAAGAAGAAAGATAATACAGTCAATATATTAAAATATGTCTGCGCGCCGTAAGTTGAAAATAAATTATAATTAATAAATAAACCCTACACCGCATCGACAGTGACTAAAGAAGTTATACATTTATATACAAAGTTACGTATCAATATTGTTAATCCGTAATTCGTTGTGATAAACACAAAATTAAAATATAATAAATATTCATTAAACATTCAACGACTAAAAGCTAAGTTATGAACATATTTGAAAAATCTATAAAATCATTTTCAACTAAAACATAAAAAAAATATGAATAAAATGAAAACCATGAAGTTTGAACACTGAAAGAATCAATTCGAAAGTTATTCCAATACTTTTATAATGGAACCGATCTTGTTCGTAAGTCAGCGTTCTTGGCGAGTGCTCTGTCGAGCTGCTGTATTGTTTTTGAAGCGATTTCTCAGATCGGCCGCGTGAAGTTCGCTGGGAACATACCTTTTTCATTTGTGTTCTCTTTGAGTCCCATCAGCCAACCTTCCTCCTGGAAAAGCAAATTGTCATTATAACCGGAGCATTAGCTAACCCAAACGGCATACACCAAAATTATAAAGTCCAAAGGCCCGAGTAAAGAGATAAAGTAATAGATAGGGCATGACATAAAGAGTGAAGAATGCTGTGTCGTTACGAGTGCTAAATATGAATTTGAAAGGATATAAGTTTAGGGGTAAATCGGTCACCCGCGATACAGGCTAGCCCTAGGGATCATCAGTCAAACAGTTTACTGATGGTCCCTCTCTTGTACTTGTAGTGTTTGATAGTGTTAAGACAGCTTAACACTAAATCTCTGTAAACACTACAAGTGTATTGCGTGATGGGATGGATTGCATGAAAGATGATTATGAATAAGATAAGCTTTGGTGTATGTAATGTTATAATTATGAATAAATGAATTGAAATTAAATTGAATAAGAAATGAGTGAGTACTGCGATGGCGGCTGATAAAGTTGTGAACATGTTCCACGAAGTTGATAAGGGATGGAAGATGATAAATGGACGATATTAGGCAGATAATGATCCATTCTACAGCGGCACGAACCTGTTCCTCCGGGTCGTCGTACTCGATGACGCGGATGATGTCGCCGACGTCGAAGGAGAGCTCATCGGAGTCCTCGCGTGTGTAGCGGTAGGTAGCGCGCACGCGGTACAGCGTGCCCGCCGGCAGCCCCGACAACGTCGCCCCTGCAACCACCGCGCTGTTAGCCAACGTCTACCAACGTGTCGGCATCGTACGTCCCGACTGTGAACTCGCCTACGTTGAATTTACGCCGGTTTGTAACGCGACCAAGCGTGGAAGTGCAGGCAAGAAAACACGCTTGGTTATTTTATTTAGAAAATGATCCCTTTACAATTTTGTTTAAGAAACGAGTTGGAGCATTATTCAGTCCCAAGCATTTTTGCCTTCTATATAATCAGATATTTTGTAAAACAAATTACTAAACTTCCAGTCTTAACTTGGGTGTCGTCACTTAGTATAAAATCGGAAAGTCATCAGGAAAATGGTTTCCTAGTTTCCTGGTTAGGATGGCCTAAGCCTCGAATATAATCTAGATTACTTTTTATCGACAGATTCTAGTCTGATTTCAATTTTTAATGTTTGATAATATTGTATATTATTTTGGCGTATAGCTTCGGATTTTAGAGTTCAAGACAAATCAAAATAAGAGTAGATTTGCCCCTATAGAATACATAGAGTATAATCCTACAAACTGTACTACTTTTAGGTGATATGGAGAAGAAACAAGGTTTGAATAAACCCTCAAAAATATTCTGAACAACTATGAAATTGATTTTGGTAGATATTATATTAATAGTAAGTATTGTGTTAGTTTAGCTACTTTGTTATAAATATTTATACAAGTTACATACAATACATCAAGTAAAAGCGTTATTGCACACAAACTAAACGTGAAAAGTATACCTGCTCTGAAAATAATATACAAGAAAATTAAAAAGCATTGAGTTTTATTGACACATACATACGAAATAAATGATTTTTAATATATATGATTAACAATAATGTAATATTCACCATATAAATTATAAGATACATAAATCTACCGAACCGAAACTAGCTACGTTGATACTCCTATTAATTTAAGTATTTTTTTTGTAAGAACTTTAATAGAATTTGTATTGGTTCAATATTTCATATATACATACATACATATTATCACGCCTGTATTCCTAACGGGGAAGGCAGAGCAACAAGTAACCATAAGAAAACTTGCAGCCACTCCTGATTCAAAGTCCCAAGATGGATATGGTGAACCATGGTGACAGGTGATCAGCCATATAGATGGTCCATTATTTTGGAGAAGATGCTATCCCTTAGTCGAATTTTAGCTCGGGAAGAGAAGCATATAGACGCATTCTATGTTTTTTCCTCACTTCCAGTCCAGCAGAGAAGTAAATATTTCAATTGATTCTTATTAAATTGCTTGGTTATTTTACTTACCGAAGCACTGGCGAGTGACGTTCCTTCACCAATTATTAGTTAAATGACATTTGTTGCAAATTCAAAAACCCTCGATGAAAATATTACAATTTAAAAAAGGTTTGATTTTTCTGCAACAAGTGACATGGCATTTGGCCTTCTCTCATTAAAATAAGATACCATTTACAATATACACAAAATAATACTTTGAAATATTAGAATATTAGATTTCTTTTATATATTTCAAATAAGCAAATAATAAGAGAATTAAAATCTTTTTAAAGTGTTACTTCTGAGTGGTACCATTATAATGTGAATAGGCCTCATTTACTCACCAACGGGTATATCGTATACTTCATCGTTCTTCTCTCCGTCCTTATTGTTTGGTTTGGCGTCCTTTTCTAACTCTTTCGTGTCTACATCTACTTGTCTCTTTTCCTCGACGTTATTATTCTGTGTCTCCTTCTCTGGCGCTGGCGTTCCTGGGAGAATTTATTTCATGCTATTTTCTACCGTTATATGTGCACCAACACCCCTTCGGTGTATTATATACAGTGGATTATATTGTCTTAAAACTCTGGAAATCAAGTGGGATCTTCTTTGCTTATGATAAATGATTTTAGGGAGTTTAAGGACAAATGTGTATTTTTTAGATGGCAATTCTAAGACATTATTATAGTCAATCATTTTTGTAATTTCATTGATTAAAACATAATAGATTTCAATATCATTAACCAATAAAATATAGCATTTATCTTATATCAGTGTATCTCTTTTTTTAGTACTAACTTTTATAAACAAATATACATAATTATAAAGATGAATAGATATAATACATTATTCGGTTTTTAATATTTGGAAATTTAGATTAGGAAAGATTGAAGACAATAGTCTAGCATGCTATCTACATACAACATATAAGATCTTACTAACCGATACTTTGCAGCCAATACGGTAGAGGAATATTGTAGTAGTCCAATCCCGATGCTAAATACCAAAATATATAAAACATCTATGTATTTATAGATGATCGAAAATCTTGCATAGCTCAGAAGCTAAATGCAACAGCGCAGAAAGTGGCACCTTATTTGCATTGCAAACAAAATGCGCGCATGCCTGTATCTCCACTATTTAAATAATGAAAAACTCGAAATAATCGTGTTCTATTCTAATTCTAATACTATTAACTACGTTGTTGCTATATGAAAGTTTAGGTTCGATAGAAATATTCTATGATTTTGGTTCCTATCCTTTAATATGAAATTAAAGTCACTTACCTACAGGTATATCATACAACTCATCAACCTTCTTAGCTTCTTTATCTTCGACATTATTGTTGGTGGTCTCTTGGTTCTTGTCGTCATTGAGTCTGGCGGGAGCGGTTGGCGCCACGCTGTCTTCTGGGATCGGGATGGCTTTGGTCGGGGTCTTGGGAGGGGGGGAAGGGGTCTGTGGGGGCGGGGAGGGAGTCTGTGGAGGGGGGGAGGGCTCGGGCGAGGGGGGCGAGGCTCCGTTGACAGCCGGCGACGAAGGGGGCGCTACACGCACACACAAAACATGCATTGGTTGGGGACATTGCTTGAATCCTTTATATAAAAACTTAGCAGTTGCATCCAAAGAAAACTGAGATGATGCAATGTTTTTGAATTCAAAATATGTTCCCGAACAACAATTAAGTACAAGAAATCTTGTATGTTACAATCTAATAGAGATGACAAAGATAAAACTCAGAACTTTCAATTACTAGTATATAAGTTAAGAATTAAACTATCCACATTGAGTATTTTGTCATCTTTATTGTCAGTGTGTTAGTGAACATCAATTTAATTTCAAGCCAAATAAAACCAAACACATTCTGTAGTTAATGTTCACAAACAACACATAATATCTATCTTATATACTGAGGGCGAATCGAGCGGAGAAATAGAAGAAATAGATTTTTTGGCGAACTTAATCTTAACAGAAATATGCGATATCATACGATGTAAAATCCAATTTCCCGCCAACATAGCCCTTGTTTTACCGTTTTCCGTATATTGCAATTCCATGTAAGTTCTAGACTATCCAAAAATATACGCTACCTTCATGTAAATAAATTTTTAACTTGTATGATGACAAACATATTGAACGGATAAAAAAAATAACTGACTCCACATAGCGTGGGACGAAAATATATTATAGTGAAGTATGTCAACGATACCGAAACGAAACGAAATTTTGAATTATGTAGGATTTTTTTCTGAACGGATTTAAAGAACTATCCTGAATTTTCCAACTCTCATTCAAGGTCTGGGCCTACTACTCGAATGGCATCCAATCCTAACTTCACTTGGAATTTTGCTCGAATTGGTAGGATTTGACACTCTTGAATTCTATAACACGACTAGGACATTGATAGTGAAATTCAATACTTTCGATTCTAATTGTGCGAAGTAATATTAAGGGCGCACTCGATGTGTCTCATTTGATCACAACAGATACTATATAATATTTCATCTTAAGATACATAATATCGCTATATAACCATAAAGCACTGGGAAGTTAAGTCCGTCAAGTTAGGATTGGAAACGAGTCGAGTATCGGTTACATATAAGCTCCTTGACCTAATAATGTCAGATATAAGCCCCAAGATTGATTAAGAATTAACGAAATTCAAGACAGTTCTTTCTGTCCTGAATTTGATCGTTGCCTACTTCTTTAAGACATCATACTTGAACTAACTTTGCACAGTGCTGGTGTCCGAGGCGCCGTTGGTTCCGTTTCCGTTGAGTGCGGGCGGCGCGAGCGTGGCTGGCTTCTTGTACGAGCCGCGTTGGCACTCATTCGCTAGCTTGTCCGTGATCGCTTCCAGTTCGTTGTATACCTAAGAATTTTATTGGTTCAGTCAAATACTGGGCATACAAATGACCGGGAAATAGAATAGGGCCCAAAATCAAACCCTGAGAAACACCAGACAATCTACCTGATTTGTTTTTTTAAAGGATTTAAACAAAACACTCTGAATTCTAGTTTTATTTCTATCTACAAAGTAAGCAACTTTTGAAGCCTGAATGTAGTTTTAGACGTTGCTTTCATATCAACACGATATCATCCATAAAAGCTTTAGGGAAGTCCAACATTGTGACTTATGCTTCTAGTAATACCTAGCTTAAATGTACATTTTCCCTGAATATTTCTTTAAGTGTTTAGTAGGCTATCTCTAAGGCAAGATTGTCCCACCTTATTGCTCTCCGAGTGGAACAGCTGTTCGGCTGAGAACAGCGTCTGCAGATTGTTGACGTAGAAGAGAACGCGCGAGTCGTAGAGCGCGGGCAGTTCGTCGTGCAGCTCGGAGTTCATTATTTCGTATGTGCGCTTTGCTTCTTCTAGTTGTTCGCGGCCTTTGGTTACCTTAAAGAAGAAAAAACATTAAAAACTACCGCAAAACAAAATGTATCATGTTCCTACTTCCAATCGATCAATAATAGTTAGATTGCTGCCAAAGCTCGTGGCAAAACATGCTATGAGAGAGAAGAAAAGTATCAAGTGCTTTTTTTGAAGTGAAATGATGGCTTACTTTGACGTCGTCCCTCCGTTTAGCTGCATTCGCCTGCAGGTTCTGGAAACTGTGTCTCTGGCTATCGTAGTCTACCAATTTGCGGCCGCGTTTCTCGATTTTTTTCTGAAAATTGAAAATAAAAATTAGAGCAAAGAGAAAGGAGGCACTAAGTTTTGGAAAGGCAAAGTTTTTAGCATAGGCACAAATCTGTCTTAGATTGTAACGGTAAAAAAAAATTTTGCATCCCTAGTGCCATTTCTCTGAGAACCCTAAAATACGGTTTGACAATGGATCAGCTCGCAGTCACTATAGTAGTTGTATTCTTTTCAAACTTTACATATATCATGTGAAATTTTGAATAATAAAATTGGCATTAGCCATTAGGTATCCGCACTATCCGCCCCGTTCCAGAACCATCGCTTGTTTGTTTTGAAACCTTTGTCTACCTTGCTTTCTTGTGCTGTTTAGTGCTGTGCGGTTTAGTGTCAACTTTCAGAGTTCTGTACATAAATAAAAATAAATAAATATTTGAGGACATATACACAGCACCATCTAGCCCCAAACTAAGCAAAGCTCGTATTATGGGAACCAGATGGCTGATAAAAGGTTACAAAACTCCACTCACCCTGACTTCCGGGAACTGGTTGGTGTAAGTGTTGAGCGGTATGAGCACCTGGTCGCCGAGCTTGTGCGAGAAGTCCTGCCAGAGCATCTCTAGGTTCTGCGCCTGAACGTACAGCAGGTCGTGGCCAGACCAGCCGCTCTCGTACACCTCCGTGATGGCCTCCATCAGTGTCTTGGACGCTGTTTGTACCGCTGTTGACACCAAAGATAGCATAATACATATTATTAAACCTGGTTTGTACAGATAGAAAATAGAAAGAATTATCAGAATCACATGTAAAATCATATAAGTTTGAAAAAACAAAAATGCTGGGACTATTATGATGGCAGTAGGCCGTGGTAAGTAAAAAGAAGTCAACTGACCGGATACTCTAAAGCCAATAATTCATTTTTAGATGACATTGTTTTAGTGACGGTCATTAGATGCCTCAATCGTTAAAATCAAAGTGAAAGAGTGATTTGGTTTTAAGAAATGTAAGGTATATCGAAGTTTCGTTATACCTCTTCAGATGGTGTATACTGACCTCGTATACATCTTATGTAGTTGTTGAACTCCTTCTGCAGTCTGGTGGCCTGCTGGTGCTGCCTGTTGAAGTTCTGCAGGTGCTCCTCAAATATGTCATCCAGGGTCCGGTCTACCTTACCCAGGTTTTGTAGGAGCTGTCAACAAGAAAAGAGAACTATAAACTTCTAATATGGTTTTTAAACATCGATTATCAGATTGGGTTTTAGAGGGGAAGCTCGAAAAACAGATGACTGTTGGTTTTCGGATAGCGGCTCCTATAGAATGGACCGATAGCAATGGCAGTGGGTGGATGGAGACAAAACAAAATCAATTGTCCAGGAAGTATATTGAAGAGTCCATGTCTAGCAAGTGTATTTCTCTATAGAACCTATGTTGATGATGATGATTTCGAGAAGATTCTTTTCAGGATTTCTATACGTTAACACAGTCACTAGGCCAGGTAAAGAATGGCAAGCCGGAGCTGGGCCAAGAAATGACCAGTGAAATGACTAAAAAGTTGATGTAGTTGTACAAATCATCATGAACATTTCACTCTGAGTAGACAAATTGCAAAAATACTTGTGTTTCACTACATAAAGTGCAGTTTCGACAGACGTTTGTTAAGACAAAATAAACTAAATGAGCATATTATTAGCAACTCCGGGTAATCTTTGTACCTATCATTAAAGTAACAATTCAGTTTTGTAACAATACATGCATTATCCAATTTTCAACATTTAACCTTTGAAACTGTTGTAACTTTCGAAATAGTTTCCTTATTCGAACTACCTGAAGGAATGTCGTTAGTTATCGATCATTAGCCGATGTAATAGATAGTATTTAACGAAGTTAGTACATAACCATAGACTACTGCTAGTCGTGTCACTAGTTCTTTCGTGGTGAAAGGATTTGAAGTGCGCCTCAAAGGCTCCTTTCGTGCACTTGACACATGTTTTCGAATTTTTACGAAATGCCCGTCTCATTCTCCGTTTGACAGTACTTGTACAGTGCACGTAAATTCGAACAGGAAAAATCCATTTGTTCACGACCGGATTGGAAGACTGGGTTTCTACCATTAGATCACTAGTGCTGATGTAATAAAGATAGTATAAACTGGAGATAGAATATGATCACAGACTATGATTAGCGAATTATCCAACCTTGGGTCGTGAGCTTGAGCCTTGAATGCAACAGGCGACTCCAATTGCATAATCTAATCCATCCACGGCAGTTTATATTGATGTGTTCCTGTGCAATGCTATTGTTATGCCATACCATCTCTTTGTTTATGAATGGAAACTTTTAGTTTAGCTGACACTTTTGAACTTGTAACATGAATGGACTCAAACGCAGTAGAGATAAATCAAAATACATGTAAGACTGATTGAACTGACTACAGCTAATTAGCAGTCTGGTAAAAACTCAGCTCAATTCCGGGGAAGGTTCACTGCTTATGCGGTTTAACCAATTAGAAAATCTTTCACACTTTTTACGTAGGTACATACTTTTAAAATATCTAAATCTAACGTGCAGTTGTAGAGATCCGATAATCAGAAGTAATGAATAAAACATGTGTGATTGTTTCATTAACTTTTTATATTAGAAGAGGCTAACCTTTTTCCAACAGTAGATAATAATTCACCCTTTAAACGTGGTACAAGAGAAGTCGTCTTTTGGTAATCTCACAAGACCTTGGGTCGGATACGAAGAATCAGCGGAGCATCGCTTGTTTTATCTATCTGTACGTTACGTGGCCGGAATCTTGAGTAAGGTCACAATCGGGAGTATAATGAATATTCAAACAGATGAACGGGAACGCACGGTACCATGACATACGAAGCTGTAAGTAGTATAGACGGTACTTTAATAGACTTGGAGCAGAGCAAATTCTAAGTCTACTAAGAAGAAGCATAATAAGTTGATGTCAAAGTTAATATTTAATTATTCCTTAAAATCACGGAGATCATTTGGACAGGTTTTAAATAGTATAACGCATATGATTGATAATATTTGTGACAATAGCAGGCCTGAAATTCTGGCATGCGAATAAAAATCAAGTCGTATATTTGGCGGGATACCAAGCTCTTCTCGTGAAAGTCTATCGACTGCCCCCTTGACGACTCTCGAGCTGAAGATGAAGCGATCGAAGTCAAGATGCATAACTTGGCAAAAACGTCAAATTTGCAAAGAAGAAATATTCACATGTTTGCAATGTGAATAATTAAAACATTGCATTTCGTAAACACTTCATTATGCATTTAAATGCTAGTATCCACGCTTGCAGGAATTGAAATCCGTTAATCTGTTCAGTAAACATTGTAGAGAATATTTATAAGTGAAGTTTAGATAACAGCCTTGTGGATATAAATAGGAAGTAGTTGGATTTCTAACACCTCTAGAAACGGCAAAAACTAATAACAGCTTTTATAAAACCCGACAATTCAATGATACTACTTAAGACTTTGATGAAGTAGCTACTTTTTCCTCTTTTCAACGTTACGAGGAAAAAATATTCGGTGTGACAAATGCAGTGGTGCTACCATTAGACCATCAGTGCTATCGTGCCAATAACGGAATTTTCGGATTTCAATTCCTGCAAGCGTGGATACTAGCATTTAAATGCATAATAAAGTGTTTACGAAATGCAATGTTTTAATTATTCACATTGCAAACATGTGAATATTTCTTCTTTGCAAATTTGACGTTTTTGCCAAGTTATGCATCTTGACTTCGATCGCTTCATCTTCAGCTCGAGAGTCGTCAAGGGGGCAGTCGACTTTCACGAGAAGAGCTTGGTATCCCGCCAAATATACGACTTGATTTTTATTCGCATGCCAGAATTTCAGGCCTGCTATTGTCACAAATATTATCAATCATATGCGTTATACTATTTAAAACCTGTCCAAATGATCTCCGTGATTTTAAGGAATAATTAAATATTAACTTTGACATCAACTTATTATGCTTCTTCTTAGTAGACTTAGAATTTGCTCTGCTCCAAGTCTATTAAAGTACCGTCTATACTACTTACAGCTTCGTATGTCATGGTACCGTGCGTTCCCGTTCATCTGTTTGAATATTCATTATACTCCCGATTGTGACCTTACTCAAGATTCCGGCCACGTAACGTACAGATAGATAAAACAAGCGATGCTCCGCTGATTCTTCGTATCCGACCCAAGGTCTTGTGAGATTACCAAAAGACGACTTCTCTTGTACCACGTTTAAAGGGTGAATTATTATCTACTGTTGGAAAAAGGTTAGCCTCTTCTAATATAAAAAGTTAATGAAACAATCACACATGTTTTATTCATTACTTCTGATTATCGGATCTCTACAACTGCACGTTAGATTTAGATATTTTAAAAGTATGTACCTACGTAAAAAGTGTGAAAGATTTTCTAATTGGTTAAACCGCATAAGCAGTGAACCTTCCCCGGAATTGAGCTGAGTTTTTACCAGACTGCTAATTAGCTGTAGTCAGTTCAATCAGTCTTACATGTATTTTGATGTAGCACCACTGCCTGGTTCTGACCCTAAGGTTGCAGGTTCGAACCCGGTCGTGCACCAATGGATTTTTCATTTCGATAAATTTATGTGCGCTAGACCAGTACTCTTAAACGGCGAAGGAAAACATCGTGAGAAAACCCGCGGCTTAGTCAGCTCCGCACGTTTTGGCCATGTCTTTCCTGTGGATAAGGCTGACTAAGCTGAGAGGATGGAATAGGTGCTGGGCAAACCTACTCCATCTAAATTCGTCCCAGGCACTACAGGGTCTCGTTATTGTAGGTAAAAGTTGCCTCCTGACGCTGTATAAATCATCTAGTATAGATGGGTAAAGTAAAGTCCTCAGTTAATTAAATTTAGTCAAGCAACTAGTACCATACACGTAGTTTGCGTTATGTCCCTTGCGAAACATTTAATTTGAATGTCACACCCACTGTCTACGAGCCGCGCAATGTACACTCATTATCATATAGGACAAATATTTGCACAAAATAAAGACAATCTACTCATGACATATTTCCGAATATTGAAATACCTAGTCTGTTAGGAAACGTTGGCATATTAGGTAGCTAGCTTTAGATTTTGTTATGTAGATAATCTACCCACATCTGTTGCTTTCCTAAAACCTTCGCATAGTTTGAAGAACTGTACAATATTGTCTGTCTATTCTTCCGGGAAACAAAAAAACATCTAAACAAGCAACTTCACGGATCTTCGAGTTTTAAAACGCAATAATATTCATCGTTGATCTTAGGTGCAGCTAGTAGGTACTCAAGACTAGTGGTTTTGCTAACAATAAGCCTTGCAATTGTCGCTCCAAGGTCGCTCTACGACAGATTGGATGCGAGCTCTTATGAAACACGAGGTTACATTACTTCAAAACCATGCAACTTTCCTCCTTTACACTATGATAATAAAGTCCTCTTTACGACTTGGGTGATGTAGCGCACCCCGCGTAGAGAAACTGGTTTAAAATACTTTGAATATTTCCCCGTGAGAGTTCTACTTGACTCGAGAAAGTTTAAACTTGTTTTAGGAAGGAAACAATTTATAAGAGTTTAAAAGGGATAATAAGGTAGAGATAAAATTGATAAGACTGTATACAAAGTACGGAGAACTTGATACTTGGAAAATAATAATCATCGACTATTGACTCTAAGATACTCGTATCAGTGATAAAACCATACGAGAATGTGATAAAAATTCAAGAAGATTAGAATTGCGCAGAGCTAGATTGTCATGAAATCTAATCCTCTCATATATTGTAAATAATATTTTGATATTAAATACAACGACTGAAAGTCAGCATCATAACAAGAGTCCTGCAAGTTATCAGATAACAATAAAATATAATCAACATATCTGTGTTTGGAATAAAGCGAATCATAAATTACGAAACCTTAGCTTACAATCCGATGTTCGCAATGCTTAATACTGCATGAGATGTCATCGACCGGCCACCCATTGTGCCTTTCTAGGTAACACTGTGATCGCAGATAATGATCATGAAATAATCAATGCCACTGTTTGTCTAAAATTCGAAGTTTTAATATTTTTATATTAAAACTTTGAAATTAATTTTCAACGTCTTAACTCAATGTTGTATTTGCACTGAATCAACTGAAAAGAAAACACGATGTAGAAAATCATAATGATTCCTAAGAATTTTGCACATTACTCATCTTTGTGTACATACTACATACAAATTATCACGCCCGTATCCCTAATGTGGAGGACAGAGTCACAAGTAATCATAAGAAAACTTGCAGCCACTGCTGATTTAAAATCCCAAGATGGATATGGTGAACCATGGTGATAGGTGAACAGCCTATTGCCCATATAATAATAATAAATAATAATAAATAATAATAAATAATAAATAAATAACACCCAACAGTCACATACACAGTCCTGACCCCACAGTAGGATTCCCTGTGTCGTGGGTATCAGAAACTACGAGTACCGTGGTACCACAACACCCAGACCCGGAAGAAATATTTACAGAACATGCAAACATTTCTTCCGCAGCGGGAATCGAACCCGCGCCTCTTGCGTCTCTGCCGAGCAATCGCCCGCCACGCCACCGAGGCCGTCAATAGTTGGTCCATCACGTTGGAGAGGATGCTATCCCTTTGTCGACTTTTACGACATGCTCGGGGAGAGAAGCAGCTGGACGCATTCTATGTTTTTTTCTTTACTCCCAGTGCAGCAGAGAAGTAAAGTAGAATAAAATAAACAAATATTAGAGGATAGATTAAATAAATAATTAATTCTGATGACTAATTAATTTAGGTCAATGTATAAAATGTAATGTTTATAAATTGAAGGAAACATCACCGAAGGACACTTGAATAGAGAAGATTTTAATAAATTGGACGTCTGACTCATTTTCAGTAGTAATTACTATTGACAGTTCATCATTTTCCTGCCGTCAGTACTCACTCCTTCAACGACTGTCAGTTTCTGTGGGCTAAAGGTCTATCTAAGGATCAACAATCGTCACTCTCATCATATCGCCTGATTTCGCAGAATAGTAAATTTTTCACCATTAACCAGTTGCTAGTTGGTACCTGTGCGTCCGGCGCACGTCACATCCGCTCTCGCTTCCTTTCGTTTTCAATTGTCTTTGACCGAGGCCTCTAATTACGAATTAATCCATTGTATGCGCACGCGCCGATAACTGCAGCCGTTGCGCAATCATCGCTGCGATAAAAATATTGTTTTGTTCGATTATCGTGTTTATTGTGATGGTATTGAACTTTTCGATTGTTGACTCCGTATGCATATCAGGGATCGTAATCTTGAGATAAACTTTGTAAATAACGTTTGAGTATCCATTTATTTAGATAGGTTTATGTTCGCGGCTCCAGTCAAGTGGTGGCCACCTTGAAAAAGCCTATGTTATTACAAATCATAAATCATGCTATTCCAGGTTACAAACCAATGTCGGAGAACCAATTCCCTAGAGTCGGCCAAAATAGTTCAGGCGTTTTGAGTATTAACAAACAAATTAGGTAACAATTAGATTTATAGGAATAAACACTCACACAATTTTTTTTTGTTTTTTTTTTATGAAATTTCGATATAATTATACGTGTAACGGTTGGATGAAATATAAAAAAATAATAATAATAAAAAAAATCCAATTTTATGATCTGCGACGCGCTATCTGGGAAACCAAGTAATTCCACAGAAATTGAAATTACACGATTCAGTAAATGTATAATTGCCTTATATCCTAGTAGATTTTTTACAACATTTTTTAATTAGCCTATTGTGCCCCACTGCTGGGCACAAGCCTCCCCCAAGACCGTCCACTGATCCCGGACTTTTGCTATCTCCTTACTAATATCATAAATCCAAAAGTTTATGTGGTGTCTTAGCTTATCCACAGCAGATATTGAACGAGTTTGAATGAAATTAGGAAGAGCTATTTTATATCCGAGTACAACACCAGCGAAGTCTTGTCGGAAGTTAGTATACCAGGAATATTTTAAAACCAAATTAATATAATTTGGTCCATCATTGCTTTTGAACATTCCACCAGATTTTCTGGCGTCCCAGTTAACTATCGACATAACCGATTTATTCAGTAAATCTAACATTTGAATCATCAAAGTTTAGTTGATTTGGACATGAATACGCAATGCAAAAAGTTGTAAAACTTTGATTGTGTTTTCAAACGAATTATTCATTTGGGTCGGATTCAATTACATAATTTCTTTATTGTTGAAGTTGTCCATTATCATAATGGAAATGTATAATTATTGCGCGAAATTAGGTCACCGGCAGACTAAAAAGCTTTCAGACATGCTTCGATAATAAATCTTCAGTAATTATTTTAGGTTATATATAAAATTGCATTTGGAAATTTGATAACTTGCATACAAGGCGCATCCAATATCTTTCACCACAATGATTTTAGCAATCTGCAAGTTTGTAAAGATGTGAGTTTAGTGCAGTATGGGCCTCAATACGGCAAAACGACTGAACGGATTTAATTGAAATTATACTTCACAGCTGACCTGGAATAACATAACAGACTTCTTTTATGTGGGGACCACGTGAACGAAGCCGCAGGACGAACCTGATAATTATAAATCCGAAAATTTGTGAGGATGTTTGAGCCTCAATCACGACGACGTAAAGGAATATAGGTATAGGATGTAGCTAGAATAACACAGGAATTTTTGTTTCGGTACAACGCTAGTCACACACGCGAAGTCACAAACGATAAAATGCAATCAAATTACGACAAACCAGTCGCAAAGATGCACTCTCCAGCAGCCGAACCAACATGTGGTCGCCTAAAAATAGCTATTCAATAACAATCTAGCTGGTTTTAATAATATTTCTACAATCATTTCTGCCAGCATGTTTGTTTTCGAAACGTATAAAAATAATCAGCCACCTCGTAATGATGTGTAATGTAAGTTAGGACACCAGTTTCGTAATGATCTAAGAGAATGCTGAATGATAGTTGAAATAAATTTGCAGATTTATTCGAATCTGAATTTTTAGATGAATAATATTTATTATGAACTATGAGTAGGCACCTATGCAACTTATATTGGACAACGGTAATCATAAAGTTGACATTAACCTGTTTCGATGGTATTTTGATCTAGATTATAAAATTTAAAACTCCTATTTCAAGTTCTTTCTATCAGGTTCTCTCAAGCAGGTGTGGTCAAAGAATAGAGTGTATCAAAACAAAGAATTACAGTTACATTAGAAGTCAAAAGGGCTCATTTCATAGTTTTTGAACTTATTAGGTTCTCCAACACATCCGGTTCCCTCACGATAATTAATACTTACAAGTTGGAATTAATCAATACAATAAGTTCGTAAGCTCTATCGCGTGCCACTGAACTTTTATTTACAGATAGCGCACCAATAAGTATATTTAAACAGTCATTTGAATTCAGTACCTACACACCGTAGATACCGTTATTCCCGACAACTTTTCATATATTGATACTATGAAAATTGTATTCTGATTGGCTGGCATCGTGTTATTCATAACGATTTTAAGAGAACATGGTTAATCTTGGAGTTATGTGCAATAATAAATTCCGTGGATGTTGGAATATCGGAAGTCTGAATATAAACTTCTCGGCGGGTTTATGACTAACATTTTGATACTCGCTAGCTGAATAACTAGACTAGGTGCTTATTTGGGTCGAGATATTTCTGGAAAACATTAACATTCTTCAAAGAAATATGAAAACCACAAAATCAATAAACAAACACACATGTTTCGTGGCATGGAGTAAAGAAATCGGTTTGAGCTGCAAGAGTAAGACTAATACAGTTCTAACAGATGAAACAAGTTCTATAATATCTAGAATGAATGTCAGAAAAGATATCTCCAGTGGCAAGGTTAGGACCGCTACGGCTCAAACAACTACATAATTGGTGCTCTCCAGTTGACAACCAGCAAGTAGCAAAGATTGTCGACAATCATGTAATAAACCTGTGGTTAGTGTGCTTGTGACGAATGCGGCATCGCAGATGGCAAATACATCAGCATCGAGTGTAATCACGTTTGAATATAACGTTGAGAAATGGTTCCACCATGTGGTGCTTTTACTACTTGCTATAACATATCTGGACGTGGATTTATTATACGCACATGCATAAGCTTCAAATAAATCGTAAAGACATAGCAAAAGACAGAAGGGGCAGGCATAAAAACAGGCCTTGTACCTTATAATGGGTGATGATGATATACATATTGATGTATCTCCTGATGTACCTCGTAGTGGGTGATGAGACTGAGATGACGATATACTTACTGAACAATCTATAAGATACAGAGCTGTGATATTTGAATCTTATAGAGTCTATATTAATTATTAATGAAATGTCTGCTACGTAAATTATGACATCATAAGAAAACAAATATTTAAAAGGCGTGGGCGTTTTTAATGCAGTTCGAAATAAAATCAAACAAGCGCATTCAATGTTAACTGTGCTGCAGTAATTATGAATTAGCGGCAAACGTGACCGAATGCCGGTTAGATTTCATAACAGGCGGGTATTTCTAGATCTGAGGATGCAAGTGTAACCGCAAATGTGAGCGGATACAACTGTTGCGTGCGAACACGATATCGACAAACAATATTATTGCTAGTATTGAGACAGGTAAATAAGGTTTTAGAAATATAAGGACAACAAGTATCCGTGGAAGCATAAATACATGTATGCATATTTAAGTTAAATAGTTTCTGAATAATTGAGGATTTCACTACCGAATAGGTAAAGAAGTCAATAATGAAAACGTTGGTTTTGTATAAAAGATGATGCGGAACTACCTTGATTACATAATAATGTATGGAAACGTTACTGATGTAAAGACACCTATAACAAGTAGAATATTGCCCGAGGCCGGGACAGAGTTGCTGGATTAACATATAATATAAATAGTATGTACGAAACAGTAAATAATGTTTAGCTCCAGGTATGAACATTACTTGTAGATTTGCTAAATACAGTAAACTGTATTATGATAAAAACATCTGTGTATGTTTAAATGGGAAAAGGTGTGAGTCGATAAGTATTGATGCTAAAGATTTTTTAGAAAATTATAAAGAAAGAATAACATTAGAAAGGCTTTTAAGAAAACCTTTCAAGAAAAGCAAAACAGCGAGACCTAAAAGGTTTCTTATGTTTATTTCTAAGTTCGCCGTTTGAAATACTTACAGCAAACATGTTTTGTGACCAGTACGGATGTTCGTTCTATTGTTGCTCTCACAATGCTGCTATCAATCAAGTCTTGCTGGAAAGATCCTCGTCCTATTCAGCATTCAGTCACGTCGTGTGCCATATTTGGCTATTACTTCATTGTTGAAAGAGGTCGTGCACACAGTAGAAATTATTTGTAAAGGGATCATGTCCAATTGAGATCCTGATAGATATTATATATTACTAATAGTGTCTGGCTGACAATCAACGCTCAGCTTAAACGATCAGTCCTAGAAGCATGAAATTTGGACAGTATATTCTTACAAAATTAAACTCCTAGAGGGAAGATTAACTTTGTATGAATAAAACTGATCGCGGACAAAGTGGCGGAGCATTCCACTAGTTATTTTACCTCATCATTTAAATAAAAATGAAAGATTGAACTCGATGTAAATCAAAGGGTCAAGTGGAAATATACAGAATAACTCAAAAACCAGTTATTGGAGATAACATTGTAACAAAAAATAATTTGAGGCCATACTGTTAGATAGTGGTGAAGTAAAATATCGTGAGGAGACTGGCAAGTCCTAGATGAAAAAAAACGAAGACATGGTGTCAAGTGCACGAGAAGAGCCTCTCTGAGTCGCGGTTTATTTCATTAGTACGAAATAACTGCCTGTGTCACGAGTAGTACACAATCGTAGATTATAGTAGGCTTTCGATAGGATGGGCAAAGGTATTGGATACTTTAGTGCAATAAGTCAGAAATTGTGGCATTTTAAATATAATGCTTCCGATAGTTACTGAAACTCTAAAGATTAAGGTAGTATTCTTTCAAACTCACTGTCTGGAAACTTTTAAGACAACGGAACAGAATATTTGAGTATTGGCAATGTTCCGAGTCGGACAGTACGAGACGAATTTAGATTATAACTGTCAAGTGTGAAATTTGTATGTGGGATCTTAAGTTCTAATACGATAACGAGGCCATGACTCATGTATTTAAACAAATTATGATTATATTAAAACTCTTTTTAATTTATACTTCAAAGATTAATAAACTTTTAGATTTTTTCTGGCACGCGATCATAGGCGGTATAAAATAGTGATGGTGTTGTACAGATTTGTTACTCACACATTCAACTGTTTGTCTGTGTGTGTGCATTGTGAATATTGGTTTAAGCACGTGTTTACGTAGTTCACGTGCATACAGAAACACGTCGACCTTGTGATCTCAATGGATGTGCTAATTAGGACTAATTCACCAAGTGCAGTGGGAGCCGGCTTAGCTATAAACTAGAACCTTCATAATTTCTTGTAAGGAAGATCCAAAAAGTTCGTATTGTAGTTTCTAACATACGTTTTTATCTTTGAATTTTACATGTTTTCATTGTAATCTTTACGAGTTCTTATCATTAGCTTTTTAAATGTAGTTTACGAGTGCTAAAACTTTCACTGTTGCTATAACAAGTGCTTCGAAGTTTAATCCCGTTTATAAATGAACTGATGCATTATGATCTTGAGACCAAAGCTTTAAAACCACTTAGGGGATATCTGAAAAGCCACAATGTTGCATCTTGAGAAGGCATGCTGCTTTCTTTATCTTCCTAATAAGCAATTTCAGGCAATATGTTCAAAATGTAAGTGTGATAGAGCTTTAAGTATTTACAAGTGAACGTATACCAGCAAACTGTTCCTTTGGAGATAAGAGTGGTCAGCGAGACGCAATGCAAGGACGTATGGTAAAATGGCTGCCTCTCTCTAACGACATTCACGGCCTACTTATCATCAAAGAAACTAAAATTTTGGCACTAATAGAATTGAATCCAAGTTTATATTCTTTTTGAAACATGGGTTGACTACATATAGCTTTTTTTTATAGAAAACATCGAAAGAACTAGTGAGACGACTAGAAGTAGTAGTAATGAAAGTAGAAGACCTGCAATAAATAGGTTTACGAAAGGGAATTAGTATAGTAGAACATTCTAAAACAGACACTTATATACCTAGTAATAAACATTAGGACGTATTATATAGGGAAAAATAAAATGAAAGGTAATCTAATGACTAAATTGTTTAGCGAAATAACAAATACTATTTACAACGGGTACTGAAATACGCGTGTAAAATTACTAGAAGTTCAATTCTAAATCTGCGAAACTATTAAAACACTAACAAAGTATGTGGCCCTTAACGTTAACTCGTGCGTTTAAACTGAGGTCGTATTGGAAAACAATACAACATTATGTAGGCATGCTATCAGTTGACAAAGACTTCTCTAAAAACAGTTGTGAATGCGCGACACTGTTGCATTCTGTTGCTCTGGTCACGATATCTGCTGATAAGACTTTTTAAAACCATGTCTATTTATGACACAATGAATCACAAACAACTATTGAATATCTTAGAGAGAGGGTAGACATATCTGAATTGAAACCGATGATAACAAATCGTTATTATATATGCGTGGTTCCTTGCCTGTATTTTCCACGCTTAGTCGCGTTACGAACATGCGTAAATTCATCCAAATAATCCTAGCGATTTCAAGGACTAAAGTCTTTGAATTTTCATACTACTAGTCGTGTCGCAGAATTTAAAGGTATTTTCGTAATTCTACATAGCTCGCTGTTTTCTTTACATCCTCGTATCATAATTCTGTCATCAATTTGAACTTGATTCCTAGCAAAAGCGTTGTTCGTAGACTTTTAATGATGTGAAACGTAACAACAATAGTCAGACGGAATGAAGAATGTTATGAATATGCACATGAGCAGTGGGTTCCACACAAAAGGCAATTAGATACCAGGTACTGTTGCGTACTCTGTGATGCACTCGCGTAGCCCTGCAAATGCATGGTTCATTGTGAAGAGAATGACATAATCGTATCAGCTCAAGTTACTGAAATGACTAGACAGACTTGGGAGTAAGATGATCAGCAAATGTTTGGAATTCAAACACAAACATCGGCTCATTATCAAATGAACTTTGTTATACTAGTTTGTAACTATAATTGCACCTATTTTAAAATGCGTAGGTTCAGAGAGTACTAAAAGGTACAGGGAATAGTCCAATCAAAAACATTTCTATGTTTATATAAAGTAAAAAAAAATATTCCATAAAATCACGGGGATCACTTGGACACGTCTTAAATCTACGTTGCATTTACACCTGTTCGTAACGCGACCAAGCGTGGAAGATCAATGTTAAGTTCATGACCAGTCCTCGCATTGATAAGAAACTAATTCTTAGAGATTCACATTAATTAGCATGTCTTACGATCGTTGACCTTAAACGGAAACCGCAGACGGATCGGAAGCCGTTGCTCGACACAGAATCTTTGCTTATGTAAAACTAGCAGCCGCCCGCGGCTTCGCTCACGCGGTACCCAGATAAAAAGTACCCTATGTCCCATTCCAGCACACGTAGGTACCTACTATCCTCATTATTCATTACCGTTTCGCCATAACTTCAAAACCAAACGTCCAATTTTAATCATTCAAAGACCAAATATTATCTCCATAAACTGTTCTTAGTGATGAAATCATTTATTTTGATAAGGATTAATAGCATGAGTAAAATAAACGCGTTTAAATGTAGTCCAAAAAAAATTCAAGATTTTTAAATAAAAAAATGGTTGCTGTGCCTCACTCGACATAGATGGGTATAGTGTGTCGCGGACTTTTTTGTAGATATTTATAAGATCTACAATTAATTAGAACATTTTATGGTTCTATCTTTTATAGTTTAGGCAGCGTACGCAAAATAAGTAACTTTTCTGGTTGATTTTTTACACCTTGTGTCCGAAAAACCCAAATATCTTACGGAACCCTATTTTTTTCCAAAATAAAATATAGCCTATGTTACTCGTGGATAATGTAGCTTTCGAATGGTGAAAGAATTTTTAAAATCGGTCCAGTAGTTTTTGAGCCTATTCAGTACAAACAAACAAACATACAAACAAAGTTTTCCTCTTTATAATATTAGTGTAGACTAGCCACGACATACGAAACCTTTCATATAAGGGTCTTTTGGGTAAGGAAACTAAAAACGATTGAGAAGAAATAATTTTACAACATCCTAACAACCTTTTCAGGGTTCCGTACTCGAAGGGCGGCAATATTATTACTAAGCCTCCGCTGTCCGTCCGTCCGTCTGTCAGCGGATTGTATTTCATGAACAGTGTAGAGGGTAACTGGGTAGAGTTGTAATTTTCAGTGTGTATTTCTATTGCCGATATCAATAACGTTAATTTATTTGAGAGCACTGGTGGTCTAAACTGGTGGCGTGGGTTCAAATCCAGTCGTGCACCAATGGGTTATTCTGTTCGAAAAAAATACGCACTTATACCCAGTACTCTCAAACCGTGAATACAAACATAATGAGGAAACCGGCATGTCATAGAACCTAAAAAGTTCGAAAATAATGTCAAGTGCACGAAAGGAGCCTTTGAGGCGCACTTTAAATCTTTTCACCACACTGATTCAAAAGAACTAGTGACACGACTAGATAGATTATTCATTACCTGTGATTCTATTTTGAGAACTTACGAGCTCTTGAATAATAATAAGCTAATGAACAATTGTGCAACCTTTCATAACTTTATATGTGTTTATATGAGTAAGGCTAGGCTTTGCTTTATGATCTGATGTCATAATGTCTAAAGGAACGTGTAACAAAAGAACACAAAACTACTAGAGCATGTTCATAATTAAAACATGGTTTCTAAATGTAGAGAAAAACGAGAGAAGGGTACATTATCGCAATTATCGAAGTTTCTAGATAGGTAACTGAACTTTCAATTTGTGAATTCCACAATAGAACAAATAAGGAAACAATTTCAAAACCCGTTGTAAAACTTAGTATCGTTATGATTATTGTGTTTGGTACAACACCCAAATACTCCGCTCCAATTGTTATTTCGCAATGTAAACCTTTATTGACGACCTGCATGACGAGTGGACTGTAACAAAACTGGGCTTTTAGAACATTTTATAAAGACCGCTTAGTGAATACGCACTTGTAATTTATAAGATACGGTTCATCGACTCGATACGATAGCTCTAATAAATAATTTGGGTTGATTATGATTACCTACTATCGCACAAAATGGTCGACAACAGAAACGGTAATTTACATAATTGACGCCTAAACGCGATAATCGCTAGCAAACAAGTAAAAGTGATACATCACTCCAGCGAAGGAAAAAGTTCGGAAACAATGGAGTATTTAAATACGCGAGAAGATTTAGTGAAACCGCCGGTAACTGATATACAATGGACGAACGTAAACTTGACACAGAGAATAACTCATTATAATCGCGCTAAGATGAGCTTTTCGAAACAAGTTAAAATAATCTCATAGGTATATCAAAGTATAATAAAACAAATTGAGTACGACTGGCGAAAATAGAAAGCAATGGACGGAAGACGCGAGATGTGTGTCGCGACTCCGGCGCAGGTGGACGAGTGGGGGGAGAGGGGGGGGGGGCGACCATGTTAGACAGAGAGGCAACAATCTCGGAACTAATTTTACGCAAAAAGAAAAGGGACAGGGCACAGCGCACAGTTCAACAAGTACCACACATAGCAACATCTGGCTTTCGTAGAAACTAGAGAAATGTATTGATGGCCCCAGTCATTACCGGCTCGATAAGATTGACGTCCAAATAAACAACGATGTTGCTCTTACTTGTAAACCAGAAAATTATCGTCGTTAATGTTTGTAAAACAAACAGTTGCGATTCTGCAAACGACGAAATGGTCGCGATACAGTTAATGGGATTCAAAAATACAGCAAATATTTCCCCAGCTGGCAACGTTACAAGTTCGACAATGGGTTTGATTGTATTGCGTGAAGTATTGTTGTACAGCATGGAATGGGATGCGAGATTGAAGTGATTTCGCAAATGGGCGTGGGATCACGGCTTAGGTACAGTGACATTTGGCTGGCTGCGGCGAAGGCAGCCTCCTGGGATGCCTCGTAGCACGCGGCTTCGACGTTCACTCGCCGCATTCCAAGACTCGCTTGCGAAAACCGAAACTATTTACGACAAACAGGTAGTGGAATGAAAAACTGTTGGAATTAGGAATGTAGACAAAGTAGGACACGATAATAGTGTTGCTCTGAAGGTTTAATGTAGTTTAATGTAGATGTTTCGAATGAAACTGCAAACTTGCATAAGTTTGCTTTAGAAAAAACAACTCGTTTGATAAAATAAATAACAGTACTTACCTACCTACCATCAAAAACTTAGACCCACTAGAAATTCTACTTCAGAAAGTGAGGCTTCTTAGGATCAAATTACTTTTAGAATAAGCACTATCGGAGTCAGACATGCAAGACAAATAACAAAAACACAATTATCCGAAAGATATATCCCAAATATTCAAGTACCGTAGCGACCTTGATTTCGTTTTCGTTCTCCGTCAGTTAAGGTGCCTTGCCGCCATTCGTAACGCTCATCCAAAGTGACATAACGACCAATAAAATTACTTGAAACTCCGAACTAAACACTGAATCACATTTAATCATATTTGGACAAATTGAATATTCAACTCAAACCAAAACGGACTAACTAATGAACTCAGAGGACTGAATTAAACGTGATGAAATCAATGGTAAAACATCGGCCTCATGTGAATCTAAATATTTTTTTAATAGAAGCTTATTTACGTTGCGATTTACATAACTTTTGAGTCCTGAAAAGATGAAAGTAAAACCCGGCACTGAGAGCAATATAGAAATGTTAACGTTTCACTTCGACGCCAAGCGGGCGTGGTAATGCATCATAAAACCTATGAAACGGCCATTTAATGTTCGGCTATTTATATATTAGAAAGTCAAGTTAAGAAAATTGCAGACAGCAAGGCTAAATTATAAAACATTTGCAAAGAAGACAAAACAATAATTGGAAATGCAGAACCTAATTGAAATACATCGTCAGATTCCAAAGTAGAGGCGGAGAATGTATTGGAAATCGCATTAGATTGTATAAATATACACATAAATGGTACATTGAAACTTGTCTGGTTAGACCGCGTAAGCGACGATGACTTTGAACACGGACAGGTTATATAGCCACACTTTGCTGGAAGGCGATAGCCAATATCAATAAACTTGTTTATCTCTAGAAAAAAGGTATTAGAAATTTATTTAGAAAGGTATACTCAACTTTTTTTATATTTTACCATACGTAACGAAGCAAAGTTAGACCTTGAATCATTGCGTTTTTGTCAAACAAAGAAGACTCAACATTGCTGCGATGGACCGACCTGCCAAAACAAAACACAAACAGCTCCAAAAAGATAATGATAGCATATTTATGGAGCAAGCGTACAAGTATGCACGACAAGAGCCAAATTATTATTCAATTACTGACGCATAACGAACACATTACATTAGTTACGCAGCGCACCCAAAAGTATATAATAAAATAGCGGCGAATCACGACAATAGAGCACGTGGAGCGCTTTATCATGCGCTGAATGCAACAGCGGATATTTTAAACCTGGAAAATAGGTCAAGCGAGGTTTTCGTGAAAAAGGCGCAACGATCTTGGATTACCGATAAAACGGCGCTAGAAATGAATGACACGTGCCAAAAAAAGTTCGCGAGCCATTGGACACAGTATCCAGTGGACCAGACGGGAATAGTCACGACCTGGCCTGGCCGCCGTCCATACTCCGAACCCCTCATAAACAGTCCTAAGTCGATCACCACCTTAATCTAATCTTCGATCTTATACATTCGTAATTAGGTTCGTTTTGCTGTGAGCTGTTTCGGCAGTTGAGACGGGACGCCGACCGCGGGACGGATATAAGCTGCGTCTGCGCCGGTCCTTACGTAATTTTGGTTGACGACGAACTCAATACGTCACAGGCGGGTTTCCGGATGACAAACGAGCGAACCGAAAGATCCTATTGTAGTGAATCAAAAGCCGCATGGCAAGGAGACGACCTTGTCGAGATAAATGACCCAGTTTAAAATTAGACTAAGCATTAGATGGACTCCATTAGGCTGATGTACGTCTTGTTTTGGCACTTGAGATTCGTTTAAAAGATTAAAGAACCGTAAGGTTTCTTTGGTTTAATTTCAGTGTATGATTTTCTTCAATGAAAAAAAATTGAACGGAAATCGGGAAGATAAAACTGAGACGGATATCGTTCTAGGCGAGCGGAGTGCACATTTGGCGCAAGATATACAAAATATGCTGGTTCTGTTGACACTAAAATATTTCTGAGTTAATGGACACGTCATTAAAAGCGTTATGATGCAAGAAATCGAGACTGTAAAAATGGCTGGGGAGATAAAACTACGGCAAAGCCAGGATTCATGCAAAAATGGTATGGTAGACTACTTTTTTGAACGCAAGAGCTATCAACAATTCAAATGCATTATTTTCTGTCGTCACGGTTCAAATAAGTTCAGATCTAGCAGTACAAGCTCCCTTAAAAGATATAATGGGTGTAGTTTGTCAGTCAGAAGCAGGTTTCGTAATATATTAGCACACGCCAGCTAACCAATGGCCAGCATGTCCTTTTTCGTTAGAGGCTCTATCGTGATCTCTCTATTAGGCAGTGAGGACGCAATGTTAGCTTAAGCTATTTTTACTTATAATATAGAGATACGACAAAGATTATAAATACTTTCAGTTTATACTGCTTTAAAAAAATGAACAACTTAAACAAGTGTCGACAAATTCATACAGAGGTTCAGACTCGACTCGCACTTGACCGGTTTTATTTTTATATCATTTTAAAAATAAAACTGGTCAAGTGCGAGTCGAATTAGTACACGAAGGGTTCCGTACCATCGTACATAAATGTTTCTCGCATGTCTCCTATTATAGGTGGCAGCCCGTTCCCTATTCAAATCAAGCAAAAAAAATGCAAAATAGAACACCTCTCTTCAATGAGTTGTATTACTATTTTTGTACAAATCACCAAATTTCAGAACGAAAATTGTGCAATCACTCGAACCATCCAATTACTGACCGCGCCTAGTGTTGCTTAACTTCAATGATCGATTACGTACGTCAAACATTTTTTATTTTATTTATGGGCCCTTGCATGAGCCCCCTTTTATTTATTTTTATTGTTTGTTGTCATAACGGCAATATATACCTACACTGTGAAAATTTTAACGCTCTACCTATTACTTTTCATGAGAGCCTGCTGACAGACAGACGGACTTACGGACGGACAGCGAAGGCTTATTAATAGGATCCCGTTGGCACCCTTCGGGTACAGAATTCTAAAAATTATCATTCAAAACAATTTCATTCTTTGATAAAACGAGTTGTTATCTCTGGATAAAAAAAAAATACTGCAATCATTCACACTGATATGAAAGTCAATGCGGTCCAATACATTCGTAGGCCAGTCACGTCAATAAAAGCTTACTGAGCCTTGGACTTGAGTCAGATATGCCCATAAGTAGTATCAGAGGTGGCTTCGAAGCAAAGGATCATAATATTGCCGTTCTTAGAGACAACAGCGATTTTGCAAAACTTGCGTGGGCATTGAGGACATTCACCCGCAGACCCTGAGTCAATAAGAACGTCGCTTTTGGAGTCACTCCAAAAACAGTAACTTGCTATGAAATCATTATTGCGAGTTCGGTTCATGGAATAATAAACAAATCTCTCAGTTATTATGATGAATCTCGGAATTTTGGGAACGAAAAGTTATTTTATCTGGAGTAAAATCTTAGTGCTGTTACGAAGGCCGAATTATTTACGTCCAGACATCCAGTTGATATGAATCAAGAGAATCAGGAAGCAAAAAACAAATAGATAACTGTTTTTGTAAACTCCTTGAAGTCAATTTATAGCCCAATAGCTTCCTCTGCCGGCTATGCTCGAGTGCCTACCTAGATAAAATGCAACGAATGCTAGGTTCATCATGGCCAATGGAATAAAATGAGTTTATAAGCAAGATAGAGAAAACAATAACTATTAATTTCGGAAAACAATAGGTAATACTATCCGCCAATAAAAGCAGAACAAAGACATTCGTGATAGTAACGCATTGGAAAAAATGAAAACAGTAAACCAGAACACGATAGCGCGAGATAAAATGTTATCTAAACAGCAATGTGCAAAATGCAGAGCACGATGTATATATACCTAAAATGTAGGTTTATGTACAACATTTACCCAAATATGGTATAACTGACTCACATAGACTTGAAACTCTCATTTGGTTAAGGTAAAAAAACAAGCGAAACAGCGAAGTAATATTAAAATGCATTGAATATTACATACCTAATGTAATATATCGTGTCGTATTTCAGCAAAAATGATTATAATTAACGGGCTATTATACTAATGACAACTCAACTATTAAGGAAGTTTTGGGTGTACGAATACAAAGGTATGTTTGTGAGAACTAAACGTTTGAAAAATAGATTTTTAATGATTACACACAAACGGAAGCCATCAACCATTTCAAAGAAACAATCGTCATTTGTTATAACTTGGGCTAGTCTTTACAATAAAACAGTATGTTGACAAACAGACGAAGAACCGCAAGTAATCAATTTAAAAGATAATAAGTTTTGAATTGTGATAGGACAGTAGCCTTACAAAAAATATTACAAAAAGTAGACCTTGTGATGGAAAAGAACGCAACATCATTGAGATGTCAGATTTTATCTGATAACGTGACGAGGAAAATTGATACAAACAACTCACGTCAAATGTGTAAACACGAGTTCTATAATAGAACCCTACAGTTATTGTTATCTGCTAAGAAAAATATAAATATCGTGTGCCGTGGTAGAGTAGTAGCTGTATGGAAGTGTAACACTACTAGAAATTTTCGATGGAACATAGAGGATATCAGAAATGTGACATTAAACTTACTGAATATTAAAATAGTAACCGCAACATGTATTCTCGGAGACAGCACTGAGTTGTAACGTACCTGAAAATAAAATAAACCTTGGTTAAGATACTAATAACCATGAAGTACCAAATGTGAAAGTCAATGTAAAAAAGGTCAAAAATCGTAAGTAGGTAATTTAATAAAGTAGCCCAACCAATCATAAATTTGCACTTGCACCAGCTTTCCCCAAAGCAAAAAATGCAGGTAAACTGCAAAAGCACCTAAAGGTCGAAAGACAAACACAGGTTGAAATGCAGGCGCAGATTGGTGTTAAAACCACAAATATGCTATTTGGTACGTGAGGCCCCTGAGGCCAGTTCGAGAAAGTACCAGTGATAGACAAGAAAGTGCGTGAAGGTAAAAACACCGGACCACCTTACACCGGTTTGGAATTCTTCGCGACTTCTCATTCCGTGTGAACGAGCGACTTTTTGCGCCATTTAACGAACGGTGTAATATAAATCTTGACTAACCCAACACTGCTTATGCTTTTGATTAGGTTTGGAATGACGTCCTTTAATTGTGGTATTTCAAACTTGTGTAGAGTCTGTAGAGCATCCGAACAGGTGACAGTTTCCAGGTAAAAAATAAGTGATACAATTAAATAATTCATGCGACGGCGCTACTTTGCGAGACTCACATGCCAGGAGGTGTCTCAGAGATGATTGGTTGTTAGCATTCCTTACCAAGTTTAAAACAAACTGAACTTTAAAGACTAAACTTCATTCTACACTAAATAATAATTAATAAATATTGCTAGATATTTCACACAGCGTCCACTAAGTCAAGCTTGTACTATAGGAACCTGATAAATTAACTCTTATTTTCGCTCGGAAGACTATTACTGAGTTTTTTGAAGTAAACTATTGAGTTATAGAGCAACTCGCTGTAGCTAACGTATGCAAGGATTATGAGCTCACATTTAAATCCAATTATAAGTACTTTTGCAGAGTTCTGACCTACATTCATAGGTTAGGGTTAGAATGCAGCCTACCCTGCTTAAATACATATAAAATTAATAATATAAATTTGAGGGTATTAATTTAATTGTTTGTCCTTCAATTATAAAATATACTTATAACTGTCTGGGTGTTGTGGTACTCGTAGGTTCTGATACACACGACACAGGGAATCAGGTGGGGTCAGGACTATGTATGTGACTGTTGGGTGTTATTTTTATTTATTTATTTAACTTAGAAAATACACAATAATCGTGCAGGAATAACATAATAGGCTATTTTTTTTATCAAGGTACAAGGCGAGCAAAGCCGCGAGCGGAAACTAGTCAGTAATAAAACACTTGTGTAACGCACTTGAGGTTGTAACACGCAGTCAACATTATACTCAAACCGAAGCATGATGCAAATCAAGAATCGAAACCACACGAGGCGTGACCGAATAACTCTAAAATTGTAATAATAGACTGTAACGAGACATACATCGATATATCGACCCGATTGTAGACCGTTTGGCAAGCGCCACAGGAAGTGGGCGACAGAATTGCGAAATCGTACCTTGAGATTAAAACTATTAACTAATTGAAACCGAGATTAAAAATCACGACCTGGGTGGCTGAAACGCGGAGATGTGGGTTCGGTTCCTGCAGAGGGATAGATTGTTTTGCAAATATTTCTGCTAAGTCTGGGTGCTGAAGTGGTACACGTAGTTTCTGATACCCACGACAAAGGGATTAGTGTGGGTTCAGAACTATGAATGACTTTTGAGTGTTGTTTATTTATTTGTATAGTTTAACATTACTAAATACAAAACTTGAAAGAGATTTTAAGAGCATCTAATGGCTGACACGAGTTACAACAGTTAGCAAGACATCAAATGCGCTTCAAATGTTTCGTAGAAGAGCGATGAGGTAACTCAAAAACATTCTCAACACCATTCACTTTGTAGAGAAAATATTAGCTAAACGGGAAAACACCATAAAGCAATAATGGTAAAACTCAATTGAGGATCAGTGACGCCTATCGTTTCCCCACATAAATCTGTCTCTATTAAGCAATCTGACCAAATGAAAGTGCTGGTTGAAGCGGTGGGTGTCGCGTGGGACAAGCTGGCACAATGCGGTTCCAATGTGGGTGATCAAGGAGAGCACCTATGTCATGCTGAATTTGAGTACATCGCGAAATATTAGATGCCACCTTTTTTGAGATACACACAGAATTTTAATACAGAAAGTGCATACTCGAAAACTACACTAAATGCTTGTAGATATAATTGATATTTTGAATTTTCTAAGTTTAAAATATGCTAGGTACAAAAAATCTATGTGTTCGAAACAATAGAAGATGACGAAAACTACCTTAAAATACTGAGAAACAAAATTGGGACACACATAAATCAAACTAACCCCAACCTATCAAAAGCATCTTGAATGAAACACAGATGAATGAATTGCGTAAAGCAGGTCATTCAAATCGACCACCTGTTAAAGAAAACGCAAGCGTAACAGTTCCGTAACGATCATCTATTGTACGACCTTGATTTATCGCCGAAATGGATAATCAAAGTGCTGAGCCACGTCTCTTTAGGGTTCCGTTAAACATGTACAAAAGACAATACAAAACTATAGAGCATCGCAGATGACCTGTACTTAAATGTTTGTGTAATAGTAATTGTGTGGGATAACCTCATGTGGTAATGTTACGTCTATCTCTGAGATAAATAATTTATGATTAGGTAAGGTTTCCTTTCTTGGTCACCAATAAGATTTCATAATCTGATAGAATATAAATTACTATAAATTGTATGGGATGAAAATCACGCAGCGAGAAAAATGAATTTGGTTGGATTTGGAGGTAGATCCATGTCATCTTTCATCAACTTTTGATCAAGATGACATGGATAAGAAAGGAGTACGGAGTGCAAAGATGATATCATACTAATAAAGTGTGATAAGGACAGGAAGATGGTGATGATGAATCTGACAGAGCTAGATCCGTAAAAATGTGTATTGTCGTCTATCTAATGTAGTAACTCTGGTACCATTTATCGTAGTTTCAATGTTGACTCGCAGTCTGACAGAATTGTTCAAGGATGTAAGCAAAGAGACTAGAAAACAGTTGTTATGAATGACCCGCAAATTACCATACGTGTATTTGTTCAGTTTAGATAATTGTCAGTCGAGTCTCGTGCCCCAACGAGGCCATAGAAAGTCCCTCATCTTGACGTACTGAAATTGACCATAGACCAGCGCGGATTTGCATTACAAAGTATTGACCGAACTTTCGACATTGTTTGCGGACTTTTAAGTTCACAGTTCACACCTTCAGCCTGAGATAGCTTTACGCAACTTTAAGAACTAGAGAGAGAGAGAGTCTTTTTAGAGACTTAGACTTATCGCTAGAAGTAAGGGTTTCTCAGACATCCTAGTTTTCAAGTTGCCTTAATCTAAGGATCTTCCAGTCAGACGTATATAGACGATGGGTGCAAACGTAGAATACCTATAATAGATTTAATAATATTTTATTGTTTTGTTTTATTTTATTTGTATATTGTGTCTAACTTTAAAATTATGTAGAGATATATTATTATTATGTGACCACAAACCACATACAGAATAACATAATATTAATTTCAAATTGCAGCAGGAAACGAATACTAGACATAGAGTATGCGCGACCATGAAAATATTTAGCCCAAGAGAATATAAAATCAGGGGTTTTACAGTAAAACTTAATCCAAAGAAAGACCCCATTCGAATACCTCAGTGTGTAATTTAAAGCCCGGAATCTTCTTTCTCAGATTTCGCTTCCCCAGAACCAGTTCAGACCCGTTCATGCCAAGACCCTCAACCATAATGCCCATTCATTTGCAATCCACACGTACGAACATTTCCACATAACAATAAACAGCGAGGGCATTCACTGTTCCCATGACGTTTGCACAGTTAGCCGACCTTCGTAATAACCATCTGATAATCAAATATCACCTTTATTAGGGCGAGATAAGGCGCCCAAGGCTGCAGGAGTATCGTGGTGATATTTGCATTGTCACATAGCCTATGATGGAGTAATCGAATTTTAACTTTATTGGGACGCTATAAGGGTGATACGGGGTGTTGGAAAGGGATTTGCATGATTGACGTGCGCAAGTTCACGATTCAATTATGAATGAAGTCGAATCAAAGGTTTCTAGCTTTTATGGTTACAATGAATGATGTTTTAGAAATGGTCATAGGAATAGAAGATTATGAAGTAGACGGCTTGATGTTTTGATCTGACTTTGAACCTGCTTATGATTACATCTTATTAACCTATCTATGCACGACGTATAAAACACGTTTGTAAGTAGAATAGGTAACGTGTTGATGAGTCAATGGTCAATGTCATTAAAGTCAGTGATAATAGTCTACTTATACTGGGACAAAGAATCCTAAATATAATATGTTAATATTTAAATGATTCTCCTTTTACCTAATCCATACTAATATTTTAAAATGCGAAATAAACTCGTGTCTCTCTGTCAATTTTGTTATTTGGCAAGAGATTGCATCCTTGGGAAGGACATAACGCAACACTTTGTCTCTAAAAAAAATCAAAGCAGACAATGTCACAGGCAACAAAAAAAACAGCTATTCTTAAATATTATGCCAATATTTAAACATTCTCGTTTTACCTTAGAATAATTGGGTTGTAGAAACGATATAAGACGATATAAGATCTACAGGACATAAAATCGAACATTTACATCAGAGGTTATCAAAGGATCAGTTCTCTCTGAGAAAGCAAAGTGAGCGAGAAGTAACTAGTGACCTGAAAGTGAGTACCTAAACCTGCCTGTATAACAGCTCCCGTTATTGGATTTGCTTATACAACAGCGTTTACTAGTATCACGAATATTGCCAATTCTGTTCTTTTGTTAAAATGTGACAAAATAATTACAGTATCTACAATTATAAATGTGGAAATCATTCATTGTTCTTAAATTTTTAGCAAATAACTTTTCTACAGTTTTTAACACGTTACATGTTTATTTCGACGCACCAAATATGGGACGCATAACATGTGCCCAAAAGCTTATTTTATTGCGGAACTTAGTAATGCCCATTCCTCCCACTAGTTTTGATTCTCAATAGGAAATGTCATACATTTGTAGCCACCTATCCAAATATGGAACGTGAAAAACGACCGAGCAAGCTACAATAAACAAATGAATAACTACTACAAGATGTGTCACTGGTTGTTTCGAACTAGTGTGGTGAAAGGATTTAAAGTGTGCCTCAAAGGGTCCTTTTGTGCACTTGAAACATGCTTTCAAACTTTCTACGATATGCTGGTTTCCTCACAATGTATTCTTTCGTCGTACTGGTGTAATTAGCGCACATAAATTTTTAGAAAAGAAAAATCCATTTGTGCACGTCTGATATTGAAGTTATGAGATATAATTATAACCTGTAATATCTATCACGATTCTTGTAAATATCGCAATTTGCAACGAATAAATTGAATTTGAACACCGCAAAATTTCACAAGCCTTGCTAAAGTGGAATATTATGAGCGAAGTATCGCCAACTTTCTCACAACATACTGGCATTATACTAAGTGAAGTGATCAACGAACACAGTCAAACAAATTATATAAATAATAGCTAAGCTATTTATGGTCGTATAGGATAGATCCATGAGAGAATAAAATTATTGCAAATTGTATTTTGATGTATGTGGAATACATCATATTTTGATGGAAGTCTGAAAGTAACACCAGTGTCGGTTGACTTGAGGAGCTTGGCTTGACTTTGGGCATGTCACAAGTAAGCAAAAAAGTCAGGTGACGAAAAGAGCGTTAGATATCGATAATGTATCAATGTCATCCATATGCCATGGCAAGCGATAGGCCAAATAAAAGATGGATGGACTGTGTGAAAGATAACATGAGTAAGAAAGCAGTGAGTGTTGAGACAGGGAAATAGATAAAGAATTTATGTGGTAGGGCTTTTGCGACTTTATACGTGGTCGACGTATAAAGTCGGAAAAGCCCAGAGACATGATGATTTTGGGAGCGTGACTAACTAGCGTAAGAACAGTTCCACTTGAATAGTCCCAATTATACTAAAGACCCAAATCCCTAATCTCTGAAAAATAATAAAATCCTTCTTGATCAAGGTACCTTATTCATTAAGTTCCTTAGGGCACACAACTAGAAACAGAAAAAACTAGAAACTAGAAATAGTCAATTGGAAAAGGTAGGCTTACAAAAGTTCCCAAGTGCGTAAATAAATTGAGAGGTGAGAAGCGATGAAATAAATAAAAGAAAAGGCCCAAGACAAACAAAAAGCATGAAGGAAGACTGATTAATCGTAAAACCGAAAAGGATGTTACGTATTTAAGGCCAAGGCTTTACTTGCTTTGCTAAGCAAATACTTCAACTAACCACTAGTTGAAGTATTTGCTAGTTCTTCCGTACCAGTATGGTGAAAGGAACACTGGACACATGTTTTCGAACTTTTTAGGTTCTATAACATACCGGTTTCCTCGTGGTTTTCTTTTACTGTTTGGGAGTACTGGTATAGCGCATACGATTTTTGATCAGAAATGCCCAATGGTGCTCGACTGGATTTAAACCCACAACCTTGGAATCGAAAGGCGGGCCGCAACTACTAGTTCACCAGTGCTATTTTAGAAAATAATAAATACTTAAATAGATTTTTAAAATTGGAGAGAGTTACTTTATTATTGTAAACAATCTCTAAAATTCTTTGCTTTATTTCGTACGTGCGGTGTCTGTTAAATTCGCTGTAGATCTCTTGCATTGTGATAAATCTGCGATTCATTTAATTTCTAACTTCAATACTGACCGAGCGGCCTCGCGAGGTATCCGTGCGAGGCAAATGCTTAGCCAGGACGTGCCTCCATTGATTAAAGTTGTATATTTTTATGTATTATTTCATATAGAAAGCGAACTAAATTTAAGTCTCCTAGTTTAACTACTGAGCTTATTGCTCAGCATGTTTGTGTACCATTCGTTGGTGGAATACATAACAAATAATGTTAGGAATAGATTGATTTCCTGTAGTCGTTGTCGTATTTTCTGGTTGGCTCATATCTCACTGGTCAATAGCCTCAAAGTGACTGAAAGAACCTCAAGTAATCTAAAATGTGGAATGTTTTTTATAGCCGGACGTCCTTTTCAGAGACATCAGCGTGCGGAATTCTAGGCGCGGTGTGTACAAGCATTTAGGTGACCCAGTCCTTACGAAATGATCGTGTCGAATCTCGAACGGTGTCTATTCTGTGTAGATTTTAAAGCAAGCTTTGGTGATCTTTGAGAATAGGTAGGTACCCTGTTACTGCTAGTCAGTTCTTTTGCTCATTGCTCTTACAATTCACCCAAATATTTTCCTGGGTCTAATGGGCCTATCAATGGCCTAGTTTTAAAAACTTTATACATTGGTAAATGAACTAGGTATGTTATGTACCAATTTAAGGCTAGAGATATACCGATGTTATGCCTACCTTTCTACTATTCCATTCGTTCTTTTATCTTAATACCTACCTGTGAAGGTGTAGTCAATGTATGTGTGCAGCAGTAAGCATGACTCAATAGATTAGACACCTCAGTTAATTACACCTATTAGGAATTAATTTCTAGATTATTTAGAGTTAGTAAGTATTTTGAATAGAATGTCTTTATTGAAACACATTTCAAAAATGAATTCCATCACAACTCACAGGTCATGTCAAGTAGGTTATGGCTTTTCCAATGAACAGGAATTAATAAAAAAATAACAAAATGTACCTAGAGAGGTAAAAATTTACACAACGATACTTATTGTAAAATAACATAAAGGGCCTACATAATTACGACTGTATCTTTAATTAAGTGTTTTATTGATTGAAACAGTGCTATGTCTATCCTTGAGAATGATAAAATTTGTTATAGACATTAAAATGTTTACCCTGCTCAACCAAACAGAATGCATGTAAGTACCTACCTACTTAGGTACATGTATTCTGTTTGGTCATTCTGCAGAAGATGGGCTTATTGCCAGGTAGGGTCAACAGCCGGCAGCAACTTACGAGTAAAATCAGGTTTTTTATAGGCAAATGGGTAAGTGGACCTTGACTTTAATTGATGAATAATTTATTTACTAAAATATGTTTGGGTCACAATCCAAACTGGAAAACTTCTTGATGCTTTACAGTAAGCATTTAAAGAATTATGCATACAGATAAATCAATATAATATTGCTGGGGACATTCATAAAAATAAACTAAGAACTAGGTATCTGAATCTTTAGGAATTTTAAAGAGTTCTAAAAGTAGGTCACAAATACATTTTTCAGGTTTAAAATTCTACAGTTTGAATCACAAGAATGAGACAAACTCCATTTAAAAATAGTCCTGAGTGGAAATAAAATTATTTCAGCGAACCCGCATGAGACAGTTCAGTCAGCTCCCTCTCTGCCATGTTATTTATAAATCAGACTCTTAGACTTGTGCAATAAATATGATCTCATTCCTTCACAATGGTTACGGAACGATAGGTCAGGAAGAACTGTGGGTACCATGAGGTCAGTACACGGGCCAAAATTATCACTGCTCGCAGGCCACTAAAAATAGAACAGCTTCACCCTGGAGATAATAGCGCCGTATGCACAGATACTATACGGCTAAAAATTAATTTTATAACAAGCTAAATTCGCACCTATATTGTAAACAAACATCGAAAAATACAGGTGTAATAAGCACGTTCAACAGGTGAAATTCTACGCCCAAAAACCGGCACCTCGCCGAGAGGCCTGATAACCCGACCTATGGACCCAGACAGCTCTTAAACATGCCACTTTCACGACAACAAACTAGCAAAACCTCTCATATACCAATCACCTCATAAAAACATTGCAAGTACCTATTGGATATGTGATAAATACCTTTTCCTTCGCCCGCCCGGCATGTTTTTGCACAGTTTTCGCGAACAACGCACTTTTACCTTCAGACATTTTATCACTTTTTCATAACCGTATACGTATTTATTTCAATACACCACAATCTGCACCCGAAATTGGTTGCAGCTGTTTGATGTCACACGTCAAAATCCAGATACGTACTGCCCCCGTGATGCACTTTCGCGAATGAAAGAAAATTCGACACCCCAGCGCCGTGCGGACGGCGACGGTGTTTCAAAAAGGCTTGTGATTTGTGGTAATAAATGACGATAACAGATGTCTCTTCTTCAGCAACATAAGATGAGAAGAAAATTATGGACGTTGGTGTCATAGTTAAAACTATTGCAATTTATTTAAAAAGAAATACATTATTATCTTCAACTAAGTAGGTAATTTCTTCATTTTTAATTTTGCAAAACATTACTTAGGTGCTATTCTGAATTTGAGTCTGCTACTGCCATCTGTTAATAAGTATCGGAGTGAAAGAAGTTGGCATGGGAAAAAACTAGATGTCGTGGTATAAATAAAATATTTGGTATGGCATGGCAACATTAAAGCAACATTTTAACATTTTATCTGTGCTCGTTCAAACAAACAAACATTTTCTTTCATTCCTTTCGTTCTATTTACATTCGAATTCAAATTTTCATTTCAAAACTATTCCAAACTTTTCTTTCCTATTATCGTTGCTATATATTTTTATTTTTTCGAAAAATTGCTATTCAGTCATGGTATTTATTATAGACAGTTCTACGAAGACTTGCCTTATTATCTTAACTTTCTCTTGTGTATATAACTTGAGGGTTTTCTTCCACAGAACGAACTTCAACGAAATGCGATCGCCGAAGCCCGACGCAAGGAGTTGGAGACATTTCAGCGCGCCCTGGACATCCAATGGCTTAACAGTCGGATGGAGGACGGCAGAATGGGTCGCTGCCTGGCCCTGATACAGCGGGAGGCCGAGATGGAGAAGGACTTTCAAGAGGTACTTTCAAATATTTGGTTTAGGACCTTATAGACCCGAGTAACAAAAACGATGTAATGGAAAAAGTGAAAACCAGAAAATTTCTTCTAGCTTCAATAGAAAACTTGGAGAGTTTTAGCAACATCTTTTATCTGTAAAGCAGCATTTCACTAAATTTGTATTTCCTAAAGCTATTTAGCACTCTTTTTCAATCTTTTGTGAGCCCACAGGTTTTGTTAAGGATATTTAAGCCTTTAAGCATTAATTAAGGCTTAGAATATTATAAAGCAATTTAATATTCTTCAGTAATGCTCCATGCATTAGACAATTCGGAATAGTACTGACTGTTTAACAGTTTAAATCGGTGTTTTTATAGAGTTCTTCATGACTCGAGTCATTTTAACTTGTGATGAAGAACTCATTGCTTATCTATAGATGTACTCAAAACACCCAATCGGCTCTATAACTTTGCTTTTAACTGTTGACACAAAATATACTTTGCTTATTGTTCCTATCATACTAAATATAATTCAATTTCTAAATACCTAATATTCTACAATTGTGAGAGTTACTACCCTCACTTGTAGAATGATAGGAAATGGAGCAAAAGTCAGCAAATGGAGATCCCTGTCTTACCCCTATGGGCAGCGGGTGTGATAATATGTATGTATCCTACAATGCCAATTATACGTTTTTCAGAGAACCGACCATGCAGCCATAGTCAACGCCCGTGCCGAAAAAGACATAGCTCTCGGTGTGGAAGTGGCTAAAGTGCGTCGTGAAGAGGCCTGTGAGTTGCTCCGGAGACACTACCTCAGAGAGAGAGACCCCAGCTTAAGAGAACTGTCTAGGAAACTCCAGGCAGGATATGTGTGCCGGGATCTGAGACAGCAGATATTGCATAATGAGTATAAGAGGATGCAGGATAAGGTAATAGCATTTAAACTGCCATTGATTCTAAGAATTAAAATGTGAGGCAACAAGTGGTCTAATGACTTTGGGATCCTTCCATCTATATTGGTGATGGGCTGACCACCTGTTACCATGGTTGACCATATCCATCTTGGGACTTTAAATCAGGAGTGGCTGCAAGTTTTCTTATGATTACTTGTGACTCTGCCCACTCCATCACAGAATTCACAGAATCAATTTTTTCGCAATATTATCACACATTTTCACGCACACCAAGACACACACACAGACACCTCGAATGCGCAGCAGATAGGCTTACCACCGAATACTCAAACGCGACTCAGAGTTGAGCACGCTTCAAGTCACGGTTTTTTGACAGTTTTTGATGAAAATCTGTCAAAAACTCGTCACTTGAGACGTGCTCAACTCTGAGATGCGCTTGAGTATTCGGGGGTTAGCTTGTAACATTGTTATCAAACTACTCTCTATGATTTAAGAGACTAGCTTCCACAACACAGGGAATCCTAGTGTGGGGCTGGTAAACAAAATTTTATTGTGATCATAGTACCTAAGTAAACATAAATAAAAGATTTTTTGTATTTTAGACAGAAGACCAGCATGCAAACTCAGTTCTCCTCAACGCCCTCTACAACGACAAGGAAGCTAAAGAACGAGAAGACAGGGAGAAGATGGAAAGCACCACGCAGTACAAACGAGACCTGCAGTCCCAGCTGGTGAACCGACAGCAGCAGAAGCAGTGCATTTATGAAGATAGTCTGGTGGAGAAGAAGATGCTGGAGGAGATCATGAGGACCATCGCTGATGAGGACCATAGGTTGGTGGACATTAATCTTTTTTTTTTTGAATGAGAAATGAAAAATGACATTTATTTGCACGAACACATGTGATAAAATAATAATGGTCTTAAAAAATACATTGATCCAATCTATGTCCTACCAAAATCTTTGTCATGCAAACATGTTAATTGTGAATGTTATTTTTTTTTAATTTATTTATTTAATTCAAAATACCACCACTTACACTAATTAATACAGAAGTCACATAAAATAACAAATACACAACAAAATATAAAATAATCTACCTATTGTAAGTAAAATTGAGATAAAAATACAAATACTAAGAGTATTTTTCTTATTCAAACGATCTTATCATATCCATCTTGAGAGTCTATGTATGTATATTACTGATTTATACAAAAATAATAGTAAAATTAAGGTAGTTCTTATAGAAGAGACATGTTTCATTTTGCATATTTTTTGTTTGATTTATTTAGAAACTTGCTGCCATACAGGTGGCATACATAAATAAATAAATATTTGTGGACATTTCACACAGCACCATCTAGCCCCAAACTAAGCAAAGCTTGTACTATGGGAACTAGATAGCTGATAGAATACATAATATACCTATTTTTTTTTGTAAATACATACTTTGACGGCTTCGGTGGCGTGGCGAGCGATTGCTCGGCAGAGACGCAAGAGGCGCGGGTTCGATTCCCGCTGCGGAAGAAATGTTTGCATGATCTGTAAATATTTCTTCCGGGTCTGGGTGTTGTGGTACCATGGTACTCGTAGTTTCTGATACCCACGACACAGGGAATCCTAGTGTGGGATCAGGACTATGTATGTGACTGTTGGGTGTTATTATTATTATTATTACTTACAAATTACAATACATAATACTACAACACCCAGAACTGGAAGAAATTCGACTCTCATTTGACAGTTTGTTTTATTTATGTGATTTCCAGAGAGGTGGAACAGAAGCGCATGTTAATGGAGCGCACGCGCGGCGAGATGGTGACGTTCAAGAAGGCGCGAGAAGCTTGGAAGCAGAAGCAGAAGCAGATGGTCGTCATCGAGGAACGACAACTCGAGGAACAGAGGAAGGCGGCCTCAGACAGGAGCTCGGCTGTGTACGTTAACATCATCTTCCTGCCCTTATCCCACTCTATGTGGGGTCGGCACAACATGATCCAAGGATCATGCTGTAAGAGTTTCGGCTAAGATGTTTTATGACCGGCCGCCTGCCTGACGTCAACCCTCCTTGGGAATACTTGCTTATTGTATCTCATCATGTTGGAGGATACTATTCCTTAGTCGACTTTTACGACATGCTCTAAGAGAGAAGCAGCTGGACGCATTCTATGTTTTTTCTTTAGTCCAGCAGAGAAGCTGGTTGTCAGGGGTTATTTAAAGTTAATGTTATTATTTATTAGGTTTTTTTTTCTATAATACTAGCTGCCTCCCGCGGCTTGGCTCGTGTTGTACCTTAATGCAAAAAAGCCTATACGTTAATCCAGCACAATGTATTATGTATATTCCAAGCTTCATTCAAATCCGTTCAGCTGTTGAGGCTTGATTGAGGCACAAACATACAAACATCCTCACAAACTTTCACATTTATAATATAGTAAGATACGAGTAGTATCTTTATTGTTGTATTGTTGTGCTGCTTCTAGGTTACAGGAAAATATCAAAAGTGTATCTTAAAACGTTTCAGAATCGCAGAAAGAGAACGGAAAATGCGTGTAAAGGAAGAGTTAAATGAGCGCATTGCAGCTAAAATAATGGCCGAAGAAGTAAGTATTTCTACACTATGATTATAAAATAGTATGTTTATTTGCAGTTGGGGGATCTCATCTCTGAAACCAATCTTCAAAATTATTTTACTACAGCTACACTATCCTTGATTGACATACATATTATAGACGGCCTCGGTGGCGAGGATGGCGATTGCTCTCCAGGGACGCAAGAGGCGCGGGTTCGATTCCCGCTGCGGAAGAAATGTTTGCATGTTCTGTAAATATTTCTTCCGGGTAAAATGTGTCAACATTTACGCGGGTTACCTTTAGATCTGAATTGTGAGCAGAAACCCTGAGATAGAAGCTTCCTTTAATCATCTTATTACTTTACATTCTAGGCGGCGCTTCAAGAACGCTTGGACATAATAAAACAGCTTCAAGAACAAGAGGCGTTGGAGAAGAATGCGAACGATGATATCGCAGAGAGAGAGAAACTAGAGAGAGTGAAGAGAGAGACCAAGGAGGCGCTCACCAACCAGATGAACATGAGGAAAAAGCTGGCGGAAGATCAGAAGGTTGTGGAAGCTGATTTTAGGAAGAAGGTAAACTACATAGATACATATTCATCGTCATAAGAAAACTTTCACCCACTCCTGATTTTAAGTCAAAAAGTGGATATGGTGAACCATGGTGACAGGTGATCAGCCCATCGCCCATATAGATGGTCCATCATGTTTGAGGATACTATCGCTTAGTCGACTTTTACGACATGCTCGGGGAGTGCATATTAATACAAATTGTATCAGTTTGGGTAAACGAGTTCTTGAGTGGAGACCGCGACTCGGCAAACGTAGTGTCCCTCCGGCTAGGTGGAGTGACGATCTGCGAAAGGCTGCTGGCAGAAACTGGATGCGTCTAGCCAAAGATAGGGCGCGATGGCGCTCATTAGGGGAGGCCTATGTCCAGCAGTGGACTGCTATAGACTGATGATGTATCAGTTTGGCTGAAGTATTTGTACTGATTTCCGGTTGTATTTATTCTCAGGCTGAGGAAAAAATGGCGGCAGATGAGGCTAAAGAGAAAGAGAAGGAGTTTAAAAAGAGGGAGAAGGGGCGACTGTACTCAGAACAACTGCTCAAACAGATCGCAGAGAATGCTAAGAGACGTGAAAAAGACCAAGCTTTAGAAGAAGCCCGAGCTCAGAATGTGTGGGACTGTGATAAAGCATGGTACGTATTTCTTTAACAATTCTGATTCTGTCCGTGTAATGATTGCTTTCACGAGCAGACTGGAGAGCCATCCAAACATCCTGCTGGCTGTTGGAACCGGTTCCTCAGAAAGAACTAGGTGACACAGCATCTTATAACTAAGTCAATGGAAATAGAGAGCCAATGACGACCTCGGTGGCGTGGCGGGCGTGCTCGGCTGAGACGTAAGAGGCGCGGGTTCGATTCCCGCTACGAAATGTTTGCATGTTCTGCAAATATTTCTTCCGGGTCTGGGTGTTGTCATATGTATTATAAGTATGTATTTACAAAAAAAAGTATGTAAGTATTCTATCAGCCATCTGGTTCCCTTAGTACAAGCTTTGCTTAGTTTGGGGCTAGATGGCGCTGTGTGAAATGTCCACAAATATTTTATTTAGTGTGGTGAAAGGATTTGAAGTGCTCTTTGTTTGAAAGAACTACTAATATGTATGTATCTCATAATTCCAGGCGAGCAGAAGTCTTAGAGGAACGCAAGAAGATAGTTCAAGAGCATGCACCCCCCCTCCTCGGCTACCTTCAAGCAGGAGTCCTCAAGAAGGAGGACTTACCACAAGTCAGACTGGGAGCTGATAGGGACAAGGAGTTGTCGAAGCTGGATATAGAGGCGTTGGCAGTTTCCAAACGGCCGTATAGATTCTCGAAATGCAACCCGCAGTGCAGGATTTTGAGGGAGTTTTAAACAGTTTCATTTGTAATCATTCAGTTCCGAATATTCAGATCATTAAAGACGTTAAAATGACCGTTTACGGACGTAACGTTGAAATAACCTCAAGAAAACGTTACGATAACTGTAAAAATAAAGTAGTGATAACAGTTTAGGATTATAGCGTTACAAAAACTGCTAAAATAACGTTGAAATAACCGCTTAAGGCCGTTCTATAACGAGACCGTAATAACTTATAAAGAAAAACGTAAGTAAAGTTTTGTCTAAAGAAATCGGTCCACCCTTAATGTAACGCTTTAAGCAATAACGTTGAAATAACCTCGAAAAATAACGTTGAAATAAACGCTTATGGCCTCAACTTGGACCATTATCATCCCAGCACAAAGCAAGGCAAAGTACTGTTAATCATTTGCTTATCAAATTCGGTCCAGCTTATAGAACGGGGCAGTCTCTTAACTAAACATAAATAACGTTATTATTGAAAATGATTAAAACCGTCTTGACTTATTTCCTATTTTGAAATGGTAGTCCTTAGGCGAGATTTGTTTATTAGAGTGGCGGAACATGACCCATTGTACGGAGTAAATTGTACTTAAGTGACGTCAGAAATTATGAAGTCAAATTACTTCACTTGCGAAAACGTCTGTGTGACATCTTTACCTCTTGTGTATAAACCTCACCTTCAACCAGACCAGAACTTATCCTACTAATATGATAAATGCGAGAGTTTGTGAGGATGTGACGATGTTTGTGCCTCAATCACGCCGTAACGGCTGAACGGCTTTGATTGAAACTTGGAACATACATAGTGTGTTCTGGAATAACATAGGCTACTTTTTATCCTAGTAAAACGCGAGCGAAGCCGCGCGTGGAAGCTAGTAATTCATGTTTAATCTAATTTGTCTATGATATGGTCTACCTACTTGTTTGTTCTTGGTGTAGGTATCTAAAAAGGCTGATAATGATTTACCTTAAGGTAACTTATTTTATAGCGATATTTTTGAAAATTCTAAAGACTAACTGGAAGTGATTGACATTTTAATTGATTAAAATAATTTATTGTAAAGCTTGTTTTTATAAATTACCATCGAAAACCCAGTCCAAAAACAAAGAAATAATTAATGTTCTAATTAGCATAACTTTATTATTACACCTACAGTAATATTATTTAAAAGATTTTTTGAGAGCATTGGTGGTGTAGTGGTAGCGGCCCCGCCTGGGTTCAAATCTGGTCGTGCACCAATAGGTTTTTCTGTTCGAAAATGTATTATGCGCTATAACCATAGTACTCTCAAACGGTGAATGAAACCGGTATGCCGATATCGTAGAACTGTAGAAACTTCGAAAACATTGTGTCAAGTGCACGAAAGGATCCCTTGAGGCGCACTTCAAATCCTTTCACCACACTGGTTCGAAAGCACTAATGTCACGGCTAGATAGAACATTCATCTCCAGCACTCAAAAGACATTAAACGTTTGTGATATTTGGTAATAGTACTAAATATTAATTTGAGTCTACCCTCAAAGTGCTTAAAAAATCCCGCTGCGGCAAGCCGCGCAAACACATCGGGTTAAAAGGCAAAGCTCAAACAATAATTAAGTTGCGGTGGAGATATTTAACCGAATCAAATTAATTTCAAATACTGGTGCGGCATATTAAAAGGGTGGTGCTGGGGTGACCAGCAGTGGAGGGTTTTTGAGGATAAGTATTGGACTTTTTTTTGTTGTTGGTTCCTGAAGGGTGCCAACTCGACCCTATTACTAGCCTCCGCTGTCCGTCCGTCCGTCTGTCAACGGACTGTATCTTATAAACCGTAATAGGTAGAGTTAAAATTTTCACAGAGTTTAACAAGTCTATTGTAAATTAACCATTTATATTTAATTATGTTATACAATTCGCAAAAAACAAGATCATTCGTTCACCTTGAAACTGATTCTTTTGTTTGAATTTTGCGTTGGATCATTGTGGCCTGGAAAGCGTCTAACAGTTGACACCTTGCGAAATGAACTGATTTTTTTTATTTGGTAAGGATATCATCATACCTGCCCTTTTCCCACTATGTGGGGTTAGCACAACATGTTCCCATTATCGATTTCTTTCAAATATTTGGTAAGTACTTAATGTTTTTTATTGTTTAGTTTTGGTATAATTGTGACGACCTGGGTGGCGTGGCAGGCGATAGCTCGGCTGAGACGCAAGAGTATGTATTTACAAAAAAGAAAAGTTGGGGCTAGATGGCGCTGTGTAAAATGTCCACAATTATGTATTTATTGTTTGTAGTTTGCCTATTCTATAATTATAGTTAAGATAGTGTCGTGCTTCGAGATAACCTTTATGTAGATACATAACTTATCCCAAAAACATCGCAAAACATGTACACCCTACTCTCCCCGTGAAAGTTAGCATTTTTTCGCAATAAAGTAATAAAAGTTGCCACATCAGCAGCCCTGGAACACGAGTAAACGCGTCTACATCGGGATAAGCATCGGCACCCCATTCTACCCCGTTTTACCCCATTCTACCCCTCGAATGGGGTACAATGAATCGACACTTGAATGGTATTTGTTCTGCTTATCGTAAAAAAATGTATTTTAATAAAAACGAATATTGCTGAGATTTTGTTGGCTTTGTTGTGGTTGAATAAATTGAAAGAGTTGAAATTAGCAATGTCAAATAAATATTTTTTACCCGACTGCAAAGGAGGGTTGTGTTTTAGGGTGTATCTGAGTTTCTTTGGCTGTCGCTGTAGCCCAAACGGTTAGATAAAATTTTACAAGTTGGTTGCCATTGGATTTTTGGATCACGGTAGTGACAGGTTAAAATGACTAAAAAAACAATATGGCGGCTGTAAGAAGCCATTTTCAATTTACGATTAACTAAAAAGGTAAGTACCTACCTACCTATCACTAATCGATTTCGACAAATAAGGTTGTCTTAGGATATATTAGAGCCTACTCCTACAAATCGGTACAAATCGGTAGGTATGCATCATACATCTTTATTAATGTTTAGCTGCCATCTTTCTTTCTTCCATCTCTTGCTTCAGCGCCCATTTCTCGAGGGCTTCTTTGAACTCCATCTGCTCTTGGAGATGAAGTTTCTCTTTCTTTCCCCAAGGTGTTCTCTCCGTGAACCATTTCAGGTAATTTGCGTAGTCCTGCAATTTTTATTACGGACAATGTGTATAGAGTGTGGCGTAGGTAAATAATGGTCCATCGTTAAGGATTCGATATAACATATGATTTGCTGTAACATATTATGTACCTACTCAACAACTCAAGATTTCAACTCTACCTGAGTTGAAATTTTGAGTTGTTGAGTAGGTACATAGAGTAAAAGAAAGTACATGTACGATAGTACGGAACCCTTCGTGTGCGAATTCAACTCGCACATGACCGGTTTTTATTACAATACTCATCTGTTTGTAAACATACAACTTTGTCAACGCCTTCTTCAAGAATACCGTCGTATACTTCTTGCGGGGACAATCCGTTTGCAGATATCCTGCAAATAAAAACTATGCATGTATGTTCGTATGAGCTAGTGGCCAACTCTAGTGACGGGAGTTTTTGGGTCGCATAAAGGCCTCCGTCATGCCTTAACGACTTAAAAGCCGGGACCGACTGTTTAACGTGCCCTCCGAAGCACGGAAGTCCTCAGCTCGTAATGCCACTTGCGGTCACCCATCCCAATTGTGACCGCGCATATCGCCTAAGCAAGCTACGCCACGAGCGATTCACTATTACACGTCATTTTCAATACCGGACTAATGCATCTTTTGCAATTTATTTAGGTATCTTGTCTTTGACGATGTCCTATAGCTATAGGTACCTATTATTTAAGTGCAGCGCACACAAACATGCAAACATCCTCAAAAGCTTTAGGAATTATAATAATAATTAGTTACCTAGATTCAAATCATACCGTGCTATCATTTCGGGTGAAAGAAATCTTTCCAAGAACTGTTTTAAATAACCAAAGCTGAATCCTTGTAGGACATGAGCCAAGGCGTTCACACTGAAGTCAGATGGCACCACGTGATTACTAAAAGAATATTATCAGTTTAGACCAGGAGCTAGATGTAGCAGTTTTATTTTGTCATGTCCCTGTTTAATAGCGTAGTTACTAAGGTTTGCCTGGTGTGGCATACCATGAGGACAGAAGAAGTGTTAAATATGAATGTGGATGGTTATTTATATGGGTAGACCAAGAAGATGCTGGATCGTGTGAAATTCTATCTTAGGTACTCATAAAAGTACCTATGTGTAAGAAAGGAATGGATACTGAGATGATGGCTGATGGGAGTGGAAGTGCCATCATAATAATCATCGATCTAGATACATAAACAAATTAAAATAAATATTTGGACATATCACACAGCGCCATCTAGCACTAAACTAAGCAAAGCTCATAAGTATCACATGGCAGATGGATGGAACAAGATGGTATAAGGTAGTAAAAAGTATTTACCTGTGCGTTCATTTTTTTAACTGAGCGTTCGTTCAGATCCGGTCGTGTACCAATGGATTTTTCTGTGTGATTTATGTGCTATACTAGTACTACTCTCAAATGGTGAAGGAAAACATCATGAGGAAACCCGCGGCTTAGTCAGCTCTGCACGTATTGACCATGTCTTTCCTGTGGACAAGGCCGACTAACCCGAGAGGATGGTACCTATAGGTGCTGGGCAAGCCTACTCCATCTTAATTTGTCCCAGGCACTACAGCGTCCCGTTTGTGAAGGTAAAAGGTTGCCTCCTGATTCTGTATAAATCTATATAGATGGTTAAAGTTTTTACCTGAGCACCCATTCATTTAGCAATTGAACCACCGTTGAGTGGTTTGTATTTGGCAGCAATACCACGTTCGGAAACTGTTTCAACATCTGTTTACTCTTTGTCACCCATGGATCTAAGCAGCTCCCTGATAAACAAACAAGCAATGAAGCTTGATGAAGGTATACCTTGCTTCGGCTCCCGGCCATTACCCTGGTGAAGCATAAACTCTATGCTACTCCGTTTATCCGACGTAACGACTTCTTTGCTCAACCAGTAGTGCTATAGGATGGTGTAAATACGAACATGACATGTTGTGTAAATTTGACGTAGATTTAAGAAGTGTCCAAATAATGCCAGTGATTTTGAAGTGTAGAGTAGTACCTACTATCTGCGGGAATCTACTGCGGAGGTTTGGAGATCAGTAAGACTCAGTTGGAGTGTAGAAATACGAATGAATTTATTTACAAAAAGGACAAATATTTATATGAAAACCAAAGGCAAATCAACCAATAAGAAAACAGGATTCTAATTCGCGCGCTTGCTAAGACGGTGCCGCGCGCGAGCGGGGTGTGAGAGACGCGGGGCGAGTCTCGAGGCTATAAATATTTGTTCAGCCCCGGCTCCGCCCTCATTCGGCGGCGACTGCGGTGGAGAACGGACGCCTGTGTAAAGTTCTGCGTGATCTCGCTCGGTGCTCGTCGCGATGGTGAAAGTGGGAGCTGTAGTGAAGATGTGAGCCCGGTGAACGTCGTCACGAAGAGTTGGTGGTGATGGAGCTCGCAGTGCAGTGATGTGCAGTTCTTGTTTCACTTAACAAAAGGTCAAACGTTGGTGAATTAAAGTTTCTTGATTGTGTTTTCTTTCTTCCCTGTAATCCTGGTAATCCTGGTATTCTAAAGGTATTTCATGGTATTGGTATGGTATGGTAAGGTTGTGAGGTAAATGGGTAAGTAGCTGTGTCAGCTACATGGCTCCTTCCCTAGCGAAAGCGTACCGGAAGCTTGACATCGCGTCCACTCCGAGTTGTCCTCAGGATCGATGATGGAACTTGGCGCGATGTTTGGCTTGTGAGTCGCTGGTGGGGGAAGTGATGAAGCTGGTGCTGGTGGTAAATGATGACTGTTGTCCGCTGGTGAAGGTATTTGATGTGATGATGGTGAGTAGCTTGATGAAGGTACAGGTAGGTAGGTATCGTAGCTACTTTCGTCGACTGTATAGGCAGACTTAAGTCGATCGATAGATACGACTGCCGATCTTCTCTCCGGTAGTAGTATCTTGAAAGTCTTGCTGTTCCTCTCCAGTACTTTGTAGGGTCCTTCGTATGTAGGTTGCAGAGGTTTCTTCACGGCGTCGTTGCGAATGTATCGTAGCTACTATCTGCGGGAATCTACTGCGGAGGTTTGGAGATCAGTAAGACTCAGTTGGAGTGTAGAAATACGAATGAATTTATTTACAAAAAGGACAAATATTTATATGAAAACCAAAGACAAATCAACCAATAAGAAAACAGGATTCTAATTCGCGCGCTTGCTAAGACGGTGCCGCGCGCGAGCGGGGTGTGAGAGACGCGGGGCGAGTCTCGAGGCTATAAATATTTGTTCAGCCCCGGCTCCGCCCTCATTCGGCGGCGACTGCGGTGGAGAACGGACGTCTGTGTAAAGTTCTGCGTGATCTCGCTCGGTGCTCGTCGCGATGGTGAAAGTGGGAGCTGCAGTGAAGATGTGAGCCCGGTGAACGTCGTCACGAAGAGTTGGTGGTGATGGAGCTCGCACTGCAGTGATGTGCAGTTCTTGTTTCACTTAACAAAAGGTCAAACGTTGGTGAATTAAAGTTTCTTGATTGTGTTTTCTTTCTTCCCTGTAATCCTGGTAATCCTGGTATTCTAAAGGTATTTCATGGTATTGGTATGGTATGGTAAGGTTGTGAGGTAAATGGGTAAGTAGCTGTGTCAGCTACAGAAGGAATAAAGTAATATACGTACATTTTTAATTTTATTTTATGTAGTTCATTAACACATTAGCCAAAACTTACATGATCTTTGGATCATGCTGTGCCGACCCCGCATAGAGTCTTTCGCCTATAGAGATTTGTATTTTTGGGTAATAAATGTAGGTAATTAATCTTTAAAGTTTACCGATAACAGTAATTTTATCCATCTGATGAATCTTCTTGAAGAGTTTTTTAGTAAAGTGCCGTTTGAACAATTCCAAGTTCAATTCCTTATCTTCCGGAGGTACCTATAACCAATCGGATGAAAGCATTGCAAACAGACCCCATTTAGTATTTCTACCTGGATGAACCATTAGTCATTAGTCATGTTGCCTCGTTGCTAGGAGCAACTTGTAGAAAACAAAATAGTCCTGTGACCGAAATAATTACATCTAGCTACTGTACACGGTATATTTCATCTAGTAATTTAAAACATACCTAGTGTGTATATTGCGTGTATTGTATGTTTTGGTATATTGTGTTTGTTTTTGTTGGTACTACAACTAGAAGGCGTTCAATGAAGGAAAGGTACCAAATGAAAGGAATCCAGGAGTGACATACCAGTAAGTACAAATTGTTACAAGTTCTCTAGAACCAGTGTAGTGTAAGGGCTATAGTGCGCCAAAAAGGCACCTCTTGTGTACTTAACACATGTTTTATTTGGACTTTTTAGTTTCTACGACATGCTTTTTTCCTTACAATGCTTAATCTAATAGCGCACTTTTAATTAAACAGAAAATCCGTTGATTCACGACCGGATTTGAAAACACGACCTATGGGATTGGAGGTTGTTGTCAGTACTAGACTACCAGTGCTCTAAAGTAGTGATGGGACTAGAATCGAAAATGAATATTTAGATCAACTCGAATCATCAGGAAATAAATCGAATTATGACTTGAATTAACCCTTGATTCGAATTGATTGATAGTTCGAATCGATATAATGATTCGAATCAATACGAATCGATACGATCATTCGAACAATAGATACTTATAAATACTTACATAAAAAAACACTTAGATACATTTTTGAATCATCATCATCATCAGCCTGATGTTGTAGCATGACTGCATGACGTAGGTCTCTCCAATTACAACCAAGGCGTACTACTTGCGTAACAGATAAAAGAAAGAAATTGATTCGAATCAGATCGTGGATTCGAATCAACTCGATCATTCGAATCAAGCGATGATTCGAATCAACATAAAATCTCATTCGAATAGAGTTTTAACTGTCATCATTCGAATCAAATGTGATTCGAGTTCCATCACTACTCTAAAGAACTTTATCTTTTCTCAGAATTTACCTTTTTATAGTAAAATCTTTGTACATGTTTGATGTGTATGACTGCAGGCTGTGCCGCTCTCGCACATGACACAATGTATTGTACGATCTGCTGAAGATACACGTCTGAAGCCAGCTCGCTTTGGATTTGACTTGGATCCAGCTCAAAGAGTATTGCATCTTGAATGTTTAACATATTCATTATGTTCAGACGATATCGTCAAAAAGACCACAGAACCGTGGTGGATGGCACAAATAAAGGGGGGCCCAAGTTCAGCTGTGGGTAAAATCAAGCGGTAGATTCGAGGCTTAAAAGTAGCATAAATGATATTACAGGTCACTTTAATACTATGTTTATTCTAAGTATAATCTAGATTCAGGCCACGCAAACATCGACCGACTCATCCTCTTAATTAGATCAATAATATTAGTTAGAATACAAAAATACTGGTATTGATAGACATACAGAGGCGATCTACCTACTTTATTAATTACTTTATCACAATGTTGCAAAAGTCTGCAGTAATTATTATAGAACTTTGGTTTACCGTTTAGTGAGGCTAAAGCATGCAACAAAATGGTCTTCCCACCACCTTTAGGGCCTACAAGCAATATCCTGTGGAACCCATGAGTCAATTCACGGCATTTTTCCCACCACATCATTCTTGTCTCACCATGTAATGGCAACGCTGTCCTGAAAATTGCCGGCAAATGCCATTTTTCAATGCAGTTATGAATCGTATCTCAAGGTTCGTTGAAATTTTAAAGAAAATATTGATTTTACCCATAATTACACCGTAGGTCATCGCCAGCAAAATTAGGGTCTCCAATAAAGTCCTCCAATTTGGTTTTCGGATATTCCTTTATAAATCCTCGGAACACTAGTTCCTGGAATAAAAAAAACACAGTAATAATTACATTAGTACTATGTTGCGATCATCTCTTGAACTGTGTTTTGGATTTCAGAAATAATTTTACTATTTTACAGGTTTATTGCGATACTGCAAAGCTTCGCGTTTTGCCTTGTCTATTTTGAAAATTCCAGTTTAAGTTTACCTCCATATGATCTACTAGATTTTCATTAATAATGTTTTTGACTACGCGTTTCTTCTTTTCCCTCTTTCTTCTCTTTTTCATTGGCTCTGGCATTTCTTCTTCGTTGGTTATGTAATCCTTCTTCAGAGCAACTCTTAGTTCCTTCAGTTCTAACCTGTATTTCATTATGATTTTAATGTGTATGTTTTTGAAGAAATAAATATGAAAGGTTTTCTATTACCTCATAACTTCGTCACATTCAGGAATGACTTCCAGTTTCACCTCCATAATCGCTTTATTTTTTTCTATTTCCTTACAATGCTTTTCCTTGACTTCTAGAAGATCCGTTTTATCATACTCGTCCCAATCATTATGGTAGTCACCAATCGCCTGTAAATAATTTACTAGAAACATTTATTCGTGTAATCACTTTGATTTATAGTGTGCTTTAATTAATTTGCTTATAAGGATGATCACGTATCTGTAACATGAGTGGTGACATGAGTGGCTCTAATGACGCTTAGAGAAGCCTTTGTATAGGTGTCATTTTATGATTAGCTTCCGCCCAAAAGCCCAAAGTAACATAATTATTAAGTTTCTCACCATTCCATAAACTCGTCAACAACATCTCTATTTAAAAACTCATATAAATCCGTTGCTCCGCTGCTGCGTGAAAGAACGACAAACCAACAATATAACAAAACACTCTTTTGCATTAAAATCTGTATAACTTTGCCTGTCGTATCAATATTTTCTTGGTCATTCTGTAATGTGAAGTGAAGGAAAGTAATGCTTACCTTCAAAATGTGTTCAGTTTTCTTTGATTCGGGGTAGTTGAAACCTGGATGCTTGGTTGGGTTTTTCATCAAGTTCATTTGAATTTCTTTTTCTTTTTTCTTCTTTAGCAGTTCTTGCTTCTTTTCCATTTCTGCTTGTTTTTTTGCTTCCATTCTCTCGTACTTTCGCTGAAAATTATAAGTTGTAAGACCATCTTTTTTATTTCTCTCAGCTTTCATAGCAACGTAATCTTTTCACGTTTCAGTCAGTGGCATAAAAAGTCCTGGTTGTTTCTTTGTTCTTAGAAAAATCTCAATATTGAGTGTTACTCTTGTTTCACTTATTTGTCGAAATGTATTCAATTCACCTGAAGTGCAGATTGATTTTTCTTTGATTTCTTATCTGCCATATAAGCTTTATATTCTTCTAAATATTCCTCAGGTGTCGGTAATTCCTCTCTCAATATCAACCTAGATCCACCGGATTTATCGTCTGGTATGTCGTAGAACAATTTTATATCTTCGAACCTGGAACGTATTTTTTGAATTTGACCCAATTGCATAGATTTCAAATTCATTAAAAAACATTATTGTATGCTTATAAAAATAGATATATAGATATTCATTTAGTATGTCTAATACTACGTGCTTTTTAAATTAAGTCATTTACCATATGTGAAACCAGTCCCTAACGTGGTCTCTGTACGATTCACATATTTCGTCGCCCTTCCGTTTTCTATAGTTTTCTTTTATTAGTTCAAAATCTGTTTTCCATGCTTTCTCATATTTTTCTTTTAATTCCGGTTTCTTAGCTGAAATCTGAAACTATTTTTGTAGTAAATCCGTTACTGTAAAACATGTTACCTAGAGGTTTTGCTCTTTACCTGTTCTAGTTTCTCTTGAGCTTCTTTCTTGGGTTTTATACAATTTCTCATTCCTAGTAGTTTATCTTTTTTGCATTCTAGATACCTTTGTCGTTTACATTTGAAGAATTCTCTGTAATAGTGTTCATAATTATTTGTTGTTAAGCCTTATGTTTATTACTAGTGTATTGAAACTTATTTATAAGTAGTTTTATTGAATACCTGCAAACTTTTTGTATGATCGCTGCGCTGCGTTCACGGATTGCCTCAGGTGCTATTGGTGCACTTGTTCCTTCTATCTCTTTTTTCCATATCTCTCTTCTTTGAATATGCTTAGAACACCATGTGATAACTTGCCTACAATTGCAATTTTCATTATTTATACTGCGTTCATTTCATTACTGAAAACATCATTTTTATCTTTAAGTATTTACCTAGTTTTTTCATGAGCTTGTATTAATTCTATATTCTTCTTGATTTCTTTTTCTTCTTCGGTGAGTTCTTGTACCTTTTCAACAACATCGAACTTTTCTTTACTCTCTTCAACTTTTCCCTCTTCATCCCACCAGTTGACGAGTACTTCTTCTTCTGCAGCACATTCTTCGTGAAGTTTTTGTTCCTCTGAAAAAAACATGTCATCATGTCAAGTCAGATTCGTATGACTTTCTATTATTACTTTTATCTTTTCTTTAGTTAAATTTTCATCAATTTGGTTTCGTAATGTAAAATAAGTTTATTCTTCAAATATTTTACTTGTATAAAGTAATTATTTAACGAGGTATTCTTACCAATCTGTCTTTTTCTTTCATTTACTCTTTCAATAACCTCATCCATTATACACTTGATTTCTTTTGGTTTTTCTATTTTACTTGGTATTTCAGTAAATTCAGCATCGTAAGTCGTTAGTTTGTTGTAAATAAGACCATTGCTCAAAAACTGGTATTCACTTGCATCTAGCTTTGTAAGTTCATGTTTCAATTCTATAATTCTGAAAAGTATATACATAGTTATTATGAAGTTACTATTTGTGCCATTCTCGACTACTAAAGGTAGCTCTAATGGCGTTGGTTTTTGTATTGGCTCTGTAGCAGCGTCACTGACGATTACTTCTAAAGTATACTTTTCAGCATGCCATACACGTTACAAGTGTCGGTCGCTAAGTATGTCTATCGAACCATCTCAACGACATTATTGCCATCCGTTTGCCGCGACATTCACGAAATTTTTGCATAAGACCGCTTTCTGCGATGGTCCATGGAACCATTGTAAAACGTATGTCCCTTACCTAGCTACAGCAGCTTTCATCGTCTCCTGGATGTACCGCGTCTTCTGCACCTGCAAGTTCTGATGCAGGCACTCCATGATCTGATTGTAGACCGTCATGTATTGGGCTAGGACTGCGGATAGTCGAGCGACTGCATCACAGCGCGTTTTGTCGTGAGCTTTTGTGGCCTGGAGCAAAACTTAGAATAAAGACTAGCTTCAGCCCGCGTCTTCGCTCGTATTTTACAAAAATAAAAATAAAACTGTTTTAAGTTCAGCCGTTGTGATCGACGCATTACAAACCTTTACTCTCGTGTACCGGGATAAAAAGTAGTCTGTGTTATGCCAGGTTATAAGTTAATTTTGAATCCCTTACGCCATGATTCAAGCACAAACATCCTCACAAACTTTCGAATTTATAATATTAGTGGGACACTACTTTATCATTATCATCATCATTAGCCCACATCAGTCCGCTGCTGGATACGGGCCTCTCCCGTGGCACGCCACTGATCTCTTAAGCTCTCCTCCTCAAATCCCTGCCCGCTGCTTTACGAATATCATCTCCCCACCTAACTACACGGCGCCCTACACTACGTTTGCCGATACGCGGTCTCCATTCAAGAACCAGTCTGTCCCGACGGCCATCGGTTGTGCGGCATATGTGACCTGCCCACTGCCACTTCAGCTTGCTAATTCGCTGACCTACGTCAGTAACCTTGGTTCTCTGACGAATAACTTCGTTCCGGATTCGTTACTAAGAGAAACTGCGAACATAGCCTTCTCCATACCTCACTGTGCGACTTTGAACTGGTGGCCAAGTCGCACGGTGAGTGTCCTGTCCACGTTTCGGCTCCGTATGTCATTGCAGGTAGGACGCACTGATTAAAAACTTTCGTTATAAGACTTTGAGGTATGGGCGATGAGAAGACTCGAAGTTTCCCAAAAACTGCTGATACTATTACAACTACATCTGAAGGCGTAAAGACATGCCACAACATGCTTATGCAAGTTGCTCATACAAAAAGTAGTTCCTTATTTTGTTTTAATTCAATGTCTACCTACCTGGTATTCAACATCCTGATTAGCTATATCCTCCAAACGATCGAGTGTTTTAATCCATTTCTTAAAGTAAAAATCACTGGACATTGTAATTTGTAGAAATAAATGCAAAATAAAGTATTGAATTCATTGACCTTAGCTAAAACTAAAAATACTCAGGTAGGTTAGGTACTTGTTGTAATCGAGTTGGCTATGGTGAACTGAAATAGAAGTTGTGTGTGTGTGTGTGTGTGTGTATGTACCCATTGTGTTTGGAGTTGAAAATAAATGTTTGGCATAATAATGTAATCTAGAGAATATCATCTCTGCTTTATGTTGCCACAGATTTTCCGTTCAGTGCCTGTGTATTCGCTCTGTGATAGTTAGATAGTTTTACAGATCACTTCTCCAAAATAGCTCGCGGCGTTGTTTGCTTGCCCGGTTGCTTTTGTTAAAATAGCAGATAACTATTCTGCTCAGCTGGTTTTACTATGACTTTGATGGCTTAAATATTTCAGTAACGTTTGTAACGTTCTAGATATTTTCTGACAAAAAGTATTGATTTCTAAATCATTGAATGCCCATAGGACTTAATCTATTAACTACAACAAAATATTTTTCTCTCAGTTCCTCGGAAATCGCAATAATAAAGCAATTAACGGCCTCGTCTAGTTGGATTGGCTATCGCCTCGTCCTTTTAAAACCACTTTGCAAAGACGCGGCTTCGCTTCGTCCTTCCAATATTACTCGGCCGTAAATTGCCTTATTTCAGGCTTAGGCAGTAATGTACTATTTTTGTAGAGTTTCGTTATTAGATTGTTCGTTTAGTTATTAGATTAGTTCTCCTATATATTATCCGAATCTAATTCGTATCACTGCAGATCAGCATTTCCTATCTCGAGCCCCCTCCATCCGAAGACATCATGCTCTCATCTCATCAATGCTTTATAGAATAAATTTTGATATGGGGAAATTGACATTATTGAGCTGTAGTGGTACCTATGTCATGAAGTGGGTGTAATTCATGTTTTTCTTCTTTTTTTTCGCTGGCGGAATTCAACAAGCAAGGTTGCAAGGTGAGTTATTACATAAAAATGAATGTGGATGGTTTTAGAGGTAGAGGCCAAAGAAAAGGTGGATGGATTGTTTGAAAAATGACATGGTCAAGAAATGAGTGGAATGGAAGAAGAGAACAATGCTGTGCCGACCCCACATAAGAGGGTTTAGGGCAAGGAAATGATGTAGGGAAATGCATGTCATTATTTACACATTTGAACCAGATTCATCCCTCGCCGTGATCAAAACGCCCCTACAATTACAACCGCTGAATTAGTACAAATCACTTTACTAAATCACCGCGCATCTAACGCTCCATTGCCGGCGATAGCACTTCACTCGCATTTGCACCCCTATTCACAAACACGAGCAACATTTCATTGCTGGTAGTAATGCATTAGGACTACGTGAGTTTAAACAGTGATATTTTTTCTAATAAGGCAACATAGTGGGAAGTCACTCGCTTGCGTAACAATGCGGTTATATTATCATCATCAGTCTATAGTAATCCACTGCTGGACATAGGTCTCCCCTAATGAGCGTCATCGCGCTCTATTTTCGGCTTAATAAAACTTACAATATTTTAAAAGTATAACAATATTCAGTTAGTCTAGAATCAGTTTTTCTAATTTTATTCTGAGTGGCAGTCGTTTTGTCAGTAAAATTTAAATAATAATAACACCCAACAGTCACATACATAGTCCTGACCTCACACTAGGACTCCCTGTGTCGTGGGTATCAGAAACTACGAGTACTATGGTACCACAACCACCCAGACCTGGAAGAAATATTTGCAGAACATGCAAACATTTCTTCCGCAGCGGGAATCGAACCTATGTCTCTTGCGTGTCTGCCAAGCAATCGCCCGCAACGCCACCGAGGTCGTCATTGGCATTGGTCGAATTTGTCATTGGCTGTTAGTATACTGTATAGTAGAAAATAAAAATAAGATTTGTTTTTAATAAAATATTTCTAACTCGGTGAATGTGATTTCTTATACAGTACCAAAGGGATAGTGAATTGTTTGCCAACACGGCCCTCGCCTGTAAAAGCGAAACGATCGTCATAACCTGCTATCAGCCACAACGGAAAACTTTCATCATACCCTACGCGGGAAATAAGCGTTGACGGGAACGACGCTTACTTATTGCCTTCCTTTTTTACAACTACCCTCACATCTCACCAAAAATCACAACGGAATCCCACCTTTATTTTCTCTTGACACGAGGCTCAGAATCGCTTGGTGGGAGTTTTAAGTTTGGTTGTTCTGATTTGAGGGTAGACGGCATGTTTTGGGCGCGCTACCCAGTTTCCGGCTGCGTTGAATGCGCGGCCATCTTGTCTGCGGAAGTAGTAAAGTCTTCCGCAACGCCATCTGTCGAGGGACGTGTCGCGTTTTCAGTGAATTTGTTTTGTTATACTTTTTGTGAATGCGTTAGTAAATTAGCTATTTACTAGCTTGTTTTCAGATGTTTGGGATGGCTGGATTAGTTGGGTTCGTGACCCATCTAAGCTGTTTATTTTGTTGGTCTTCTTGCCTATAAATTGATACTTAGTTCTAGTTTTAGCTTGCCGTTTGACTTTTAGTTTTTAGGGTTTGTTTTACAAAGCCTCCGCTGTCCGTCCGTCCCTCCGTCCGTCCATCCATCCGTCTGTCTGTCAGAGGGCTGAATCTCATGAACCGTAGGTAGAGAGTTTAAACTTTCACAGAGTGTGTATTTCTATTGCCGTTAAAACAATAAATAATAAAATAGAAAAACATAAAGGGGTCCCCATTCAAGAAACATTATTTTAACGTTCGTAATCGATCGTCAAAGCTAGGCGAGGTACCTATGTATTTAAAAAGTACATGTACGATGGTACGGAACCATTCTTGTGCGAATCCGACTGGCACTTGAACTTTTTTTAAACTTCGCTATTTGTTTAATTGAATCGAATTATTATTTCGGGTCCAATTTTGAACTCAGTGTCCTGTTATTCACTAAGTAAGTATATTCACACTTCCACTTTATAAGAATTTTAAACAATCCCAAAGGAATGAACTTACGGTAATGGATACCACCGATCCACTCTGAAATATTGCGTTAAGGCCACACTATACCATCGCATGCTTCAGCACAAAAATATAACTTGAAGCTGAATGAAACCAGACCTTAATAGGACCAGCCTAAATTTGCTTTTTTGTGCCAGTCTCGTTTAAATAACATTAAAAATCTCGAGTGCTTGGACAATCTAGATATCTGCTGTTTTTAGGGATAGTCATGGACCTTTACTCATTGAACCTTACATAGAAGAATTTAGAACTTTCACAAATTTTTATCTTACTCCAGAGGTCTTAGTTAAGTCTGCGTCTAACGAAGTCGCCAAACTACTGCAAAGGATTGACATATTAAGCGATCTCAATATTACCACGTGATTGAGAACCGATTCCACCATTTAAACTGAACGGCTTTTAGCTTCTAAACCAACAGTTTTCATACAATTTGACAGCTCAAGAACTCAGTTTGAACGCCATTTGGCTCTAGTGAGTCAAAGTTCGTCTAGCGACTTCATCATCATCATCATCATCATCTTCCTGCCCTTATCCCACACTATGTCGGCACAGCATGATCCTTGGAGTAGATCCTTAGATCCTTGTAAGAGTTTTGGCTAAGGTGTTTTATGACCGGCCGCCTGCCTGACGTCAACCCTCCTTGAGAATACTTGCTTATTGTATCTCATCATGTTGGAGGATAGGAGTCGACTAAGGGATACTCCCTTAGTCGACTTTTACGACATGCACGGGAAGAGAAGCAGCTGGACGTATTCTATGTTTTCATTCATTTCATTATATGTTTTATTGTTTTTTCATTCGTCTAGCGACTTCGTTAGTCGCAAATTGACTTTGCTACGGGAACAGGAGTCAGTAAGTACTTTAGCACATAACACCGCGCTAAGAGCCTGAGTGTCGGTGTCGTGTGGCGTCCCGCGGGCTCCGCGATGTGCCCGAAATATGACGACAGGTGACGTCTGCTCGGGGAATACCGCTAGGCTCTCGAAAGTCGAGTATTTTTAAGATGTTCTTTTCTAAGGGGTAGGACTACTGAATAGTGGCGTTTGTGTTGTCTTATCTTTTTACATTTCTAGAATAATAAATAACACCCAACAGTCATATACATAGTCCTGACCCCACACTAGGATTCCCTGTGTCGTGGATATCAGAAACTACGAGTACCATGGTACCACAACACCCAGACCCGGAAGAAATATTTACAGAACATGCAAACATTTCTTCCGCAGCGGGAATCGAAGCCGCGCCTCTTGCGTCTCTGCCGAGCAATCGCCCGCCACGCCACCGAGGCCGTCATAAGAAGTTTTCGCTTCTGTTATTTTACTGAGAAAAGTTAGCAGTGACTGTTTTGTTGGTATTTCAATACCTACCTACCTGATATTTTTGTGTAACACGCTTGTAACCTGTACCTTACCTCCCCTCACAGACGGGCCTAATTGCGTTTGCTTGTTTCTCGCTTCGCTCGAATATGAAATAGGTCAGGGAATTTTATTTTATTATTATTTCTATCTGTTTTTTCACAGATATAATGAAGTGGAGAACTTATGTTCGCTGTGCTCGCGAGAATTTTCCTTTTTTCTTGTATCATCGCACCTATATGACCTACATTTCAGCGGCTCGCTTCGCTCTGGTGAGGTCAAATGGCAGTTTAGTAATTGCATACTGCAGTACTATTCATTCCGCGGCACTGCACTGCACATTTAGCGGAGTAATATCAGAATGGGGCGCGCTCCGGATTTATTTGCGACGCAAACAAGTTGTAAATTGGTCTGTAGAAGCGACGCTTTCGCTAAATACCTATAAAAATGTCCGTTGTCGTGAATTATTGTAACTAGATTTGTGGTGGAAAGTATGAACGGAAGCGATTTCAATCCTGAAATTCATATGTTAAGAATATTTTCTATAGGTACTTTTAGCTTTCTGCTTCTAATAACCTTTATATGTACTGTCTTTTCGTGCTGTTAGTCTTCCATACATACATTTTATCACGTCCGTATCCCTAATGGGGTGGGCAGAGCCACAAGTAATCATAAGAAAACTTGCAGCCACTCCTGTTTCAGAGTCCCGAGATGGATATGGTGAACCATGGTGACAGGTGATCAGCCCATCGCCCATGGGCCATGGTCCATTTGGTCTTCCAAGTAAATAAATAAAAACTAGGCCATATCCAATACATACCATCTATTTACAGTCTTTTCCATACAGTGTCAAAAGGTAACTTTTGCTTACACTGATTATGCTCATTATTTTTTAAGATAACATTGACATTTATAGTTAATTAATAATTTCATTGACATTAATTTTATATGTACTGAATTACCTATTTATAAGTTATAAATAAACGCTTTCTTTCTTTCATTAACGGGACGCTGTATTTTCCATGTGTATAGCTTTGGACTAATCCAGGATCATAATAATTGTCAGTCGAATATTGTTTTGGTTGCGTGGGAGATTTAGTGAAACGAATGACCCAATAATCCCGCTAACTTCTTATGAGTTGTCCAGTCTTGATAGATCTCTAAATTGTAGCACTTTCCACATTCAGACGGCTCATTTTGGCCGGTCGCTGAAGAAAATATATTTTATTGCCGCTGAAATGTAAATTATCTCTTTCTGCTATCTGTTTTATTAGCTGTGAATAGCTAATGTGCCGCATAAGCATGGTCGTTATGATATTTCATTTTGAACGCAACCTTTGGCTATTATCCTTTGGCAAACTACGGTTGGTTCTATGCCCGTTTCTTATTGGCGAATTCGGTAGCGTGGCGGGCGAGTGCTCGGCTGAGACGCAAGAGGCGCGGGTTCGATTCCTGCTACGGCAGAAATGTTGTTTGTTCTGTAAATATTTATTGCGGGTCTGGGTGTTGTAGTAGTAAAAAAAAAATAAAAGCCATCAGCCATCTGGTTCCTATAGTACAAGCTTTGCTTAGTTTGGGGCTAAATGTCCACAATTTTTTTATTGATTACTATTTTTCTTTGTGCTACAAATAATGCATAAACAGTCTGTGTTCTAAAGAAACCTATTGATGGTATTTACTAAAATGTTACGAAAATTTATGGTGAGAGACCGAGAAAAAAATCGGTCTCTCTTTGTCACTTACACAGAGAGAGTGTGTGTGAGAGAGAGGGAGACAGTGTGTGTGTGCGTTAGAGAGAGAGAGAGACTGCAACCTACGAGAATTGGCCACAGTTTAGTAGCCTAGGTAGTAATTACCGAGTTTTTCCTACCAGCGGGCCTCCATATATCACACTAACAACTGCATTAGCTCGGGGCTAAATCGCGCACTCTTAATCGTCCTGCAAACGCGTATTTCTTGATTAAGAGATCGTAAAAACGTCGTCCCTCTCTAAATTATGGCCGCAGAGCAGGAGAGGAGATTACCATCGGTTTGTGTGTGATGAATGATGATGGATGTCGTGTTTTTAACTTTATGGATTACAGTTTTGAATAGAAAATTTAATAATGTAAGAGGGATTTGTGATTTCATCAAGACGGCGACATCTATTGTGGAAGTGTGACGTTGAAAGTTTTATTTCCTGCTCCAGGAGGCCTATATTCTAAAAAAAAAAAAACCGGTCAAGTGTGAGTCGAACATACATTAATAAATGTTTCTTGTATGTGGCTCTCTTTTATTTTTATTATTTGTTGTTATAGTGGCAATAGCAATACACATTCAGTGAAAATTTCAACTCTCTACCTATGACGGTTCATGAGATACAGCCCGCTGACAGACGGACAGACAGCGGAGGCTTAGTAGGTAATAGGGTCCCGGTGGCACCCTTCGGGTACCTTAAAAAAGCTACGTTGAAAGTTGTTGTTTTATTTTAACTGCTTTACCCCTCAATAGATAAATTTATATAAAATAGGATCAATGAAAGAAGATTAACGAAACAGGACTGTATGAGGCGAGTGTGAATGGTACCGTGGCGTACGTACCTGGACCAAATTGACGACGTTTTGGAAAAGGGCCAGGTCAAGAGTACCCTAAACCGACGAGCATGTATGAAGAATGTTATGAATGTGAATGAATTAAAAGAAGTTTGTCAGGATCGTAGCAAATGGAGATCCGATGATCTCTGCCTACCCGTAAGAGAAACACAAAAAGACGTGATTTTATGTATGTATGTATGTAAGATATAATAAAACGTGCCAAGAGAATGCTGGTCTAACCGATGCTGAGCATGGCTGGAGACTTTCAAATGCGACGTCTATTCAAATATCCTATTCCGATACAGCATGAACAATGGCGCAGATAAATCCCGGCTACAACCAGTATTTCGCGGAGGTGATTTCAGAATGACAGATCGTGTAGCCGCCCTGTATATTTCACCAACCCCGCTGTGTGTTTACAAAACACTGCAAACGGTTTTTGTAATGACGCATTGTGAACAATACAAATGTATATTTGAAGAGATCGTTTTGTGATTATGTACTTGTGACCTATTTTGCTAATAATTACCGGAAATATTTACCCAGTAAATTTGGGGTTTTGTAAGTTTTGCAAACTTTTTTATAGATCAGCAAAAATATAACTATACATACATTACGCCGGCTCCCTAAAGCAGCAACTGCTGATTGAAAGTCCCAAGATGGATATGGTGAATCATACCGACAGGTGATCAGCCCATCGGCAATAAAGATAACTATGCTATATGATAAACTAGCGACCCGCCCCGGCTTCGCACGGGTGCAATACCATCGCGGGCTTTTTTGTAGACCTTTTTAAGGTGTACAATACTGTAGTACATTTATTTTGATCTATCTCGTAGGGTTTGCAATGTAAGCGCAAAAAAATGTGTTTATTTACGACATCACATTAGAAACCTCTAAATTATCAGTGTTTCTCTACTATATTATGCATGTATTATACATAATAAACCTTCCTCTTGAATCACTCTATCTATTAAAAAAACCGCATAAAAATCCTCTGTGTAGTTTTAAAGATCTAAGCACACAGACAGCGGGAAGCGACTTTTTTATACTAGTTATGTAGTGATATAAAATATAATGTTTAGACTGCAAGTTCAAGTCGTTCATAATTTTATTTATTTTCCCGCTTTAATTGAATAGAAAATGTCGTAAGCTACTATTTTATGTCACTGGTGACATATTAAAACGTCATGAACTATGTTTCGCAACAACACGCCTCTGTCCAACCAGCCTTAACTGGTGTCTGGTATATTTATGACCTCTCCGGAGGAAAAAAATGCGGACTCTCAGAGGAAGACTTCACCGGTTTTTATTCGTCCAATATATTTTATTTGAAGGAAACGAGCCGGAGAGAGCTTCATGACTTTTAGATTTATCACGTGTTCGTATGTTGGAACTACGGTGTTATATTGCTGCCCCTTTGTCCTAGTTTCCAATACTATTCAAGTCTGCTGAAGGGTAGGGTGGGTTCATGGTGCATTCAAACAAGCGTGAGGATAGCTCAACCAGGAGGTTGTATATAATAATATGTCACTGTAAAATTTTAAATACCGTTAGATTATAATCTCGCGAGATTGTTAACTGTCGAACATCTGCCTAGATCGAAATTAGTAGGTTACGTTAGGTAATTAGTGAAAAACTACTGTAATGAAATGACGTTAGTCCTGGTGTTCGCGCCGGGCATTAACTTCCAGAGTAAAAGTCTAAAACAGCTCAGTAACACTAAGTAGGTAGGTAGGTACCTTATTCAGTCAGACAATCACGCGATATTGTGGATAGATCAGACCCTAATGAACCGAAATAACTTTTTGACAGACTTAAAAAAAGGAGGTTCTGAATTCGGCTGTATGTTTTGTGTGTATTTCTAACATAATTCTAGCAACATTGCAATATTCTATACCTACATATCGACTGAATTTGAATTCACACCAAATACCTGAATTATTCACCCAGCATATTACGTAGTCCGTCTGAAAAATTCATAGTGTAACACAGATTAGCGTGTCAACCCCCCCTCCTCCCCGTCACCCCCGTCCCAGGGGGGCATGGTGTCAAGTGAGGAATGAATTTGTCAGCTTGTGACTCTGGCCGACCCACCCCGTAATATATCACCCGGGCTGAGTGTTGCCCGGTACGAGAATAGTGGAACTTTAGACTATAAAGAAAAACGAGAAAAGCTAAAAAATTGCCACCGCCTGCGGCTCCGCTCGCATGGTACCTGGATAAAATAATAGGCTATACGTTAATCCAGCACATTTGTTATGTATATTCCAAGTTTCATTCGAATCCAAACATACAAATTTTCACATTTTATAATTTAGTTGGTTTCCTCCTACAGTCGATTTTTGAGACTACTTTCTGAAAGTTCTTGTTTGTCTTATAATACCACAACGTAACTACCCAAAGGTATTATTTTTTTCAATAAAGTTTTTTAATACTCATTGTTATAATAGTGTAGGATTAAAATAATTAATAATTCTTGTTAAAGTTAATTTGAATTTAACGTCTACGACTGTTGTAGAACATCTACGAAACTCGTAGTCACGAAACAAAACACAAAGCCATTACTACGAATTGTATTTTTCACCTCTCCAGCACAAACTATCAGCCATCTGGTTCCCATAAAGCTTTGCTAGTTTAGCGCTAGGTGGCGCTGTGTGTAGCAATATTTTATTAAGAAAGTTTCATCCTTCTGTCGTCCACGTCACGATTTGGAAGTAGCGTCCGAAGATTTATGGCGTGATGAACAGCTTCCCTCATAAAACACGTTGGTCCCGCCGGGCAGCTCGCCGTACACAGTACTTGTGACTAGCTCCCGCCGGCGACTAAGCTCGTATTGTACCCAGGATAACACTGTCTCTGTTCAAAAAATCATGGCGATCCAATGTTGCTGGACAAGTCAACAAACACACCTTCACGATCCCACTGGTATCATCTATTTAACTATACTTATAAAAGAGCCTAACCTCCCTAACCATCATCATCGCTATAGGCTGATGATGATGTTATTTAAATTTTGTTTTAAAAAAGAGAAAATATTTTCGGAAATATAACTTTAGAGAACTTAAGTAGGTACTGATTTTGATACATACATACATATTTATTATCACTCCCGTATCCCTAATGGGGAAAAATCAGGAAACTGCAACTGAAAAGAAAATACGATGGAGAAAATTATATGATTCCTAAGAATTTTGCACGTTACTCATCTTTGTGTACATACAATACATATTATCACGCCCGTATCCCTAATGGGGTGGGCAGAGCCACAAGTCAACCTAAGAAAACTTGCAGCCACTTTTGATTTAGTCCTAGATGGATATTGTGAATGACAGGTGATCAGCCCATCTCCCATATAAGTGGTCCATCATGTTGGAGAGGTGGTCTATCGTGTCTGATTTCAATGAAACTTAATATTATAAAGAGTACGTGTGCTGGAATAATGTTTAGGCTACTTTTTATGTTGTTTTACGCGAAAGAAGTCGCGAACAGCAGCGGGTTCAGCATAAAAATAAAAGTTACAGGAACATTTTCAGTGAAACTTCTTTATCGCCGGTCCCCGCTTTATGATCGCATAAATTCAGTTTATCTTTATGAATATTCAGGGGAACTGACGATAGCTTCTTCTGAGACTTTACGAATCTTTTTTTTATAAATACACTTTTCAACTAAATGGAGTATTTTGACCTTTCTCCACTTTTCTAGACAAAAATTTGAAATGGACGCTTCTGAGTCCTGAAGGTCTTGTATCTTGAAGGTAAGTAAAAGGAAAATCTTTTTATTTCAGAAAAAAACAGCATTCTGTTGAATCTGATTTTGAATCTTTCATGATCTTTGTCCATACACATCTAAGTCATGATCATCATTTAAGCCTGGTATCATCCACTGCTCGGTTTCAATTTCGCTAGCCTCTTCCTAGAATTAACCGTTGAAATTGACAAAAGTTACTCGTAACCTTTACCTGCCAAGTAACGTTACCCAGGAATTAACTAAACAACACTTTACTTGGAGATGGTGAACGGCGCTTTATTTTATAACTTGAGTGCAAATAACTTTTCTAGCAGTCTGATGTATTCTACACGCAAAACACATTTGAAATTGCTCCTATTATTTCAACAGGCGACTCTCAAACTATAAATCCTGAAGACCTCATCAAAAAGATGATAAAAGCGCCATCTATCTGCAGAGTGGGGATATGCCGATTTACAGAGCCTGCCCACAGTTGGGACAGGTCATTTCATCAGGTCGTAAAACATTCGAAGGATCTGTAGGGATGGGAAAGATTTTGTAGTCTTGGAAGAGGACCAGTCTCTAAATGAGATTTAAAGAAGCTCGTAATTATTCTTCTTGACTAATTTACTTTGACGACTTCAGTGGTGTGGGCACGTTAAATTGTCAGTCCCGGCTTTAAGTCGTTAAGCCATGACGGAGGCCTTTAGGCGGCCTAAAAACTCCATCACAAGAGAATACCACTAGCCTATACGAACTTACTTACTAAAATGATAAATACATAGTATGTATTTACCATAATTTACATCCATACATACATAAAATCACGCCTGTTTCCCGTAGGGGTAGGCAGAGATCACGAATCGCCATTTGCTACGATCCTGACATACCTACTTCTTTCGCTTCATTCACTCTCATTATGGTATAAAAATATCCGTTATTATGAGTGCTAATAATTCTTTGGTATTTGTTATTTAATTATTTACTTAGGCTACATGACTTGTGCACTAGCGCTGAATTATAAAACGGTTTAAACCCAACCAGAAGCTGATTCGTTTTAAATAACAATTTGAAACTACAATCTTGAAAGTTGAGTTTTCCCATCCCTAGCGAGTTCCCCTGAGTTATGGGGTGAGGTCGGCTCGGTCGCGATCTCGACACCGCTGTAATACATCACTACGCTCTCCTAAATCGATTTCACTTCTTACGAAGCTTAGCTTTTCTTTGTCGAACATCACTCAAGTAGTTCGATGAAGTTTTTGAATTATTACTAGTCGTGTCACTAGTTCTTTGGAACTAGTGTGGTGAAAGGATTTAAAGTGCGCCTCAGAGGCTCTTTCGTGCACTTGTATGTATGTTTTTTATTTTATCACTGTGAAAATTTCAACTCTAACGGTTCATGAGATACATTCCGCTGACAGACGGACGGACAGCGGGGGTTTAGTAATAGGGTCCCGGTAGCACCCTTCGGATTACGGAACCCTAAAAAGCATAATTACTAGGTTAAATTAATAATTCATTCGATTGGATAATCTAAAAAAAAGTAATTATAGAGAAGCTCAATAATTGAGACATAATAGCGAGTTGATAACAAGCTGGTAGGTACAAAATGACCGTAAATTATTTTATTTCTTGGTTGAAACGACAGAAGGCATTTCGATTTCCAACGCTATCTATCAATTATCAGCCTAGTCACAGCAAATAACGGTGACAGCTCAGTTCATTTCAGCAAATACCGATTTCAGAAATAATAAAATTATTACTGTTAATAATGCAAGTCAAGTGGCAATCGCCTTTCCTCACATTACTTCATCCTGCTTACAGAAGCAAAAGAATACGTCTAACCTAGGCATTAAATGCTACAATATCAGAAAATAAAACCGATCAAGTGCGTGTCGATTCAAAACATCACCGATTTGGTTTAGGTACCTGCCATAAGAAGTAAGTAAGTTCGTATGAGCTAGTGGCCTACTCTTGTGATAGAGTTTTTAGACCACCTGAAGGCCTCCATCATGGCTTAACGACTTAAAAGCCGGGACCGACAATTTAACGTGCCCTCCGAAGCGCTCAGCTCGTAATGTATAAAGTCAAAGTCAAAGTAATTTTTTTTTATTCCTTAAAATCACTGGGATCACTTGGACACGTCTTAAATCTACGTTGCATTTTACAACTGTTCGTAATGGGACCAAGCGTGAAAGATGCAGTAAGAAACCACGCTTGGCTATTTTATTGGAAAATGATTCCTTTACAATCATGTTTATAAAAGGAGTTGGAGCATTATTCGGTCCCAAGCATTTTTGTCTTCTGTCATCATCATTATTATATCCCTGTCCTTATCCCACTTATGTGGGGTCGGCACAACATGTGTTTTTCTTCCACTCCTTTCTTACTCATGTCATCTTCCACGCAACCATGTCATTTTTGTGTTCTGTATGATCGGATATTCTATAGTAAGCTTTTTTAAACAACTTTCATAGAAATAGAGCTATCCAGCGAACATTCACGTGGGCTGTGCTATTGATTTTGCTATTATAATCCAATCAATAAGTAGTTGAAGTTATAATTTGAGACTGGCAACGGCAAAGGGAATACGAACGCCACGTCAGCGTCTACCGACTGCCACAAGGTATCGTATCTATAAAAGAGCTAATAACATGCTTCTATGGAACCGTTTCATATTAACTTTTGACATTTAAATAAAAGAACGAATATCGCATAGCGTTAAAACTAGTACTTACCATTGAATATCTATCATCCGGATAGTAAAACTGATGAAGCAAAAAGTACCTAACTATTCTCGACGACCTCGGTGGTGTGACGGGCGAGTGATCGGCTGAGACGCAAGAGGCTCGGGTTCGATTCCCGCTACAGGAGAAATGTTTGTATGTTCTGCAAATACTTCTTCCGAGTCTGGGTGTTGTAGTAATGCGTATTAAAAGTATGTATTTACAAAAAAAAGTATATAAAGTATTTTATCAGCCATCTAGTGCCCATAGTACAAGCTTTGCTTAGTTTGGGGCTAGATGGCGCTGTGTGAAATGTCCACAATTATTTATTTATTTAGTACCTAATTCTATAATTTTTTTCTATGAAATTTCTATGAAAACAATCACAGTCAATCAAACTAACGATTTTATATCATAAAAGACTTTGTTTGATGTTTGATGTTCGTAATTGGATTTTAATAATACTTTTGCTTTGTGACTTTGTGATGCTTTGTCGTTAAAATTTCGAAGTATTCTCATTTCGACGACTGCTTCAGTCCGTAGGTACCTATTATGTTGTCAGGGTGGGCCTTATCACCTACGTTAATATAAACCGAGGTATCTAATTATAATGTACCTCAGTACATTTACTTACTTCATTATAAGGTATCTGTTTCGTGCCAAGGTTTCGTGTATTTTCGATATACTTAATTATTATTGGGAACTGATAATATATTAAGTTCGTATGAGCTAGTGGCCAACTCTTGTGACGGAGTTTTTGGGCCGCCTTAAGGCCTCCGACTGAAGCCATGACTTAGGACCGACAATTTAACGTGCCCTCCGAAACACGGAAGCGCTCAGCTCGTAATGCATCTTGCGGTCACCCTTCTACGCACAACGTTGTTTAACTTAAACGATCAATCAAGAACGTTTAAAACTAAAAAGCCTTTATTCATTACTTTTTAGTTTTTGTAGGTGACTGACAAAAAAAAATACTTTTTCTCCTATAGGCAAATATGCTGTTTTACCCCCGCTCTGGTACGCTATACCTAATGCCGGACTTTTTGAGCAAAAGGTGTGAAAAAAAATTGTAGCTGTCTGTAACTGACGTAATCAGTAGTCATAGTTGAATACTATGATCGTTCTGTAGTGTGTTTTGTGGATCTTCCGCCCCCTTATTCGCGATGACCAAATGAAATTTGACAGCTTATTTGTGACGCGCCGCGTCGTGTTTTTGCAGTACAGAATTGTCAATAGAATACGATAACACGGTGATTCCACAAACGTGCTCGCGTTACGGTTTGTTTGGTCATACAGAATAATAAATAATAATAATAAATAACACCCAACAGTCACATACACAGTCCTGACCCCACACTAGGATTCCCTGTGTCGTGTGTTTCTGAAACTACGAATACCATGGTACCACAACACCCAGACCCGGAAGAAATATTTGCAGAACATGCAAACATTTCTTCCGCAGCGGGAATCGAACCCGCGCCTCTTGCGTCTCTGCCGAGCAATCGCCCGCCACGCCACCGAGACCGTCAGAATAAGCGGCCTGTTCCAAATTAGCATACATTGCGATATTTCTCGGCATGTAAATGCCCTAACCTCAACTGGACAGCTTCATTCTAACTGAAATCGTTTCAAGAATCAATACTCCAATAATAAGTGCGTTGTAGTTCCAGATTGCGATGCAAATCACGAGCGCTCGCTAGTTACACGTCCAATATATTAGATTTATCGCTAATATATACCATCAATACGTTTGTTTTGTCCGTTCGTCTGTCTCAGCGGTATTTATGCTTGTGTGAGGCCATGTGAGGCTGACAGCTGGGTGACTTCGTACAACATAGTGCTAGACTGGATCAAATGAACTGAAAAATACAAAGAAAGAAAGAAAGAAAAATGGGCACGTGTCCATTAATTTTGAATTTATAATATCCAGACTGAGTTTCAAGCAACGTAAAAAGTTCCATAGATAAAAATCCCTATATGATGGACCAGCTATATGGCGATGGGCTGATCACCTGTCACCATAGTTCACCATCTGCATCTCAGGACTAAATCAGAAGTGGCTGCAAGTTTTCTTATTCTCATAATCACCATTAGGGATACGGATATGATAATATGTAGGTATATGTGGAAAGTAAAACATCCACACAGCAAAAACTAAACCAGCTGTATCCATTTTCCTGTGTCAGAAACGATACCCTTTTCAAAGTCGACTAAATGCGGTAGTTTACATTCAGGCCTCTTGTTCATAATTGGCAAGAATTTTTAATGATATCCGCTAGTTTAGTACGCCAGGCAACGTGCAATGATTACCGTACCAATCCTTAAGATAGATGGGAGTGATCGCGGAAAATTTTACGCATTTCTGGCTTATTTATTAGCTTTAGCTTTCGCCCACGGCTTTATTCGTTGTCGGATCGTTGTTGTATGAAAAGTAAATTATGCCTATATTATAAACGAGCTGTTGCCCGCGACTTCGTACGCGTGTCGTACATTATTTTGTTCTATAATCAATAGTTTTCGCAGCGCACGCCAAAAACTATTTTGTGTTTTCTACCTTGGGTTACAATATTGCAATTTTCTTACGGATCCCTAATTTTTTGAAAATATATTATAGTCTATACTAGTCCCGGATAATGTAGCTTTCTATTGGTGAGAGAATTTTTGAAATCGGTCCAGTAGTTTTGGAGCCTATTCGTTACAAACAAACAAAAAAATCTTTCATGACAAATAGGTAACACCCATTAGTCACATACACAGTCCTAGTCCCTTGGACGAATTCCTAACCCCATGCCCTGATTCCCTGTTGTGGGTATCAGAAACAACGAGTACCATGGTACCATAACCTAACCCGGAAAAAATACTTACAGAACCATGCAAACATTTATAGCGCGAATTGAACCCGCGCCTCTTGCGTCTCAGTCGAGCAATCGCCCGCCACGCCAGCGAGGTCGACAATAAGGAGCATACCTGCTTATCAAAATTTATTGAACTTGATCAACGAACTATTGTGATAAAATATTGTGGAAAAAGGAGGTTACCTAAATTTTTATTCCAAGTTTCATTTAAATCTGTTACATCGTGTTTGAGGCACAAATATCCTGACATCCTTTCAATCTTTTGGATTTATGATATTAGTATGGGATCGCTAGTTTAGTACCTTTAGGAACGTGGAATTCTTACTTAAAATACTTGAAGATGAATGGGCACATTAGCGGAAAAATACGCATTACCTTCTTATTTTTGGGTTATTTATTTTATTTATGTAAATGTATAAATAGACTAGTAAATAGTCTATTATAAGACTAGTTTTGTCATTCTACGTCCGTCCTGTGTAGCAAAAAAGCAAAGCAAATAATAATCTATATCTAGATAATGTATTTTTAATTGAATTCATAGGTATTCATTTCTCTTATTTACAAAGACAAACTACAATAACATTAAAAACTTTAAGGTAATCGGTAGGTTTATTAACAAGAAATGAAAATGAGCTCAGATCTATATAAATAATAATATTATATTCAAAAGTGAAATATAAAAATTCGTGATGGTCCTATCACTGTCCGGTTATGACCGGTTATAACGGTAAAATACATAATGTAGGTAGGTAAATAAAACTTACATAAGGTAGTTAAGAGGTATCTATAATTATCAATCAATCGATTCACCATAGATTAATATAGAAATCGATTCGATTTTAAAACCTTGTTCCGCAAAACTATAGGTAATACCTATTTTAATTACCTATGTAACTTTCCATAGCTATTCACTGGTATGGGAATTTATCCACAAAAAATATTGCCTTCTAAGTTCTAACTTTCGTCCGCGGATACATTCAAATCCGTTCAGCCGTTTACATCGTATGTGTCACAAAATGGAATCATTGATAAAGGAGATGTTTTACAAATGTATGGAACCTAGGCCTGGACGGTGTACAAACTATTTACCATTGTCAGATTTTCATTATTTTGCATTATTTAATGCATGTTTCTAAAATACTTTGCTCGAGAGCAACACAAAAAAAACAATATGGCGGAGCGGTATTGAGTAAAATGTTTTGACAGCTGTTGACTTTGACAAGTAGGTAAAATGGCTGCATTTCGTTCGCGTAGAATGGAAATGTTTCGTAATTAAGCTGTTAAAATCATAAAACTGACAATATACTTAAGTGACAGTGACAGCTACGAACTATTTCACTGTCTTGGCCACCGGAAAACATGTTACCATTGAAAAGTTTTATTTTAAACATTTTTCTGCAAATACGTAAGTTTCAAATTAGAGTTTGAATATTTATTCCAAATTCACTGTTTTTTTTTTAATTTCTGTCTGATAGGCCAGGCCTGCTATGAAATATCTACTTTACCTACTATCAAAACATACAAACATCCTCACATCCTTACAAGTTACAACCCATGTGATTTATACCTAAGCAGCAGAATTCCAAAAGTTTCCACTATCCTCGCCCTCGTTCCGTTCACATTTGTCCATCATTTGTCTAAATACCAAGTACAATAGCCCTTGTGTTATGTCACTCGATTCCTGTCATATGGCTTAGCTGACATGACTGTTATTCTGTCATCACCAATTTTTTTACCTCCACCAAATTGAAATTCACTCGAATTAGAACCTTATTTCAATAGCAACAAGAGATTTGAGATTGTGAGTTGTGGTTCTGGTGAGATCTGTCATCGCCGATTCATCCTGCCTCTGTCAAATCGAAACACAATCGATTTTGAACTCTATTTTGATGGCGATAAAAGATAAGGAGCTGGAAGCTAAGGTCAGGGTAGACTGGTATCAAAGCGGTGAAAGATGTGTTGGTCATTTGATCCGCTATGCTCGGATTACGCGTGTACAAATAGGATTGAAGTACTTATCTATTTTGCGCAATGGGCAATTTCGTGGCGTGGCTTCTGTTCAAATTACCTTATTCTTGATATTTGAGATATTTACGAAAAAAAAATAATACAAATTATTTTTTTAAAATACTTTTGCATTAGGTACCTATCCTACAAATATTATAAGTGCGAAAGTTTGTGAAGATGTGTGGTTATGACGATGTATTATGTGCCTTAATCACGCCGTAACGGCTGAACGGATTTGAATGAAACTTGGAATGTTCATGTGTGCTGTAATAACATTATAGGCTACTTTTCGTCCGGATACCACGTGTACCTACAAAGTCGCGGGCGAAAGCTAGTTTAAAAAAAAATGTTTTTGATGAATATACTTTCACCTCGTCCCGTTCACGTCCCGGATCTGTCACAACCCGTCCCCGGCTGTCACGTATCTGTCAAAGTCCTTCACTCGTAAAATTACCACCGAGCACAATTTTATTATATTTGGTTGACAAGGCGCCAGAATTAAGCTTGCTATTGTGTTCGTGATTGTATCAATACTTGTCGATTGGCTGGATGGGGTTTAAGTTTAGAATTGTATTTTAAACTGTATTTTGTTTTGTTCAATTAAATTATATAGGATTAACGGTTACGAAAATGAAATTAGATAAGTAGTTTATAAATAATAATAATAAATATTTGAGGACATATCACACAGCACCATCTAGCCCCAAACTAAGCAAAGCTTGTACTATGGGAACTAGATAGGCACAAACGTAAAAACATCCCCACAAACCTTTACATTTTTAATGCTAGCTACCACGCGGTACCACGCGAGCGAAGCCGCGGGTGGAAAGCTAGTAGTAGGAAAATCTAGGACAAAGGTGATATTAGATACTTTTTTGTCCTTTGTGACCTTATTAAATAAGGTGACCGATATAACTGTGGCTACTTTTGGATCAAAGCACCTATTTCTTTTTTTCGGACAGATATAAATACGATCGCAGATGACCGCTGGCAGCGTTACCGGGTTTTGATAACCGCAGAGGGCGTGACATCTAGAAAAAAGGTCTTTGGGGCAATTAGCGCAAGGACACCACTTAGTTATGAACATCGGCTTGGGCCTGAGTGTTAAATCTGACGACTGCATCCAAAGGGGGCGAGCGAGAAGAAAACTTCGACTTCGCCAGCGGAGACCATGTGGGTGTGATGTGGTCTAGTTTAACCTACGTCGGCGTGATGGAGGCTTCCCTCCGCGTTAGCAGAGGTGATGCCGTCATTGGAGTCTCCAAAGCACCTATAATGAGTCTTTGACACGCTATGAAGAACAAGATAATGCGCTATATCGTTATTTAGTAACGAAAATAACATCTTAGTATGAAAAAACATCTTCATGTGAAGATCCACGTGCTATTTTCTCAAATTCATTCATGAGTTTCAGAAAAAATAGCTACCCGTCTCCATTTTCACTCTCAAATCCGTCTTTGTATAAAATTGTCATTACCTATTCATATAAAATCAAATAACATTGTATACAGCCAATAGAACCCAGCTTATTGTTACAAAAATATTTTCGCCGCATTCACCCCCAATATAATTAGGCTCAAAAACCAACCCCCAAAGTTGGCATTGTAAGCCCCTTTCACAAACGCGCAGTGATGGCTGTCGTACGAAGATGTTATCGATACGTCAAAACTGCTATACAATAACAAGCTCGGCTTACGTCGACAAATAGCAAACAATAGACGGATTATACCACCCCTCGACAAGCTATTACCACCCTTCTTTCGTGGACATAAAACAGATTTTTCTGTGCAGTGTTCGTGAGCTTATGGGGCTTAGGTGCAGTCATGAAATTGATTTTTTTCGACGTTGAGCAACTCGATAATTATGTTTGGAATTACGGTTGGGGCATTGTAGAATACAGTGGCTTGTGATGCGATGTGGTATTGAGGATTGAGGATTAAAATACGTTTAAAAGCGGGTGAGTGCTTGCATTTTTTCCCCCAACTGGTTAATGTGAAGCTGAAGACAAATTCAATATTTAAGTAGCAATTGAGTTTATTTTTGTATATTATGTAGGTATTTTGAACGATACACGTTAATTCATTAATTTATTCTTTAATCACGATGTTTCACAGTTTGAGAGTACTGGTATAATGTCACCGTAAAATTGTAAATACTGTTAGATTATAAACTCGCGAGATTATAAATAGTCGAACATCTGCTTAGATCGAAATTAGTAGGTTAGGTTAGTTAGTGAAAAACTACGCGCGAGGCGAGCGAGCAGAGCGAGCCGCGGCAGCGCACGCCGAAGCGACACAAATTTAAAGCGACCGGATTTGAACCCACGACCTTCGGTAGGCGTGGCCGCTACCACTAGACCACCAGTGTCTCGTGACAGTTTATAAACACAAATTAAGTTGAAATATTTTTTGTTAACGTTAAATTACATTGTCAATAACGGGACATCATGGTTAACAATTTTGACAATTAGAGATCAATCAAAGTAGCATTTGCCAAGTGAAAGTGACAATTTGAAAAAATTGCATAGTATTGTATAATCTGTGGAAACTCTAAACAAAACAAAGACAAAAAGGAAATTAGTTATCAAGCCACTAATTTCCTTCTAACCTCCCAATAATGACGAAATCGACGTACCAATTACACACCGTCCCTATAATTTGTGCTTTTTCACGAAAACGGCTAGTTATTATTTGTAAACGGCATATTATACGTGATTAGGGCTGAATAACATAGTAAACGTTAATCGGCGGTTAGAAACCATTTAGTCGTTGAAATTGGTCGCGTGAAACCTCCTTGTGTCTAGTCAAAAAACTGAGCATGCGCCATCGAAAGACATACTGTGTAACTTTAAAAAGTTGTCGCTTTTGATAGACTCTATAGACAGATCTACTCGTAATGACATTGTGAGTAACGTCACTAAAATTGATAGCCTCCCTGATTAGGTTTATAAGTTTTCTTTATGACGACCCGGTGGCGTGGCGGGCGAGTGCTCGGCTGAGACGAGGCGTGGGTTCAATTCCCGCTACGGGAGAAATGTTTATGTTCTGCATATATTTCTTCCGGGTCCGAGTGTGTAGTAGGTATTAATATGTATTATAAGTAAAGTATGTGTTTATAAAAAAAAAAGTATTAAGTATTCTATCAGCCATCTGGTGTCCATAGTACAAGCTTTGCTTAGTTTGGGGCTAGATGGCGCTGTGTGAAATGTCCACGATACTTATTTATTATTTATTTATTTATCGCTTGTCGTATATTAAACCTGTATTACGTAACCTTTGACAATACGTGATAGTCGCAATTTGACAAAATTGTTGTATTATAACCCCCGGGTCCAATCACACGGTGTTTGAAATTATGAATTACTAGCTGCCACCCGCGGCTTCGCTCGCGTGGTACCCGAACAAAAAATAGCCTATATGTTAATCCAGCACATGTACTATGTATATTCCAAGTTTCATTCAAATCCGCTCAGCCGTTTAGGCGTGATTGAGGCACAAACATCCAAACTCACACACTTTCACATTTATAATATAGTAGAATAAGATGTTGATCGTGCTGTATATTAATTTATCGATGTTTTTTGTAATAACTCCTCACACGTATCCCATCGTTGATTTACAAAGCGATACGAAACAATTTGCAATAAAAACCAATCAATGTAAGCTTGCAGCGACTTTTAGCAAGTCAAATAGCTTAGCTGTCGGCGATTTTATGCTAATTCTAGCGTTTATTATGCAAAACCAGAGCGTAGGGAGGGGGTCTGTTCGATAGAGTTCGGTGTCGATAACTGGCCAAAAAGAACAGCGATATTCATCGATAAAAGTATCTGATTCTCTTTCTATTTCGATCAATGGGTTGTTAAGCAACGTTGTGCGCGGTCACAATAGGGATGGGTGACCGCAAGTGGCATTACGAGCTGAGCGCTTCCGTCCTTCGGAGGGCACGTTAAATTGTCGGTCCCAGCTTTTAAGTCGTTAAGCCATGACGGAGGCCTTTAGGCGGCCTGAAAACTCCGTTACAGGAGTTAGTCACCAGCTCATACGAGCTTACTTTTTTCTGTAACTACTGAACCGATGATGAAATTTAGAATGTAAATAGTTTAAGTTCTGTACTCACATAGCCTAGTCTAATTTTCGAAAATCAACCCTTTAGGGGGGGGGAGGTATACAGTTTCTATGAAAAAAATCTTGATTTCTATTTTCTATGTTATTTCTAGTGCAAAGTCGCAAAAGCCCACCCCTACGAGGTCGACCCGGGAGACCGCGGTCACCAATTTGCGTTTTAATTAAGTATTCGGATAACAGTTTTGTTTTTGTTGCAAATTGTTTTCTCTCCAATCTGCGGTTTGGTGGGTTGCGACCGCGCGTGCGGTATTTGCCGATTTGGCAATTTATGCTGTTGTTTTTTAGTATTTATTTTCGAACATTAGGTGAGGTATTATCGCAGGGTTACTGGATGAAGTTTGAGTAAAAAATAACTCAATGCGGAAATATTCGCGAGACATTTTATCAAGAAGAATATTCGCAGGTCTACTTCCAGCAGTGGATCATGATGATGATGATGTACAAAGATTCACAGACTGTGTAAATCTAAGCAGATAATAATAGACATTTTATTTACAGTTATGAGAAATCGCGTAAATCTTAGATGTTACTGAAATAGCTTCAGATAGTCGATTAAACGCGTTTTAAATCCTAGAGGAACTATCGAAATATATTGCGTCAAATTTATTTAGGAAACCGGCTTGCGGTAGAACCTAAAAAGTTCGAAAACTTTGTCAAGTGCACGAAAGGAGCATTTGAGGACCACTTTAAATCCCTTCACCACACTGGTTCGAAAAAAGTACCTACCTAAAACGATAGGTACAATATTATTGTAATGAATGTTAATTTTTAGACTTGATGTAAGTATTTTGTTAAGTGAGTATAGTTGTATTTATATTTCAATAAAGTATTCACAATAATAGCCTACAATAATGTTTTTCTTCAACGCGAGTGAGTTCACGCAGTTAATTCTGCTTTTACATTTTCCAAATATAGAATAGAATGGTACAGAATGTATTAGTAACAGTTATTGACAAGAGCACAACAAAAACATTGAAAGTTAATTACTTTATTTTATTTGCATAAAAAATACAACCTTGAGTAACCTACTAACACTTAGTTTATCAAAAGCCTTTTCTACACAATATGCAGATGCAGATTATCTTTTTAGTTCAAGAGTTGGTACACGTTGGTTTGAAGGTCGATGATTTTCAGTTTGTTTTAGTGTTCGTAGAGTGCTGACGTGTCGTGGTGAGCTCATTATTTTATTTTAAATTGAAGAAGCATTAACTTATGCCCATTTCCTACCTAACGGGCGACAATCGTTTATTACTATGCTTTGTTATCTATAGAAAAGCGCGATACATTCTTTTTACAGAAAAATAACGTTGCTATGGTAACGATCCTTCGTCCGTTATAAGTAGAATTTAGGAGCTAGGTATTAAGGATAAACTTTCACAACTAAGTATACTTTTCATTATCTGTTTATTTTGATTTTGTGTCCTCAAAACCGGTGGTTATAAAACTTGTGAAGCTTTACTAATGTTAGTGTGCTTTGAAATAACCTTGACATGGTTTGTTTGTATATTCAAAGAGCTTGATATAAAAAGATTGCTTTATTTCGCGCTGATGGCTAAAAACCACGTGGTAATCATTCTTGTTTCGTAGAACAAAACAGTTTCGGAGAAACAAGTAACTACCTAGGTAAGTTGTCATTTCAAACATTTGATTTCACGTCTTTTAAATATTACTTGAAAATTATAAATTCTTCAGACATCAGTTTTATATGGGACCACTTGACATCATTCTCTATACAGCAGTGAAAGAATCATCAAAATCGGTTAACTAATAAAGAAGATATCGGTGATCATACATAAAAAAATCATACGTAGGTAAAACTCCTTTTTTTGAAGTCTGTTAAAAAGTGGCCATGTCACTCTCCAATCCAAAACGATCTCTTCAAAAATACATACCGACCCATTACTCCGTTACTCCTTGAAATAAAGACAAATAGACAAACAAACAAACAAACAAACTTTTGCATTTATTGTACCTAGTAGAACTAACGAATGATCTTCAGTGAAAGGCCAGATATTGGCATTAGTTTACCTTTCGCCAGCGTGGGAGCTCTACAAATAATTGTTGGTATAGTTGATTTCCTGTTCTGAGGTTGGTATCGTGTGACAGCTATGCTTGGAATTACTATTACAGAGACTAATAATTTGCATGTTGTTTCGCTCGTTCTGTCTTTGTCACTGTACAATGCAATGACTGATAAAAAAGTAGGCTAGGTATACTACATAGCCACCAGCGTATACAATTTTAATTTGGTAGGTTGTTGCCAACTCAACTTCAAACAAACTGTTCGAATCCGCCTTGCTTTTAAGTAGGTAGGTATGTTCTCGGGATAAGGGCAAACTTCTCTGCTGGACTGGGAGTAAAGAAAAAGCATAGAATGCGTCCAGTTGCTTCTCTCCCCGAGCATGACGTTAAAGTCGACTAAGGGATAGCACCTATCCTTTCTAACATGATGGACCATCTATATGGGCGATGGGCTGATCACCTGTCACCATGGTTTACCATATCCTTCTTAGGACTAAATCAGAAGTGGCTGCAAGTTTTCTTATGATTACTAAACTTGTGATGATCTTCAAACGCCTCAACAGATTGTCATAAATTATAGATAAGGCCATCTCGATCACATCAGCCTTCAAACAGAAAAACTCGCATCAAAATCAGTCCATTCGTTTGTGAGCTGCGATGCCACAGGCAGAACCACAAATACACACTACAAACTTAAATTGTATCATCCCTCTTTTTTGTGGGGGTTAAAAATAACTCCAACCTCAACTTCAAGAATACGTTATGCCTTAAATTCGTTAGGATCTTTTAGACAAGTCTTAAATCTACGTTGAGAGCACTGGTGGTCTAGTTGGTAGTGACCCTGCCTTCCGATCCTAAGGTGGCCGGTTAACATCCTGTCGTGTACCAATGGATTTTTCTGCGCGAAAAATTTATGTGCCTTATGCCAGTACTCTCAAACGGTGAAGGAAAACATCGTGAGGAAGCCTGCAGCTTAGTCAGCTCCGCACGCATTGACCATGTCTTTCCTGTGGACAAGGCCGACTAAGCTGAGAGGATGGAATAGGTGTTGGGCAAGCCTACTCCATCTTAATTCGTCCCGAGCACTACAGCGTCCCGTTAGGTAAAAGTTGTCTCCTGATGCTGTATAAATCATCTACTATAGATGGTAAAAATGATCCCTTTACGATTATGTTTATAAAACGAGTTGTGGCATTTTTTATTGAACAAAAATGTATACAAGTATTAAGGTAGCATAATTCAAGTAAACTTTTCCAGCTCCCTTTTTAGGTATACTTATGTGTGTTGAATGAACCCAGTACTTAGCTAGTTATCCTCCAGCGAGATACACGGCGGCTTCGGGCAATAAGTTACAAATTAAACGACAAAAAGCTACGCCATTTAACGTGAAATACTGGTTTAGGAGACAGCTTTCATAAAAGTTAGGTTCGTGATACATTGCTTTTATTTCGCTGCGGTGGCGTGGTATTAGGTTCAGAAGGATCTAGGACCTTTATACTAGATGATTTATAATGCATCAGGTAACTTATGCCAAGTGTGGAAAGGACCAGTCTGGTGCACTTGTCACATGTTTTCGAACTTTTTAGGCTCGCCTCACGATGTTTTCCTTCTCCTTTTGAAAGTACCTGGTATAGCACATATTTCGTACAGAAAAATTCATTCATGCATGACCGGATTCGAACCCACGACCAGGATCGGAAGACGAGGCTGCTACCACTAGAACGCCAGTGCTCTCAATGATTAATGTGTGTTGTCTGGGACGATTTAAGATGGAGTAGTCTTCCAGCACCATCCTTGTTAAATAACCTAACAATTACGTTGCTATGGTATTAGAACGATCCGTTGCCTGTTAGTAGAATATAGGAACCGGGCATTAGTCGGCGTTATAAAAATGAAGACATGGGCAATATGTGACACGTGTCGTGCATTTTTTTTAGTAATTACATATTGCTAAACAGTACTGAGAGCACTGGTGGTCTAGTTGGTAGTGACCCCGCATTTCGATCCTAAAATGGTGGGTTCAAATCCAGTCGTATACCAATGGGTTTTTCTGTACGAAAAATTTATGTGCGCAATACCAGTACTCTCAAACGGTGAAGGAAAACATCGTGAGGAAACCAAAGACCACCTGGACAGCTCTGGTGAACCGCGACATCACAGCATACAACGTTTCCGAAGACGACGTCATGGATAGGGCGAAGTGGAGGAGTGTAAGGAAGGCTGACCCCACCACCATCATCATCATCATCATCTTCCTGCCCTTATCCCACTCTATGTGGGGTCGGCACAGCATGATCCTTGGATCATGCTGTAAGAGTTTTGGCTAAGGTGTTTTATGACCGGCCGCCTGCCTGACGTCAACCCTCCTTGGGAATACTTGCTTATTGTATATCATCATGTTGGAGGATACTATCCCTTAGTCGACTTTTACGACATGTAAAATGGCTGACCCCACCACCATGTGGGATAAATAGTCGGGAAGAGAGACTTCGGACGAAAGTAAAAAAAACAAAATAAATCCCCTGTCGTAGCTAGGTTTCGGAATTATTTGCGGGCCATAACTTACTAATATCCGCGGGAACGTGGGTCATTTAACTTGACTTACGGCTTCCCAAGACAGATTTTATAAATGCTCTAAGAATGGCGGTTCGCGTGTTTTCGCTCCTTGAAATGAAATACGGGCTTTGGCGCAACGGATGATAGAAGTGCCAAGAAGTTAAATAAATAAATATTTGTGGACGTTCATACGGCACCATCAAACTTGTTAAGCTACGTTGTGCGCGGTCACAATTGGGATGGGTGACTGCAAGTGGCATTACGAGCTGAGCGCTTCCGTGCTTCGGAGGGCACGTTGAATTGTCGGTCCCGGCTTTAAGTCGTTAAGCCATGACGGAGGCCTCTAGGCGGCCTAAAGACTCCGTCACAAGAGCTGGCCACTAGCTCATACGAATTTACTTACCATCATACTAAGCAAAGCTTGTATTATGGGCACCAGATAGATTGTACTGGATGGGCAAGCACAGAACCAAAAAACACCAAATATCTTCTCCAGTTATTAACCGATTTTGATGATTCTTTACTTTTCTACTGGACTACTCCTCTGCTGGACTCGGAGTAAAGAAAAAGCATAGAATGCGTCCAGCTGCTTCTCTCCCCGAGTATGTCGTAAAAGTCGACTAAGGGATAGCATCCTCTTTAAAATGTTGGACCACCTATATGGGCGATGGGCTGACCACCTGTCCCCATGGTTCACCATATCCATCTTAGGGCTCTTGGATCAAAAGTGGCTGCAAGTTATCTTGTGAATACTTGTGGCTCTGCCCACTCCGTTAGGGATACGGGCGTGATAATATGTATTTATGTATGTACTCTCGGGGTCTTGACGCTCTAATGCTACTTTCATCAAAACCTACCGAACCGGTTTGGGTAGCGAAGGATTAGATATTAAAAAAAAATAGGTATACACAAAAACGTGTGAAACGTGTGCGAAACACCGGTCTGACCGGTTACATACAAATTATTATATGATCTTCAACTTAAAGAAGATGCCAAAAACGTGTTATAGTAATATTTGAATAAGTATAGAGACAATGTTAGTATTTAATCATTTTGTGGGTAGCCAGTGTCACAGCGAGAGATCTTGCGAAAAGTAGCTAAAGCGGTATTCGCTGCTCGGACTAAACATTTTTGAGGACAGTTTCGTATTTATATTAATTTAATTGGAATGTGGTAGTACAAAGTCAAAGTTTCATGAAAACCCCTAGAATCAGTTCTAAGTTCACCTGTTCGTAACGCGACCAAGAAATAAAATAGTATAAAGTGTTTTGTGACAGTTAAAACCTCCGATGTTGTGTTCAGATCTTTCATGATTGTCTTTATTTGTGATTCAGACGCTTGTGTTTATTTGTTTTCTGTGGAAATTACAGCACTATCGGTTTATAATAATCCCTGATCTTTGTTTGTCGAAAGCTGATTAATTAAGTAAGTGTTTTCAAATTTACTTGTTTGTAAAATTGTAAAAATAATGCATAACAAATTGCCTTTGTCATTCAAGAAAAAAGACAAGGAAGCTTCGCAAATACAAGATAAGATAGTTTTTAACGGGAGACATCATTATCTTACTTATATTATAAATGCGAAAGTTTGTGAGGACGTTTGTGTCTCAATCACGCCTAAACGGCTGAACGGATTTTACAGAAACTTGGAATATACATAGTAAATGTGCTGGATTAACATATAGGTTATTTTTCATCTGGGTACCACGCGAGTGAAGCCGCGGGCGGCAGCTAGTATTAAAATATCTGCAAAGATAATTCACCTTACAGTGTGTACAATAAAATAAATGTAAACATGCCGATATTATCATGTTTGACTGTTCATATGATATCCTTGCGAAATGTGTCGACTGCCCCCGAGATATTATGACGATATCTCGGGGACTGCAATCTTGAGACAGATTTGATATGTTTACAGTGTGTCTGTAGTTTTTACGAATCTCATTTACAAACAGATAATGCGATTACATCCTGGCAAGTGCCCGGTTCCAATATTCTGCTTACGGACGACGGATTACCATAGCAACGTTTGAATTTCTCCAACAAAGCACTCCTATTTTCTTCAAACAAATAGGTTAGCCGGAAGAAAATGCTAATTAGCGTTAAGTTCGCCTATGTAGGTATCTATATTTTTTTTGTATATTGTGCAATAATAAATTTTCTATCTATCTAACGTTATCTGTTGAAAATCGTCCTACATTCTTTAACCGACTTAAAAAAGGGGGAGGTTCTCATTCCACTGTGTTTTTTTGTATGTGCGTTACGCGATTATTCCGCCAATTATAAGCGAATTTTCCTTGGAGCAACGCCGCCACTGACCTCCTGACATATCTAAACGCAAACTAAGTATCTGCTAGTTTCTATAGGATGGCACCAAGGAGTATTATTTATTTTTCATACTAATATTATTAAGAGGAAAGATTTTTTGTTTGTTTGTAACGAATAGGCTTCGAAACTACTGGAGCGATTTCAAAAATTCCTTCACCAATAGAAAGCTACATTATCAAGGACAAGTATAGGTTATAATATATTTTCAAAAAAATTAGGGATCCGTAAGAAAATTGCAATATTGTAACCCAAGGTAGAAAACCCAAAATAGTTTTTGGCGTGCGCTGCGAAAACTATAGAACAAAATAATGTACTACACGCGTACGAAGTCGCGGACAACAGCTAGTATACAATATTATTGATTGAAAAACAATGTTGCTAAATGGTAAAGAACGCTACTACCGCTGCTCCATCTAAAATCGTCCCAAGCACTGCAGCTTCTATGCAGTACTTCACACATTATGGTAGGGCAAAGATGCCACCAGATGCTGTATAGGTGTATCAAACTTACTCCATCTAGTATATATAGTATAAGATGATACAAGGCCTTTGACGCCTCACATGTCTCGTTTCCAAGAAATACCTGCCACGTAACCCAGATCAAATGCTTTGGATTCGGTTTACAAGCCGTATCGAAACCATGTTAAACTTGATTAAAAATTCCGTTCTGGCATTTACGGTTTTTTTGTTATTCACCTTATTTAATGAATACCTACTGTTTTTAAATAATAGGTAGCAGTTTTTTTTATTTTATGCTAAACTTATAAGTAATTTACTTTTACTTTTTTTAGCTCGGCCTGAGTTTTAATAGTGTGCATAGTGGATTTGTTCACCAAAATCGATGTAGAACTCTATTTTTCGTTAATGAAATGTACTTATTCAAACTCAAAATGAAATGATGACCTTTTTTCTTTAGTTCCTCAAAGTGAACACGACAGGAGAAATAAACACGATTAAAAAAATCTTCAAAATCCATATTTTGAGTACGTTTTGATCTAAATCTCGGGATTTTCAGAATTTTTTTACTTTGATGGTAGGTAATAACTATTTATTCAGTTGTTGAAACCAGTTTTTTATTGTTTCCTTACGATGTTTTCCTTCAGCGTTTGAGAGTACTGGTATAGCGCACATAAATTTTTCGCTCAGAAAAATCCTTACACGACCGGATTTAAATCCACGACCTTAGGATCGGAAGGCGGGATCACTACCAACTAGACCACCAGTGCTTTCGAAATAATGTTGTCCATTAATCAGCGTTAATTTGCATCGCTGTTAATTTGTAGCCAGATGAAAAGTAAAGCTATTAGAGTGCGCCTCGGCCTTTTTTACGATACCACTTTATCTTAGCTCGTACAGTGCTCGCCAGTTATTACGACACTGAGTCTTTTCACCGCCCTAGTTCTTCACCAATGCAAACCATAGGTACAGTACCACAAATATTGTACGCCTCGCCAAACTTCGTGCTTTGTATGAAAACCAAATTCGTCAACTAATAATAACAATTGAAGCAACCCTTTAAAAAAATAAGTATCTACATAATTATTGTAACATCTCTATCGCATCGCATTAGTTTGTTTCTCAGAAACTAGACGAAATTTGCCGAGGCGCATATTATTTTTGGTACTACTGGTACCTGTCCCACTTTTTCGGGGAAACTATACCTCAAAGACTACACAGATCGTGACATACACAGATCCTGTGTGAAGATTTTATAAGGGCTCAGTCAGAGACGTACTAAATTATTTCACCACACTCATTGAATGATTACAGGCCCCATTTACCGCGTGGACGTCCGCTTAACGCAGTTTCAAATAAACGTTTTATTGTGATATTTTATCATGAAGGTATCTAAATAGTTCACACTCTTTCAACTGTCTGTAATCTATGTAGCTTTCATAATAATGTCAGGTCATTCGAGGATTATCAAGAGTAGGCATTACGAAATCGATAAAAATCATCTACTTGTCAACTTCAAATATTAGCACTCGTAGATAATATGCTAAACAAGATTACTCCTTTGTTTCAGAAGAGATTATTTCTGATTATATTTGCTTTTGAAAATCTAACGAGTTCAAAGTCCAAAAAATGCTTTTCAAACATGACGCATGTGTATAAAATTCGTCCTGTTTCTACTGTACACCACGCACGTGCGCCTCTCATGTGCATGCTTAAAAGGCGCGTGCTATAAAGTGAAAAATGGATGCCTCTCAAGAATTAATATAAAGAATGGGCAGTGAAAGTTTTTTCTCTGTCATATTTGACTGTTCCCGAAGTTTAAATTAGGCCCCGACTTTGTTTGTTCTTTTGATTCATTAATTTTAACGTGACAGCTGTTTGATGGTGCCGGAAGAATCACAGGCAAAATTATTATTAATTTTGGTACTAATATCCCCGCGGTTCCGCTCGCGTTTCACGGGAATTTAACCCAGACCTTACTAGTTTCAACCGGACACTCATCCGCTTCAACTAGAGGTCATCAGATTGAAAAATTAGACTTTTTATTTAGAAGTATTTTTTACTAACGACCTATTCCTAGATATCAGATTGAAAAATTAGACCTTTATTCAGAAGTTTTTTTTTACTGTTGGTGTCTATAATATTTTTGTCCATTAAAACAGATTTTTAAGTAGTAGGTCCCTGCCTACCTAATAAGATTTTATTCAAGTATAGTTAACTTGTCTTATCTTGTCGTGATTTTAATTGGTATCATAACTCAGCTGTATAAGTACCTACTCCGTTCTTTGAAATCTTCCTTCAACATGCAATAATAAATCTGTATCAGTTTCTACGAGCTACGAATAAGTAGGTAGGTATTAAAGTAAAAGCGTGGGGTAAAGTTATCTAAATGTTTCAGTTACTACGCACATTACCCCTTTCACCACACTGGTTCTGTTACTAATAAGTCAAATTAATTGTCTTGTCATAAACTATGTCTAAGAAGTATTATGCGTTATCCTGGTTATCCTTTTACATCCTTTATCTATTTTGACATCGTTTTTTTACAGGATAAAAAGTAGCCTATGTCCTTCCTCGGGATGGAATCTACCTCCTTGCCAAATTTCATTAAAATCTGTTCAGCAGTTTAGGCGTGAAAGGTAACAGAAAGACAGACAGACAGAGTTCCTTTCGCATTTATATGATTAGTATAGATGCATATACCTACATTGAAGCGATTTGTAGTCGCGGCGGCGCCGAAGAAAAATTGTCTATATTTTTATACCACATCCTTTTCTTCCAGTTGTATCAGCCCTGATAGTTGTCTATCAACGGACAATAACAGTTAATTGTAACGTCGGAACAATAACAGTTGAATTTACAACGCGTTCTAACTACTCAATGGGACAAGGTGTCTTTGACGCAGCACTAGGGATGTGCAGCGAAAGCTCTTGCTTATCGATAAAAGCTTGTATCGACTGGCGATTTTACATGTATCGATAACATTCTGTATTCGGTATTGTATACTATTTTATACGGCATATCGCTCGCCGAACATGCCGTTGTTTACAATGTGCGCGTACTAAAACATTAACAAAAAGGTCGTCGAACCGCAAGTATACATAAATGTAGGTTACGCGTTATCAGGCACTAATGCTTAAGACGCTTCACTTGCAAGTTTGTAATATACTCTCTATTATTAAGACTAGTAAAAAATCGATATACGAAGATAAATCGATTTGTAAGTTTAGTGTGTGTGTGTGTAGCTTTTGCTGTTATTTTCGATCTTTTACAACTATTCAAAAATGGATATCGATAAATTTTTGATTCCCCTCTCTACAAACAAAACCGACGATACGTTATAATTGTTGCTTGTAACTGTTATTGTCGATATTTATGATAGTGACACGCTGTCCTACTGTCAAGTTGCTTTAACGCCGGCAATAAAGGGCAACTTTATTTGTTTGTTTGCTCGTAATCTTAATGTAGTATCGATAACTCTGGGACCGCGCCGACTCCATTACTACTTAGTACCTAAGTACTTAGTATTCTTGGTAATAATTTCCTCGAGTGGTTTATTCGATCGAAGGTTTAGGTAGCTATTTTAATCTAGACGTTTCAGTAATAAGCGATTATCGTAATGAAGATAGATCTGGTTGGAAAGTGACTTCTAATGTTTTATTTTATTTAATTCCAGCGTTTTACTAGCGTAGTACTAAAAAATATAGTGCCTGCCTACGTAAAATGTATATCTTAGGGAGAATGTCCTTCAGTAAATAAAAGATCCGTGGGGCACGGGTTCAAAATTCTTTCAGGGCGTCTAGTCTGGTTGAAGCGATGCGTGATCCAAGAGCTGGTTCCTATTTGGCCCAACGGATCAGCATTGCCATTCAGCGTGCCAATGCTGATCTGGATCAAGTGAGCCAGTGACCGTTTGCAACAATCTTTAGATAGTCCGACTGTTTCTTTTGTAATTTCTAAATTATATTTGTACTAGCTGCCGCCCGCGGCTTCGCTCGCGTTTTACCCGGATAAAAAATAGCCTATATGTACTATGTACATGTACTATGTATATTCCAAGTTTGGTTCAGATCCGTTCAGCTGTTTAGGCGTGATTGAGGCACAAACATCCAAACATCCAAACATCGTTACAAACTTTCGTACTAGATGGCAGCACAGGTAAAGTTAGTACGCGCTATCGTTGCGTTTTGAGCTTTACGCCGGTAATTTCAAGCAAACTAAGACTTTTAAATTTTATAATATAAGTAAGATTAGTTTCTAAGTTTAATTCTGTCAACAACTGAAAGAATATTCAGTCCGTTTTGTATTTTATGAAATTGCCCCCTAAAACAAACATACAAACATACGTTGTTGTACCTAATAAAACCAGCCGTAATAAAATTTGTATTTCCCCGTTTTTCCACAGGAGATGTTTTCAAAACAACTTAATGAAAGTAGCAAAATTATGACAACAAATTTCATTGTAGGCAGAAATGTTGTATATCTGTACATACCTACACCATACTGTTAGTTGATACCCATACCGTAGTAGTAGCTTGTACGTCGATTTGAGTTAACGTGAGTGAACCATATTGTTTTTAAAATGTTCAGATGATAAAGTGTATCCTTAGAATCGAAAGAACCTTATAATACAGTAAAATAGAAACAATTTGCTATCTTAGAATTTGACTTGACATACTTACATAGTTCTGACCGAAGCGCTCGTGGTGTAGCTTGCTTTGACGTTCTTGATTCATCGTTGAAGTTAAGCAACGTTGTACGCTGTCACAATTGGGATGGGTGACCGCAAGTGGCATTACGAGCTGAGCGCTTCCGTGCTTCGGAAGGCACGTTAAATTGTCGGTCCCGGCTTTTAAGTCGTTAAGCCACGACGGAGGAATTTAGGCGACCTAAAAACTCCGTCACATGAGTTGGCCAACGAACTTACTTTATAGTTCTGACACAAGGATTCCGTTTCGTGGGTATCCTACTAAATGGGGGCTATAATTGCCACTTTGAGCAATTCAATTTTCGATTGTATAGCAAATCCTAAGCGAATCCTGTTTATTCGTAAAATAGTCCGAATTGCAGGTGAATTGTACGGAATTCAGCAGCAGATTCATACATGGCCAATGGTTGGAATTTTGTTAATCATGATTGTAAAAGGATCATTTTCCAAAAATAGCCCAGAAACCACCTTCTTATCTGTATCTTCCACGCTTGGTCGCGTTACGAACAGGTGTAAATGCAACGTAGATTTAAAACGTGTCCAAGTGATCCCAGTGATTTTAGGAATAAAAAAAAATTGACTTTGACTATAACTTTAAATCGTACGCAATTAAATTTAGCAGCAGATCAGATAAAGTATAGCCTTTTAACCCACCTGGAATTAACATTTGCAGAACATGCCAACCTTTCTTTCGTCGCTGGGAATCGAACTCGCACCTCGCGCGTTACCTCTTAGCACTACTTATTGTTATAGCTTCAGTAATCCTTCCTACTTCCTACTATAATATTATAATCCTACTAATATTATAAACGCGAAAGTTTGTATGTATGGATGTTTGTTACTCTTTCTCCCCTAAACGGCGGAACGGATAAATAAATAAATAATATTTTTTTAAAGGATTTGAATGAAACTTGGAATATACATAGTACATGTACTGGATTAACATTATAGGCAATTTTTTATCCGGGTACCACGCGAGCGAAGCTGCAGGCGGCAGCTAGTACAATATATATTCTTATCAGGAAACTGATTCAAAGTGGTTTGAAGAAAGATAACCATATCTTAGTTATCAAAGATTTATTCAGATAAATAGATATAGGTGAGTTGGCATCTGTCTTATCTCAGGTAGGTACTATGTACGAGTAAGCATTGGTGGTGTAGTGGTAACATTCTTATTTTCTGATCCTAAGGTCGTAGATTCTAATCCGGTCATGCACTAATAATTTTAGGGATTTTGGGGTAGGTATTCCATACGTTTTTAAACGTTTTTAAACTTAAACAAAAATATACGACCTCGTTGGCGTGGCGGGCGAGTGTTCGGCTGAGACGCAAGAGGCGCGGGTTCGATTCCTGCTACGGCAGAATTGCTTGTATGCTCTGCAAATATTTCTTCCGGGTCTGGGTGTGTGTATTATGTATTATAAGTATGTATTTACAAAAAAATCTGGTTCCCATAGTAGGTAGGTACATAAGCTTTGCTTAGTTTAGGGCTAGATGATTTATTTATACAATATTTCAAAACATTAGGTAAATGTTCACGAACTCACCGTACGTTGATAATTTGAAAACGCTTGTATAATTACCCGTTTCCATAATCACCCGTCAGCCGTCACATACACGTTCCGTATTTATGACGTCGCGTCATTTATAAAACTCAATTACTCCACGTCGGCGCTCCGCTCCTTAATAATGATAATTGATGGGGAAATTTGCGAGCTTTTTGCGGAGAGATCCTTGCCGGCTATATTTCTTCTTTTATGTGCGTTTCCGTTGTCCTCCGGCACGGTTTTATGTTCGATTTTCACGACTTTTACTCTGATTTACGGGGTTTTAGCTTTTTATGTACTATTCTAACTTACCTAGTCGTACTCTGGTCTGATTATTTTACAGTGTCAATGGTATATGCAGCCATAAAATAAATAAAACGTACTAATTTAAATTATACAACGTACTATGTACTAATTATGATAATTATAACTTATAAAATCAATGTACTGTAATATAATTTTCTCGACTCGGTAGAGAAAAGGAAAACCTTGAAAGACCGCCATGGTTGGCGGAGTTTGGATGGGACCTCCGCCCAGAAGTGGGATGGCGTAGATAAAAAAAAACCTTGTTGGAAAATGGCTTACCTGACAGAGTAATGATAAAAATGACCTTCATCTAAAGTTACTTTCTAAGATCAGTTCAAGAACGATATTCTTTTGTTAGGAACAATTTTTGTCCTAAAGAATGTAGAAAGTAAGCGCAGTGAAAAGTAAGTTCGTATGAGCCAGTGGCCAACTCTTGTGACGGAGTTTTTAGGCCGCCTAAAGGCCTCCGTCATGGCTTAACGACTTTAAAGCCGTGACCGACAATTTAAGGTGCCTTCCGAAGCACGGAGACGCTCAGCTCGTAATGCCACTAGCGGTCACAAATCTAAATTGTGACCGCGCACAACGTTGCTTAAGTTCAACGATCAATTAAGAACGTCTAAATAAATAAATATTTGAGGACATATCACACAGCACCATCTAGCCCCAAACTAAGCAAAGCTTGTACTATGGGAACCAGATGGCTGATAGAATACATAACATACCTTTTTTTTAAATACATACTTATAATACATAATACTACAACACCTAGACCCGGGAGAAATATTTGCAGAGCATGCAAACATTTCTCCCGTAGTGGGAATCGAACCCGCGTCTCTTGCGTCTCAGCCGAGCATTCGCCCGCCTCGCAACAGAGGTCGTCTAAGCAAGCTACGCCACGAGCGCAGTGGAAACGCACGCGACTTCGCCCGCAATATTTCTTCATAACACGACCCTGTTTAATTTGTAAATCGCTTGACGACTGATTAAAACTCTTTTTGAATTTATTTACGTCGCCACTTCGCGAAACGTCCCTCGCAAAAAATACCAGAGTTTTCTCAACATTTTCTCGAGTCAATTAAGAATTTGAAGAGTTTTTTTATTTAATTTAAGATTTGGGGGGTAGTTTAATGAATAGGATGATTGAGTGGTTTGAAGAGTGGAATTGAATGACTGACGAAATTGATTATGTCTGAGACTTGGCTAAGTTTGACTCTTCTGATCGCTAGTCTCGCTTAGCGATACTTTGAAAATATTTTTGTGATATAAGTTATTGAGTTTTATTCGATTTTGTTGGATTTTTGTGTCAATTTTTCATTTCTGTTCTAGTGATCCTTTTGATATCATAAATCTCGAAAGTTTGTGAAGAGACAAGTGGTTTATTTTTATTTGAGACTGAATGACATTTAAGTAGCTTATAAAAGCTACTTTAAATCCGATTACAATGTGAGCTAAGCCGCAAACAAAAGCCTTAACGAAACAAAGTCCTTACTTTTAGGTTTTACCAAAATACTGAATGGCGAATTTGAAATTGCAGTCGTGGTTAAGATGCTTTAAATTCCCAAGAACCAAACCCCATCATCTGTGTCGACAACTCGAAGCCGTCATCTTCGTCAAACCTGACTGTAATTCCCGATCGGGTGTAGGCGGCTAATCACCAGAATTACGCGGAGGCCACTTAGACGTCAGATTTACGAGCGCCCGGGGCCTCCGTCGAGACTGGCATGTTCGATTAGACCTTGTTTTAAAACTCTTATCGTGACACTAGTTCATTCTTATTTACTAATCGACAGAGGAATAACTTTACCTCATCTTAGATAAGCCAAATATGGCTTGTAAGATGTGTTTTTTCAATATATTTCTAAATGTAACTTTATTATGAAAAAAAAAAAAAATTCGAACCAGTGTGGTGAAAAGATTAAACAAAAATATGGACATTTGAGCGCCATCTAGCATCAAACTAAGTAAAGCTTGTACTATGGGAACAGATGTCTAATAGAATCTTACTTCTTACTTATATTATAAATGCATAAGTTTGTGAGGATGTTTGGATATTTGCGCCTCAATCTCGCCTAAACGGCTGAACGGATTTGAATGAAACTTGGAATATACATAGCAGGTACCCTACATGTACTGGATTAACATATAGGCTATTTTTATCCACCACGCGAGCGAAGCCGCGGGCGGCAGCTAGTACCTTATATAAACACATTTTTTTTGTAAATACTACCCTTCGTCTGTCATGACGACCTGTGTGGCGTGGCGGGCGAGTGCTCGGCTGAGACGCAAGAGGTGCGGGTTCGATTCCCGCTACGCGAGAAATGTTTGCATGCTCTGCAAATATTTCTTCCGGGTCTGGGTGTTGTGGTACCATGGTACTCGTAGTTTCTGATACCCACGACACAGGGAATCCTAGTGTGGAGTCAGGACTATGTATGTGACTGTTGGGGGTTATTTATTTATTTTAATTTGATTCGCACTTTACCGAGTTTTTTAAACTTTGTTTCAAAGTCAGTCGAACGGAGCTCTCTGGAATGCCCAGGTTCGGACCATTCAAACCATTACGATGAGTTGCCGGCGGTGGTACTCCGTAATTTGAACCCACGGTAATTGGCGCTGGCGGGTGGAGCAAGGCAGAACGGTGAATAGATGGACAGTTTACTCCAAAAATAATAAGAGCGGAATGAGGAATAGTCAAAACAATGAGCTGTTGCTATCCCATTACACATCCATTTTTGATGGTTTCAATGTGCGTAAAACTAGTACCTCATCATCATCATCTCCTGCCCCTATCCCACTCTATGTGGGGTCGGCACAGCATGTTCTCTTCCATTCCACTCTTGTCAGCCGTCATCTCTGTATTCACTCTTTTCTTACCCATGTCCACTTTCACACAATCCATCCACCTTTTCTTTGGCGTAAATCTATCTAAATCCATCCATATTCATATTCATAACTTTCCTTACAACATTTAAAACTAATACCTAAAGGAAAAAATCGCACGTAAAAAAAGCACGCATGGTAAAAATACGCTTATTAAAATGTTTAAAATATGGTGACTTTTAGGGTTTCCGATTCCGATTTTCCTATGCCTTTCAGAAAATCGTAGGGTACAAAGAAGTATAGCAGTCCTGTTGAAAGTTTGTTTGTCATAGTCGAAGATTCATTGTTCTATGTTGATCAGTTTCTACTGATTTGTTTAACCATAAAGTGTGGTTTTACAAAAGTGCCAGTTACCCTGATTGAAGGCTTCGAGGCTCTTCGGTAACCCACGTGACTCACTCAGCACGTGGGTGTGCCAAATTACTGTGACAGCTTGATTATGAACCAGCTGACAATCACTCGCCTTTACTATTTTAGATGATCAGGTTATAACAATTGGAACTTAAACAGTTATGTTTATTTTTATGGTTATTAATTCCTTTGTTGTGATAAACTCGCGTTATTAATGTCATAACAAAGGCGCGTTCGTGACGCCTGCTTATCTGTACATATAAAAGAGCTTAACCTGACCGACTGATTGATTCATCATCGCCGAGCCGAAACCGCTGAAGCTAGAAAGCTGAAACTTGGAAGGTAGCTTCCTTTTATAGCAAAAGCACCCACTAAGGCGGGGTTTTTCGACATTCAACCCTTAAAGGGGTGAAAAGGGGTAAAAATGTTTGTATGGAACTTTTTAGCGCGTGATGCGAATTGCTTGAAACTCGGTTCGGATACTGTAAATGCAAAATAAATAGACACGTGTTTCAGGATTTTTCAAAACAACCCTTAAAAATTGGTGCGATGGGGTGTCAAAATTTGTATTGGAACTTTTTAACGGGCGGTGCGAATGGCTTGAAACTCGGTTTGAAATCTAACGCGTACGAAGTCGCGGGGAACAGCTAGTGTGCTTATGTAATTGTGGGGTGAAATAGTCGAGCCAGACGTCACGTAACGTCCCGTTCCTGTTACAGCCCGGTCACGGTACGGGGTCCCTTATTCCATAACAGCGACGTCATAAAACAACCGCCAATTTCAAGACTCTGTACACTCATTCGTGCTTACTCCAACTTACTTAATTGGGTGCTATGAAAGTGCTCTAAACAGCGCCCTGTCGACTTCTGACATATTATTACGCCACATATTATTACGCCTGGCGTTATTGCACGCCGACGTTATTACACGTCCCAGCGTGTTATTACGTCGGTAACTAATGTTTAACTTAACAAGACCGCGATGCACTCAAATACCTATTTAACTTGGAACGAATCCGAAATTATTTCAATTGGAATTGTAAATGAGGCAATTGATGGGAAAAACAATATTATGATAATAGTAGTTTTTAGTTTACCTACTTATATAAGTATAATATACTTGATGTAATTGTGATTTGCAACGAGGATGTGCTTTGAGCACGCCTTAATAAACCCTAGAACAGAAGCGTGTTTTGTATGGGATGATGATAAAACAATTGAAAAATAAAACTGCTAACCATTGTAATCAATTATGGTCGGCTCATTAATTTTACTGATAATTCATAGGGTTAGCTAATTGCGAACAATGATAAAATAGATACCCTCCTACTATTCAGTAAGTTTATTTCGTAAACTAGAATGATACTGAAAAGTAGCCTATGTGTTTTCCAGGTCGTGAAATAAGTAAAGGTTTATAGGCACAAACATTGATCAGCCACACAAATTTCCTAATTTATAATATAAGAAAGATTAATACTCAAGTTTTTGTTTTCTTTATTTTCAGATTCTGTCAGTGTGGATGGCGAAAGAAACGAAGCGTCAAATACCGTCAAAAGTCCGTAAAAAGAGTGCTTCAACTAAACATACACCTAATATGATAAGAAATAGTTTTTGTCAATAAACTTATTAGTCTACAAGATACTCACTATTAGTTCAAGAGCAAAGAACCAAAAAAAACAAAATGAAACAACCCAAGAATTTTGTTCAAATCGAAGAGAAAAAGAGCGAGAAAGCTAGCATGGACGGAGATGAGATCATAGAAGATGACTACGTTGTCAAATCCATGGGTGCATTCGGTCTATACCAGTTAACATTCATCACAATTGTAGCTTTCACACGATTCCTAGGTCAATGGAACACCATGGCTGTGATTTTCATTACTCCAGACACTAAGTTCTCCTGTGTGAAGTTCAGTGGCAATGAAACAGTAGAAGTTAGAAATAATACGTGTTATACGAATTGTGAAGAGTATGAGTATGTGAGAGATGTGTTTGATGAGACGCTGATTACTGAGTTTGGGCTGATCTGTGATAAGGCGTGGCTGGCCAGCTTCACCCAGACCGTCATGATGTTTGGGCTGCTGTGTGGGGTGTCGCTGTTTGGGTGGATATCAGACAGGTAAAATGTTCCTCCAACCTACATTTTAGGTTATTATCCTATATAATATCACAATGGTACATTACTAAGTCTACAAAATTAAAATTCTTTTTTTTTAGATTCGGCCGCAGCAAAGCAATAATCCTATCAGGGGTCACCAACTTAGTCTTCATGTTCGCTGTTCCATTCTCCCCCACCTACTGGACAGTTACTGCCTGCAGATTCTTCATCGGACTGGGCAGTGGAGGCATATTCTCCCTTACAGCTGTCTATACAACCGAGGTTATCGGTACCAAATTGATAGAAGTGGTATCTTGTACTGCCTTGCTACCCGATGGTATAGGCTTGGCTAGTCTTGCCATTTTTGCGTACTTCACGACATCATGGAGAGTGTTTATGATAGAGTACAGTGCTGTAGCAATAGTCATAGTGATGCTGCTGTTTTTCTTGCCTGAGACACCACGATGGTTGATTGCCAATGGGAGAGCCAAGCAAGCTGTGAAGGTTATGACGAAAGCCGCTAGAATGTGAGTGTACATATTGTTTTTAAATTCAATTCATTTCTAATGGGTCGAGAGAGCATTGGTGGTCGAGTTGTAGTAGAACCCGCCTTTCAATCATATAATGGGTTCGAATTAGGGGTAACCGATATGAGTTTTTCTATCGTCATCATCATCTTCCTGTCCTTATGCCACTCTATTTGGGGTCGGCACAGCATGATCCAAGGATCATGCTGTAAGAATTTTGGCTAAGATGTTTTATGACCGGCCGCCTGCCTGACGTCAACCCTCCTTGGGAATACTTGCTTATTGTATCATGTTGGAGAGGATACTATCCCTTAGTCAACTTTTACGACATGCTCGGGGAGAGAAGCAACTGGGTTTTTCTATATACTCTCAAAACCATCGTGAGAAACCGTCTCTCCTTGAATTTGTAATCCATTTGATTGACTGACGGCCTCGGTGGCGTGGCGGGCGATTGCTCGGCAGAGACGCAAGAGGCGCGGGTTCGATTCCCGCTGCGGAAGAAATGTTTGCATGATCTGTAAATATTTCTTCCGGGTCTGGGTGTTGTGGTACCATGGTACTCGTAGTTTCTGATACCCATGACACAGGGGATCCTAGTGTGGGGTCAGGACTATGTATGTGACTGTTGGGTGTTATTATTATATTATATTATTATTTGCTATTGATTGTTCGTATAAATATGTCCCTTGTTACTAAATTTGAAAGTTTCTTCGAAATGCTAAGGATCAATTAAAGTTCTAATTTTTTTCCAGGAATGGACTGAGCACTGAACACATTACCGAAAACGTCACAAAGAGTATAGAATCCTTAAAGCTAACGGAGACCGGTGCACCCACCTTCACGTACCTCGACCTTTTTAGGACTAAAAAACTGGCCATCATGACCGTGACATCAGTCATCATCTGGTTCGTTACTGGACTGAGCTACTTTGGATTGAACCAGTACGTCTCGCAGCTAGGGTCCAATCTGTCGGTTGCTGTGGTCATTTTGGGATTTATACAGGTGAATTTTGGACTCAAACTTAAATTATCATTTACATTTCTTGACCCGACTAGAATTTTCTGTCTTGGGAATCAAAAACGATGAGTATGAAATACTCAGTAAGTACAAGTAGTACCACAATATCCAGAGCCTAAATAAATATTAGCTGAACATTCAAAGATTTCTGCCGCACACCACATAATTATGTTTCATAATTTTATTCAGACTCGTTCTTCAATAAATTTTTTTTTACCTTTCAGACACCAGGATCTCCAATAGCAATGGTGGTCGCCAAATACTTCGGAAGGAAGTTCTCGGCCATTGGTTCTTTTATCACCATTGGAGTCTCCATGATCGCTCTCAACTTTATCCCGGAAGGCACCCTGGCTTCCACTATCGTCGGAGGCTTTGGAGGCCTAGCAGCAACTGTTGTGTTCGCAGTAGTTTATCTCCTTGTGATCGAATTGTACCCAACTCCCATCAGGAACATGGGATTCAGTCTGAGCTCAGCTGGGTCTAAACTTGGCGCGATGGTTGCACCGTTTGTAGTGAATTTGAAGCCTCGATGGATAGCTACGACCATTTTCGCAGTGTTGCCATTCTTGGCGGTATTGTTCTGCCTGATTTTGCCTGAAACAAAAGGAAGGAAGCTGAAAGATACTGTTGAAGAATCTTAGTGCCTTAATTTTACGATTTTAACACGCATTTATTCAAGTAGTCGATCTTAAACGCGCTCGGAGACATATCTTGCCTTATTAATTATTAGTTTATATACCTAATTTATTATACGACTTTGAAGTCTACTTAATTTAAGTTTAAAATACTTAAGTACTTACTTACCTACTTATATGCTCGTACTAGCTAATGTAATCATGACTTATTAAAACGAAATTTATATTTTTGTATACAAAAGTAGGTAAGTACTTATACCTTATTTTTAACGATGTACGTAATAAAAAATATTACCTAAATGTGTTTTCTATATTTTGATCCATTTACTAAACGATTTTTGAACTGTAATAACGTTTTTATACTTACATTCAAATTTCAAAGGTCTATCAATAATCTTCTATCTAATTTTACATATTTCGTACAATTTTATTTAGACATGGGTATCATTGATTATTTTGCTTTGCGGCATAGGTCCACCTTCCCTAGACTCTAACTAAGTTATAAAAGATATCTTTTCCACATTAGGTAAACCTTCTGTTGCCTTTTACTTAGGTACATAAATACTAATAATCAAAGTGATTGAACCTAATCTAAAGACCGTTGCATTCAAACGATTGATAGTTTGTCGATGATAGATAGTAATTGATTTACGACGAGTCGATAAACTTTGGCTCTCGAAATGTCACTCATTATCGTATCCCCTTCGAATGGTGACATAATTTATGATGGCCAAGTATTATATCTTTTTTAGATTCATATTTTAAAATTCTGTTCTGAGTTTTTATCATTACAATTTATTTACGAATTTTCTATTTGTTTTCTAGAACATCTATTAAAACTTTAAAACTTTTACTTGTTAGTAGTACCTACCTATGATTTTTTTTAGTTTACTATACCTAAAAATACTTATTTTCACCCTTATGCTGTCACACTTCTGATCAAAAGCCTCTCTCTCTCCTTCCATGTTTTCCTTTCTTGTGCCAAGTCATGATATCCCCTTCGAAGTCCACCAAGTCATCGTGCTAGCGTTTTCTTGGTTTAATATTAAAAATAATACAACCTAATTGAACATTTCTCGTTTTGAAGTCGGATAATAAAGGACCATTATTTGCAATCGCCTTTCCCATACTCATTCCCAAGGTGTCAAATAAACCGATTGTCAATTATTTTATTGGCGGGGCGCTTTGATTCAGTTGTCGTCCGTCAAGAGTGGGGGGCGGTCGTTTGATGTCAATTGGACAATCACGCACATTGCAAATTGTATGATTAGTTGTGTCCTTTCGTTTGTGCCGTTTATTTGGATATGGAACACTCGTAAAACAATAGAAAGCAAAAGGACAGACAATTGGCTGACACCACGGCTAACTTCTAATATTATATTTTTATCATTCTTTTTAATATTTTTTCAAACTAATATCTACGGCCATTTAGGCATATCGTCAGTAACGTTACAAGAATTCTTATCTAACATTTGCATTTTTGGACGCCTTTTAATGCGCGTGCTTTTGTTACTATCTTTAGCACCTTTATTACTGAGTTTTGTTACCAAATAAATATTTTGTGCTGATTTCTTCCATATTTTTGTTTTTTTTTAATAGCTAAGTCAAAATAAAACTTAATCATCCAAACTTAAACATTCCGAGGTATGGTGTATTTTCTAAAGCAAACTCCCTAGGGCCAGGGGCCAAGATCTTTCTGAACCTATCATCATAACAAATAATTGTACAAGTACTTTTTCCGATAGCCATCAAGATACAGTAACACAATTACAGTGCACAGGACGGTAAATGGTATGATTTGAACGTGATTTCAACGTACGAAAAACGTTGCAAAACCTTTTGTTATGAAGCCACAAATCCTAACTCGTGATGCAGAGGCGCAACCGGTCGTTTGTGGCCGGTAACGTGTTATTTGGCGATGCTGTGATGAGGGGTTCTGGGGTTATGATAGTCCATAAGTATTATGAAAAGTGGAGTAAGATTTGAAGGCACATATTGGTTCCTCCCTATTATTGGAGATCTGGGCCTGAAGCTCCCTACCTGTGTGTTCTAAAGAAGTCTTGAGTCTTAGTCGATAGCACAAGTACTTATTTTTTTTAACACAGCACCATCTAGCCCCAAACTAAGCAAAGCTGGTACTATGGGAACCAGACGGCTGATATAATACTTTTTTTTGTAAATACATACTTTACTTGTAGGTACATAATATAACAACACCCAGACCTGGAAGAAATATTTGCAGAACATGCGAACATTTCTTCCGCAGCGGGAATCGAACCCGCGCCTCTTGCGTCTCAGTCGAGCATTCGCCCGCAACGCCACAGAGGTCGTCAATGCATCATAACTATGTTCTCTAGACGTTATTTCGTCTATCTAAATCATCCCAGTGTCAAGCTGGTTTTTATTTACAGCCACTTACATGTTTATTATGACGGTCATTGTTTTTTGAAACCCTCAATTAAATTAACCAATCCATTGAAGACAAAAAACTTAAAACTAGCCTATAAAGATTCAGCGCACGTCGTTCACAGATTACAGAACAGTTAGTAGGTGCCCTGGTGGTCCGCTTGGCATGCAGGTGATGGTCACGAATGCAATTATAAATCACAACTCAGCCGTAAAAACGATTGTTTATTAATCAGAGATTATGATGGGCAGCTGGTAGCAGTTCATATTGTTGTTGGAACATCAGTTGAATAACATATTCTGGACTAGCCCGTAGGTAAGTACTTTGCACGGGTGTAATTATAAAATGCCAATCTAAGGTAAACAGATGCGGTCGCCGATATCTGAATTTAATTGTACATAATTGTAAACATAGCATGTAAGTGTCTTAATTAAAGGCTTATCTACAGATTATAAAGAGGAAAGATTTTTTTGTTTGTAACGAATAGTCTCCGAAACTACTAAACCGATTTACAAAAATCTTTCATCAGTATCTTCTGGCAGATTATAAAATTGAGTTCATTCCTAGTACAGAAACCTAGTGCTTTAAAGTTGTACAGTTGTTTCAAATATACACTACCTACATAATTTATTAAATCTGTTCCTAGATTTTTGTGAAACTTTCATTATCACAAACTGCTCTGAGAGTTTTATCAGGCGATATTAGATAACATTGCTTTGCATATTGCAAATGAATATTTCGCTATTTTTTTCTAGTAGGTCGTCTAGACCCAATTCAGTAGGTTCTACGTTATTTGTTTACCGTAAGAGAGTCAGCACGCGACTATCGGACTTTTTATGTGCGCTATAGCACATAGATTTTTCGTACAGAAAAATTCATTGGTGCATTACTAAATTCAAACCTAAGACGTTAGACGCTTATGGTACCTACTTAATATAGTCTCTAAAAACTCTATTTTGGTCAGTGTGCTTTAATTCAATTTCTTTTCATAATACAGGTCATACCTAGTTTGGGTGCCTATGTTTTTCTTCTATGCATTGTACGTGCCTATAAACTAAGAGTACCTAATTAATTGAGTGTAAGAAGTGCTATGTAATGTTTGTAGTGAATAGCTGCTACACCCGTGTTCGGTTAATCCAGTGATCACAGCTTTTCAACCGGTGATCTGAGCCCGGTTATGAATCTAGAAAATATCCCATTCTTCTCTATCCAATCAGCTCCTATTTTATTAGGGTCTGGTCTTTTCATACAAGTCCAATTAGCAATGCCGAAGCGTATTAGGCAGACCACACGCAGTCGGAAGCGATACCATCTAAGTACATGTGACATCGCTGGTGGGGCGCCGCGAGGGATTGCATTGTGGACGCATGACATCGATTGTAACGACGATTAGCTATTCATTGTTACGTCATCATCATCCTCATCAACAATAAAATGTAGAAGTCTAGGCTTCGACTTCAACTTCCAGGATTAATATTTTTGTGCCACCTTCATCCATAGATATAATTTACTTTATAAAACTAGGTCAAAGTCAAATTACTAATTGGCCTACTTGGCTAGATTGTAATAATATTAGAGTATAATTAATGAATTTTTAGTACACTAATTATAAAAAAAACCTTCATCCACTGATCACAGGCGACCTTGACAATGTTCTTCTGTAATGGTCCATTCCAACCCATTCCGTAAAGGTAGTATAAACTAAGGCCCATAACATCAATCAACTGATTAATTTTTACAGCGTTAAGGGGCAACTATTGCTTATACAATGTGCGTCACTTTTGGAGCTATCTAAGCAACGTATTTCTTCACAATGTCTTCTTTTACAGTTTTCATGGTTGTGTGATTGAATTTCCATTTCGGAACGTCCAAAAAACCTGATATTAGATGTAAGTTATACTTTGAAGGCCAATGGTTTCCCAGGCTGGTATTTTCAAGCCACGTTTTCAACTATTCGTAGTCGAGTCAGCCACAATGTACGAGCGATTCATTGAGTGCTTAATATTTAAACTGGTCGTTGACAAGGCAGCCGCATCCGAACTCTAGAAGCATGTAAGGTATCGATTAGTTGATGCAATCCTTTCAAGGAGATTCTTGGAGTATCCAGAACTAGCTGTACGGTTTCACCATACATTTTGGTAATTTGCGCATGCGGCGGTTTACTTTATATCGCGCGCACTGCATTTTTATTTTATGTAGATTCTTTTAATAACATTTTTCATTGAGTACGTGACCTACTCTCGCGCAAGAGACACTACTAAGGAAAGATTAGCCACCTGACCTTGTAGTTAAACACTTAACAAATAAACTAAACTAACTGGTGTGAATCTTGTGTTTTTACGTGCTCCTAACTTTAACTTTAACCTTAACTGAACTGGCTAGAACTTGAGTGAACTATTAGTGATACGTTGGTGCTGTGTTGTGTACATAAGTGCAACTATCTACTCTAACATCCTCACATGTAAGACATAGGGCGCTAACAGGAGCCCTCAGCCCTTACATTTTGGTCCTTCGAACTCTCCCTCACCAAGGATACAACTGTTCCTGCGAGGAAACGAGGTATTTATGCTTTTTTGTATTTTTTGGCAATAGCGAGTCGGTTGAATTGGCCTCCCACCAGCGGGAATCACCAGTAAAATTGAGAAGGCGCACATATTGTCAGACAAGTACAGGAAGCTGAATACCTACACCGACCAGAAGACCACGGAAACTCTGTCGCCTTCTCGTCGTGAACCAACCCTGCTCTCCTCTGTCACCGTCAACTACGTGGCGGAGCTAGAAGCTAACTAACATAACATTACTTGTCTCTGTCACCGTCAACTACGTGCCGGAGTTAAGATAACTAACTCTTTACTTTACAAATAAGACTTTCGTCAACATGGAAGTACTTAAACTGCAAGAAGATTGCTTTAATAACATCAAGACGCTTTGTTCGAACTATGCGAAAGATAGTAAGTCTAGGAAAACGGAAGACTATCTTGGTATTCGTCTCCAGTCCCTCGAAAATCAATGGCGAGACTTCGAGAGACGTCATATGACTCTCCTCGAAACTATCGAGGATAAAACTCATAAATACTTTACGGAAGACATTTTTAACAAAACTCAGCAACTATATCAGAAGACTAAGAGTGATATGGATGGCTTATTGCTTCAACTACATGAACGCAAAACTGTAAAATTTGATCTTAGCGGTACCGTGGAAGAAACTAACGACGAACAACTGAAAACTTTACTGACACGACAGGAGTGTAACTTCAAGGCTCTTGACCGTGCCATGTCTAAAGTAGACTTGAAAACTGTGACGGAAAAATGGGAGTTAGAAGATCATCTTTCCATTTTGAAGTCCAAGTGGGACGTCATCGACAAACTTCATTGGGAGTTGGAGGCTGTACTCAAGGGCTCTGACATCACCTACTACAACATATTTGTGTCGATAGAAGACAAGTACGACGAGCTGAAAAGAAACATAAATAGTAAGATTTGGTCGACAGCTCACTATCAACAATCTGCACCAAAGATTGAGGTTCCTGAATTTTCCGGCAGCTACTCAAAGTGGATTTCTTTCAAAGACCTCTTCTTAGAAACCATTCATAACAACCCGATGATCAACAAAGCTCAAAAGATGCAACATCTCAAGACAAAATTGCGCGGAGAAGCTGAGCGATTGGTACAGCATCTTAACATCAGTGCTGAAAACTACAACTCTTGCTGGGACATACTGTCTCAACGCTACGACAACCATCGTCTTCAGTTCACCTCTTTTGTTAACACTATGCTCAATTCGCCGGTTATCAGCCAACCTGACAGCGAAGCCTTGAAGAAGCTGCATGATGTCATCACGGAATGTATGAACGGATTGACGAACATCGGATTGAATACATCTACTTGGGACCCACTCATTGTCCATCTTATGTCGCAGAAACTAGACGCCACCACATACACGGACTACATGAAAGATCTACAAGATCATAGAGAGCTACCACATTTAGATCAATTTCTTTTCTTTCTAGAAAGCAAATTCATGGCATACGAGGGCATGAAAACCGCTAAGAAAGAGGTACCAAAACTAACAACTGCACCGCAAAAATCTTCCAACCAACATTATTCATACAAGAAGAATAACTATGAGTTTAAGAAAAATCATACCAAAACTTTACATACTACTTTTGGTCAGTGCCCACACTGTGAAAAAGGACATGTGCTGATGCAATGCCCAAAGTTCATCGACATGGACAAAACACAACGCAACAACCTTGTAACAAAATTGCATTTGTGTAAAAATTGTTTATTTAGTCACGGCGACGCAAACTGCTCGTCAACAAAAACTTGCAAAGAATGCAACAAAAAACATCATACTATGTTACATAATAATAAAGTAACTCCTTCAGCATCAACTTCATCTCAACAAAGCTCCAATCATCTCACTAATAATGACTTGGAGATACTTCTAACCACAGTTCAACTTAAGATAAAATCTGCAAGTGGAACTTACGTCACACTCCGTGCTCTCCTAGATCAAGGGTCACAAGTGAACTTGATCACTGAACAAGCCGCTCAACTACTTCGACTGCCTAGAAAACGGATGAACGCAACCATATCTGGAGTCGGAGCGCTTTCAGGAGACTGCAAAGGACGTCTACAACTGAACTGCCAGTCGATACATTCTGACTACAAGTTTGAAACTCAAGCGCTTATTTTGAAGAAACTAACAAATAACTTACCTAACTCATCTTTTGATACGCCAAACTGGCCGCACTTAGAAAACTTAAAGCTGGCTGATCCTGACTTCAACAAATCTCGCCCTGTCGATCTACTACTTGGGGCTGACATATACTCGAATGTTATCCTTGAGGGAGTCCTGAAGGGAAATCAACAAGCTCCTATTGCACAACAAACTCACTTAGGCTGGATTCTGTGCGGCAAAATGCAAACCTTTAATTGTCATGCCGTTCTAGTTGACCTCAACAGCATTAGCAAGTTCTGGGAGCACGAGGACATCACTCAGGACAACAAGGAGGACATCTCTAAGGACGATCAGTGCGAAGAATACTATTCGAAAACAGTACAGCGAAACTCAGATGGAAAATACATTGTAAAAATGCCTTTAATTCCAAACTACGAGGAAAAGATAGGTAATTCTCGATCTATTGCCATCTCTCAATTTTTACAGCTTGAGAAACGACTGGAACGTAAAGCGAATCTCGCTCGTATGTACAGAGATTTTGTGAAAGAATACACAGAACTTAAACATATGGCACCAGCGCCCTCACTCACAACAAAACCAGAATGCTACCTACCACATCACGGTGTTCTACGGGAGCATTCAACTACAACAAAACTTAGAGTGGTTTTCAACGCCTCTCAAAAAACATCAAGCGGTCATAGTCTCAATCACTTGCAAGAGAAAGGCCCTAACATGCAGAAAAACATTCAAGCTCTCATTTTGAAATGGCGGTCCTACAGATACGCCTACACCGCAGACATAGAGAAAATGTACCGCTGTATCTGGATCGCAGAGGAACAACAGCAACTGCAAAAAATCATCTGGCGAAACTCGCCCTCAGAGAAACTTAAAGATTATGTCTTATGTACTGTAACTTATGGTATGAAGAGTGCGCCATGGCTCGCGATGAGAACATTGAAGCAGCTGGCCATAGACGATGGACACAAGTACCCCGATGCTGCTCAAACATTACAAGATGAGTTCTATGTTGATGACTTAATTAGCGGCCACAACACTATCTCCGAAGCTCAACAACTACAGTCGTCGCTCATTAACTTACTAAAAGGCGCCGGCATGAACTTACGGAAATGGTCGTCTAATGATAAATCTTTACTACAAAACTTGAGTGAAGATCAAATCTCAACGGAACAAGTATTTGACTTCAAACATGAAGATACAAAAAAGACTCTTGGACTTGGTTGGAACACTACAAACGATACATTTACATTTTACTGGGACTTAGAAGAAAAACCGCGGCAACAACTAACTAAACGCCATCTTCTATCTGAGATCTCGAAGCTTTATGACCCGCTGGGATGGTTGGCGCCAATAACTGTGACAGCCAAACTACTATTTCAGAGAGTCTGGACAAGTAAACTTGCTTGGGATGAAACTTTACCTACCGAGTTACAACAAGAATGGTTAAAAATGAAAAATGAGCTTCATACAATCAAAACAATTAAACTAAACAGATGGCTGGGATGGACGCAAGGGTCTATTGACCTACTGTGTTTCTGCGACGCTAGCGAAAAGGCATATTCGTGCGTCATTTACAGCCGTGTTACTAACGAAGGCTTACCTACAATAACTTTACTTGCAGCTAAGACTAGGGTTGCCCCACTAGCGCAGAAAATCACGCTGCCTCGAATGGAACTCTGCGGTGCCCTCCTACTGTCACAACTAGTAGAAAAGGCTGTAGAAGCTTTTAAAGGACACACCATAACTATACAAGCTTGGAGCGACTCCCAAGTTGTAATCGCCTGGCTGCAGGGAGACATATCAAGGTGGGAAAGATACGTTGCCAACAGGGTGAGTAAGATCAAACAGGTCATTCCGGCTGAAAACTGGCACTACGTGAAATCGGAACTCAACCCCGCTGACTGTGCATCACGAGGAATGTATGCAACAAAACTACGTAACTTCGACCTCTGGTGGAAAGGACCTGATTTTATACAGACTTTTGAAAACAAGAAGGTCCCGATGTGTCTACATACAACCAACAAAGGACTCAAGCTAACGGTGACAGCCCTACCAAAAAATAAAGAGACACATTTTATCGACGAACTTATAAACAAACACAGTTCATTGTCCCGCATAACACGTGTGACGGCATGGATACTACGCTATAGTACAAGTGTATTTAATGGTTCGAAATTCGACACCAACTACCTAACTACAAGCGAACTGACTGCAGCGAATGAACTTATAATAAAACATGTACAAAAAATAGAATTCGAACATGAATACAAAAGACTTTTAAAAAAAGAAACGGTGTCTAATAAGAGTCCTTTATATAAACTCAACCCTTATTTGGACGAGAAGGACATCATTCGTGTTGGGGGTCGCCTCAAAAACTCCAACTTGCCTTTCGAGATGAAAAATCCAATCATTTTGTCAAGAAATGGAAGACTGACTCAACTACTTATAGAACAGGCACACTCCAGAGTACTACATGGAGGCGCCCGACTGACATTAGCTTACATAAGACAGCGTTACTGGATCATTGGCGGCAACAGAGCAGTCAAAACAAGACTTCGTCAATGCATCACCTGTCACCGTCACAAGCCAACTGAAACTTACCAACTCTTAGGCGACCTACCTCAACAAAGAGCACAACCTTCAAGACCTTTTACTCATTCTGGCGTGGACTTCACAGGCCATGTGGAAGTCAAACTGAACAAAGGAAGAGGTGTGAAAACTTCTAAAGGCTACATTGCAATCTTCGTGTGTATGGCAACAAAAGCTGTGCACATTGAACTCGTATCGGACCTCAGCACTGAAACGTTCATAGCGGCATTCCAACGGATGTGCGCGCGGCGCGGCACTCCAAAGCACGTCTACTCCGACTGCGGCACCAACTTCATCGGCACTGCCAAGGTGTTACGCAAGGAGTTTGAAGAGTTCAGACAAATTCTATCACCAGAATTCTTCAACGAGATTGGAAAACTGGAAGTTGAATGGCATTTCAACGCTCCAGCTTGGCCAAGCGCAGGCGGGCTCTGGGAAGCTGCAGTAAAGTCCATGAAATACCATCTACGACGTATACTAGGCGAACAAAAACTCACATACGAAGAGTTTACAACACTACTCACGAAGATTGAAGCCTGCATGAACTCCCGGCCCTTATGTGCACTTACAGAAGACCCGGAGGAGTTCTACAACTATCTAACACCTGGACACTTTCTTACCGGCAGCGCAATACTCACTCTACCCCTTTCAGACTACAGTGACATCAAAACTATTGACATTCGTCGACGATGGCAACTAACTGAGAACATGCTACAACAGTTTTGGAAATGCTGGTCCAATGAATACCTGACTCAACTACAAAGCCGCTGTAAATGGAACAAACCGATGAAAAACATTCAAAAGGGTGACATCGTCTTGATAAAGGAGGATAACATGCCTCCCGGAAAATGGGCGATGGGGCGAGTCATAGAACTTCATCCTGGTTCCGACGGTCGCGTCCGAGTAACAACAGTTAAAACTCAATCAGGCACTCTTAAACGTCCCGTCGTGAAACTTTCACCACTCCCTATAGAAACGGAGATTCCACAACAACAGAGAGATGAAGAGGATAAAATGTCATCGGCTGAACAAAAACATAACCCACCAAGCTCTTACAAATCAAAAGGGACCGCCAAGAAAACATTTATAACATTATTAATAACATTGTTTACATTAGTAACTGGAGTACATAGCGCCGACAGTGGCACGCGACCAAGCGCTCACATTACAAACCTCGAGCCCGACCGGCCGGTTTATTATGATGCGTTTGGCAAAATGCATACAATACATGACGAATGGACTCTTCTCATGTACTATAACTTAACAAACTGTTGGGATGATATACAACGTGTAGAAAACTATCTTCACAACTTAACCGACCTGTATCAGAAAACTGATCCGAGATATTGTGAAACCCCACTTGGAGAATTATCTCATGAAATGGAACTTCTACAACACTACAACAGCATCCTACTAACTCCTCACCAACACTTCGGCAGCCGCAAGAAGAGAGGATTGATCCACGGCATCGGTTCCATCGCCAACAGCCTTTTCGGTGTTCTAGTTCAAGACTTTGCTGACAAATGTCACCAAGACATAGAGAACATTGTGGAACTGGAGAACAAGGTTCTAAAGAAAACGGAGGAAAACATTAACAAACAACTCAACATGGTTGACAGCTTCATGCACGAAACAACTTCTAATCTAGCAAAGGTTGAGTCAACCATGGAGATCATCATGGCATCGAGCTATTTCAATTCTGCATCACTAGCAACTTACCTACTACTCAAAAACTTGAAAGAAATGCAAGAATTGTTTGATGTTCTAACGAATGTGTACAAAGGACACATGGATGTACATTTACTGACACCTGTGAACCTGGTGGAACAGCTAAACATCATACAGAGAGCGTCGTACAGAAAGCGACTGGCCACGCAGCATCCCCGCCAATGAAGCCACCACGGACACGGCGAGAGCGTCAACCTTCGCCGACCAAGGGAGAAGACAACATCGAGTTTACTTTCGATGAATAATATTTTTCTTTGCTTTGTACTGGCCTATCTTCTCTTAATAGTCATTCAACTTTAACTTTATTTAACTTTAACTTCTTTTGGGGTTGCCAACATGTACGGTTTCACCATACATTTTGGTAATTTGCGCATGCGGCGGTTTACTTTATATCGCGCGCACTGCATTTTTATTTTATGTAGATTCTTTTAATAACATTTTTCATTGAGTACGTGACCTACTCTCGCGCAAGAGACACTACTAAGGAAAGATTAGCCACCTGACCTTGTAGTTAAACACTTAACAAATAAACTAAACTAACTGGTGTGAATCTTGTGTTTTTACGTGCTCCTAACTTTAACTTTAACCTTAACTGAACTGGCTAGAACTTGAGTGAACTATTAGTGATACGTTGGTGCTGTGTTGTGTACATAAGTGCAACTATCTACTCTAACATCCTCACATGTAAGACATAGGGCGCTAACAGGAGCCCTTAGCCCTTACACTAGCTATGGATCAGAATTTTGCTAGCTTTGCTAAGATATTAGTTGTTAAATAAGAGATGTGATTTGTTAATGGTTTTTAGCAAGGAACGGATAGGTTAAGTGCTGTTGAAAACGTTCTTTGAGAATAGCTTAGTCTAGTATATTGCTACAGGATGATATTATGAAAGTTTTGAGCTGTTTTGAGTTGTAAGAAAAATGGTTCCAATAAGATCAGAAGTCTCCAACAAGCAGCAATTTTGAACCAACCTGTTTACTACCTTGTAATAAAAGTTTAGGATGTACCTGGTTGTCTTGTCTACCTTCATCATCAGCCTATAGAACTCCACTGCTGGACAAAGTTCTCGCCTAATGAGCGCCATCGCGCCCTATCTTCGGCTTGACGCATCCAGTCACTGCCAGCAGCCAGCAGCAGATCGTCACTCCACTTAGCCGGAGGACGTCCTTCATTACGTTTGCCATGTTACGGTCTCCTCAAGAACTCCATTACTCGGTTGTTGGTTCTTCGATATGATTATACATCTTAGCAGTGTACAGAATGACTTGTCTACCAATAAAGTAGGATATCTACTCATGTACCAAGTAGTTGGGTCGATGGCATCGTAAGAGACGTGGCCAAAAACTAGATAAGAGACGCACAAGACTGAGAAGGCTAGCTAATCGAAAGAGGCTTCTACTCAGCAGTCAGGCACCAGGATAAAGGTGATGATGACTTTTTTGAACGTTACGTCCAGTGAAAAATGCTAAACAAATGCGCTCTATTGTATTACCCCTCTCCGCTCAGACCTATTCCTAAGGCGATTTGCCTTAATTCTCGATTAAAACAGTACATCACTAGGTCTGGCACAGAATGGCCTATTACACAAGGCTGCTTTCCCAACGTTGTCGATAATCGGACAGTTTCTATTCGATTCGAACGCGACACGACTCGAGTCTGCGATCGGCGCGGGAATTTTTACTGCTTTATCTGATTTGGTTGACCTCGCGATTTGGCAGGATGTTACGTTGAAGTACGTGCACAGTTTGAAGTGGCCCTTATGATGCTCGTTACACGTAGTGTTGTCTGACAGTGCGTTCTGAGCTTGTACAGTCATGTTCAAGCAACTGTGTGAGCCGTCCTTTTACCCACGACGGAAAGGAGGTTTTAATTTTTAGGATTTATTTATTTGTGTGTTTGTCTGTTATCATTTTCCTAAAAAAGTACTGAACCGATTTCGATGCGGTTATTAGCATTTTATTGGTATTATTTCAGGAAAGGTTCTTAAATATGTTTTACGCCCATAGCCCACCTGGGGACGCAACAGAACTTTTTGCACTTCTGAAACTCGATAACATTAAAACGGTTGGGGTAGAGGTAGTAAAAGGGGTTGGTTGTAGAGAACCAACCCCTTTTTTATTGTCGTGGGTATTTAATTTTTTTTTTTGGTGTGTTCATGACGTCATCTTTATTACCCATCAAAACATAGATTTTTTCGGAAGTGTCCTATGTATCAGAAATTACGAATAAAATGGTACCCAGACCTTTCAGTTCTTTCAGTGTACAGAATGACTATTAAGAAAAAGGGCACAACCCTATTTTTCATCGACGCAATCTTGTTCGCTGAGTACTTTATAGTTTATTCGGCACCTACACCGTTTTATTGGTTGCCAACGCGGGAAATTTGCTTGTCGATGTTCCGAACTGTACCATAATCTCATTTTATGTCTGCATTTCATATTATTGCCCAGTTTAGATAGTGGCATATGGCATAAAGCTTTATTTTCCTACGTGCCGTCAGACTTCGTCTTATAACCCAAAAAAAGTTCATCATCTTTATGCCTTTATGCGGTGTCCTCGGTACAATATTCTCTTCTTCCATTTCATTCTGCCAGCTGTTATCACCGTTCTCACTCCCTTCTCTCCATTTCCGTTGTCATCCATATTTTGTTCAATCCATCCATTATATCCATCCATCCATCCATCCATCATAAAAAATATATAAAATTAATTTGACCTTTACATTGACCTCTATTTCTACACCCATATTCTTTACTCTCCTTAGTCCTTTTCTTAGTCCTTCCTTAGACATTTTGTAGACTGAGTGATGAAACACATGACATGCCTTTACGACGATATCGTCATGTGGGTAAGGGCATGTCATGTGCCTAGAAACCCAAAAGACGAATAGAAACTAGATATTACAGTCGAAACAGTCCTAGGAAAGTAAGGCTTAAGGGTTTCACGGTTATAGACGGTAAAACCTCAACTTTAAGAAGTGGTAAACGTACCTCCTTTGTAACAGGCATGACATAACAGGTATGACGTGTCAATCTTAAGGTAACAAAGTGTTGGGGTTTCTATTGAGCCAGTGTGGTGAAAGGATATAAAGTAACTCCTTTGAAAGGACATGAAAGGACTCCTTTCAAGCAATTGATACGTGTTTTCGAAATTTTTAAGGTTCTACGACATGTCGGTTTCCTCACGATGTTTTCCTTCACCGTTTGAGAGTACCTACTGGTATAGCGCACATAAATATTAGGAACAGCAAAATCTATTGGTGCAAGACCGGATTTGAGCCCAAGACCTTAGAATCAGGAGGCGGGGCCGCTACCATTAGACCATCAGTACTCTCATTAATTAAATAGCTTGATACCTATGGTTATTTGGAGCGCTCGTGGCGTAGCTTGCTTAGACGTTTTTGATTGATCTTTAAAGTCAAGCAACGTTGTGCGCGGTCACAATTTGGATGGGTCGTCAAATTATAATTACCTTTATGTTCCCATTACCCTTTTTCTAGCACAATAATTATTTTTCTGTCCTTTCTATCTAGTAATGGGCATTTAACTGTTAATGATGCTAATGGGGTGTTAGGTGATCGGTCACATTTGACATTTACTTTTAACAGTGTCAATCGCGTTTGACATTTGCATTTGACAGTCGTCAGGGCGCTCTCTCTTTGACATTTACAATTGACAGTCGCCAGCGGGTGGTCGTTACCATGACATGAGGCGCAGTTGTAAACAGTTGTAAATTAAACTTTTAAATGGCAATAAAGTGAATTGATGGCTGCCGTTAGAATTGTATTTACGCGCGCGATAAAAGATTTGAGTGCGATCTACGTGAGGCACATACGATTTGAATCGTATTGGAGCACACGGGGTGACTTTGTGCTTTTCTTTGTCTTAGCGCACTGGTGGTTTAGTGGGCCACCCACCTTCCGATCATAAAGTCGTGGATTAGAATCCGGCCGTGTAACTAATGAATTCTTCGGTTCGAGAATTGTATCAAAAATATGTGCCCAAGCCTGATTCAAACCCCTATAAGAGTTAAAAGAAGGAGGACCATTACACCACCAGTGCTTTTAGAAAAACCTAAACAACATCGAATATGAGCAAGCAGTTGCAGAAACATTGAAAATCATGTACTTACGTCCGAAAAGGGCTAACTATGTTTGTTTATACCTTACAACTTATACTTTGAACAGTTAACATACAAACATAATTATCACGCCCGTATCCCTAATGGGGTGGGCAGAGCCACAAGTAATCGTAAGAAAACTTGCAGCCACTCCTGATTCAAAATCCCAAGATGGGTATGGTGAACCATGGTGACAGGTGATCAGCCCTCGCCCATATATATATGGTCCATCATGTTGGGGAGGATAATATCCCTTAGTCGACTTTAACGACATGCTCGGGGAGAGAAGCAGCTGGACACATTCTATGTTTTTTCTTTACTCCCAGTGCAGCAGAAGAGAGAGAGTATGCAGAACAGTTAACAGTGTAGGCTATTACGATTCTGAAAACATCGTGTGGTGTGCGCCGCCCTGTAATCCGACGCCGAATCAAGACGGGTAGTTCATAAAACTGCAGTTAAGCTCGTCACGAGACTTTACAGCGATATTAACGTTATCCAGCATCGTAACGTCACACATTTGTTTGTATGGGTTCGGAGACGTTTTGGTTACAGATGTATCGTCTAGAACGCTAGCTGGTTTTGTTCAACTTGCTTGTGCGTCCTTCATTATTGACGACCTCGGTGGCGTGGCTGGCGAGTGCTCGGCTGAGACGCAAGAGGTGCGGGTTCGATTCCCGCTACGGGAGAAATATTTGTATGTTCTGCAAATATTTCTTCCGGGTCTGGGTGTTGTAGTATTATAAGTATGTTTTATAGTATTTACAAAAAAGACTTACCACCGTAATCAAGCACGACTTAATACATATTATCACGCCCATATCCCTAATGGGGTGGGCAAAGCCACAAGTACCTAAACATAAGAAAACTTGCAGCCACTTCTGATTAAAAATCTTAAGATGCATATGGTGAACCATGGTGACAGGTGATCAGCCCATCTCCCATATAGGTGGTCCAACATTTTAAAGAGGATAACCTTAGTTAGTCGACTTTTACGACATGCTCGGGAAGAGAAGCAGCTGGACGCATTCATATTTTTTCCTTACTCCCAGTCCAGCAGAGAAGTAACCTAAGGTAAGGAGATTATAAATCATCATCAGCATTATTTAAAAACAAAACGAAAATCAGGTAAGAGTGAACTATGAGTAGTAGAAGAATAAACTATTTCGTTGTGTGCATGCTGTGTCTATTTATGTTTAAAACATCAACGGTAAAGCCGCTTTGTTACTTTCGGGTCATTCAGAGCTCCAGGAGATTGTGGGGATTTGGTTTATTTATTGTGGAGTCGTGACTATTACGCCCTTAATGGTGTAAATAGCCCACCAAAAACATTAACTGCCTTATTTGTAAGCTTAGAATAGCTATGGAGCTGTCATTCTCGTTTTTCATTCGAACGACAGACAAAAATAATAGGCATAGGTATTGGAATATCGTCCATAAGACTTCGTACAACATTTTTGGGATATTTTTAGTGTTTAATTTTGTATATTTTAAAGTTTCACTATAAAAAATGTGTTTTTTTTGTGCCCTCCGAAGCACGGAAGCGCTCAGCTCGTAATGAAACTTGCGGTCACCCATTGCAATTGTGACCGCGCACAACGAAGATCAATCAAGAATGTCTGAGCAAGCTACGCCACTTTGTTTTATTTTTATTTTAATATGTGATAATATTTTTATTTTAATATGTATGCTGCTTCTCTCCCCGAGCATGTCGTAGAAGTCGACTAAGGGATAGTATCCTCCAACATGATGAGATACAATAAGCAAGTATTCCCAAGAAGGGTAGACGTCAGGCAGGCGGCCGGTCATAAAACACCTTAGCCAAAACTCTTACACCATGATCCAAGGATCATGACCCGGAAGGAATATTTGCAGAAAAATTCTCCCGTAGCGAGAATCGAACCCGCTACTCTTGCGTCTCCGCCGAGCACTCGCCCGCCACGCCACTGAGGTCGTCCAAATACCTATAAAGAAAGTAACAACCTAAAACGTAACTAAAAAAAACGTGACACCATCGAACCCCCACCATGAACACCAATCTAAGCAGTACATTAAGATGCGCGTGCGCACCCGGCATCGCTCACATTGCTTCTTTATTTATTCGCAGCCAATAAGGACTACATTCAAATAGTTCATTAACAGAGTGAATGACAGCTTCTTTATATGCAAACTTCGTGGTGTTTGGTTTTATGATACTGCGTTGATGAAATTTTTTTCTTGTTGTACAGTTGGATAGTTGGAAGAACAAAATAGTTCTTCATTAGGCCTTTTTTTAACATCTATAATAGATACATACAGCGTCAGGAGGCAACTTTTAACTTCACAAACGGGACGCTGTAGTGCCCGGGACGAAAGGCTTGCCCAGCACCTATTCCATCCTCTCAGCTTAGTCGGCCTTGTCCACAGGAAGGACGTTGTTAATACATGCGGAGCTGACTAAGCCGCGGGTTTCCTCACGATGTTTTCCTTCACCGTTTGAGAGTACTGGTATAGCGCACATAAATTTGCAATAAAAGTGCAAGGCAGGAAGATGATGAATATCCCCCATTTCTATTCTGTTATCCTTAGGTTCTTATTTCTCTGTCTTTCTGTCTGTGTGTCACTTCGATTTGCGTGCAGTGGTTACATACGACCGACGCAATTGGAACAGATAATCATCATACAAAGTGTCGTACCAAGGTTCTAGCCACGTGTAATGTACCTACGTGCCTAATTCTATCTTAGGTAGGTATTAGACGACCTCGAGAGAAGTGGGGCTACGATTCTTATAGGAGAAATGTTTGTAGAATAAAATAAGTAGATCTTTCTAAATAGATCTTTCTCCCGAGGTAAACACTCCGCTTTTCATTTCGAATATAGGGAAAATAAATAAAAACTCATTTTATACAAATATCTGCCATACATAAATAATTATACAGCTTTCGACAAAACAACTGAAGATCGAATTGCCGCTTTCCCGCCTTTTTTATGTTTCTTTTTCTGTGGCAATTTCTATAGCCAGTATTTTTTTATCATTGATGATGGTAAATATTTAGATCAAATCTATGTAGGTAAATAAAAGTCTTTATTAACAGAAAGAAACTTACAACTAATACAAATATAATTTACAAAATACAAATGAAACAGTTGGGCTATATAATGACCGTTGCAAACGGTCTATGACAGCCACAGAAATACATACTCTGTGAAAATTTCAACTCTTCACCTATTACGGATCATAAATACAGCCCGCTGATAGATGGACAGCAGAGGCTTAGTTTTAGGGTTCCGTTGGTACCCTTCTGGGAGGGAACCCTAAAAAATCAAAGCGGACAAAGTCGCGAGGCGTTCTAGTATGTACATGATAATTTATGGCGTCCACTCGATAAACACAGGTTATATTTTATGGGGGCACGCTTTGTGTATACAAATCGACCATTTTGTTACAAAGTTTCAACCAAGTTGTAGTTTCCGTTCCCAGCTTTTATAATCTGTGTTTTATCAGTTTATCGGCGCAGGATCTGTCCTTAAATCTGATCTTTTGGTTAGATAAAGATAAAGATAAAGATAATTTATTTGCAAAACATGTGTAGGTACAAAAGATGGCAACATTATTTATGGTAGGTGTGACTCAACATGCTTTACCTGAGTCGGTGTTAGCATTAGATACCGTAGTAGCTATGCATATTTGCATAATAATATGCAATTGCATACAATTATTTGCATATTTTAGGACTTTTTAAATGCTTAAAATATATTTAAAGAATGTTTAAAGCAACGTTTAGTCAGTGATGAAACAGAAAATAACATATATAAGAAAACCTCGTAAAATATCTCAGCGTAACTCAGAAATAACTTCCATTTAAATTCCAATAATTTAAATTAATTTATTAGAACCTCTTGCCAGGAAAAAGTACACGCTCGTTTCAATAAAAGATTATTCAAGCGTATGGTCGGTCCGTCTGCCAAAACATATCTAAATAAAGATGTATGAACTTGACGACCTCGGTGGCGTGGTGGGTGAGTGCTCGGCTGAGACACAAGAGGCGCGGTTTCGAAGATATGTTTGCATGTTCTGCAAATATGTATTTCTTCCGGGTCTGCTATGTAAAATAAATAAATATTCGTGGACATTTCACACCGCGCCATCTAGCCCCAAACTAAGCAAAGCTCGTACTATGGGTACCAGATGGCTGATAGAATACTTACATACTTTTTTTAGTAAATACATACTTATATAATACTATAACACCCAGACCCGGAAGAAATATTTGCAGAATATACAAAAATTTCTCCCGTAGCGGGAATCGAACCCACACCTCTTGCGTCTCAGCCAAGCACGAGGTATCAAACATTTATTATTTATTTATTTAAGATAAATAAATATTATTTATTTATTAAGGTTCGGAACGAAATACGATTTAGCAGCGTCGAGTGTATCACTCAAGACTAGTGATGGGCGCGCGCGTTAAAAATAATGTCGATAAATCGCAGCGAAGATCAAAGAACGAACAAATCGGCTGGGCGAGGCTGTCAAGCAACTCCCAATTTATGGATAAGGTATTTTACTTTTTTGGTACATGTCCATTTAAAAGAAAACGGTTTTTATTTGTATAATTATTCTGGTAGGTAGGTAATAAAGATTTTCGGCACAATTAAAGTTTTTTTTTAATTTAACTCTACTAATACTAATATTTCTAATATCATAGGTAATTTACAAATAAATAAATCTGAGGATGTGAATATGTTTGTACCTCAATCAAGGACGTAACGGTTCTACGGATTTGAATTAAACTTGGAATATGTATACTATAACGTGACCTGGAACATCAATAAATAAAAAACCTATTTCAATAATATCACAATCAAATGAATACCTAACTTAATATTTTTACCTAATTCCTTAATAACAATAATACATGCATTAATTTATACTTTAAATTGTAATAAAATTATATCTTTGGAGGAGGTCTTCACCTGTATAGGGGTTCTTTAACATAAACAATAATTATGCTACTCTTTATCCAGGTACAACGCGAGCGGAGGCGCGTTCGGTAAATGAACTAGCAATCGTTCATACATAAAATACTACAGAAATATGGTTTTATTCCATAATTACTCAGGAAATGATTAAAGCCCTAAGAAATTATAATTATACACATACTTTGGTTTTTGTTATCTAAGGTAGGACTAGTCCTGCACAATCACGAACGTTTGGTAACCTCATCCGAATCCTCGTACATGTAAGTTCACGTGATTTACTCCGCCAGGCGCGGGGGCGGGGCGCGGGCCGCGGGGGGAGACACTCGACTAATAAAAAACACCCCGACGCCCTCCTGACTGATGCGACAATTAATTTAATCCCATTTCTCTGCGTCTTCCAACTAGCAGGGCTGCCTGCGTTTTGTGAGTTTTTTTAAATTGTTCAATCGCTAACTTCCTAGAAACTAAGTACTTACCTAACTATAAAAGTAGAAAGAGCAGTATCAAAATCACGAACTAATTATAGTACTATTTGTATCGGAAAATCAGAATCTCATCGGTAATATCTTTATATGTTCTGACTTTACGAATTTTATGCAGTTAAATTTTATTTTATTTTTCCTCAAGGCTTATTTTCTTCTTCGATCGATTTGGATAGATCGAAGATAAATCTTGACCTCAATTACTTTTTAAAAGAAATAGTAACAATATGACTTTAAACTAAGTACTTCATTTTAGTGACGGCAGGTTTTGTAATGAAAAGCATTAACCATGATTTACTAAAACAATCCGAAGTCCGACCACGAAATAATATGTATGACTTTCTAAAGGTACCTAAAACTTGCTTCGCCCGCGTAGTATATTTTTTGAGGTTAAAGCTCTAACTTTCTGTGGATGTATGAGGATGTGAGAATATATCCTTACATACTTTCGAATTGATTATCACTACGTGACAGCCCTTGGAGGCGCGAGAAGCAGACATCAGCGCGGCAGGCGGCTATTAAACAAGACTAATTGAGCGATAAATTCACGAGACGAGAGCCGATATAAAAACGGGAGAGTCGAGAAAAATCCTAGATGAAGGAATATTGAAAGCGGACCGGGAATTGATTACTGTCAATTAGGGCTGCCACTCGATCGCGTCCGCGCCAGATGCTAACACGATTCTATTAGTATTCGTAAGGGTGTTTTATTTTTCTCGTTATCGAGCTTTGTCGTGAGATTTGCATGATTGGGTCTACCTTGTTTGGTGAAATACTTCAGTCTCATTGAATTTTTGATTAGTTCCAAAGCTATGAAGAAGTTTGTTTTTGAATTCTATGGCAAATGATAAAAGTTTTAGAAAACCCAATTTCTTTCGAATTCAAAAATCCCAATCTCTTACAGAATATCTGTGATCGTGTGTACTATACCTACTATATGTAGCTTTTTTCAACTTGAAAAACCTTTACAGAACATTTTATGTCACACACAAGTTAGAAACAAGCACCTCAATCCCCCGGACAGCTATTAAAGTTTCCGCTGAACATTATTACACACGACAGTAACTTATTTCGCTGATAAATTCCACAATTTCATTCAGTCACCTAAACTTATTATTGCGGAGACAACACGACAATGCCAGCCTCGGTTTTGTATCAACATGACTGATTGCTCTTTGCGGCTAACAAAGACCGTGAACATAAACATTTTGCACAATAATCTGTACAATGTTGGTACTTATTCCCTAACAAATGACTTTCCACGCCAACCATTACTGCTTCACTACACAAAATGCCAACAAGTTTAGTTCAAAATCTTCAATGTTTGAGGTACATTTCGATATTGTGTTGTGAAAAGGTCTGGAGGTGTGATAGTGATGGGCGCGTGTCCGGGAGCGATGTCGATTAATAACGTTTACAAGATGAAAGCCGTCGGAGTTAGTCGCGATGAGTTCCAGAAATAAAAAGCTTTATTCGATAACTCAGCTGGGGATACTAACGCCATTTTGAACTCACCACATGCATCGAACATTATTGTTGTCAGCGTATGGAATTATTCTTAGTAATAATCGTGGTGAGAACGATGATGTGAGAATTTATTATTTCTGTCACATTTTATTTTGCTTTAAACGGATTTGAGTTTTATATACTTTTTATGGTTCCGTACCCGAAGGGTATCAATGGTGCCCTATTACTAAGCCTCTGTTGTCTGTCTGACCGTCTGTCTCTCTGTCAGCGGGCTGTATCTCATAAACTGTAAGAGAGTTAAGTTTAAATTTTCACAAAGTGTATGCACACTTTTGTGGCCGCTATAACAGCAAATAATAAACATCAAATAAAATAGAAGGTGGCACCCTCCATACAAAAAACATAAATATACATGTACGATGCTACGGAAACCTTCGTGTGCGAATTCGACTCGCACTTGACCGGATTTTTTTGTTTAGTTAAATAGACGAGGAAATTATGCAGTATCGGTGCCATTCTCAGAAACGGTAATTTTTGATCGATTCTAGAGTGGAACCGAGAATTATCGGTACTTCAGATACCGATAATAACCGGGAGGATGCCCTAGTATCTTTCAACCAAGTATATAAAATAATACACAAGCAGATTACTATGAATATTTTATTAGATGTTCAGAAATATACATGATTTACGGGAATTATGATGTTATAGGAACAAGTAATAGTAGATTACACTTGTCATATTTAGCTGTCTAAATATTCACTAGATATTGTGATCTCACATTATAAATGAGTTTATCCCCAAAATATGGTTACCCCAATCTCAGCTCATTTTCATTTAGAACAGCTAGGTCACTTTGTTTGGACGATAGTTTTTGTTCATAAACCACATCTTATTATACAATATCTACAGTTATATTTCGGTTTGAGATTGCGATAAAGCCAAACTAGAACTAAATAGCTAACTACAGTTTATCATAATATTTAATAATTTCTCATCAATCTACACTCCTTTCAAATCGTAGCTCTAAATCTATGAACTAAAAAGGAATTGCGTTTCTAAAACACAAATCGTAAATGAACTGGTGATCACATTTTCAGCTGGCTAGCCACCCGCGTGAAATATATTGTGTGCAGCTAATAGGTGGGACGGGCGTTAAGGAGGACATAAATTAGTCGATGTTGTGTCGACGCCGACCATCTGTTTGTCGATATGTCACGGCGCAACACTAGTAGACCTGATTTATAGCCAGATTTGTTATTTTGTTTATTGTAATGAGAAAGTTATTTTTGTTAATACTTTTATACTAATTTTTGAATAGATATTATTAAGAGATTAGAAGCTTAAGCATTTATGTATAATTTATTTTTTAATCTATTCATAATTTTTAATGCGGGTTTTTACGTGCAATATATCATTATTAAAATTTTTAATAATTAATATTAATAAATGCTTACTTATAAAATAAATTAGAAAACATAACATAACTAAATGAAAACTCTTACTTTCAACGCCATTAATTATCATAAAGAACTGTCAGTTGATAATATTAAATCTCTCAGCTAAACAGGAATACATAAATTCTCTAGTTTTAACAACCGAGGCCACAAACGAGCCTAGCACGAGTTTGGAAGCTTTCAAGTCACAAGCGAGTACGTTGCGAAACCGGAGAAGAATAATTTACCAATAGAATGACTTCATTTGATGTATGACGAAAGGTGAAGTAATCTATTGATGGTTTATTTATATACTAGTAGCCCCCCGCGGCTTCGCTCGCATGCTACCCGCATAAAAAGTAGCCTACATGTTATTCCAGCACATGTACTATGTATATTCCAAGTTTAATTCAAATCCGTTCAGCAGTTCAGGCGTGACTGAGACACAAACATCCTCACAAACTTTCACATTTATAATATAGTAGGATAGCTACGTGGTACAGCTCTAATGAAAACACAGCCTAAATATTAATCAGCTGGTATTCTACAGTCACTTGTCATGTCAGGCGATGACAGAAGTTGCGTGACAATGTCAGAACATGTTTATCATTACTACGTAACTCGTGTTTGAGTCACGTAGCTACTAGCAAGATAAGTTATGAAATTCTTTGATGTCATTTTCTAATTTACAACACAGAAATTGAATTACAGCAGGAATGGCCAATGACGTCTGATTTTCCTTAACGATTTCAAAATAAGGAGAACTATTTTGTTATGGATATGCGCTGGGATGAAAAGAAATAGGAGTAAATGTATGCCAAAGAAAAAACGGATGGTCAGTGTGAAATAGGCTACTTGGATAAGACATAGTACTGATATGACAAGTAATAAATTGGTCAAGTGCATGTCGAATTCGCTCACAAAGTGTTCCGTAGGTAGCATTTTACATAGATATAAATGTTTATTGTATCCCCTTTTATTTTATTTTTATTATTTATTGTTACAGCGGCAATAGAAATACACACTCTTTAAAAATTTCAACTTACCTATTACGGATCATGAGATACGGATACAGCCCGCTGACAGGCGGACGGACAGACAACCCTGTGATAATAATAAATATTTGTGGACATCTGACTCAGCGCCATCTAGCCCCAAACTAAGCAAAGCTTGTACTATGGGAACCAGATGGCTGATAGAATACTTATATACTTTTTAGACCCGGAAGAAATATTTGCAGAACACAAATATTTCTCCCGTAGGGGGAATCGCCTCTTGCTTCTCAGCCGAGCACTCAGCCGCCACGCCACCGAGGTCGTCAGGATGATGATGATGTAAATAAAATAAATAAATAACACCCAACAGTCACATAGGTACATAGTCCTGACCACACACTAGGATTTCCTGTGTCGTGGGTATCAGAAACTACGAGTACTATGGTACCACAACACCCGGACCCGGGAGAAATATTTGCAGAACATGCAAACATTTCTTCCGCAGCGTGAATCGAACCCGCGCCTCTTGCGTCTCTGCCGAGGAATTGCCCGTCACGTCACCGAGGCCGTCATGTCTTTTAAATCAATGGTTATGATAAAATGTAACTAAGTAATGCTAGCCTTCCAGTTGTTATTTGTGTCGGCGAGCCCCCTTGCGTCTATACGACTTCTGCATTTGATTTTTCCAGCTTCTTAATTGCCACATATTTAACTGTCTGTGTATTAATGCAGCTTAGAATAAGATGACAAACCCATAGAACATAACAAGCATCTTGATGAAAATGTAATCGGTCTGAACATTCTAAAAATGCGGCAGTGGTTTTTACCCCACTGCGAAAAAGGAGGGTAATATGTTTGGGAAGCGATCTTAGCGTAGCTTGCTTAGACGTTCTTGATTGATCGTTGAAGTTAAGGAACGTTGTGCGCGGTCACAATTTGGATGGCCGCAAATGGCATTACGAGCTGAGCGCTTCCGAGCTTCGGAGGGCACGTTAAATTGTCGGTCCCGGCTTTTAAGTCGTTAAGCCATGACGGAGGCCTTTAGGACCTTTGACAAATGAGATGTTATTGAATTCGTCTGGATGATGAGAGTTTCCTAAGTACCTACACCCTATGGCAATTATTTGCCACTTATGTGGAAAAATATCAAATATGGCGGCTTTAAGAAGCCATTCTCAATGAATTAAGACATACTAAAATGGTACAAGTAATCACGATCCTCATGAGTAAAAAAATCATAATAATAAATGGCAGATTCTAAACAGTCGTAACCCACTTAATTTTATAAACGCGAAAGTTTGTGTGTCACCGTAGCGGCTGAACGCATTTTACTGAAACTTTGAATACAAAGTTTATAATCTGGAATAACACAGGCTTCTTTTTATTAGGTACATCGCTAGTTATTCCAAAGCTGAACTAAGTTTAGATTTGGAAAATTCACAACACATTGATTGTAATTTAGGAACCATTCTTACATGTTAAGTTTCGGGCTCTATAGTTATTTTTTACTCCGCTATCTTCAATTAGGTACTTATCTAAACATCGGAAAGATCTCGTTAGCCTGAAAAATAGGGAGATAGTGATAAAACGACTAGTTTTCAGTACGTAACACATTCCTTACCGCGCTCGCGCAAGCCATATGTTATTGTCACCATCCGTTGGATTAATTTAATTTGAACGATTTGTAACGTTCTCCTCTTAATTTATTTATTTTCTGTTATTTTGAACAAGATTTTATTTTTATTAGCTTTTTCCGTGACATCGTTACTTAGGAGACATTACTGGTTTAATTGATCGTTCATTGCACGCGTTGTTTTTCTGTCAAAAATGTATGGCACTTTTCGATATGTCAAAACTTGCTATGGTAATTGTTTCTCTATCGAGTCAAAGTTACAACTTATATTTTAAACTAGCTGCCGCCCACGGCTTCGCTCGCGTGGTATCCGGATAAAAATAGCCTTTATGTTAATCCAGCACATATACTATGTATATTCCAAGTTTCACTCAAATCCGTTTAGGTGTGAAAGAGTAACAAACATCCATACATTCATACTTACAAACTTTCGCGTTTACAATATTAGTAGGAATATATTTTGCTCAGAAGGCCACAGCGATTCTACTATCGGTGGCCTTTACTAAGTCACCCTGAGTACATCTTATTGGGCAAAGGACATGAGGTAAGGTGGGACATGTCTTGGAAGCACCGCACTTACAATCGATTTGGTCTGGATCCCTGTAACCCCACTTAGCAGGTCCAGATGTGGGTCGGTTGAGCGATTTCCAAATAGGCCATTGCAGATTTCAGCCTGGTGGTAAATGCTATGCTGGGATGATAAAGTCCGAAGGATGTGCATGTTTTGCCTTCCACAATTCGCTTATGGCTTCTGTTGCGCTTTTTGTTGTAGAAGAAGTCATCCTTAAATAGCTTTTACGGCTTTTCAAGCGAACTGGAGGCATCATCATTGATCGTATGTTGCCATCGTATGTTCCTGCTTTCTTTCGTCTATTGAACACGCAACCTCTCGACGACCTCGGGCGTTGGTTTTAAGTTATGTTATGGTGTGGCAGGTATTACTATGGTAATTAACCATCCGTCGTGCGTTAGTAAAATAATGGAACAAGGCATAAGTAGAATAAAGTGTGCTGATCGCCATCACTTATTCATGAAGAAAGCTGCAGAAAGATATAAAATACGGTATCTGCCGACTTTATGAATAAGCTAAGAAAATACGTGTCATTTCGTTTAGTTTTATACATTTTTAAATCCATTTTATAGAGTTTACGGATTATGAAACGTATTTACGGGAATCGTTGCGACCTTGCACGTCACTATTTTTATTATTTTTACTGCGCTCGTTGACTGCGGACTTTATATTATTTGAAAGATCAGAAGCGCGTGTTTGACAATTTTACGATAATGTTCTTGATTATTCGAGTTTATAGACGCAGTTGAATATTTTTATTTATCTTTATTTAAGCTTTTTTCGTAATCGTTGTGCTAACTCAGTCCGTTATTAAATTATAGCTCAGAGATAAAAGTTTTATACGAGATGTTTTTTGAATATCTATGATTATTATAATGATAATTTGTTATTTCTTCAACTAAGGGGTAGTCCAACATGGTCCATGTATATAGGCGATGGGCTGATCACCTCTCACAATCTCCCATTCATTATAGCGCTCGTAGCGTAGCTTGCTTAGACGTTCTTGATTGATGGTTAAAGTTAAGCAACGTAGTGCAAGGCCACAATTGGGAAGGGTGACCGCAAGTAGCATTACGAGCTGAGCGCTTCCGTGCTTCGGAGGGCACGTTAAATTGTCGGTACCGGCTTTTAAGTTATTAAGAAATGACGGAGGCCTTTAGATGGCCTAAAAACTCCGTCAAAAGAGTTGGCCACTAGCTCATACGAACTTACTTGCTTACCATAACTTCTCCATATCTTCACTTTTGATTTAGTCCTAAGTCACCATGGTTGACCATATCCATATCAACCATGGTGACAGGTGATCAGCCCATCGCCCATATAGATGGTCCATCTTGTTAGAAAGGATACCTACTAGTTTCTTTCTGTGAATAAATGTATTCCTTTACCAACACATTAAATGCCACGATATTTACCTAATAGATAACAATACTCAAAGTAAATATATAATTTTTCATGCTCTATGACTACAGGTGAAGGAAAACATCGTGAGAAAACCCGCGGCTTAGTCAGCTCCGCGAGTATTGACCATGTCTTTCCTGTGGACAAGGCCGACTAAGCTGAGAGGATGGAATAGGTGCTGGGTAAGCCTACTCCATCTTAATTCGTCCCGGGCACTACAGCGTCCTGTTATTGTGGGCAAAAGTTGCTTCCTGACGCTGTATCATCTACTATTGATGGTAAAAGGCCTTATGACTGCAGGACTGAAATATCTAAATATCCACATTGTCACAGCCCTAAGTTTAACCACAAAATATCTACATTCCATGGCAACAGTTCTAAATAGTGACACCACACTTTATAATTAGAGCGGTAACAAATCACGTATACATTAGCGACGTTCAAGACAGACGGCCGAGTACAATGAGGTAACAATTATCCCGGGATTCCGCGCTCCGTGTCCCGCGGGACCCGAGACGGATGCACACCCTAGTCTGGTGTAGGGTTACCAAATTGACTTTAAAGATATGTCTCTAATGTAATGCAAACGAGATTATCTTAATAGTAGCCAGAACGGCAGTATAACGGTGTCCATTAAAATATTTACATTTCGACATTTTGAAATAAATTCAACTCATCAAATTAAAAAAAAAAACTTACGTAGGTACTCTTGTTAATTGCAAGCTTTTTTTAATGCCTTGCACTTACTCTTGTACATGATGAACTTTGTCAGTAAAACTTCCTGAACAATTTTTTTCTTTGTTTTTGTTTAGAAGGAAATCTCTTTTCAAACAATAATGTTTGACAACTTATGTCAAGCGTACAAAAGGAGCCTCTATCAGCGCACAATTCCTTTCACCACATTGGCATAGAACTGTTTTAAGTACCCAGTGATATAAGTTTAACTTTTGCATAAAACATGGTGTTCTAACTCTAATAATAGGTACTGTGTCAAATCGCAGGATCAAAAAATGTGAAAATGTGAAAAAAATGTGATAATGTTATGATTACTTCTAAATTCTAAATTGCGATCTAAAGTAAGTTTGTATGAGCTAGTGGCCAACTTGTGTCGGAGTTTTTTAGGCCGCCTAAAAGCATCCGTCATGGCTTAACGACTTAAAAGCCGGGACCGACAATTTAACGTGCGCTCCGAAGCACGGAAGCGCTGAGCTCTTAGTGCCAATTTGTTATCTAATAAACATATACAACAAAACACAAGTAGTTAGTACCTAGAAGTAGATAAATTTCGCGCCGTAAAGCATGGTGTTCCCACAGGATCGATGTGCCTCATCACCGTGACAAATGTCGTTCCCGTGCGAGTCTGTGATGTGTTGCCGAAATTTTTTACCTCCCGTGATCTGTGTTCTCATACTTTGACAACGCTTTATTGTTTCCTGTTCGTGATTTTAATACGTTTGAGTTTTCCACATTCCGCTGAATTTATAGATTTTGATTTCCTGAGCAATTTGTTTGTAGTTCAGCTGCAGGATGCGAAAATACTTATTTTGATGATGACGTAGATTTGAGACGTTTTAAAATCCTCGAGATTTTGTTGAATAAAGACAGTTTAAACTTGCGTAAGACTTTGATCTTTAAATGAATAATTGTTACCCATGGACTACTTCTTTTTTTACCACACGTCAAACAAAACAAGGACTCTTTAAATAGCCGGAAACCACCGTCCGGAGTGGCGTGGTGGCGTCAACTTTTTCAGCCTCATTGTCAACCTATTCTGACCTTTCACTGGTGACTTGAAACATCTGTCAACACTTGAAAAATAGCAGCCCAACGCACATTTGCCAATGGATTGTAAGCCATGTGTCAGGGGAACTAGAGTTGTATTTTATGTGCAGCGAAAGCAAAGATGGCCGCCCGACATGCGTCAAACGCTTGACAGCTAGGGCTGCCAATTTAAATGAAACTGTAAAACGTTGCGAAGGACAGCGCGCGTCACTCTAGGGATCAACAAAAAATAATTAATAGCCCGGCTAATGAATACGACGGCTGTTTACTGCGGGACGGTCCGCAGAATAGCCTATAAACGTTTGTGTGAATGTTTTTTGTTGCGTAATTGATTATTTTCACTGAAAGAGTTTTTTGTGGTCGCTTTCAGTGCAGTTTTATTGAGATCGTTATTCTTTTTATGGCGTTGTTACTTTTGATAGGGTCTGAGCTTATTTGTGTTTGATAGTATTGAATGTTTAAGCTATGTTTTATAACGAGAAATTTTATTCTAGCTTCAATTTGAAGCTCTTTTATTTTGTTTCGCACTTGTGATAAAATACATTTTTGAAGAGTCCAATTAACTTTACCTTTTGCAAAGAGTTTGTCCCTTAGGTACTACATAAAGGTGGGTAATACATTCGTAGCAACAAAAATTTACAACCCTTGTAAATTATTCACAAAAAAACTTTAATGCAATCCGTACATTCCCTAGTGCAGAGTTAGCCCTGATTTATTCGGGCCATTTCCGTCCGCGCCGGTGGCGGCTCGTCGGTGAATTAACCAGCCATTCACGCTTTCTTGTTACAACGCCTCAGGATTGAGGGAAGGGGTCGTATGTTCCCACTTTTGGAAGTTTAAGGGAAAATTTATAACTATTACAACTGATGCTGGTGTCGTGTTATCCCATATTTTGATGCCTGGAAACAGTTCCTAGATGCTTTGAGGTTTTTTCGCGAATTGTCGAAGGCATTCGACTGTGTCCATCATAAAACATTAGTTAAGTACTGCACCGGTTTAATGAGGGTTGCTCTCGACCCTACTTACTTATGTGATAGAACGCAAAGCGTTGACGTTATTTTTTTTTAAATCTTTATATTTTAGTTTATTTTTTTGTTAGCGTGACAACCCTAGCTATTGACAAAAGTAGCGTTCGACTGTCGATTTGTTTCATCGATATTAATTTTCACCGCTATTGAAATATCAACAAAGACAAATTGCTTGAAGAATTGAAGCGAGGGGAACAGTATCTAGACATTTTGAAATAGCGAAGGATGTAAGACAAATTTACTAATTCTTTTTTAGTGGAGATCTACCCAAGTAGGTTAACCTCAAAGAGCAATCAATTTCTGTTCAACGTTAAAAAATACGGTTAATACGGTTATAAATGTATTAAGATAGCTTGTTTTTTTTTTAAACCGGCATTGCTGTCAACAAATACCTATTAAAGTTAATATATTCTAATTAGTTTCATAGTTTTCTCACCACACCACATGTTTATGTTAAGTCTACCGAGACCCTATAATGGTAATGGTTAAGCTGACAGGAACAATAACGATTTAACAAACATCTCCAATCCACAAACCAAACGATTCCCAGCTCCCGAGATTAAGCTTATAATAATAAACTTAGCGGATATCCGTAGCAACAGACAATTTACCTTTATCCCTTATTCTAACGTGATAAGGTTCAAATTAGGGTGAAATATCGGCCGCTTTGATCATAATAGGTGTTAGTTTTGCATACAAAGTAGGGATGGTATCCGTATTTGAGATCGAATTACGGATAGTATAGGTACGGGTTCGCTTCGAATATTTTTACATTTAGAACTAGGGCTTTTATGCTGCAGAATTTCTAGAAATACAGTTTAATAAAATTATCTTTTCTATTTTGTCTAGCTTGCGTAGGTCTTGTATATAAAGAGGGCATACCTATCATTGTGATAGCAATACCTACTTACCTGCATGTTGGTAGGTACTACAATTCGGAATTATATTGTTTTCGCAAACGTTATCAATAGAGAAAGTAAAAAGGTGCATACTCTATTAGAATTAATAAGATTACGCACCTTTCTGTGAAACTTTACTTTCCCCTTTTTTAAACATAGTATCAGTAAGTAAATAAGTTTGCATGAGTCAGTGGCCAACTCTTGTGATGGATTTTTAAGCCGCTAAGGCTCAAAAGGCCTCCGTCATGGCTTAACGACTTAAAAGCCGGGACCAACAATTTAACGTGCAACTGTAATGCCACTTGCGGTCACCCATCCAGATTGTGATTGCTCATTGCTTAACATCAACGACCAATCAAGAACGTCCAAGCAAGCTATGAGTAACTAAAAGAACAAGATAATATAAAGGATGTAAAAGATTAAACTTTTACACCACCCGCTAACTCGTTCCAAAGCCGTCCAACGTCACGTCAAGTGCGTGATTAAAAAACGGTAAAGAAAAATATCGTGAGGAAACCAGCAGCTTAGTCAGCTCCGCACGTATTGACCATTCTTTTCTGTCGGCTGCTGAGAAGTTGGTATCGGTGCTGGGCAAGCCTACTCCATCTAAATTCGTCCCGGGCACAGCGTTCCGTATAAATCATCTAATATAGATGGCAAAGGCCTTAGTTTTATTAGTAGTGGGAAGAGAAAATTTGTTTTTGGATTCTGTAAGTCCGTACATTTGCAAGTTACTTACGGTAGCTATATGTATGTACGGTGGTGTCCCCTCACTAGGCAACAAAGCCTAATTTGTGATAGTTAGCGGCGCACCGCTGTTTAAACAGGATGTTTGCTTGTTAGCGCCGTGTTTGCGATTGACGGCTGTTTTCGGAACTAATGGCGACGGACAGCTGAGGAAATCTCGGATTTGGGAGGCTTTACACTATCGAAGGGTAGTGAAATAGCACGCGGGTTTGGTAAACAAGGAGCTAGGTCTCCACTACGCCGTCACAGCACCATCATAGCCTCGGTACAAAACAGCAAAAAAGAAGGTTGTAAACAAGTAATATTTTGACAGACCTTTCCTTTGCTCTCTTTTTTTGAAGCGCTCGTGGCGTAGCTAGCTTAGGCGTTCTTAATTGATCGTAAAAATTAAGCAACGATATGCGCGGTCACAAATTGGGATGGGTGACCGCAAGTGGCATTACGAGCTGAGTGCTTTCGTGCTTCGGAGGGCACGTTAAACAGTCGGTCCCGGCTTTTAAGTCGTTAAGCCATGACAGAGGTCTTTAGGCGGCCAAAAAACTCCGTCACTAGAGTTGGCCACTCGCTCATACGAACATACATACATACATGCTCTCTTTTTCCCACTTTACGTGGGGCCAGCACAACATTTGTATTCTTCTTCCATTTCCCATGTTCCTTGTTGGGGACAATTTTTATTTTTCAATAAAATACACACGCTGTGAAAATTTCTACTCTCTACCTATTACGGTTTATGAGACACAGACCGCTGACAGACAGACGGACAGACGGACAGTGAAGGCACAGTAATAGGGTCCCGTTGGCACTCTTCGTGTACAGAACCTTAAAAACGCTTTCTTGAAGCCATGTTCTGAATTGAAAACAATAAGCATTTATTTTTCTTTGAATAGACAACAGAGTTTTATTAATTTACTTATAAGTAATTCAGTGATATTATGAACTGACTTAAAGAAGTTTAATAACTATTAAGAATTGAACAGAAGTGAAACTCCCGTGAAAGAAGTATACTCATAAAACTACCCACTGGAACATGTCTACAGCTTTTTTGTTTCCTCAATAAAACAACACCTTAGCACTAGTCACTGACGTCGCTAAATTCGTTAGATGTAGGCTCAGACCAAACAAAAGAAAAGACGGCGCGCCGCGAATAAAAGTGAAGCCACACAAAACCGTGCTCCTGCAAGTAAACATACACGCTCATGCACACACCTACACTAAAACCATGCTCATCGCTCTCGAGTCGTCGTCTAGTAAACTTAAAATTTAAAAATAGAATTATGCCTTCATAGTGAAAACTTGTAAAAACAGCATCAAATCACATAAAAAGTATCACGGAGTCACTTTTCATTTGTAAATAACATCGTTTGTTAATTATTATACTATGAATTTTAGTTTACTTGGAACACAAACCACATAGATAAAAAGGTGGCTTCACTTTTGTTGTTCGCGGTGCGCCGTCTTTTTTTTTAATTGGTCTGAGGATGTAGGTAATAAATAAACCTTATAGTTGTGTGACTGTGTTAGTTATCGTATTTATAGTAAATTATTTAAAAAAAGTAAGTAAGTTCGTATGAGCTAGTAGCAGACTCTTGTGACGGAGTTTTTAGGCCTTAAAAACCGGGACCTACAATTTAACGTGCCCTCCGAAGCACGGAAGCGCTCAGCTCGTAATGCCACTTGCGGTCACCCATCTAAATTGTGACCGCGCACAACGTTGCTTAACTTTAACGATCAATCAAGAACGTCGAAGCAAACTACGCCACGAGCGCTACGGATGGTAAAGTACTATTACTATTATAAATATGATTTCGTTAAGCTATAAATGGTGAATTGTTAAACTTTATGGACAGAATTTGGCTAATGTGTAGTATAAGTCCGCGAGTCTAAGAGGCCCACATGCGTTTCCCACAAGTGGTCTATAAAGTGCACCATAAGTGGTCCCTTCCTGATCACTCACTCCGAGGAAATAATAAATAATGTGCGAGCGCACATGTTTGCTAATACGTCACTCTGTGCACCCCTAGCACTACTTCAACCGACAAAAGAAATAAAGTGCGAGTCGAATTCGCAAGAGTCACCATGAGGCCACTAGCTCATACGAACTTAGTAACTTACGTACTAACTAAACATACAACTTAGTTTATAGACATTATGTATTATGCCGCCCGTAAAATATTCTTCGATGGAGTTAAAAAAAAAATTTGTTAAACAGAAGTCCTTTTAAATCTTTCTGTTCTCTTGGTAACTTATTGACAAAATTTGATATGGCATTAATAACTTAGATTTTCTAAAGGGGTTCTCCCTTGGGAACCCAATATCTTTACAACTCCATCACCGATTAAGCTCATTATGGTTCCCATCTAATCTTCATAGCATAATCTATTGACCTACCAAGTTTCATACAGATTGGATTAATGGTTCCAAAGTTATGTTCTAACAAACATACAACGCCAAATCACCCAAGTTGCCACTGAGATAGACTGAAATACCACATAGACTACTGAATGCTACCAGCAGTGGAAAGTCATCATCATCTTCCTGCCCTAATCCCACTCTATGTGGGTTTGGCATGAGTTTTGGCTAAGGTGTTTTATGACCGGCCGCCTGCCTGACGTCAACCCTCCTTGGGAATAACTTGCTCATTGTATCACATCATGTCGGAGAGGATACTATCCCTTAGTCGACTTTTACGACAAGCTCGGGGAGAGAAGCAGCTGGACGCATTCTATGTTTTTTCTTTACTCCCAGTCCAGCGAAGAAGTAGTAAGAATCAGCAGTGGAAAGTACAGCTCGAATTAAAAACCTTCGTTTCCCAGATTTGGAATCGACATAATTTATTTTTATACAATAACTTACTGAGCTACTTTCGATAGGCTACGCATACGTCACTTGTTGGCCGTTGCTGTCACGCTGACAGCCAGCGGCCAGTGATTGACAGGCGGCCACTTGCGCTGATTAATGCACTCCGCATTGCATGTAGACCGGTGTTTTTGACCGGTGCGCTGTCAAAATGAAGTTATACTGACAGCTCGGGTATTGTTTGCGATTGATGATGCGGAGTCGTTTTAAAAGGGTTTACTGAAAGAGCATTATAGGTAATGTTAGACAAGAAATCAACATGGCGTCTTTATGGCGTTTAATTTTATAAATTAGGTACCTATTGTATGTGCAAAATTTTACACAACATAACAATTACCTTTAATCTAGTAGAACACCTAAGAACTTCGTCCGCTTTTAGTTTTTTTTTTCACAAAAACGTCCCCGCTACGTCCTCTAGAAATTGAATTTTGGGAATTTTATTTTCTGAGTGCACCTACACAATAAGAAGAATTATGTTTCATACTTCTAGGACTTATGGTTTGATCTGTGTTGATTTTTAGTCAGTCAGTCGAGCAGTCAATTTATCTATTGAAGCTACTGTCACTGTCAAGTGAATATGCAAAACTATAGCCGTGACTATTACACTTTCCGAAGTTCTAAAACCAATTCAGAGTCGACTGGAAGCAACAATGACTCTACACTTATTCAAACGAACGAATGGAACCTACAAAATAGCATTATTCATATTGGACGGTGTTACACAAAAAGCAGGTTGGCCACTTAAGTGACCTCAAAAAATCATACACTACCCTAGTGTATCCTTACTTCTTACGTCTACACTAATATTATAAAGAGGAAAACTTTGTTTGTTTGTTTGTACTGAATAGGCTCAAAAACTACTGGACCGATTTTAAAAATTCTTTCACCATTCGAAAGCTACATTATCCACGAGTAACATAGGCTATATTTTATTTTGGAAAAAAATAGGGTTCCGTAAGATATTTGGGTTTTTCGGACACAAGGTGTAAAAAATCAACCAGAAAAGTTACTTATTTTGCGTACGCTGCCTAAACTATAAAAGATAGAACCATAAAATGTTCTAATTAATTGTAGATCTTATAAATATCTACAAAAAAGTCCGCGACACACTATACCCATCTATGTCGAGTGAGGCACAGCAACCATTTTTTTATTTAAAAATCTTGAATTTTTTTTGGACTACATTTAAACGCGTTTATTTTACTCATGCTATTAATCCTTATCAAAATAAATGATTTCATCACTAAGAACAGTTTATGGAGATAATATTTGGTCTTTGAATGATTAAAATTGGACGTTTGGTTTTGAAGTTATGGCGAAATTAATCTATAATATAAAAATGAATCGCAAAATGTGTTGGTAAGCGCATAACTCAACAACGCCTGGACCAATTTGGCCAAATCTTTTTTTAAAATGTTCGTTGAAGTTCAAGGATGGTTTTTACGGCGAGAAAAATTAGAATTATTGCTGGAAAAACCCTAAAAATAGCCCTTTTCTTTTTCCCATACAAATGACGAATGAACAGGACGAAGTCTGTCGGGTCAGCTAGTATATTATAAACTAGCAGCCGCCCGCGGCTTCGCTCACGCGGTACCCAGATAAAAAGTACCCTATGTCCCATTCCAGCACACGTAGGTACCTACCTACTATCCTCATTATTCATTATAATATAGTGTACGCTAAATGATGACTAAAGTATTGCCATCTCTTACCATTTCATAATGACAAACAGTGACAGGGCTAACTTTAAGCAATGGCTAACTTTAGCGAACGAATATGAATAATGGTATGTAAGTATATTCCGTAGTTTTTGCGTGAAAGAGTAACAAACATACCTAAATCTAAAAATTAAGAAATTTCGGTGAATTTAGTTAAAATTTTGAGAGTTAAGGTCATGGGCGCCGGCAGAAATAATTTCGTTTTGCCGTATATGATTGTTAATAAAAAGATGAAATTTTAGTCTGAATTTTTGAGACATTTACAAATTTCTGACTATTCATTATGAATTTATTATATAGGTACCCAGTTGTCACGGCTCACACCTATTTGTTCACGACGATCGAAATTTAAAAATTCTAAATTGGTGGGCCAGGAGTACCGGGATCGATATTAATCGATTTCCATTACTTCTCTGAACGCACCCTTTAAAGTACCGCTACTCTACACCAGATGGCACCAGCATAAATGGGATGGATGAACTTAACAGAGAAAGCGCAATACAGTTTCAATAATTCCTGTTGATCCCGAGATTCCCAAGGGGTGCAAGTGCACCCTCTGGCACCCCCTTGCCGGCGCCCATGGTTAAGGTAAACTTTACAAAACGCAACGATAGCGCGTCAAAATTTGATCAGAATTAGCAACGACATCTAGTTTTCATACGTAGAATTACGTCAGAACTCCATGAATAATCAAGATTAGAAACTTATTAGACCAGTAATAATTTATGCTTCCTTTCACAGGTAATTTGACATTGACAGTTCCTTTTCCATATGTTTTGTATCATCTATTACTAATCTTTGGTATCATCGCTGTCATAATGTCAAAATAAAAGTATTCTATTTTTCATGAAAAACATGCCAAAAATAAAGAATTTGCAGGTAATTATGACATCAACTAAATGAGAAAAATCGGCTCTTTAATTTGATATAGGTTATGTGCAGTTTTAGACCAAAAATTGATTCCAGGTTTTCATCCCTTTTCACCCCTTTAGAGGTTGAATTTTGAAAAATCCCTTCTTAGTACACCCCTACGTACCAAGGTTTACCTACACTGAAAATTTCAAGTCTCTACGTCCAGCGGTTTAGGCTGTGCGTTGTCTGTCAGTCAGTCAGTCAGTCAGTCAGTCAGTCAGTCAGGACAAAGATTCTTATAATATAAGATGCGAAAGTTTGTGAGGATGTTTGGATGTTTGTTCCTCAATCACGCCTAAACGGCTGAACGGATTCTAATGAAATTTGCTACAGAGGTAGATCATACATCAGAATAACATATAGGCTACTTTTTATCCTGAAAAAGGATCCCAAAATGGAAAAAGGATTCAAAGAAATAGTCAGGAATTGAACCCGCACCTCTTGCGTCTCAGCTGAGCACTCGCCGGCCACGCCACAGAGGCCGCCAAATGGGTCAGCAAATAGGTATTTTAATTACAAGCTTTGCTTAGTTTGGGGCTAGATGGTCCTGTGTGATATGTCCTCAAATATTTATTCATTTATACTTTTTCTCAATTTTGATAAAAACCATAAACTATTTCTGAAAGATGAAAGTCGCAGATACCTGCTTATCATCATCTTCCTGCCTTAATCTCATTCTATGTGGGGTCAGCACAGCATATTCCTTGGATCATGCTGTAAGAGTTTTGGCTAAGGTGTTTTATGACCGGCCGCCTGCCTGACGTCAACCCTCTTTGGGAATACTTGCTTATTGTATCTCATCATGTTAGAGGATACTATCCCTTAGTCGACTTTTACGACATGCTCGGGGAGAGAAGCAGCTGGACGCATTCTGTTTTTTCTTTACTCGCAGATACCAGCTCGACAGTGTGAAAACCAAGACCTATAGGTGCATAGAATTCGTTGTGTAATGTTGCTGCCGGAACACAATTTTTCATTCTTTGTGTAGATGTCGCTTCGTCACGCCCATTACAAGCTTCCCCAGCTCAACCCCATAAATTATGTATTGCTTTCGCTCTTGTGACTGCGGGCTCAGCTTTCACGGGCACTATTATAATGTAGATATACGTAATCTAGATCCCTACATTGATATTTAAAAATAAATGCTCTGTACCCGCGTCTTTTCTCTGACAAAGGAAGATAAAGATAAAGACATTAATTTGCTTTGAACATAGTAGGTGTAGGTACATAGTTACAGTTGTTTAAATTTGATTCCGTGCAACAGATTTAGTCAATTTTCACGACATGCAAATAATAATAATTATTTCAATGAATGTTAATTTTAATTTATTATTTAAAAGATAAATTGATTGAAAATAGTCAATATACAACGTGTAACATAATGTCCCTATAAGCCCGAAACGGGGGTGTTCTATACGTCATTGCGAACAACGTTTGTTCAACGACTTTTAAAATTTCAAAGGTTTTCATTCATGAAATGTCTCTTAAACTTTGCTCCAATACGTAACTTGACACAACATGAGGCATCCCTATTTACAGCTGTTTTTTGACCTTTAAGTGTGAACTCTAGATGAAACAGGTAACAGAACAGACACCATTAGTAAAATGCCTACCTACTTACCTAATAACGAGGTGGCTTAATAAGTAATTTCTATTTTTTTTTTTTTGAAGGCCTAGTGGTACCTTGGTATTTATTGGTAATTAAAATGTAAGGTCACATCACGACTAAAATCCCTAGACACCGTAAACATCCTTTCAGATCTCTTTGTTAAGTACCTAGTATAGGAGATAGGTATCTTACCTACTCAATTTTGTACCTACCTACTCGGGCCTTAAAGGTATCCTCAGTGGGTGCCAAGGAGTATGAGAGGATGTCTACCGTGCCTGAGGATAAAGCCGTGATACCTACTCAATTTTGTACCTACCTACTCGGGCCTTAAAAGCATCTTGAGTAGGTAACAAGAAGTATGAGAAGAGGTCTACCGTGCCTGAGGATAAAGCCGTGACCCTATTCCACTTTAGTTTTTCCAACGATGTATTATTCCAATATTCATTGGAGCATTTTTCAATGCAATTTTGTACCTACCTACTTGGGCACTAAAGTCAAAGGTTGTGACTTATCTGTCTTACTAATCTTCATTTTCATCGTGAACAGCCTATTTGTCATTGGTTGCATTGAAACAACAACAACAACTAGTGGGATGGCACCTTGCCCTAATTGGCTGTCGGTGCCTTTGCTAAATTCAAAATCCGCAACCGTCAACCGACACCGCACCGCAAGCGTTTGTTTAATAAAATCAAATTGGTTCCGTAGGTTTATTTGTTTTTTACTTTTCTTGATTGAACTACGTAATTGTTGGTAGGCTATTATGTAAGTAGGTAGGTACCTAGTAGCAAATGGGGATGGAGCACATGGTAGCATATTGGTATGAACCCCGCCTTCCCATCCTTAAGTCGTGAGTTCGAATCTATGGATTTTTCGATTCGAAATTTATGTGTGCAATATCAATGCTCTCAAACGGTGAAGGAAAACCTCGTGAGGAAACCAGGCATGTCATAGACGTGTGTCAAAGTGTACGAAAGGAACCTTCAAGGTGCACTCTAATCCTTCCACCACACTGGTTCAAAAGAGCTAGCGACACGGACACGACGACAGTAGTAGTAGTAGTAGTAGTAGTAGTAGTAGTAGTAGATGTATGGTGAAGTTTTTTTCCTTTTTTTTCCCAATCGGTATTTAGTGGGTTACCCCAGACAAGGAACCCTAAAAATTCGGCTTTCGGCAATAGGTACCTACTTTTGGTCGCAAAACAGATCGGATTTTATCAGTCGCAATTAGCATTCGTTCCTTGCAACAACTGCAACAAGCAATCTCTCGGTTCGCGTAACTAATTAACGATACGATGTCGGCTTTGTACTCAAACAGTGAGTATTATGATATGGTGTTGTGTGTGTGTGTTGGAGCAGCACCAAATAATTAATAGCTTAGTAGCGGCGCGTCAGCTCTACAGAGAGCGTTATCCAGGGCGGCCATTGCCATCTTACGGGCTATTTTCTGGGATTGGTGAACCGTCTTCTCTCGACGGGATCTTTCCACCGGCGCACCAGTGAGGGAAGACCGGGAATTCGGTGGTGTGTTGTACCTACTTCCCTTTGATGGATACCGAGTACCTACTGTGTGTGTCAACAGTGATAAAATTCAGTGATAGGTAGGTATGATGATAGGTACCTAACCTATCACCCTACCTAGTAGGTACCCCATTAGTACCTAGCTTACTAATAAAAAATGACAAAAATAATTTTGTGATTGTGAATGTGAATGTGTACCAGTAATACCAACCTCCTAGGTACCTACATACCTACCTAATACCTACCATGTCAATTAGCCGTGTTCCGAGCCAACCAAGAAGAAGGGAGAAAAGGTATAACTTAACTTTTCCTGTACCTAGGTCCTTAGGTAACTACCTAGGTAGATGTAGGTAGGTAGTTGTTTTTTTATGTGTGAAAGATATCGTGATTTTAATCTTCGACTTTAATTTCTACGTAGAATTAAAAAAATTGCAAATTCTTACGAAAACTTTGGTGATTACACCTAGGTACTTTTTGAAACTTGCCGCGCGTTCAATTGTCTGCGTATGTGTGGGTCCGACGCGATAGGAGGGTGCGCGTGTGTTTGTTACCTACGCAAATGGTAAACAAACACATAGGGTTGTCACAAATTTCTCATGAAATAATTTGTTTTTAATTGTATTGGAATTTCAAATATGATGTATTGAACTTTTGCACACGTCAATGTATTCAAGTGCTCGGTCTGAATACACCCCTTTCGGGCTTATAGGGACATTATGTTACACGTTGTATAAACAAATCAGGACTAACACATAAATTTAAATTAAAAACAATAAGTACATCAAGCAAGTATTCCCAAGCAGGGTTGACGTCAGGCAGGCGGCCGGTCATAAAACACCTTAGCCAAAACTCTCACAGCATGATCCAAGGATCATGCTGTGCCGACCCCGCATAGAATGGGATAAGGGCAGGAAGATGATGAAGTACATTAATTCGTTGTCAAGAATTATTTAATGGAATAAAAACAATTATATTTATGCCAATTTTTGAGAACTTTATTTTAGTACTCAGAGGATTTTTGAGAATACTATTATCACTTAGTGGTACGAGGCTTTCTACCAGTGAAATATGTAAATGAGTGATCATCGAGGATCATCCCCTACAAAAATACAAACTAGTGAAGATTATTATGTACCATGAGGTTTTTTACTTAGAACAAGAACTAAAGGGAAAACTAAAGACTGGCGTTGGTGAGCCCTTGGTTTATTTTGAGAAATAGTCTAACTCTGACTCGTAAAACCGAATTCGATTCCCGTTCGACCTTTTTGTTTATTGATACAAAAAAAAGGAAAAAAACATGTGCGCTATAAACAAACCATTTCAACGTCAAACATTGTCCAAAACACGTGTATTTTACATTATTTTATGGAATAGATGTAAAAACGCAAAATACACATGCTGAAACCTTTTTTGCATGGTATAATTCAATTTTACGGTTGATAAGAAATCTGGCGCCAGTCATATGTCAGGAGTCAAGTCCTGTCTTTTTTTGGTGGTTGACCAACTTTCGTCACCTGTCTAAGGGGCGCCTGTTGAAGTGCCTGAGTACAAAAAATCAGAAGTGGGTAAACTGAACTTCCGGCCTTTAACATGATATTTGAGATACGACGTTTTACAAAGAAACGGGTCGTACAACATCAGTGTATTACAATATATTAAATTTTCGAATAAAAAACATTTTTTGCGAGTACATTCATAACTACAGAACTATTTTTATTTTCTCTCGTTCTTGACGCAATTTATCTCCAGAGATTTTCATAAAAGAATTTTACCTGTTCTACGAGATCGCAAGGTACTCATAATCATAACATAAAGTTGAAGCGAGGAGCCCCTGAAATAACAAATATCCTGGAACTTGCTATAAAACTGATATAACTTGATTCTCGACCTACAACCGGCTCGTTTCCGGTGAGTTCGCCTCGGACATAACCGTTTCCCTTTCAGGAGAATAAAAATTTAGCACCGCACTGGGCCGTGTTCCTGAATTATTGGGCAGCTCTTCAGATAGAGCTGGACCGTATCACAAAACCTGAAAAAAAAACAAATAAGGAAATGAAAAATATTATTTTATTAGAGGTCCGAAAGCTGGTTCCTCAAATTCTCAATCAAACCGCAGAAGGGCAGAAAATAAAATATTTAATTATTAATTTACCAATTTTAATTTAAATGATTTTTTAAAAATTATTAAAAAAAAAATTAAAAAAGTTTGTTTTTGATTTTCCTTAAAATATGATATCTGAATCGTTTTAAAAATGTATGACATTAGTCACTCTGTGCTAGGTTTGGTCCACAAAAGTGTAATAACTTAGTCGGATTTTGTTACAAAAAGCCGGAAAGCCATCTCTCACAACCGACCTTTTGCTCATTCCATTCGTCCGCACGATCGTTTGTAATAAGGATTTATAGCGCCGAGTACATGATGGATAAATTTGCTTAATTTTTAACGCCGAAATGTTTCATTTTATCATTGAAACGTTTCCTGCTCTGAAAGCGTTATGAGGATTTATGACCAAAGTTTCCAAAATAACGTTTAAATAAAATGTGAGAAAAGATTAAGCTGTGATAAATTATGATTTTAGGTCACATCTTGTTTCGTCTATTCTTTACTATTATTAACTTGAGGTTTTCTGTTCGTTTGTTTGTTGGGCTTAATCTTAGAAACTTCTGAGTCGAATCATTTGATTTAATATTTAATTTCTACGCCATTAAAAACACATCCAATTATATATTCACAAAAATCTAGGTAGTAGGTACCTAAATCAATCTGTCTGTCTGGACTTAACCAGAATCAACCAAAAATACATTATCTGGCTTAAGCCAAGTTAAGCCCATAATAATAACCCTGACTAGATAATGTTTTATCTACGCCATCAGCATAATATTAGTAACCTATTTCAGAGTAAATTTTACGACCAAATCCGGGCTTACACAACTAACTAGCTATTACTTAAACCGGTACAATATTACTAAACTAATATTCACTATCAAGCTGACATCCGACTCTATGATCGTGGAGTTATTAAATCGAGACTTACGGCCCATATCGTAAACAGCCCCAAACAATTAAGGAGCCCGGCGCATAACGTAAGTGGTGTATATTATGGTAGGTACCGTCAGAAAACGCCCTTACCTGGATGCTACTTACGACCTTTTGACATAAAATTTTCCTAAGATAAGTTGTTTATAATTCTGAATATGTATATTCCAAGTTTTATTCAAATCCATTCGGTCATTACGCCATGATCGAGGCGCAAACATCCTCACAATCATCATCATCAATATATAGAAGTCCACTGCTGGACTTAGGCCTTCAGCCTTTAGCTTGACGCCTCCAGTCTCTGCAAGCAGCTTTTCGCAGATCGTCACTCCACCTAGCCGGAGGGCGTCCTACATTACATTTTCTGAGTCGTGGCTTCCACTCAAGAACTCGTTTACCCAGCAGTTGTCGTTCTTCAGCATATGGCAAGCCCACTGCTACTTTAGTTGGCTAATTCTCTAAGCTATGTCGAGCTTGGTTCTCTGTAGGGTAGAATCGTTAGGTACCCTCACAATCTCTTCCATTTTTAATTTTGGTGTTAATATTGTTTTTGATCATAGAAGATCACCAATAATCCCAAAATATTCGAAATACATTTTTTTTATCCAAGTTTTAGTCCAACGGTACCAAAGGTTGGTACCTCGCATTAACGGTCCGTATCGTATTAATAGCACATCATCGAGATAGCCCGCGTTACGGAGCTTAGAATGGGCTGAGTGATAAATATTTCACCGATCGATATTTCGCCGCCATTATGGACTTATAGCGGTTTAAGGTTAAAAAATCAGTCAAGTGCGAGTCGAATTCTGTTCGGGGTGTTCGGCCTTATAGCTACTTTTCGTAGACAACTGCATTTAAGGACGCAAATTTTATTATAAAACACTACCTATGTCCAACTATTAATACAGTTTCTCGCATTGCGTATGTATTGCAAAACATTATTATTGCACATTTTGCTCCTAAAAGCTTTAAGATTATTTTCTTAAATGTCGGATTAAGGTACGGCTACAGACGGTAGGTGTGTAAATACCGCCTTATACATGTAATGTGCTTAGTTTTGTAGGTGAAACCATCGTAAACTTTATTATGACTATTGAACCGCAGTAAGCTTTTAAAACGATATTAATAACTTTGAACGGTCTTAAATGTTAACATTCGGCATTTAGGTAAATGAAGTACGGCAAAGGTCACTCGAATTAAAATAACTGAGTTTGCGGACAACTGTCGCTTAACAACAATCTTTTTTAATTGACACTTACCCACTTTTATGTAAATCCGCGTTGACGGCGCCGCTGGGTGTCAGTCCGTCTGACAGCTGACAGCTCTGACACGGTGACAAGTGACAGCCGCGTTCACCGGGCAATTTGCGAGCGAGCGGCTGCAACGAGAGAAATATTATTTTTTATTTTTCGGCGCGTCAGTTCGCGTCATGAGCTAGTAGTGGGTTCGATGGTGTTAATTTTATTAACCCGAGTGTAAGTGCGTGCGTTGGAGTTGAAAGTCAATTTACTGAGAGTTGACAAATGAGCAATTGGATCCTTGGATTCCATCTTAGGTGACTGTGACATCTTTTTGACATGTAATTATGCTACAAATATACTTTGATTTTGGCTTGACTTTAGGTCTACAAGAACAATTCTGTAAATTTTGACAGATTGAAAAGACAGATTTCTGCTTAATAAAAACAAGTCTCTAAAAGTACCTAAATAAAGTATGTAATAAGACAAAATATATTCTACAAAACTAAGTAGGTGTTACTTGTAAGGTTGTCGCATTTAAGAAAACTCAAGGGTAAAGTATTTTACCTATTTCTATATAATAAAAATTCAATACCCTTTGAAAGTCTTTCAAAAGCGACTCTTCCGTCAAAACTTCAGCTTTCCCAAGAGTTACTAAACGACCTCTCATAAAAATAACCTTACATTAACCTCACCCCTTTAAGATACAACCCTCTTTCATATTTTGAATACCTCTTAGTACTACGCTTATGTCACTGTCAAGTGATTGCCAATGCGAAAAGAACTTTACTGCTACGGATTAGGATTTAATTTGGTGTGCCTAAAATAATTTAGAATTGATTTTTCCAGTAACACCATTGTAGTTGGATGATAATTAAGTTTGATTTTAAGTAAACATAGTCTACTTAAAATCGTGTAAGGAATATGGCCGATCTTTGATGAAACATGTGATTTGCAAATGTCCTACTACACTTCTTTATTTTATTTATTAAGGACACCCAACAAAGAAGTCACATGAAAGTTATGAATAGAAGTTAATAAAATCTTAGATCTATGGTGTTCCTCCAATTATAGGATACCATAGCATGTGTTAAGTTAAGCTCAGCATAGTGTGACCTCAACATCATATTTCACCTATCATCATGGTTCACCATATTCATTTTGGGAGTCTTAGATCAAGAGTCATCATTTTCCTGCCCTTATCCCACTAGGTGGGGTCGGCACACCATGTTTCCCTCTTCCATTTTCTCCTATCAGTCGTCATCTCCGCACTCACTCCTTTCACACGCATATCCTCTTTCACACAATCCATCCATCTTAGATCTTAGATCAAGAGTGGCTGCAAGTTTTCTTATGATTACTTGTGGTTTTGCCCACCCCGTTAGGGATGCGGGCGTGATAATATGTACCTAATTACCTATGTATATTTCACAATCCAATCCATCAACCTTTTCTTTGGCCTACATTTGCCACTGAATCAACTCAAATTCAAATTCAAAATCCCTCCTAACGATACCACGCTAGCCTCTGCATCAGGGGTACATTGGAAGTGAAATATACGTTAGTACAAGGTAACCTCCTAACGACACCACGCTAGCCTCTGCATCAGGGGTATATTGGAAGTGAAATATACGTTAGTACAAGGTAAGTACTAGCGCCTCTTCCATGGCAGTGTTATAAGAATTTACGCATCACTTACCCAGCGGTAATGCCGCATAAAATCTTACGATCGCTCAGTCGTAGGTACGTATTGACGTTTACCTTACCGTCATTTCTTATTAAACGTACACCGTCTTATGACGACCGTAGCAACCGTAGAATTAAATAAATAAATAAATAATAATAGGACGGCCTCGGTGGCGTGGCGGGCGATTGCTCGGCAGAGACGCAAGAGGCGCGGGTTCGATTCCTGCTGCGGAAGAAATGTTTGCATGATCTGTAAATATCTCTTGTGGTACCATGGTACTCGTAGTTTCTGTCACCCACGACACAGGGAATCCTAGTGTGGGATCAGGACTATCTATGTGACTGTTGCGTGTTATTTAAAAAAAAGTATGCATTTTACGACGGTAGCCATTTCTTAAAAACCCCGGGCTATACCATTTTGTGCTGAACTCTTCGTGTTTGGGGGAAATTTCAATTCAAGTTCCGTATTTTATGAAAGGTTTGGTATAATCTTGTTTTGCTTTACAAGATTATAAGGACGTAATACCTACTATAGGAATAACTGATTCGTGACAACACTCAATAGGGGCTTACACTCAAATTCACGTAATAGGGTCGACTGAGTTCTCAATAGGGTTGACTAAATTGTCAAGTTGACCTAAAAAGAAACAAAATAAGTCCCGGAAAGCCATTTTTGTTCCCGGGTATAAAACAAACGAAATAGTGTTTTTCCTTTAAATAAAATGTTTATTTTGTGTAATATAGAAATATTTGCAAAACATACGAACGTTTCTCCCGTAGCGGGAATAGAACCCGCGCCTCATGCGTCTTAGCCGAGTTCGCCCGCCACGCCACCGAGGTGCTAACCTTGAAAATAAATAGAAACTTTTCATAAAAAGAGAAGCTCCCAAATGGACTTTAAAGCTCACGGTTCAAATGTCCTTAGTCGGTGGTACTGGACAATTGGCAGATATGAAATTTCTACAGCTTATAGAGTATATTAAAGTAAATCATTTGACAAAAAACTAGATTTTATTTTAACTCTGTTTTGTTTAAATTAAATAATTAAAAGTATTGCAATGGCAATAATGACCGCGGCGCCGGCTACAGCAACAAATATGATAGAGATGTAGTAGCTTAAATTGATGATTTCACGATTAATAATCGATACTTGTTACAACATTGCAGAAAGTATCGATTACCTATAAAGATAATATCGGAGTTAAATGATATGCGAATGATAATACCTAGAATCCTGCTCAAGAAAAAATATCCGGTCCTGCCTGACAATATAACTAATTGCTTATTGTATCTCATCATGTTGGAGGATACTATCCCTTAGTCGACTTTTACGACATGCTCGGGGAGAGAAGCAGCTGGACGCATTCTATGTTTATTCTTTACTCCCAGTCCAGCAGAGAAGTTAAAATATAGCCTATGTTATTCCGTAATAATCTACTGATAAAAGATTTTTTAAATCGGTTCAGGATTTCAAAATCAGGCCAGGAAAAAAATATACATGTCTAGTTCCTAGTTCCTTCCTACCAGTCAGACGGCTTTCAGACTTCCTTTGTGTTGTTCGTGATAATCGTTGCGTTTCTTGGTGCTATTATTTACCTAACCTGGCTGTGTACTTAAATATCAAAATAAATTCTTAAAATGATGAAATAGATAGGTATGTGTAATCTGGTGCCCGTTTCATGAAGCTACATTAATCTGTTTTATTTAAGAATTCTCAATTCATAATATATTAGAATAAATTATATTTTCGTTAATGGCAAAAATCCTAACTACTTATCGATTCTATACCTAATAACATTTTTGCTATTGATTCCACTCGCAGCATAATTGACCGCACTATCAAATGAGTGTGAATGACGTTTATTGATGTCATGAACATGACCTGATGTACCTTTATTATATTATTTTAAATTCTTGAAAGCTGATTGTGTGTGATTTGTTTATGATTTATGCTATATACAAGTGATACAGGTATAATACAAAAATGACCATTGTTAATGTTATGTTGAACTCTTGGAAGAAAATGTTCCGAGGTTGAATTTTTGATACTGTCATGTAAGCGTGTCTTGAAAAAATAAATATTATGTCGGTTTGTGCTGTCCAACTTTGTCGGAACCAGGCAGGAAATCGTGATAATAAAAAGGGAATCACATTCTATCGGTTATTTTTATAATTACCTGCTGTATTATAGAGAAAAAACAATTAATAATTTTGATATTTTGACAGCTTGTAGAATTGAACTGTGTTGCCGGATAAAAAGTGGGGTAATTCCCCAAAATTATGGGAAACTTACGTAATAGTAGGTATTAAAATTACACTTCACACTAATATTCTACTAATGTTACTACACTAAGTTTGGATGTTTGTTACTCAATCATGCCAGAACAGCTGAACGGATTTTAATGAAACTTCGAATAAATACAGTTTATGACCTGGAATAACACATAGGTTTTTTGTATTTTACATTTTCATTTGTATTTTGTAAATGTGTGCTTGTATTTGGTCGTAAGTTTATTTCTGTAAATGAATGTATTTATAATAATATTTCTAATAGTAATATTTTTATTTTACTTTTTATGTATACCTGCGTAAAGGTAGGTAGGTATAGTAAAAAGTGGGGTTACTTTTAAGCTAGTTGGTATCCCTAAATACACACAAGTCATTGTGTGTGTAACAGCTGATTTGTAAAACATGAATTTGCTGTTGTATAACTGACATTGACTTTGTTATGATATTTCAATTTGACATTAGCGGATGTATCACATCTCACAAGACTACGATGGGGTGGCCAGAAAAGAAAAAATGGCAGTATAATTATTATATTAAAATTATAATAATTTGATTAATTCACCTCACAATTCCATCATATTATGAATAGATGAAGCATTTTTAACAGTGTTTTAATAACATATCCGTATTTCCATTGTTTATTCTTCATTTATTTTCAAATTGTAACTGACTTTTAACAACTATTTTTGTGAAATAAAAAAAAACTGAGGAAAATTAAAAATTGAAATTAATCTGAGAAATAATACAAACAATAAGCTTTCAAATGATGATATTTTTGTCACTGCTAATGATCGAGTACCACCTTTGAACCGTGACCTTTCAATAGAAACAAACATAACCAAACAAACACTTCATGTTTTATCTATAATTTGGATATCAATACTCATCTTATAGTTCTCCCCTCTCATATCCCTTTATTACGCATAAAATGTCCACACGTTGAAAGCTCCATGGTGTTTATGTCGCCATAACAATAAGTTAAACTATTGGGTGGGAGTATGAGAACATTGTATGGAATGTATGATTCCATTAGACTGATCTCGGTTCAATTGGGTTGGGAATTTGAAATGTCATTGTCTGTTCGTGAAACTATAAATATCTATACCTATAAAAGAGCTTAACCTGACTGACTGACTGATTCAAAGCGGCCTGAATGTAGACATCTCGTTCAGGAAAAGGTTTATATAAGTTTGAGGACGAAAGAAAGATAAAAATGATAAACATGACCAACGTAACATAAGGCCGAGTCACTGTAGCCGAAAACGGCTAGGTAGTTATCTACCTACTGTTACGGGCAATTTGAGAAGTGCGGTCATTATGAATAATGACCGGTCTGTCTGTATACAGAACGTCCGTATTAAGTCTTGCTATGCTACACAGTTTTTACTTTTGCAGTTCTCAACGTGTCATTTGTTTTATGTAATACCTGTGATGTTTTGTTCCAAAATAATAATAAAAATTTGGAATTCAGCAGCAGAAGTGAGCAATTTAACCGTACATTCACATGTTATGATTCAACTTTATAAAACCCGACAGAAGTCTAACAAAAGGAAATAAATAAAACAATATAGATATTATCTATTACCAATAAATCAAGCCCTCGCTACGATTGAGCAATAAATACCAATGAGTTTAATGTTCCGCTGTACACGCGATAACTGTCAAACTGTGCCGACGCCATCTTGTCCGCCATCTTGATTTATGACATTTTATTGTGAACTGTCAATAGATAACGTAGAACTAGGAATTTAGATAGTGTTCATGTTTCAAATTATTTTAATTGTGAATGCCATTGCTACTGTACTCGACGACTTCTGTGGCGTGGCGGACGAGTGCTCGGCTGAGACGCAAGAGGCGCGGGTTTTATTCCTGCTGCGGGATAAATGTTTGCATGTTCTGCAAATATTTCTTCCGCTGGATGTTGTAATACCTATGTATTTACAAAAAAAAGCATTTAATAAGTTTTTTATCAACCATTTGGTTCTCAAAAAAGCTTTGCTTGATTTGGGGCAAATGGCGTAAAATTGTCATAAATTTTTATTTATCTTTTGAATAAACACAATAGAACCGTTGAAATATTGTTACCAGCTCAATGACAGCAATCGCAGTAATGTTTCAATTGTTCTAATGTGTTTTCGATGAGGCCATTGTAACATGGCACATCGATTATTTACGAGCTATGTGCCACTGTCAGCGGGTCACTATTGACAATTAAGAGCACTGGTCTAGTGGAAGCCCCGCCTTCCGACCCCAAGGTCGTGGGTTCAAATCCTGTGCACCAAATTTTTCTGAACTTGATTACTTACTTATTTGATACATTCAAACAGTAAGGAAACCGACATATCTTAAAGGTAAGTTTGAAAAACATGTGTCAAATGCACGAAAGGAGCATTTGAGGCGCACTTTAAATCCATTCTACACTTGTACGAATAATCCTACTAATATTATAAGTTATGTTACGCGAAAGTTTGTATGTATGGATGTATACATGTATGGATGTTTGTTACTCTTTCACTCCTAAACGGTTGAACGGATTTGAATGAAGCTTGGAATGTAGTACATGTACTGGATTAACATTATAGGCTATTTTTTATCCGAGTACCACGCTAGCGAAGCCACAGGCAGCAGCTAGTAAATAATCAAAATAAAAATTGTTTATTTCGTACAACTTAAGATCGATATTGGTTCGTAGCAAAATAAAAACTTAAAAATAATGTTAGTGACAAAGGGAACATAAAACAACGCATACAACCAACATAAAGTGATCATCAGGTTGAAGGGTAGACTGCTGGGATTATTCCAAGTATGAGGCTTGCCCACAGCAGTGAGTACTATAGTACGAGCAGTGAGTACCGATGTCGCCAAATAATATATTTGGCATCCCCGGTGGTAAGTGAGTTCTACCAAGTCATTTGATTTCTATCTTAGAGCAGTCACTTAATAAGACAACAAGAGTCAATAGTACTCGCCACTTGACAGGAAGGAATAAAAGAACTTGGATAAAGGAGGCGATTGATAAGAGGCGTAAAGGTATGCGCCCATCACAGCGGTGAAGGAGTGGACGCAACGCACTCGTAATATTAAATTTAACACCAGTTTATGCCAACATTTCTACAAATATTATATAAATGAAATAATATTTATTTGTATGTTTGTTTGAATCACGACTAAACGTCTAAACAAATTAGAGTCTGCCTTCCGATATTAAGGTCGTGGGTCTAAACCTGAAAAAATTATATTCGCTATACCAGTACTCTCAAACGGCGAAGGATACCATCGTGAGAAAACAAAAATCAATCTAATGAACGCAGCTTCACAGAAATAAATAAATAAGGCTTTTACCATCTATAGTAGATGATTTATACAGCGTCAGGAGGCAACTTTTACCTTCACAAACGGGACGTTGTAGTGCCCGGGACGAATTAAGATGGAGTAGGCTTGCCCAGCACCTATTTAAATAAATAAATACATTACATAAATTTGTGGACATTTCACACAGCGCCATCTAGCCCCAAACTAAGCAAAGCTTGTACTATGGGCACCAGATGGATGATAAATATTAAATAAATCGCTCTGTATGTTGCGCGCTACGCTCTCAAAGTGATGGGCGCACACCTTTAAGAAGAATAAAGCCGCAATAACAATACGTCAGGGGCAGACGCCGCAATTTACGGAGGAACGGGAACTGGCTGGAGCTTTAGAATATTTACCTCAATTGACAGCTCTTGTTAAAGAAACGTGACAGACGATTTTAGAACTGCTTAAGTGTCCAAGTGATCCCAGTGATTTTAAGGAATAAAAGATTTTGACTTTGACTTTTAAATAGCTACTGTCTAATTACTACTGCTACTAACGTTGGTCATTATTTACACCAAAATGCATTTTTTTGACATCTGTCAAAATAACCTATGGGTTCTGAAGCACTCAACGAGCAGAAATCTTGCCGACTTTTACATTGAAAAAATTGTATCTACCTAAGTTGACATGAGTTGGCTTGTGGCATAAGTTACCACATTTTTTTCAATGTCTGTCTGCAAGAATTCTGCTCTTTATTTTGACAGGTGTAAAAAAAATAAAGATAGGTACCTATAGGGAAATAAATAAATAAAGAAATATTTTTGTAAACATTTGACACAGCGCCGTCTAGTCCCAAACTAAGCAAAGCTTTTACCTACTATGGGCACCAGATGGCTGATAGAATACTTATAGTATACTTTTTTTGTAAATACGTACTTATAACACCCAGACCCGGAAGAAATATTTGCAGAACATACAAATATTTCTCCCGTAGTGGGAATCGAACCCGCACCTCTTGCGTCTTAGCCAAGCACTCGCCCACCACGCCGCCGAGGTCGTCTTATAACGTCTGAACAACCACATTCCACATTCAAAGAAAACATGGTTTGGTAGATACGATTTGAGTTAGATTATTTTGTACAAATAAACATACATTTTGTAAATAAATATATTCTGTCATTAATTTTATTCTTGTTTCAACAATTTTTTTTTGTAATTAGTCTAAACGGAGCTAGTTATTTCAGTACGAAACGGATGAAACTGAAATGTCATTAGCGTCACCGGTTTCAATAGAAAGGCTGGCAGGGCCGCGACGCCAGCGCCATCTATCAACGTCGCCGCTTTATGAATGTCCTGTCAAATCCTTATGAAAAATTTAATAGAAAAAGTTTGACAGTGACAGTCCTTTGTGACAGTTTTAAATTTTAATAAGCAATTCTTGGGCGAGGGGGAGTAATCAGGGGTTAAAAGCCCTTTGTTTATAATAAGCTGTGGAAAATAACTCCTAATAACTTTTTGGAATATAATAGGCTATGTTAATGGATTTTTATAGGGTCTTATGGATTTGTATTCGAAAATACAAAAATCGAAAAAAAGTTTTTTTTAAGAGATGCTTGGGAACGGAGTCTTTCAATCAAATCAGGCTCATGTTGGTACTAAGTGGTATAGCTTATATTATACATGACGTAAGACCCCCTCCTACACACAACTCCAAAATGGAAAAAAAATGTTAAAGGATAACCAGGCGCTTAAATACTTCTTAGACATTAATTTATGACAAGACAGTTTATTTGACTTATATAAAACTAGCTGTCGCCCGCGGCTTCGCTCGCGTGGTACCCGAATAAAAAATAGCCTATATGTTAATCCAGTACATATACTATGTATATTCCAAGTTTCATTCAAATCCGTTCAGCCGTTTAGGCGTGATTGAGGCACAAACATCCAAACATCCAAACTCACAAACTTTCGCATTTATAATATAAGTAAGATTTTGATGATTGACAATGTCATTCATATCAATCGGGTCGTCAGCAGCTCTCTTTTTCTAGCAGGGCTGTGGGTAAGGGCCTCTAGCTGGACCGATTTCATGATTTTTGATTTGTTGGATTTATCTCCGCCTGCATTATTAATTCTAAGGCGGTACGAAGTTCGCGGAGTCAGCTAGTTATAAATAAATTCAGTAATAAATATGGATAAAACTAAATTTATATACATGATTAATCGAGAACATCGATCATTTTACTAATTGCGAATATAACAATATTTATTATTGCAAACATTACAATAAATCGGCTGATTACCGGGTCGTTTAATTGTAATTTATTATGTTCACTTATCCTCGAAAAAATGTCGTAAATAAGCTCCAACCCTTAACAATACAAATCATTGTAAGGCTCACACGTGACCGAGCAGAAGCGAGAACGAATTACCGGGGTAACGTTTTGTCATCTGAAATACATCATGGCAAATCATCATCAAATAAGCGAAATACCGAAGCGCTCGTGTCGTAGCTTGCTTAGACATTCTTGATTGATCGTCGAAGTTATGCAACGTTGTGCGCGGTCACGATTTGGATGTGTGACCGTAAGTGCATTTCCGTGTTTTGAAGAGCACGTAAGCATATGTCAAGTGCACGAAATTGGCCTTTGAGGCGCACTTTAAATCCTTTCACCACACTGATTCTAAAGAACAAGTGACATGACTAGATAGACTATCAAATGAAAAGTTTCTCATAATCATCCCATCATCGCTATCATTATTATCCAATTCTAAATGTCCTCAACAGAAATGTCAAATGTCAATGTGAAATGTCAAGAAATCAGTGAGTACAGAGATGACGGCAAATAGAAGGAAACAGAAGAAGAGAACATGTTGTGTCGACCCCACATAGAGTGGGATAAGGGCAGGAAGATGATGATGATGATGGACAGAAATGTGGCTGGATGACTGGGCACGTAGCTCCAACACACAAATCATAAACAACCTTGAACCAACGAATTGACCCAGGTCTAATATACGAGGAATTCGAACACATATGCCTATATCCATATTGACGACAAACCATGTCACATTCTGAAGATGTTGGGACTGCCTCGATTCTGCTTCAGGGATATTTGCAGAGTACCGAAATGACGGCCTGCATCCCTGATCACGAGGATACGAGGCAGTCACAGTCAGGCGCCGTCGCAGCCTGAAATTTTGGAGGGGGTCACTAATATCAGATTTTATTGCATAATACACAATTTTATTGCACAGAAAATTGTTTTTTATACTTTGTGAATTTTTAGAAGATTTTTCAATTTTACGTGTACGTTGGGGGGGGGGGCGGGGTTATGTCCCCTGTGACCCCCCCCCCCCCTCGGATCGCGCCTGGTCACAGCATCCTGAAAAATCGTATCGTATCGGTGGCGTGCGGGGTGAGTGCTCGGCTGAGACGCGAGTGGTGCGGGTTTGATTCCGGGGAGAAATGTTTGTATGAAGAAATATTTGCAGAACATACAAACATTTCTCTTGTAGCGGGAATCGCACCCGCGCCTCTTGCGTCTCAGCCGAGCACTCGCCCTCTATACCACCGAAGTCTTCAAATATTTAGCTACTCCTTCGTTTATTATTAAATCAACCACGCGAACAAAGCCGCGAGCATTCAGCTAGTCTAGCTTGTAAGACCTTAGTTGGTAATTCAACAAGCAAATTACAAGTTTTCACATTGCAATTTGCAATTGCATTATACTCCACCATTTAAATAGCTTTCAGCTAAGTAAACACGAGTATTTACGAGTACAATAACAAAAATACAGCGCCGCATACGTCCCGACGAACAATAAAGTCGCATTAAATACAATTACGTGGTAAATATATTTGTGTTTATTTTGTAAGTCGGGACAAACGTTTGTTGGCGCGTGGTGCGAGTTACGAGACTTCGCTACTACAACTTCTTTTTAGGGTTCCGTAGCTAAAGTGCCAACGGGACCCTGTTACTAAGCTTCCGTCCGTTCGTCCGTCAGCCGGATGTATCTCATGAACTGTGATACGTAGAGAGTTACAATTTTCACAGAATGTGCATTTCTATTGCCGCTTTAACAAATAAAAAAAAGAGTGCCCCATAGATACAAGATTTTTTTTATGTACGATGGTACGGAACCTCTCGTGTACGAATTTGACTCACACTTGAACGGTTTTTTTTTAATTTTCTAGTCCTGAAAATTCTAGCGCTCTGCTGGGCTGGGAGTAAAGAAAAAACATAGAATGCGTCCAGCTGCTTCTCTCCCCGGGCATGTCGTAAAAGTCGACTAAGGGATAGTATCCTCCAACATGGTGAGATACAATAAGCAAGTATTCCCAAGGAGGGTTGACGTCAAGTAGGCGGCCGGTCATAAAACACCTTAGCCAAAACTCTTACAGCATGATCCAAGGATCACGCTGTGCCGACCCCACAGAGTGGAATAAGGGCAGGAAGATGATGATGACCCTAAACAATGGCAAACTATAGATAGTCCGTGTAAACGAGGAACATGTCTTTTTTGCACAGATATAAAAGCTCACAGCAAAACCCCCGCCATAGGATAGCGATAACCATACATCATTGTTATTTGTAGCAGTCATTCGGCAAGCGTGCACAGTGGCGATTACTAAGAAACTGAGTGAAAACGTAACACTGACACGATTTGTGACATGCCACGCGAATTATTCGTTTTTAGGCTCTTTTACCCGGCCGATAGTTCAGCGGGGCTATGTTTATTATTGTAGTTTTAATACAGTTTGTTTTTTAATAGCGGATTATGTTCATCAAAATCAATGTAGAACTCAAATGTTAGTTAATAAAGTAAGTTCGTGTGAGCTAGTGGCCAACTCTTGTGACGGAGTTTTGAGTTAATAAAATGTATTAGCAATTCATCTAAAGTGATTAATTTTTTGATGTTATAGCAAATCCTAAGCGACTACTGTAATTTTCGTATTAGATTCAGCAGCAGATTTATATTTGGTCGTAAAACGGTCGTAATTTTAGTCGATTCGACTCGATTATACCTCATTCGAAGGAAAATTATGTTGCAGCTTTTACAAGTAATAAATAAATAAATATAAATAATAATAAATATTTGTGGACATTTCACACAGCGCCATCTAACCCCAAACTAAGCAAAGCTTTTACGATGGGCACCAGATGGCTCCAGACCCAGAACAAATATTTGCAGAACATACAAACATTTCTCCCGCAGCGGGAATCGAACCCGCACCTCTTGCGTCTCAGCCGAGCATTCGTCCGCCACGCCACCGAGGTCGCCAACAAGTCCCTGTTTGTAGCAGCTATAGGGTGACTATTAAGAATCTGAGTCAAAGTGAGACACGATCTGTGACATTATTCGCGAAGAATTGTTTTTATAGTCTTTGGTACGTTTATAATGTGGTTCACGTTTATTGCACGCTGCAATGTTATCTGTTTGGCGCTGGCAACACTGTAAAGCTGATTGTACATCGATCATTTAAAGATATCACGATCGCCTTAAGTTGTAGATTCTGTTCTGTCAAATAGTATGAGAATTTGACAGTTAATACCGATTGCGCTTCGGTTTAGTTACTACGTAATCTACATTCTCGGAGAGACTCATTACGATTGCGTCGCTACGTTTATCTTTGTCTAACTTGAGCTAAAAAGAAAAAATTATGACCTCAATAAAATTCGGCTATAAATTTTATTTTTCCTTTTTTTGTGGGCATTTTTTCTTACGATAAAATATGCCCACCAATTGTTAAACATACATAATTATCACGCTCGCATCCCTAACGGGGTGGGCAAGAGCCACAAGTAATTATAAGAACACTTGCAGCCACTCCTGATCCAAGAGTCCCAAGATGGATATGGTGAATGATGGTGACAGGAGATCATCCCATCGCCCATATAGATAGTCCATCATGTTGGAGAAGATACTATCCCTTAGTCGACTCTTACGACATGCTCGGGGTGAGAAGCAGCTGGACGCATTCTCAAAAAACATTTTTCTATACTCCAGCAAATAAGTAAACATTTTGATGAATATTTCGCAAATGGAAAAGGATTATTTGCAGGGATTTTTATAGTTTTCGTTTCTAATTATTAGCTGCGTTTTTTTATCAGTGTAGCACCGGCTTAGCAGTTGGAACAAAGCCCAGAGTTTAATACTGTCACATTATTGCTGTGTACATAATCGTATTAGACTGAGAAACATATTGCAAGAACAAAGTTATGAGATACGATGGTACAAAGTTTTGATCGTCGGCATGTACTCGCCTTTGAGTTATTTTGTTTATTGCTCGTACGTAGATACTACTCGTAACGCCTGCCAGTAGAATCAGAATATAATTTTTTGACCGTCTATTATTTTTCCATATTTATACAAATCTCTAAATAGAATAAAACAGAGTCGCCATCTGCATCTTTCTGTTTGTGAACTTAGTTATCTAATAATTCACCTACGCAATGTATTTTGTTACGATTTTCATAGTATAAACCGTCAGTAAAAACCAATTTAATATCTATACATATATATATTTTTTAATACATTGTTTATCTATACTGCCATCATGAGGGAAAAAGACGTATCTGACATTTTTTTTTATTGAGTTATATACATAATCGGAATCAGTAAAAAAAGACGCATCTACCAGTATTTTTTTCTCCATTTCGGAATTTATGAAGAAACGTCCTTTTTTCTTATGACGGCAGTATAGGCTGGGACTGCTAAAGTTAGTTATTATCTACACTAATATTATAAAGAGGAAAACTTTGTTTGTTTGTTTGTACTGAATAGGCTCAAAAACTACTGGACCGATTTTAAAAATTCTTTCACCATTCGAAAGCTACATTATCCACAAGTAACATAGGCTATATTTTATTTTGGAAAAAAATAGGGTTCCGTAAGATATTTGGGTTTTTCGGACACAAGGTGTAAAAAATCAACCAGAAAAGTTACTTATTTTGCGTACGCTGCCTAAACTATAAAAGATAGAACCATAAAATGTTCTAATTAATTGTAGATCTTATAAATATCTACAAAAAAGTCCGCGACACACTATACCCATCTATGTCGAGTGAGGCACAGCAACCATTTTTTTATTTAAAAATCTTGAATTTTTTTTGGACTACATTTAAACGCGTTTATTTTACTCATGCTATTAATCCTTATCAAAATAAATGATTTCATCACTAAGAACAGTTTATGGAGATAATATTTGGTCTTTGAATGATTAAAATTGGACGTTTGGTTTTGAAGTTATGGCGAAATTAAAATATTACGATTTCTGCTGCACGGCCCGTTGCGAAGTGGGCGTCACCAAGGCGGGGGTGCGCGTGCGGGAGGGGAGTTTAGATCTATGAGTAAGGTACCCGCGCGGCTCAGTCGCGAGGTCGGCTCCCTACGCAGCGGTCGTGCGCGAAGTCTATATAGTATAAAAATGAATCGCAAAATGTGTTGGTAAGCGCATAACTCAACAACGCCTGGACCAATTTGGCCAAATCTTTTTTTAAAATGTTCGTTGAAGTTCAAGGATGGTTTTTACGGCGAGAAAAATTAGAATTATTGCTGGAAAAACCCTAAAAATAGCCCTTTTCTTTTTCCCATACAAATGATTTGTAACTAAAACGTAGTCAATTTGAGCTTTATTGCTATGGTATAAAGTTCATATTAAATTACAAGCACTTGAATTATTAATTTTAAGGCGATACGAAGTTCGCGGGGTCAGCTAGTATTCTAATAAAATGGATTTGAGATTAAAACTGCGTAAGAAGATAAAAAGACGTAATCAAATAGAAACGGTGGTTAAGAGCTATTCTTTAACTGCACTTGACTTAACCCCAAGAACTAAAACTTAATTGACAGCGTCTGTCAAAATAGCATTTGTCTCGTTGCGATATCGCGACATCTTTACGAGGCGACGACGAAAATATGTCCGTTGCGATTGCAAGACGATGGAGATACGATGTCAAGCGACGCGCTAAATGAAATGTTGCCGTTTGGATGAAAGTGGCTAATTAGGAAGGAGTGAAGCGCTCGTGGCGTAGCTTGCTTAGACGTTCTTGATTGATCGTTGAAGTTAAGCAACGTTGTGCGCGGTCACAATTGGGATGGGTGACCGCAAGTGGCATTACGAGCTGAACGCTTCCGTGCTTCGGAGGGCACGTTAAATTGTCGGACCTTAATCTGGCCAATAACCTGGTATAACACATAAGCAGGGATTTGATAAAACCTCGTCTACACACGCCACGAAGACATCCCGAGACATTGACAAAGGCATTCCCATCAACAGCGCGTCAACGCAAACGTTACCCCATTAGGGGGCGTCAGGCGACCCCCATTGTCCATTGATCCGGCGACAGCGACCCCGCTCAATGCAAACTTGCCGTAACAAGCGTCTTGGCTTAAACTTCGAGCTCGGAGATCGCGGATATGGCGAATTTTATGTAAATTTGTTTCTCAACATCAACTCTTCTGCTGTACAGCAGCTTGCACTCAGAAGCACTTCATAAAGTAGATGTTTAATAATAAATAAAAAAGTAAGTTCGTATGAACTAGTGGCCAGCTCTTGTGGCGGAGTTTTTAAGCCGCCTAACGGCCTCAGTCATGGCTTAACGACTCAAAAGCCGGGACCGACAATTTAACGTGCCCTCCGATGCACGGAAGCGCTCAGCTCGTAATGCCACTTGCGGTCACCCATCCCGATTGTGACCGCGCACAGGGTTGCTTAACTTCAACAATCAATCAAGATCGTCTAATAGGTTCTAATAGGTGCTGGGCAAGCCTACTCCATCTTAATTCGTCCCGGGCACTACAGCGTCCCGTTTGGTAAAAAGTTGCCTCCTGACGCTGTATAAATCATCTGCTATAGATGGTAAAAGGCCTTTTCTACGATTGTGTGGCCCGATTATGGAAAGGAAAGTGGGTAGAGCTGGGAACAGTGGATGTGGTAGGCTGGTAGGTACTGGAATAAGGGTCACAGTGCCACATCCGATGTTCGCAGCTGAAGGGCGCTTGTTAGACCTGCAGTAACAAGTGAAGCGTGTCGCAGGCACCTGCCGTCTTTGTGTGCACCATGATCGAATTCTGCTCACGATGTTTCTATTCTAACGTAAGTATTGGAATTCATAGTGGAGCAATCTATTGGTTATTGTACCTTGTACATATCACGCCCGTATCCCGGTGACGGCCTCGGTGGCGTAGCGGGCGGTTGCTCGGCAGAGACGCAAGAGGCGCGGGTTCGATTCCCGCTGCGGAAGAAATGTTTGCATGTTCTGTAAATATTTCTTTCGGGTCTGGGTGTTGTGGTACTATGGTACTCATAGTTTCTGATACCCACGACACAGGGAATCCTAGTGTGGGGTCAGGACTATGTATGTGACTGTTGGGTGTAATTTATTATTTATTTATTATCCCGGGGATACGGGCAGTGCAGTGTCGCAAGTAATCATAATGAAACTTGCAGCCACTTCTGATTCATCTTTAGATGGATATGTAGAACCATGGTGACAGGTGATCAGCCCATCGCCCATATAGATAGTTCATCATGTTGGACTTGATACTATCCCTTAGTCGACTTTTACGACAAGCTCCTTTTCCACATTAGAAAATGTTCATTATTAGTTCTAAGGCGGTACGAAGTTCGCAGGGCCAGCTACTAAGTATGTATGTATATTATCACGTATCATATATCGTATAAATCAGTCTACTAACAGGGAGAGCTGGTGGGAGATCGTGCGGAGAGCTGCATCCACCTCCACCACCAACGTGGATGGCTCGACGTGACCACGACCGCTCTGCCAAGAGCGAAACGACAGAGAAGAAGAAGATATTATCACGCCCGTATCTCTAATGGGGTGGCCAGAGCCACAAGTTATCCTGACCTTCTCTGATAAAACATCTAGTATGGAAAGGTATGCAAATGGCTGAAACGTAGGTTTAATTATGCAAAGATTATCCATTTAAAATATCACCTTGTCGCTGTCGAATAACAAATAATTTTAAAGTTACCAGATAATTACAGGTTTCCTGTTTTTAAAGTTATCTAAGAGTTATTTTATTGACTATGGAGCGTGGAAGAGTCTAGGTTCGTAACAGACAACGTTCAGACAACGTTCAACAACGTTGTGGAAGTTTGGTATTGTGTTGCTTCATTTTTCTTTTATGTCTTGAGTGCCAAATAAATAATCTATATACTAATATATATCTAATAATAAACAAAATGAACGGAATTATGATGTTCGTAGAGGTATTCAATCTTATCCTATCGTACAAAATATAATAAGTCGAAAGTTTGTGAGGATGGTTGATGCTGTATCATAGTTACGAATTTGAATGAAACTTTATAATATTTCAAATTGGATGTAGTAGCTGTAGGTAAGACCACATTTCAAGCTTTGAGAAGTTTATTAATTAGAGAAACGACCTACTATTATAGATGGAAAACCCCATTCAAAAAACTTTATTGTGCGGTACTCTTGAAATTTAGAAAAAAAAAACGACTCAATATTCGGTATTAGCGACCTCAAAAACACCCGGAAGCAAAATTTCAGCCACATCGGCGAAACTTATTTTTGGCCACCATTTTGAATCCGCCATCTTGAATTTTAAGTTTTTATTGGTATTTTCTTAGTCAATCCAAAGGTCACGGGTTCAAATCCCGGCAGTAAACCAATTCACGATTTACACTACAGTTCTAATTCCTAATCAAAAATCACTTTTCTTTCTATGCTTTGTGTAGGTCATGTGCAAAAAGTCATGTGCACTCTTTGTGAACTCTCTATAGCTTGGATTTTATTATTCTCAGAAGTAAGGTACAATGTTCACTTGACACATGATAAAGGGTAATTCATTTAGGAAAATATACTTTTAAGTGTCACTGTTGGCACTTAACGGCGCGAGTAATTAGCGAAGTAATTTCAACAATTTGAAAGTATCTGAAATGAAATGGCATTGAATATAAATTGACTGTTTTTACAGATAATTTAAATAAATTCTTCACCTATTTACTTTAAGCATGTTTCATTTCAGTGCGGCTATCGTGCTTTTCAAAAGATATTACGTTCGATGGAACCAAACAAGTGTAGATAGCGTATAAAAAGTAGCATTAGGTATAGCACGACACAATACACTTACTAGCTACTTCTCTGCTGGACTAGAAGTAAAAAAAAAGCAAGGTATGCGTCCAGCTACTACTCTTTCCGAGCATGTTGTAAAAGTCTACTAAAGGATATTCCTGCGCCATTCATATTTCAAATATTATAAAGTTTACAAACTGTTATATAAAATCTGTCATGAAATGAGCAACTATAATGCTGATTGCATGTCACTCTGTTAAGGCTCTCCGCCCACTACTACGTTACGTAAATGAACCCAGTTCTGCAAACGTTTGTTTGTTTTTTTTTGCTTAGATGTTTGGTGTTGGGACGTAAATGGTCTGTTTATAGATCGAAGTCGTGGACGAAGACCTTAAGTGAACTGCGGTGCAACCAAAAACGATAACCCAATCGAAATTAATGATCATTCTATGAATGTATCACTACTGCTACTAATAGTTCTATCGAACCAGTGTGGTGAAAGGATTTAAAGAGTGCCTCTAAGGCATGATTTCGAGCTTTTTAGGTTCTATTCACACTTAGATTTATAAAAGAAAAATCCGTTGGTGCACGACTGGATTTGAACCCACGATCTTAGAATCTGAAGTGAAAAGCGGGGCCGTAACCACTAGACCATTAGCGCATTAAAAACTTAAATAATTCACAATGATAACCTAACAAATGGTAAGTAATTAATTTTAACCGATCGACGACCAACAAACAAAACTACCTAACTTAAATTCTATGCCCCCACGTCGGAGTATAAGCGCCCGTATTCGACTCCACCCGTAAATCAATCTGTAAATTCAATTTTATTCGACAATTAACCCGCGCTTTCCTCGTAAACACGCGTAAATAAACATAAATACGTATTATCGTTAAAACGTCTGTCTGAATGTAAATCTAAACGAATGGCTTGATGGCAAGTAATGGCAGCTAGTTGTCTTGTCATAGACAATGTAACAACGACAGTGTTTCAAATTGTTTATTCTGACGACTCTATGCCCGGCTGGTCTGTTTGTTGAATAGTTTATGTAATTAGCCCTGTCTCTGTTGTGGATTCTTGGCAAAATTCCGCGTAATGTGTTTATAATCCATACTAATATTGTAAAATGCGAAGGTCTTTATTATGCGAAGGTATTGTAAAATGTGTCTGTGTGTCTGTTACCTTTTCACGCATAAACTGCTGAACAGATTTTAATAAAATTTGGCAAGGAGATAGATTCTATCCCAGGGAAGGACATAGGCTACTTTTTATCCTGCATTGATATGACCAGGATAACGTATTAATACTTCTTGGACATTAATTAAAGACAAAACAGTTAATTTGACATTTATTACATTCATTGTTAACTGACAATGTCATTCATATCAATCGGGTCGTCAGCAGCTCTCTTTTTCTTGCAAGGCTGGTTGGGTAAGGGCCTCTAGCTGGATTTTACTAGATTTGTTTCCGCCCTGAATAGCAGAATAACTACCTAATAAAACATTTAAATATTTGCATTATTCATTAGTCAGCTAGTCTGAATAAAATTAATTCAATTATTGCCGACCAAAAAAATAAAATAACTTATCTTGTTCGGTTTCTTAGAGGAACGAAAAAAAATTTGCAGGAAAAGCTTTGGCAGATCTTTTTTGTTTTTTGATGCCAGAACGGTGGTTGGTCTGGGTTATGAAAGGAAATAGTGAGTGGAGACCCTAAGTATTAGACCATTTTGAAATCTTTCTTTTCATTCACAGTCGATTTGAAACAATTCTTATAACTTTTTACCCATTTCATTAAAAAATATAACAAAACCGTTTCACAAACGAAAGTTGACTTATAATATAATGCATGAATTAATGGATTGAAGCTCAAATAAACATTTAAAATATGAATGCTATAACAATAGACAAAGCAGTACAACTATCGAAAAGCCTCACTAGGAAAGACTATACAAAACTTCTGTAATATGGGCTACACAACATTAGACTTTAAGCCAAAGGAAAATAGTTTAATTTCGTTTGATATGGATACATATTTGTTTTTTTTTTCTGATTATCAAAAAGGTTTCATGGTAAACATTATTGAATCTTACATCTAGAGCAATAAAGACTATTTTTAATTGAAAGCTTATTCACAATGACACAGGTCCACTATTCTAGAGGTTGTTTATAGACTTTGATTATATTTTTGACTTATACGACTTTTAGATTTAGTGGTGTAATAAATAAGGGGTATCAGCTATTTGTTTCGATATCATGTTACTGTTTTACATTGTTTAGGAACTGGACGGTTTTTATGGAGATTTAGATCCGTCATCAAAAATGGCAGTTACCCACGGCCTTATTGTGCAACTGAAATGGTTATAGCAATCTTATTTATCTGTCAATATCCTGTTAAACAACCTATAAGGTTGACATTTAATTGTCATTATGTTAATGCTAAAGGAACAAAATGAAAATGTTTCATGCTTTAACTTAAAATAAATACACAACAGGGTTTGGAAATTAATTTTATGCAATAAATATACTTGTGTTAGGTGAAACTGCTCTTAAATAAAAGGTTTTATATTTTGTTCCAGTCTACGATTCCAGAGTCTTTATTATCTTACTTCTTACTTATATTATAAATTTGAAAAGTCTTAGTTTGCTTGAAATTACCGGCGTAAAGCTCAAAACGCAACGATAGCGCGTACTAATTTTACCGGTGCTGCCATCTAGTACGAAAGTTTGTAACGATGTTTGGATGTTTGGATGTTTGGATGTTTGTGGCTCAATCACACCTAAACGGCTGAACGGATCTGAACGAAACTTGGAATATACATGGTACATGTACTGGATTAACATATAGGCTATTTTTTATCCGGGTACCACGCGAGCGAAGCCGCGGGCGGCAGCTAGTACTTAATAAACATTTATATGTATAATGTAAGTAGGTATATAGGTAATACAATAAGATATAGTAATAAGTACTAATCTAAACATTTTGTTTCAATTAAGTATTACTTTTGCAATTTTAGGAGTTTCGGCAGGTTATTGAAAAAATATCCAAGCTGCTGTACTTAAACTATGCATATGTGTGTGAGATGAACATACTGGTGATGCTGAAGTTGGCTTGTACTTGACTTGACTTCTTATTTTTGGCTTCTGTCACAGTTCCAGTGCCTGTTTCGTGGTAGTCTTATATTCATTGATTGAGGCACAAAGTTGCGAAACAAAGTCAACAATATGACAGGCCACCATTATTGATTGGCAATTCTTATGGCAGGTATGACAGCTGACAACTGCGGTAAGCTGTCATTTCTGCAATTCCTGTAGTTCCAACTGAGGCATAACAGAATTTGGTTAAAGTTATCGTTCCCTGTATCATTGTACTATAACGCAACTTCAATTGATTTGAACTGTCAAATTCGTTAAGTCAGCGTATCTATGTGACACTGACGTTTTCTGTCAAGCTTGACAGCCCAGTATAAACTCGTTATTCCGAGCATAGATCTAGGCACTTATCTAGAATAGACAGTATAAATCCCTGGTTCATCGATGCCCATGCCCAATGCTCTAAATGCGACGGGATGCCCGAGATATATCAATTAACTGGCTCAATGGTGGCCATTTGACGTCGACAGTGTTGAGATGGGAACTAATGGATATGGCATTGGTGGCTCCACTAGTTTGATAGTACAAATATGCGATAGCGAAGTGGCTCCGATAGTTTGACAAACATACAGTAACTAGTGCTGTGTAGATTCTCCAAACATTGGCCTAGCCTGTGGGCTATTGTTACTCTTACAAATTCAAGATATAGTGATGGGGTACCTATTAGAGTAATGGGTACCTTGTTATGTGCGAAGCGCTCGTGGCGTAGCTTGCTTAGACGTTCTTGATTGATCGTTGAAATTAAGCAGCGTTGTACGCGGTCATGATTGGGTTGGGTGGCCGCAAGTGGCATTACGAGCTGAGCGCTTCCGTGCTTCCGAGGGCACGTTAAATAGTCGGTCCCGGATTTTAAGACGTTAAGCCAAGACGGAGGCCTTTTGGCGGCCTAAAAACTCCGTCACAAGAGTTGGCCACTAGCTCATACGAACTTATTTACTTATCTTCTTATGTCAAAGTACCTACTGACAGCATATTATACCTAGGTAGGGAATACATACATATTAATATGCCCGTATCCTTAATTGGGTGGGCAGAGCCATAAGTATCCATAAGAAAACTTGCAGCCACTCCTGATTCAAAGTCCCAAGATGAATATGAACCATAGCGACAGGTGATCATAGCGAATGAATTTACTATAATAAGTTTAACTCTTGCTTTTTAGGGGTTTGAATCGAAATGATTAAACTGTGCCCTAATGGATATTGGCCTTCGTCCATATCGTACGTCGATTAACGATAATCAAGTTCTGACATTGCATGACTAAGACCTACAACTGACATATTGTGACAGCTTATATTTATTATTTTTGTAGACACATCCGATACTCACTATTCATCCCCATCTGTCAGAATTATAACCAGAATTTTCCGTTTAAGGTGCTCTTTACATCCATAAATATTCCGACTATAAAGCCTTTAGAAACTTAATGGTCTGTAGTGCTGTTTATATGATAATTTCACGCTTGGCACGTGCTTAGAATGAGATGGCGAACGCTCGAAGGACCATGCGAGAATGTATGGAAATGACCGTACTTGATATGGTGCGAATAAGTTTTTACGAGTACTTTGAAATGTGCAAAGCTGTGTTACACAGGTTGAGTAATACTAGTATATACAATTACATACAAATATATATATTATGTTACTTTACTGCCTGCAACCAGTAGGGTACATACTTTCCCTAACAATAATTATTCTCTGTAAGTGAACTTTGTTCTTTGATAAATGTTAAAAAAATGTTAATATTGTTATGTTAAATGTGAATATTTGTGGACATTTCACACAGCGCCATCCAGCCCCAAACTAAGCAAAGCTTGTACTATGGGCACCAGATTGCTGATAGAATACTTATATACATTTTTTTTGTAATCTACTTATTATAATACTACAACACCAAGATCCGGAAGAAATATTTGCGGAACATATAAACATTTCTCCCGTAGCGGTAATCGAACCCGTGCTTCTTACGTCTCAGCCGAGCACTCGCCCGCCTCGCTATCGAGGTCATCAAATAAATATCTTTATTCACAAAAAATTGTTATCACAAATTGATAAAAAATGGTTTTAGTAATGACGCTCTTACACTTCCTGTGAAACAATGTGCTCTGTTAATGTTAATGATGACCATTGAAGAAATTGGCTGTTGCAAACATTATTCATATTGACGTCACTGGACATGTGCAATGGTTGTCAAAGTCACATTATCACACATACATTACTTACCTAACACGTGGGCATAATAAACATAATATTTATGTCGTATTTGCTTACAATGTTTATGTCACCGTAAAATTATAAATAGGTACCGTACGAATATAATCTATCTCGCGAGATTGTAAACTGTCGAAAGATTGTGGATAACATACTGCTTACAATTGCAGATGCCGGCATGCTCGCTCTGTTCGCTCGTCTCACGCAGTTTTTCACTAACTAACCTAACCTAACCTACTATTCGATAACCTAATCTTGCGAGATTATAATCTAACTGTATTTAGAATTTTACGGTGACATATAAATATTACAAAATTGAAGGTTTCTTGTCAACTATTAAAACGCGCATATCTAATACAAAATAAACTTCGACTCCCACTCTACTTGTTATTCAACTGATAATAATACAGTTACAATATTAAACAAATTCATAACAATAAAAACGTCAACACGATAAAAAAAAATATTAGAAAACTACCGTACAATTATATGGAAATTAAATAGAACGTCATCTTTGAGCTCAATTATCGGTTCTTTTTACGAGCAAAACATCGACTATGTTACTTTACGCTCTCAGTATGAACTCATCATGGAGACTATCAGAAAGCATCGACAAATTGAACTCTATATCCAAAGCAATACGTTGCTCAAAATATTTGTCATCAATAAAATTACATTGGTTTTCCTCTGCATCTTAACAAACTTACAAACGTCACTGTCAAAAACTGACACTTCAAAATGCAACTCTAATTCCATTGCAATAAGGTTCATAAGATACTATTTATCGGTAGAGCAATATTGCATGCATTGTAAAGGGAGCTGACACGATCGTATAAAACAGTAGATATGTGAACATAAAAATTCTTGAAACGCTGTCACCGTTCGCTCTATCGCCATTACATTTGTCAAGTGTCAACTGGTAGCTTCGTGGGCACTATTTAAATGATAATTGTATCGTGCTGGCCAAGATAGTGTAGGACGTGTAGTAACTGTTAATACAGCTGTGGGAAACTTCCACGTTGATGGATAATTTTATGCAGAACTTTTTTTTTATTTGCATTTGTAATAATTTAAGGTTAGGTTTAATAAATAAATAAATAGATATTTCTAGATATTACACAGAGCGCCATCTAGCCCCAAACTAAGCAAAGCTTGTACTATGGGAACCAGCTGGCTGATTATACCTATGTGCTTTTTTTGTAAATACATACTTATAATATATATTACAACGCCCAGAAAAAAGATTTGCAGAACGTACAAACATTTTTCTCGCAGCGGGAATCGAACCCGGGCCTCTTGCGTCGCAGATGAGTACTCGCCCGCCACGCCAACGAGGTCGTAAAGTTTGGTGAGACACACTGGTTATGTCTTTGGATAACCCGTTAGTATTTAATATCTGTCATTTCCTATCAATCGGTATCTGTAACCGGTCCTTTAGCCATTTCCTTGTACTTATTAAGTAATTTATTGCATAAGGCCACTGGTGACCGTAATTATAATCAGCTGTCAGATCTCATGGCAGAACTGTCAAAGCACAATGGGAATGTGACAGTTGAAGTCGATTACGTTTGTTACTTTACTTACACAATAAGGTTGCATGTTAATGAAAAATAATATCCAAGAATAGGTATGTACTGATTGGATAATCGGTAAATTCAAGAGAGAATAAAAAATAATAAAGAAAATAAATACTAAGCTTCTAATTCAATGTTTTATGGCCGAGATCTGGTTATCTGACAACACATTCTAAATTTTATTTTTATTGAATAGCTGCGAGACGTTCACACTCAAGTTTATTTTAATATCGAGTCATTAGTTGTAATAGTGTAGGGAAAGGCACATTTCCTATATCGATTAATCTGAAAGAATGCGTGAGATGTTATCGATGATTCCGTCGCACGAGAAGTAACACTAGTTTTGTCGTGTAACTCGACACCTCTAGGTATGTGACTCACTGGGTTTTCTTTGATTTGTCATAGTTTTTTTGAAGAAACCTTTTTCTTGTATTATTTTTTGTGCTTACCCGCAATTTTGTAATTTTCCTTTTGTTTATTTTTAATTATCATCATCATTATACACAGTCCCATCCTGTTTGTGTCATCCGTCACTTTTCTTTATTTTTTATGCTTACAAAAACTACGGCATACACTTAACTTTTAATACCTATCTACAGAAAAGTGATTAACAACACCAAAAGAAATCAAGTTTGGACAGAGGACATAAAAATATGTGAAAAATAAAGTTATCTCAGTACATCTCACACCTAACCACAGAGACCGACAAACAAACTAGCATCGATAGTAATCGACACACGACTCGCGTAAATACCGACGCGGTCGAGATAGCCACCGGTCGTTCGCGTCTCGATCGAGATAATACGATTTACGATCGAGATCGTCGCTCGAGATGGAACGATTATGATGCAGATGGGTTGGTTTATTTTAAAGATTTAGATGGCTGCTCATAAATAGATAGAAGTAATAGATGTCCTGTATTTAAGAGGGTTTATATTTGAATTGGGTTCGACGTAACAACTTTACGCTTTACGCTTCAAAGGTTAATAAATTTTGTTTACTTTAAGAAAGACATACAACATAGTCGGAAATTAGTGGATGAGACTGATGAATGGCGTGATAAGTAAAAGGCCTATTCCCATCAGTGGGCGGAGATTTTTCTAAAGGAATAAAAAATATTATTGCCAAAAAAGAAAACACAATATTACATCTACTAAAAGATAATACGAGATATAATTTTTTTTCAGCGAGACCCAAACTAGACTCGAGAGTCTGTATCTTGGGTTTTAGGAGCATGAATTACTGTTACAGGAGTACGAATTATGTTCTTAAAAACAATAAATGACAATGATGATGATGAATCTGAAAATCTTGTGATCATTACCTTACTAAAGTATGGCTAGGTAAGGTAGATACCCCATATTTTTGATGTTCTTACAAACAATAAATACTTGAGATCTATTGAAATTACAATTGAATAAAGTACTTGTGGTAATAGTTTTTTAAATTATTTAAAATGTTTGGTTTTTCTGTTATTTTCAAGGTATTATAGAGCTTCAAAACAATTGCCTTTGATTTATGGTGAATGGAAATAGCCGGCTGATAAACACAAGTTTGTGCAAAGATTTATGAATAGTCTCGACACTGAATGAAAACATTGTATAACTCATAAACTGCAAAATATACACAGTCGTAAACATACATTTTATAGACGTTTTATAGTAATAAGGTGTATGTTATTTTATGATTTACTTAAATTAGTGATTCATCGATGATTTATAGGTTATTGTGTGCTGTGTGCTGTGTTTATTAATATTTACTTTCGATAAGTAACTCAGATTTATATTACAAGTTTGAGCTACCGTAAGAATGTCTTCATTAAATGTATTACAGTATTTAATATTTCTAAAATATCTGACTATATTTTTGTTATATTATGAGTTAAGTAAGGTTAGATTATTATTTGTAATGGGTCATTGTTTCTGTGAAGGTACAGTAGTACCATTAATATTGTGTGCCTCGGCAATTTTTGTCTAGCTTCTTTATTAAAGAGATGTTACACTAATTATGTAGATACTTATTTTTTTTCAAAGGGTTTGTTCAGTTATTATTAGTTGACTATTAGTTACATATTATACGAACAAATTCGGTATTCATACAAAGCACGAAGTTTGCCGAGGCGCAAAATATTTGTGGTACTACTGTATACAATAAATAATAATAACTATTTGTGGACATTTCACACAGTGCCATCTAGCCCCAAACCAAGCAAAGCTTGTACTATGGGAACCAGATGGCTGATAGAATACTTATTTGCAGAACATATAAACATACTTCTCTGCTAGACTGGAAGTTAAGAAAAGCATAGAATGCGTCCAGCTGCTTCTCTCCCCGAGCATGTCGTAAAAGTTGACTAAGGGATAGTATCCTCTCCGACATGATGGACCACCTATAAGGGCGATGGGCTGATCACCTGTCACCATAATTCATCATTTATCCATCTTAAGACAGTAGGACTGAATCAGAAGTGGCCGCAAGTTTTCTTCTGTTTGCTTGTGGCTCTGCCCACCCCATTAGGGATAAAGGCGTGATATGTATGTATGTATGCACATATAAACATTTCTCCCGTAGCGGGAATCGAACCCGCGCCTCTTGCGTCTCTGCCGAATAATCGACACCGAGGCCGTCACTATATATTCTCCATCTCACTACCGAACCACTCACGTACCAAGCAAAGGCCAACATTACCTAAAAATAAACAAAAATAGTTATATTTACTTAGTATTGGTGATTCTGACATATAGCATAGGTATTAGGTATCTTACGCATAGCGCCAACTCAAAAGATCAAAAAACATATTTGAAATCCAAACACATCAGGCCGTCAAGTTAAAACGCCTAATTGCTCCCCGTTTGTTTGAAAGGTTTGTAAAATCCATCGTGTGATTTGTCCATCAGTTCCTCCATTACATTAAAACGTTCGTCTTGACAGTTTGTTTGTCTGTCTGTCACTGACTAGTGCTCGAGTGGCGCCACCTGACAAACATTAAATCATAATGTAGACTATAATAAAAACGAAAATTATATATTATATTTTGAGTAGCATTAAAATGGAGTACCTAATTAATTATGAATAAATCTGGGTAGGTCTAACTTTTAATGCTTTAATTAATCATGATCGTTAATTTATTTTGTGTAGGCCTTGCTTATTTATTTTGAGAGCACTGGTGGTCTAGTTGGTAGTGACCCCGCCTTCCGATTCTAAGGTCGTGGGTTCAAACCTGGTCGTGTACCAATGGATTTTTCTGTGCGAAAAATTTATGTTATCTATCTATCTATTTGATCAAAACCTTTTTGCAATAAGCAATTGCATAGTGATGAGTATGTGAGAGAAACAGTGATTAAATCCTTTCACCACACTGGTTCGAAAGAACTGGTGATACGACTAGCAGTAAGTAAGTTCGTATGAGCTAGTGACCAACTCTTGTGATGGAGTTTTTAGGCCGCCTAAAGGCCTTCGTCATGGCTTAACGGCTTAAAAGCCAGGACCGGCCATTTAACGTGCCCTCTGAAGCGCGGAAGCGCTCAGCTCGTAATGCCACTTGCGGTCACCCATCCCAATTGTGACGACTAGTAACAGTGGGAGTGAGCAACTTTAGGATATGGAAAAGCTACGCGTGTGAAAGTGTAGTCAATTAAAAAGTAGGTTGTTTAAATTAAAAAATAACTTCTAGCTCTAATCTGATACGTTACTGTACTGTATTTACGACTCCATATTTTGGGACGGCTATGGCTAAGCCAACACATTTATGGGGAGATTCTATCAAAACAACTCTTAAAACCAAAACACTCCTACATGAGCTAGACGAACGATCAAACTGTTTTACGTGTAGGTACTGTCATTATAAATAAATAATAAATATTTGTGGACGTTTCACACAGCGCCATCTAGCCCCAAACTAAGCAAAGTGTGTACTATGGGAACCAGATGGCTGATAGAATACTTAATATACTTTGTAAGTACATACTTATAATACATACCTATTACTACGACACCCAGATCCGGAAGAAATATTTGTTGAACATACAAACATTTCTCCCGTAAGCGGGCATCGAACCCACGCCTCTTGCGTCTCAGCCGAGCACTCGCCCGCTACGCCACAAAGGTCGTCAAAAGTTCCAGAAGTAGTATTAAGTAGTACCTACCTTCCTAAATAAAATTATATTTGTACACAAACACAGAAAAATCCATTGGTACACGACCGAGTTTGAACCCATGACCTTAGGATCGGAAGGCGGGGTCCCTACCAACTAGACCAGCAGTGCTCTCATAATGTCCACTGCTATAGAAATTGTGAAAGATTTTGTATATTTTGTTTCTGTTCACCAACAGTTGAGTTATCTTTCTGTACATACAGAGTACAAAACATGTTGCTAAGTAGGTACAAAGCCCTCATCGCATGTGTTTATGATTATAGCTGAAAGAGGGCATATATCGCTAGCACGCCTCCAGTTGTCTGCAATTACAGCATAGAGTAAAATTGAGCAGAAGAGCCTTTGAATTATCAACAAAATATATCTAGTTGGTGGTCGCGCACTGGTGGTCTAGTTGGTAGTGACCCCGCCTTCCGATCCTAAGGTCGTCGGTTCAAACACGGTCGTGTACCAATGGATTATTCTGTGCGGAAAAATTATGTGCGCTATACCAGTACTCTCAAACGGTGAAGGAAAACATCGTGAGGAAACCCGCGGCTTAGTCAGCTCCGCACGTATTTACCATGTCTTTCCTGTGGACAAGGCCGACTAAGCTGAGAGGATGGAAAAGGTGCTGGGCAAGCCTACTCCATATTAATTCGTCCCGGGCACTACAGCGTCCCGTTTGTGAAGGTAAAAGTTGCCTCCTGACGATGTATAAATCATCTACTATAGATGGTAAAAGGCTTTACTATATCTAGTTACCCCCGTTAGTCCAGCTGTTTGAACTATAGGAGGGCGATTCTTGATAATTAACGAATGGCCCAATTTCATTGATTTTATTCAATTTCGTATTCTGAAAGTCATTTTGAGGCTTCAATATGGATTTATTTTTAACAAACTGCCGCTCGCGTCTTCGCTCGCGTGGTATTCGAATAAAAATAGTCTATAATGTTAATCCAGTACATGTGCTATGTTTATTCCAAGTTTAATTCAAATCCGTTCAGCCGTTTAGGCGTGATTGGGGCACAAAAATTCGCATGATAATATACGAGTAGGTACTCGTAAGTAAGAAGTAAGATTCTGAACTATTTTGTAGTCGCAAAAGGACTTTCAAGATTACGAAATTAAAAAAAAACAATGGAATAGCACCATTTTAGTGACTTTTATCACGCGGTGATTTTAAAGAATTGATAACCTGTTTCAGTCAAACAATCACATACATACATACACCTCAAACACATTACCCACCTTCTTCGCATTCGGATAATGAACTAAATCTTATGTAGGTAAAGAAGGGGCAGTGATTAGAATTCCACCGATTTGCGTCGTTCTATCTGTCCGTCTGTTCGTACTAGTCTCTGCCACCGCTAGACGGACAAGTTGTTTGTTTTACATGTATACAATATTTATGGGACCAATTAGGACCTAGCTTATTAACTGCTGGATGAATTTATGCTTCGGAATAACGGTCTGCGCCTGCAATGTTTATTTTAATTCATGTACCTACTGTGGCTTTATTATTGTAAACTTTAACAGATATTTTGTTGCGCACTTTTTTCGTAAGCTTTGAAAATAAAATGTCCAAGGGCGTGATTAAGTAAAAAAGGCCTATTACCTTCTATAGTAGATGATTTATACAGCGTCAGGAGGCAACTTTTACCTTCACAAACGGGACGCTGTAGTGCCCGGGACGAATTAAGATGGAGTAGGCTTGCCCAGTTACTGGGCAAGCCTGCAAGGTACTGTACCTATTCCACCCTCTCAGCTTAGTCGGCCTTGTCCACAGCAAAGACATGGTCAATGTGTGCGGAGCTGACTAAGCCGCGGGTTTCCTCACGATGTTTTCCTTCACAGTTTGAGAGTACTGGTATAAGGCACATAAATTTTTCGCACAGAAAAATCCATTGGTACACGGCGGGATTTGAACCGGCCACCTTAGGGTCTGGGTGTTGTACTATTATAATTGCAAGAAAAGTATACTTATAATGTATTCTATCAGCCATCTAGTTCCCACAGTACAAGCTTTACTTAGTTTGGGGCTAGATGGCGCTGTGTGAAATGTCCACAAATGTTTATTTATATTTATTTATTTAGATCATAATAATTATAAGGCGATCACCTGTCACCATGGTTCACCATATGCACCTTAGGACTAAATCAGAAGTAGCCGCAAGTTTTCTTATGTTTACTTGTGGCTCTGCCCACCCCATTAGGGATACAGGCATGATAATATGCAGGTATGTATTTAAAAAGAGCACCTACAATAGAGATAGCCATTTTATTTTATAGTCTGTTTTCCTCTATAACCTTGCTCTGAACTTTGGTTTTCAAATACCGCTGATCGTATTATGACGACCATAAAATAGTATTTAGCATAAATAATGTTCGTAAAATTGATGAGGCACTGAGGCTATTTATTATCTACTGCACAACTTACCAAGACGACCTTAGTGGCATTGCAGGAGAGTGCTCGGCTGAGGCACGGGTTTGATTCCCGCTGCGGGGGAAATTATGGCATGTTCTATATGTTATTTCAGCACATTCAAAGTTTCAATGTTTCATTTTCAAATCCGTTTAGCCGTTTAGGCGTGATTGAAGCACAAACATCCAAAAATCTTCACAAACTTTCGCATTTATAATAAAAGTAGAATAATAAGTTTTATTTACAACAAAAAATTATATCATACAGCCATCTCGTTCTCATAGTATAAGCTTTGCTTAGTTTGGGGCTTAGTGGTGAAATGTTCACAAATATTTATATTCATGTACGTACGAGTACATGTAAAAAATGGTACGGAACCCTTCGTGTGCGATTTCAACTCGCACTTAACAGTTTTTTTACTCAATACCCAGTTTTTGTGCTGGCTGTTGTGGTGATCGGTCCAGTTATGAAGTGGGATAGTGAGCGGAGACCCTAAACAAGAAAAAAATCCCACTAATATTATAAATGCGAAAGTTTTTATTTGTGCCTCAATCACGCCGTAACGGCTGAACGGATTTGAATGAAACTTGGAACATTATTATAGTATGTGTTCTGGAATAACATATAGGATACTTTTTATCCTGGTACCACGCGAGCGAAGCCGCGGGCGGCAGTTAGTTAGGTGTATAGTAGATTCCAAAAAGTACGTTAAATGACGTCAACAGCGTCCCAGGAAGGAAAAGCTTGACACAGCAATACGCACCCCTCAATGTTAACCCTTCACCTGATGCCTATCAGCTGGGGTTAGAGCGGGGTGTTTATGTACCGCTTCCGGTGTCTCGAGGCTTTGTCTAAGGCTTTGATGTCGTAGGTGGGGAGATAATCTTTGTTTTACATCCTTTTGTTAGAGAAGACAATGTTGAAAAAAATTCATCAACATCCATAAAGAAAACAGCGGTGGTTTACATGACGATAAATTAGATAAATAAATAACACCCAACAATCACATACATAGACCTCACACTAGGATTCCCTGTGTCGTGGTTATCAGAAACTACGAGTAACATGGCACCACAACACCCAAACCAGGAAGAAATATTTGCAGAACGTACAAACATTCACCGCGTCTCTTGCGCCTCAGCCGAGCCACGGCATCGAGGTTATCAAACAATGACTAAGAGTCGATTTGACCATTCAAGCTAAGCGCATTTTTTTGGTCTATTCTAGCCATTCTAGCTTCTTGACGACCTCTGTGGCTAGGCGGGCGAGTGCTCGGCTGAGACGCAAGAGACGCGGGTTCGATTCCCGCTGCGGGAGAAATGTTTGCATGCTCTGCAAATATTTCTTCCGGGTCTGGGTGTTGTAGTATTATGTATAAGTATCTAATTACAAAAAAAAAGTATATAAGTATTCTATCAGCCATCTGGTGTCCATAGTACAAGCTTTGCTTAGTTTGGGGCTAGATGGCGCTGTGTGAAATGTCCACAAATATTTATTATTTATTTATTATTGCTTTTCATACAATTTGGCAGCTCCTGAACCCAATTAGAAAGTAAAATACGATCAAAACAATACGTGAGTTAAGTGAAAGTCGGGCAAATTAACTTGCTTTTGTCTTATCAAATATACCAGCTAACAACGCATCTACTTATATAAACATCTTAGCAATCACCAGTCACGCTGCTTGTTTGTCAGCCTGTCTGTCTGTCTGTCCTGTCTAGAGATGGGCGGGTGGGTAAAAATTCGGGTGGGTAAAATAGGAAGGAAAGGGTAAAATAGGTAAAAATTAAAAAATACCCATTTATACCGGGTATTTTTTATTAATACCGGGTAAAAATTCGACCTGTATTTTAAATTTTTTTTTAACCGATTGCCTAAATCCACCTACCGGTCCGTAACCGTACCGTAACGAAAACGATTTTTCACTCACCTTTTGTTTTGTTTATACAGAAATTCACAATTCAAAGACTATTATAAAGCTGCAGTGTTTGTTTGAACGCGCTAATCTCTGGAACTACTGGTCCGATTTGAATGATTCTTTCAGTGTTGGGTAGTCCATTTATCGAGGAAGGCTATAGGCTATGTTTTTTTTCAAAATTAGGGATCCGTAATAAAATTGCTATTTTGTAACACAAGGTGTAAAATCGAAAACCTATTTTTGCGTGCGCTGCAAAAACTATTGACGATAGAACAAAATGATGTACTACGGGTTTGTAGATCCCATTAAGATCTACAAAAAAGTCCGCGAGAACATATATCTAGCTATCATGGTTTAATCACAATAACCGATTTTGTGTTCAAAATAATTATTAAATGTCTGAAGAAAAAAAACTACGTTAAATATGTATCGTAATATTAATCTTTATCGAAATTAAGCATTATGTTATCAAGAGTATTTATGAAGAAGTAAAATACTTTTTGTTTCATCTCAATCGGATATTTCGTTTATAAGTTATCACGTGTGTAAGATGTTAAGAGTTGGTACCTATTAGTGAGTTATGGGCCATAGTCTATTTATTGAGGGAGGCTATAATATAGGCAATATTTTATCTCGATATTTCCACGGAAACGAGAAAAACGCGGGTGAAACCGCGGGGCACAGCTAGTAAACAAATAAAATAATAAATAAATAGTGGCGGACATTCTAACACAGCACCATCTAGCCCCAAACTAAGAAAAACTTGTAATATGGGAACCAGATGACTTCTTCTTCTTCTCGTGTCGATGCTTCGTTAAATGTTTTTAGAGTAAAAGGTGGCCACCTCAATCGCGCTATCTGTAGCGGCGTTGAGGTCATCCCTAGTGCAGGTGGTTGGACACAGGAGGCACACCAGCAGGTGCGGCATGGTTTGCGCCGGAGCACCGCAGTCGCATTGTGCCAAACTAGGCTCCCTAAATCCCCATTCGCACATATTGAATCTGCAACGACCAACTTGGGTACGGAGCCGATTTAACGACTTCCAGACTAGCCATGGCAGAGCGTGTCCTGGTGGTAATTTTTCCTGCGGGGTGATAAAATTAGGAGGTGGGGGTTTTTTCTCCTTCCAAAGCTTATACTTTGCGGAAGCCGGATGGTCATTTGAAGCCTGTGTGAAACGCTGAAAGCTTTTGCGGCTTTTGAGGCGAGCTTCAGGTATTTCGTGCCCATACAAAGGATGTCGGTTATCACTCTCTTGCTTGGATTTCTCCATTGAACTAGCTACATCCCGTCGCACGCATGGTGGTGTGATACCTGCTAAAGAATATAGCATGTTGAGAGGAGTTGGCTTGAGACACCCAGTAATTATGCGACACGTTTCGTCGAGCGCTACTTCAACGAGTTTGGCATGTGCAGACCTGTGCCACACTGGGCACCGGCGGAGAAGCACAGCGCCATACCAGTAGAACGTAAAACGTCTGGCGCTGCTCCCCACTTGGTAGATGTTAGATGCCGTAGTAGACTGTTGCGAGAGCCGACTTTCATCTTTGTCTTTTGACAGTGTGGTTTGTAACACAATTATTTGTCCAGTGTTACGCCAAGATACTTTGGATAGCGCTCACATTGGATGGTAACTCCTTGCCACGTGATGTTGAGAGACCGATCAGCCTGGTGGTTGCGCAAGTGGAAAGCGCAGGCTTGAGTTTTTGATGGATTGGGTTTTAGACCATTTGCATCGTAGTAGGCTCCTAGTTCTTCAAGGGCGACGGTCAGGTTCTCTTCCGCCTCTTCAAAGGTTTTTGTCTGGGTGGTCAAAGCTAGGTCGTCCGCGTACAAGAAACGGGTTGTATTTGGGCTGCTAGGTTGATCGTTCGTATACAAATTGAACAGGGTTGGTGCAAGGACACTCCCTTGGGGAAGTCCGTTTTTGACGCTGCGCCATCTGAAATTCTGAAATTCTTTATTGTACGAAACGAAACAAATACACACAAAACATTAAAAAGTACATGTACAAAGGCGAGCTTAACTCTTAAAGAGTTTTCTGCCAGCAAACCTTTGAGGCAAGGGAGGCCATCTACTTTTTTCCGTAAGAAGGTGAACTTGAAAGCGGTGGTTACGAAGCAGTTCACCAAGTATTTGAACAAACCCAAGATCGTTGGTCAAATCTTCAACTTTTCCTAGGAGTTTTCGGATGTTTACGGTATCATAAGCAGCAGTTAGGTCAACTAAAACCATGCCTGTTATATTGTTCGTCTCAAAGCCGTCCTCGATATGTTGGGTGAGTCTAAGAGTCTGCCCACAACAGACTTTTCCGGGTCTAAATCCTGCTTGTTCGTGGATCAGTTTTGAATCCACAAGTGGCGTGAGACGGTTGAGGAGGAGTCTCTCAAACAGTTGGTACAGGTGACACAACAATGAAATGGGCCTGTAGCTTTTAGGGTCATCGTGAAGCTTCCCAGGCTTTAAAAGTGCCACATCCTTTGCTCTTCTCCACATTTTTTCCTCCAGATGACTGATAAAATACTTATATACTTTTTGTTTGTAAATACGTTAGAACACCCAGAGACAGAACAAACATCTATATTCATCACACAAATATTTTTTCTGGGTGGGGATCGCAGCCACAACCTTCAGCGCAAAGGAAGAGCTACTACCAAGTGAGCTGTGAGGCCAGTCAAATCATTATAGCTAATTAGGAATAAAAACTAACAAATCTTACTTATATTATAAATGCGAAAGTTTGTGAGTTTGGATGTTTGGATGTTTAGATGTTTGGATGTTTGGATGTTTGGATGTTTGTGCCTCAATCACGCCTAAACGGCTGAACGGATTTGAATGAAACTTGGAATATACATAGTACATGTACTGGATTAACATATAGGCTATTTTTTATCCGGGTACCACGCGAGCGTAGCCGCGGGCGGCAGCTAGTAAAATCATATATAATTAGTTGTGCCTCAAAAAAAGATGCATTGAATTTTTACCCGGTATTAATTCGAAATGGGAAGGTAAAAATGGGTATAAATGGGTAAAAACCCAAAGTTCGGGTTTTTACCGGGTAAGCGCCCATCTCTGGTCCTGTCAGAAGCCATCTTCATCTAATGGAGCCCGCGTCGCTTACAAATATCTCACAACTTTTTCACATAAAATTAAATTTGTGTTTGACTTTAGTGTTAATAAACTGCTATGTTTATTTTGGAGCTAAAACAAAGTGGGCTGCGAAGGGTTAATTTATTTATTTTGGGAATGAGTTGTTTTAAATTAGGGTGATGTTTTATGTCGTGGATGGGTTCAAACTGACGGTTCACACATTTTATTCTTTATGTATAACCAGCCTAATTCTTTACTGGACTGGAAGTAAAAAGAAACATTTGAAGTGTGCATCAAAGGGTCCTCGACAAATGACCAGGAAACACTATAGGTAGTTCAAATTGTATGACGTTTTACAAATAGACGCGTCATAGAAAATTATTGCACAAAAGAAGCGGTTTTTTTTTCAAAGCCGAGCATTTACCTTTCCTTTCTTTTGACTAAAAGCATTTTAAACCTTCACATACTGTATCTAGTTTGAATGATGAGTTGCGCAATACCTAAATAGCGTTTTGAACTTAAAAATCATACTGTTTATAATGTCAGCTAAGAACAGACGTCACATTCTTTTTTTTAATTTCAATAAAACCGATCAAGTGCGAGTAAAATTCGCACCTGAAGGGTTCGCACATGTATTTTTTAACTACCTACGACTTTTAACTTAAATTGGCTACAAAAAAAAATTGTCTTTTCTATTTTTATGATTTGTTGTTATAGCGGCAATAGAAATACATACTCTGTGAATTTCAAATCTCTACATGTCACGGTTTATGAAATACAAGCCGCTGACAGACGGACGGACGGACGGACAGCGGAGGCTTAGTAATAGGGTCCCGTTGGCACCCTTGGTACGGAACCCTAAAAAATAGTTTAAATTGACTACCTTGGATTAGATTGATTTTGATAAATTTTTTGCATGAATATGATCTAAAATCAATGATAATCTATTGTATATAAAATGTTATTATAAAAAATATAACATCCATTAGCGAAAAAACAGCTCAAATAAACTACTCAAAGTAGCGTCGGCTGCAAAAAAATGTGAACAAAAACTAGAGTCTTCGGTAGCTCGGTGGCTCGCGATAATCTGAGCCGACAGCGCGTGTACGGCAGCGGGTTTGAGGATCGGCCCCAGTGACAGCGATTCTTGGTCTCTTTTCTTATTTTTAAAGGTTTTACTTCTCTGCTGGACTGGGAGTAAAGAAAAAACATAGAATGCGTCCAGCTGCTTCTCTCCCCGAGCATGTCGTAAAAGTCGACTAAGTACCTAGTATCCTCTCCAACTTGATGGACCTGTATGGGCGATGGGCTGATCACTTGTCGCCATGGTTCACCATATCTATCTTGGGAGCCTTGGATCAGAAGTGACTGCAAGTTTTCTTATGATTGCTTGTGGTTCTGCCTACTCCGTTAGGGATACGGGCGTGATAATATGTATGTATTATTAGATTTTACTTAAGTTTTATATCATAGTTCTTTTTATAATCACACTGCTTAAACTTAGTGATTGAGAGCGTATTCACTAGGCCTCGTCAGCGTCATCATTCTCAACTCGCTGCGTTCTAGCTTTTGAACATAACGTTTTTTGTACGCGCTAATGACGCGCGTAGGACGCAGTCAGGACGCTGAGCAAACGTAAGGCAGTCTGTATGTTGTGACGTTTCGATCCGCGCGTTTGTATCGCTACAAACGCGCCCCTTTCCCACATCCCTTTCCCTGCTGCTTCGTCTCACCAATACAACGTGCGTTTGAAGCGCGTTTCATTTGCGTTATAATCGTTACAAACGTATACAATCTGCTAATACGCGTTGATAACGCGCAGAGGACGCGCTCATAAAAACGCTTGTCATCATCATCAACTTCCTGCCCTTATCCCACTCTATGTGGGATCGGCACAGCACGATCCTTGGATCATCCTGTAAGAGTTTTGGCCAAGGTGTTCTATGACCGGCCGCCTGCCTGACGTCAACCCTCCTTGGGAATATTTGCATCTCTCTCTATTGTATCTCATTATGTTGGACGATACTATCCCTTAGTCGACTTTTACGACATGCTCAGGGAGAAAAGCAGCTGGACGCATTCTATATTTTTTCTCTACTTCGTCCAGCAGAGAAGTAATGTTATATTTGTATAATCCGCCGCTGGCACTGTGACCCCACCTCAGGCAGAGGCACATGTTAATCACTCTTCCACTCGGCTGTACGATGCTTATCTGCTCATTGCCGCAGCCACTTCAGATCGCACTGACTTTGACTGTACCGACTCTACACTTCTCGCATCACTGTTTTTACAGCGAATTATGTTATACTTGCTTTTGCTTAGTAATTTTACGTATGTGTGTGAATGTGACCAGCTGATGGCCTCAGTAGTGGCGAGGACGAGAGAGGTCTATCTATCTAGTCGTGTCACTAGTTCTTTCGAACCAGTGTGGTGAAAAGATCTAAAGTGCGCCTCAAAAGCTCCTTTTGACACATAATTTCGAACGGTTCTAGGACATGCCGGTTTCCTCAAGATGTTTTCCTTCACTTTTTTTACAGTACTGGTATAGTGCATTATAATTTTTTCGAACAGAAAAACTCATTAGTGACCGACTGGACTGGATTTGAACCCACGAGCTTACGATCGGAAGGCGGGGCCGCTACCAGTGCTCTCTAGTGACTACTAACAAGTGCTTTGACGAGTGCCCAAGAGGTGCGGGTTCGATTCCTGCTACGAGAGAAATGTTTGTATCTTCTGCAAATATTTCTTCCAGGTCTGGGTGTCTTGTAGTATTACAAGTATGTATTTACAAAAAAAGTATTTAAGTAAGTATTCTATCAGTCATCTGGTGCCTATAGTACAAGCTTTGCTTAGTTTGGGGCTAGATGGCGCTATGTAAAATGTCTACAAATATTTTATATCCTACTTATATTATAAATTGAATAGATTTAGTTTGCTTGTAATTACCGGCGTAAAGCTCAAAACGCAACGATAGCGCGTGCTAACTTTACCTGTGCTGCCATCTAGTATTTATTATAAAATGAACTTCATGGTAAATTAACCCCCAAACTGCCGGGTGACGCGATGGGACCACAGTTGACGCTGATCGACCGCAGTTTGCGCAGTCGCTGACGGACTGACCGCACTGACTCCGGACATGTCAGATTGATGTTCAGCAAATATTTCTTCCGGGTCTGGGTGTTGTGGTACCATGGTACTCGTAGTTTCTGATACCCACGACACAGGGTATCCTAGTGTGGGGTCAGGACTATGTATGTGACTGTTGTTTATTTAAATATAACTTACTATTTTTTGTATTTAAACGTAAAGTTCTACTAATATAACTCAGAAAACTTATAAGAGGGGATTCTGGTCGAAATATAGAAGGATTTTCCAAAACGCATCAATAGCGCGTTCAAATGTGTTTTTTTCTTATCTGTTACGTCGGCATTGTTAGTTTAACGTTTACATTCAGCCTTTATATTTGCTTTCATGCATACATTATTATCGCGTCCGTATTCCTAATGGGTCCTAATGGGGTGGGCAAAGCCATAAGTAATCGTAAGAAAAACGTCCCAAAATGGATATGGTGAACCATGGTGACAGGTGATCGCGCATATAGATGGTCCATCATGCTGGAGAGGATACAATCCTTTAGTCATGCTCAGGGAGAGAAGCAGCTGGACGCATTCTATGTTTTTCTTTACTCCCCGTCCAGCTGAGAAGATACTAACTAAGAAGATTTGGAACTTCAAGGATTCCAAAAACCAAGCAATAAAAAACACCTGTCCGCATATTAACAGCATCACCTTAAAATTCTCAATTATCTACCTCATTACCATAACTTACCATTTACGCTTGAAACTGACAATTCGTACCAATAACTATTAAATTTCACCACTTTTTTCAGCGTCTGCAACATGTCAGAGTCGCGGCGAGATGAAACGGGCGGCTCCTTTGAAGAGGATGCGGCGGCGGCGTATCAAAATAATCACGTCGTAAACGACACGTTACGGGCTCAGTATGGACATGTACAGTCAAGGGTTAAGTTTTATGGCCCCGATTTTTTTTTAATACAAATTAATATTAATTATTTGCTAAATAAGGCTTGTTGAAGTGTTGAAAGCAATTTTTATTGTCATTTTTGTAATATTCATAATATTTGTAGTACATTTCTCCTTTAGATGCTGAATAACTTTCTTTGTAATATTTTTTTGTATAAAATACGTCTGTAATTCATAAAAAGCAACCAGAACGTCGCTTTACTCTAACATCAGTGAGTAGCTTCCTACCGATCGACCTTGTCATGCCTACTTCTGATAAACTTACCATTACCTAAGTGACGTCCAGCCAGTGTGCGCAATTTCACTTGACATAATATTATTAGTCATAAATTTGATTACTTTCGATTGTTTTGAATAAAAATTATTTTCGATTTCAAATTAGCACAGTTTTAGAAATCATTTTGTGTGTTTAATGAATAAAAAACAAATAAAATATAATAGAAACTAAATCTCAAATGAATTGTCACCGGAACGCATAATCGTAAAACAGCAGGGGTTAGATATAACTGATTGCGCCAAATAAGGTATTGCAAAATTTATTTAAATTTAAATAATGTTTTATTCATTTAATGGTTATTTTATTTTAGAATTGATAAATAATATCATAACCCGGCTGTCCTGTTGTCAGTTGAGTAAAAAGAAGAGGTAACATTATGAAAGTATCATTACGATTAGGTTTTAAGTTTACGCCAATAGTTAGAGCTAAGACTACCATCAAATTATACTGTTGAGAAAAGTAACATAAACATAATGTAATATAAATATTTGTGGACATTTCACACAGCGTCTTCTGGCCCCAAACTAAGCAAAGCTTGTACTATGGGTACCAGATGGCTGATTGAATACTTATAATACTGACTTATATTATGATGGACTAATTTAAATGTCCCACTGAAAACTAGTTATACTGCTACTATTTTGTGTTACTAACTTACTAGTTATGAAAGAAGAGAGTGCGCTTCAAAGGCTCCTTTCATACACTAGTCTAGCTATTTAAGTTGATAATTATGCAATGTATTTCGTTGCAAATGTAATACGGTAGGTACAATAGGTACCTACGTTAGATCCTATCAGTCACCAATCCATTTACTAAGCGTGGTGATAAAGGCATCCCTCCCAGTATGACATAATTGGATGGAAAGGCCTGTGTTCTGCAGTGGTGTTTTGTAAGACGACGATGATAATGATGATGAAGTAACTTGAGAGTTAATACATTAGATTCTGTAAACTATAAACCTTGTCAGCTCATTAATTTTTATTATTGCAATGTTGATAACCATTATTTATATCAAACTGCTATAACTTTTAAATTCCCCGGTCGTTTAAATTTAAATATTTTTTTAATTACTAGCGGTCGCCCGCGGCTCCGCCCGCGTGGATGTCGGTTACCGCTGCAAAAAGCCTACCCAGGAAAGACACGGTCAGTCGCGAGGTCGGCTCCCTACGCAGCGGTCGTGCAGCAGAAATCGTAATATTTTAATTTCGCCATAACTTCAAAACCAAACGTCCAATTTTAATCATTCAAATACCAAATATTATCTCCATAAACTGTTCTTAGTGATGAAATCATTTATTTTGATAAGGATTAATAGCATTAGTAAAATAAACGCGTTTAAATGTAGTCCAAAAAAAATTCAAGATTTTTAAATAAAAAAATGGTTGCTGTGCCTCACTCGACATAGATGGGTATAGTGTGTCGCGGACTTTTTTGTAGATATTCATAAGATCTACAATTAATTAGAACATTTTATGGTTCTATCTTTTATAGTTTAGGCAGCGTACGCAAAATAAGTAACTTTTCTGGTTGATTTTTTACACCTTGTGTCCGAAAAACCCAAATATCTTACGGAACCCTATTTTTTTCCAAAATAAAATATAGCCTATGTTACTCGTGGATAATGTAGCTTTCGAATGGTGAAAGAATTTTTAAAATCGGTCCAGTAGTTTTTGAGCCTATTCAGTACAAACAAACAAACAAACAAACAAAGTTTTCCTCTTTATAATATTAGTGTAGATAATAATTCATATTCATAGCCGATGCATTTATCTGGCACGAATTCAGAAACTTATAATTATGACAATTGAAATACCTAAAGAATGAAACCCACGCCACTGGACGATTTATCGTTATAAAACATTGCTGCACGAATATGGAGGCGTCAACAAATGGCGCGAGTGCCCCAAACATTGGTCATAATATTTCAACGGTAGTAAATGCAGCAAGTAACGTGATGTATGGCGACAGACAGACAGATAAATTGCTTATAATTTATTGTAGTGGAAGCCGCAATAGTCCTAATTACGCGACGTCGCACGCTCGCAGAGTAATGGCCGGTGGGAAAATAAAATTGTTTAATTGTATTTTATGACGGACTACTCAGACCAAATAAATAGAAAAGACCCCGTGCCACGAACAATAAAAGTGAAGCCACCTTTTTATCTATGTGTGTGTCGAAGGTTTTAAGGTTGTGTGTTCCAAGTAACCTAAATTCATTGTATAATAATTAAGAAACGATGCTATTTTGAAGTACTTACAAGTGAAAAGTGATTCCGTGAGACTTTTCATGCGATTTGCTGCTGTTTTTAAAAGTTTTCATTAAACAGGAAGGCATAATTCTATTTTTAAGACTCGTGACGTACTAAGAGCGATGAGTATGGTTTTAGTGTAGGTGTGTGCGTGAGCGTGTATGTTTACTTGCAGGAGCACGGTTTTGTGTGGCTTCACTTTTGTTGTTCGCGGCGCGGCGTCTTCACTTTTTATTTGGTCTGAGTATGACGGACTACCTGTTTTTGTTATAACTGGCTTAGATAAATGTTCAGATGGATCAAGTCTTTAAATATTAAGAACGTTTTTTATGGGTAAAACCAGTTGCAGACATGAAACTTGACGTACATCTTCGTCCACTCATCAGTTCATCAATAATGATTATGGGTTTCGAGTCGATGTGTAAAAAATAAATACAAAAATATTTTGAATGCTTTAACAGCTTTTTAGTGGTAACATAAATTCATAAATGGGTACAAACGGAGCTTAGCCAAATGATTATGGAATGAAAAACATAAATGAAATTAAATATTTACGTATATTTTTTCGCTTATGCCTTTTAACTATATTTTATGTGAACATGTCAATTTGCAGATAATTATAGTGACTCATAGACATAATTCAATATTGTTTCTTAATTCACGTACATTTACTTCCTCAATTTCATTATCTGTGTAATAAATTCTATGATATTAATTTTAAATTCAAACAGTGTTCTAGAACATTAATTTGATGTTATACAAAAGTAAAGTGCCAGTTTTGCAAGCATACAAAGTTAATGTAAGTATAAATTTTATAAAATAAAGTGAGATTCATTTAAAATTTAATTTTCAAATGAAAGTTGCACAAGTTAAAGTTTGAATAAAACCGCGGTAACATTTTTCATCTTTCATACATACATGATTCTACTCACTTTAACAGAGAATCTTTCAGTCATAACGCTCCTTAAATATAAGTTACAAAGATATGTGATCGATCAAAATGTGTGTCACAAAAATATTAAAAAAATACAAAACACAAATAACAATCTTCGCTAATCGCAACAACTTAAACTAACAAATAAAAATTACAAACTACAGATTTGGTACATTAAAATTTGTTTAAACTAGACAATTTGAAATCCGCGTCGAGACGGACCAACAAGCGTTCGGTGCACTAATATTATGAATATTACGATAGAGATCACAGCTGTCACGGCCCTCACGAGCAGTTAAACGTCCGTCGATGATATGACCCGACTAGAACCCCGAGACTAGCCTATATTCACACGCACTCGGTTTTGAACGTCCTTCGGCACGGGCGTTAGCGTTCGGCGCCCCCCTTCTTGGTTGTGTGGAGCGCCGATGGTTCTCACGGGTGCAGCGCTCGCGGCCCGAACAGTGGGTACGACGGGAAGTACGCTGCCAGGGATGGGTGCGGCGGCAGCGGAAACGGCAGCGGCGGCGAGGACACCATGTGAGAGGCGGGCTTGCCGTACGGGTGGAACCGAGGTGTTAGCGGAGACAGCGGAGGCGTCGGGTACGTGCGCTGCAGCAACGGATGCGTCGCGCTCAGCATCGACAGACTAGGGCTTGACTCCCCACTAGCAGTGTGCGATCGCAAATGTTGCAGCAGATCCTCAGAGGAAGAAAATCGCTTTCCGCAATATGCCGAGTCACCTGCCATCCAACTGCAGACATAGGGCAGTTGAGACGCTGCCGCTAAGGCAGCCAGCTGTGCGTGAGCATAAGCAGCAGCTGCTGGATGTCCAGCCGGGATCGAAAAAGGCATTTTAGCGTGGTCACATTGCGCGCACCCAGCGGGACACGCGGCAGACTTGAGCAAATGCGAGCTAAGTGAGCAGCCCGTACAGTATGGATCTCGGCAGATCCCCAGATCGCTTCCTGGAGCTTTCATTCTTGCATACGCGAGGTAAGGATTTAATCCATTTTTCAAGGCGTGATGTTGCGCTGCCATCAGGCTACTTGTCATCAAGTCCATACCCAATGGGAATCCGGATGGAGGCAGACCACCAAGGAAAGCCGAAGATGTAACTGGCACACTAGGTTTGAAGCTTGAAGGTTCTTTGGTGTCTGCGCTGGTAGATGTAGGCGTGTAGGGTAACTTGGATGCGGTCGATCCACTAGGTGACTTGGTCGGAGCTGGTGAGTGGAGTGGGCTTGACCTCTCCTCTGACTTCTCAGATGGTGTCTTGCGATGAGCTGGGGGAGGAGTTCTCTGTGAAGACGAGCTTTGGTTGCTGCTGCATCGAGCCTGAACAGGCGTGTTCGATGCGCTTCCTTTAGATGACAGCGGGGATTTCCCATTCACAGAAGACCTATCCCTTTCTTCCGGAGTTCTAGTCTTTTCTCTCGCAGTCAGGCACGATTCATAAGGCTTGAAGCTAGGTTTGTTGTCCATGTGTATTTTGTTCTCATCGTATTTTTTGCTTGCCTTCTCCGCCGCTGAGATCAGCTTCGGGTTGGGCGAGTCAGCGCCGATTGCGCTGCAGGTCTGTGCCAGGAGCGCCAGCGGGCTCTTTTTCGCGTCGAGCTGCAACAAAGAGATTTATGAAATGAAACGTCGGGTCGAGGTTGCGGGACTTGCGAGTGACGACTGTACAAAGGGAGCGGGGGTGAGCTTGCGAGGTGCGGGGGGTGGGGTCCAATCACGCGGCCGACGCGCCATTATCCGCGCGTCTGGCACCCGTCGGCTCCGCTTGACATTTCACTCGCTCCCGCATGATGTAATCTCGCAGTGAAAAGGGCAATTTGTGCCGCTGAATTTGCGGCGCGCCCGAACTTGCGGCGTTGTCACGTCTATCGCCGCGAGTGACGCGTCACTATGACTGTTTGGGGAAGCGCTTTTTGTTTGCATTTGCCGGTCGTAACTAGGTTTATTGACTAATCAAAAAGCTTATCGGATTCTAGTTTGAATGCCAGTTGAAGGGAAATATTGACAGGTAAAATAAAACGATTTAACCTGAATTTACGATATTTGTTATGTTTTTGAAACTCTGTGACATATTTTATAATTGCATAAGACTGAACATAGATTTACTCTTGTTATAATATAATTTTAATGCAACAATGAATCTATGTAATTCTTGTGTCTCACGTCAGAACTAATGAATGGCTCATTTGCAGATGACATTTATTTCATGCACATAAGATAAATTGCAAGCATCTGCTTCTGTGACTAACACATTTTATACTGCGCTGCGAAGACATACAAAGTTGTCTATCGCTTTATTCACGATTCGTGCTCAACAAGCATTCATTCACACATTACAGTCGAACCGAGAACTTTAAATTAGAGGAAATCTCAGAAACCTTATCTTCACACCTTAAATTTTCTTTGAAGTTTTACATAGACAAGCTCTTTGAAATTATTCTACATAAATTGTATACATAACATACTAAAAGGTTTGAATTTAGAATGATGATGCAACAAAGATATGAGTTTAGTATCTGTCACCTCATTTATTGCCATAAAAACAAAGTGAGCTCTTGCCGTCGGCGTTTCCTAAGTATCATCAATTTGCAATTTTACTTCCTCGACTTTTGGATCATTGCCAAAGTTGTATTTTGAATTTTAATCTAAACTAATAGCCTGTGAAGTTATACGATTGTATATTTATCTTGTTTGTCGCGACAATTTGCTAATGAGTTAAAAGTACCTATCAAACATGTTCAATCCAAAAATATATTTTTATAAGTATATAAGGTTTTCATCATTCTCTATTTTTATTTGGCAATTAATTAAATATCAACCTTAGTTTACTTAGCTCTGTTTTATTTTAGGAAGCTTATGCATACATTTTCTAACAGTACCGTGTTTTGCAAAACTGTGCTTCAAACTTTACAGCTCAAACTCTGAACCTTCCATACTCTGCCCTGAATTTGGGTCATTAAGTTCATCCAATGCAACATGTAAAGTATTGTTAAAAACACTAATTACAATTTGCACCAATTACAGAGCTGTTAAGTAGTGTTTTGTGTTCGGTTAGTGAATTTCATTGAGCTAATTGAACTTAATTTATAGAACACGTTGAAAGTTTCAGCTTTTTGAAATTACTTCTGTTGGTGATGTTATTTTTATTATTATATTTTTTACTAGTGGGGAGCCCCTCACAACTTTGCTCGCGCTGAAATATTTTCGTACAAATTTTTAAACATTGTCACCTTTTTAGTACCTGTTTCATTATTTCGGTTTGAGCTAAGTATTTTGTAAAGATTAATTACATATTTATTTTAATTTTCATAGTATAAATTATTTTTTAGTATCTAAGATGCCTTTTTTTCTTATTTTCCCAGTATTTATTATTTAAATACATATATTACAAACTAAAAAATCCGAGCTTTCAGAAGCCTTTCAACAAGAAAAATAAAAATACATTTCCGGATCCGCGATCAATCTCCTGAAAGTAATAAAAACTTCAACTCACCGTTGTGGGCAGCGGCGTCAAGTAATCCGGTCTCAAATACTGATTGCTTGAAGTGAGCATGTTGCTCCACAGTATTAAATCCTTTTCCAGTTTAAAAAAAATATTCACACACTGTTTATGAAACACTTCACAATGTCAGCACATCATTCCATTCACGGGTGCGTTCGCGGGGTAGTGCAGCGTGCGACTCTCGCGGCGGACGGGCTCAGACTGAGCCGTGACGGGCCCCCCTCCGCTGACACCTTGTCACTCGTTGCCGCGCCATTTTTGCATTCTGTGTACTTTGCGGGAGCTTTGCCGTCTTATCCCCACCGCTGTTTGACACCCCGTTTGTTGCTTCCCTCTCGCTCGCACGCGAGAAAAATTAAAGCGCTTTCCGCGAACGCGACGTTTTGATGAAAGGATTATAATAAAATATGCAACGCACAGTCAAAGGCGCCTGGCGTTGCGACGACAGAGATGCATTGCTAGGGAAATTGAATAGCGGTGGAGTAGAGTAAGTAATAATTTAGTTTTAGCGCGTTTTAGCGTCTTGGCGTTGGCGTGGCTCTCGGCTTTACTCGCGTTAATGTAGGTCATGCCTTTTTCTGCAATTTGTTCAGCGGTAATTTATTTGCGGACAGGTTAATAAGTAGGTTCTGGTTGCATTCACCGTCTTTGTTATAAGATTGCTCAATGTTCTCAGGTATAAATGTATTAACTTTCTGTTTAAAAATCGTAAAGTTGGGTTTTGTTTGGGCGTGGACCACCGACTAAGTTTATGGCTTTCAAAAGTTATTGTTTGCTCGTCATAAACAAATGCCTTAGTCATTGCGATTTCCATAATCTTGTCATACTTTTGTACCATTCTACAAAAGTATAATATTAGGCTTATCGCGCTTGGCTTTTTGTTATCTTTGTGCCTTTATCGAAGTATTATGTTTTAAAAAGCCAAATACCATTTCTTAAAAAGGTAAAAAGTAGGCTTATTGTTAACCATACAAATCATTTTTAAGTATTGCCTGTATAAATAATAAGTAGGCTTAAGATTTGAATTGTCGGAAATGCTATTTTTTTTAATATAAGAAGAGAACCCGTTTTTTAATTAAATCCAAACAATAATTTGTGATTATTTGAAATGAGTTTTCATTTAAAATACTGGCAAACTTTTTATACCATGTAAGTAACCATTATTACTTCTAAGACAAACGATTGAACCCAATTTCCTTATTATAAAAAATATACCTACATAATGTCTGCTAGTACCTACTTGTCTAAAATTAGTATTTCAGTGTATTCACCTATAATAACAGTTTTGTAGAAAAAATTGATCATTTATCAGGTAATATATGAACTTCCGTCTCTTCCTAATCTCCTCGAAGCCTGACAAGTAGAATAAGGTGGCGCTCCAGATAACTAATTTAAGGAATGCGGACCAGCAGACTCGGAGCGACAAATAAGCTAGTCTAAATAGGGCTGTACAGTACCTATATTGGAATAAAAATTAGGTAAAAACGATTTTTAAGCTAATAAAAAAAAATTACTACTACTACCTAATTATTCTTTATATTTAGTCTGAGAAGCTAATTAAAAATGATATTATTATAATGTTATTCTACATTCAACTTTAGGGTTTTTTTTTTGCCCAGCTGACAAGACTGTATCTATGAAAAGTATTTTTTCCGCCTTTGTAAAATTATCTACTTACCTCATAGTGTTTATTCATAAAACTATATACCGTAACTTTTTAATTCTCTACTATACTTTTAACTCCAATCACTGATCATTTTTGAGAGCAGATTATGTATGGAAATAACGTATTGATGTTAAAAGCTGTCAAACTTCAATTTGTAATAAAAAAAGGTAAGTATAAGTATTTTAATATGTAACTTAAATTAAGTTTAGTTAATTTACTAACAAATTATGGATCCTGTAGTCCGAAATAAAATCTTTTGATTATTTTTATTTAATGCAATTTAAAAATTCCATTTCAAATGTTTTCATTCGTTCCTGGCAACCCTGGCAGGATCAAAGCTCGCCGCGCGGCTACCGTCCATCGGTCACGATAGATCCCGTCTGACATGTCACTGTTCCATTCCACGTCACTGCCATCGCGACATGATTGATGCAACGCCGCGTCGCTGTTTGATAAGCTTTGTCTCGATGATGACTTGTTCACTTTATTTTATTCTCTGTACGTACAGATAATTAATAATTTTATAATACTAGCTGCCGCCCGCAACTTCGCTCGCGTGGTATCCGAATAAAAAATAGCGTATATGTTAATCCAGGACATGTACTATGTATATTCCAAGTTTCATTCAAATCCGTTCAGCCGTTTAGGCGTGATTGAGGCACAAACATCCAAACATCCAAACTCACAAACTTTCGCATTTATAATAGACTAGCTACCGCCCGCAGCTTCGCTCGCGTGGGATCCGGATAAAAATAGCCTATATGTTAAACCAGTACTATGAATGGCGTGATTGAGGCACAAACATCCAAACATCCAAACTCACAAACTTTCGCATTTATAATATAAGTAAGAAGAAAGAAGTAAGATTTGTGGACATTTCACACAGCGCCATCTAGCTCAAAACTAAGCAAAGCTTGTACTATGGGCACCAGATGGCTGATACAATACTTATTATATTCTTTTTTTTGGAATACATATTGCATGTGTGCAGGAATAACATATAGGCTACTTTTTGTTTGGATACCACGCGAGCGAAGCCGCGGGCAAAAGCTAGTAATTTTATGAAGATGTTAAGTTATGGATTCTTGTATTTATCGCTTTAGACGTTTGATTTAAGACGGTTATAAAATGATCCCTAATGTGATTTATTAATTAATTATTTTTGGATTTGAATATGACAGTTCAGTTTGTTCTTCAGTCTTCAGAGTAGAGACTGTGGGTTCGATTCTCATTCAGGTCAAGTATTTATTGAATAACTAATTTGTATTCTAATTTAGTTTTATTTACTTTATGCATGTTCATCGTCAATTATCTCTAATGTATTATTTTATCAAAAGTCTTCTTATATTTATTTCCCGAAAATGTAGTCACGAAGATGAAAGAGGGAAACATGTTGTGCCGATCCCACCTAGTAGGATAAAAGCGGGAAAAAGATGATGATGTAGTCCCGAACTTTTTAAAGATTACAGCTAACATTAAATAGTACCAAGGTATTTTTAAATATTCTTCAAATTACCAAAAAACATGTTTAAATACTTTAAAACGAAGCCAAAGAGGCTTACTACAGAACAAGTTGCCAAGCCTCTTAGCATTCCGTGTGCGATTCCCTTAATCTACGTATCTAGGATTAGCTGGGTGTTAAGCCTTCTTCGAAACTGCCACCGTCACTTGACGGCCGTAATGACGTAGGAATATATAAGACTTAAATTTTAGCTACTTAAAATATGTACTAGTCAGAATAAAATAAGAACTGTTTGTGTAAAATGTCCACAAATATTTAAATAAATAAAATAAATATTTGTGGACATTTCACACAGCGCCATCTAGCCCCAAAGATGGCCGATAGGATACCTACTTATATACTTTTTTTAAATATGATTATACTTTTAATCATGTGGGTACTACAACACCCAGACCCGGAAGAAATATTTGCAGATCATACAAACATTTCTCCCATAGCGGGAATCGAACCCAACGAGGTCGTCATATATTTTATTTACTTGCGTAGTACCATATTATGTTTTGTGATAGTTTTGTTTAGAAACTTTAGAATCACTAAAGGCTTAGTAATTAAGTAGTTTCAGTTAATTTTTACAGCTTGGAGTATCCTACACTGCCTCGTTCCATGATCAAACCCATCCCGGATCAGGCACAAAGAGACAAAGCAAAAAGAAGTAGGTATTACAAGAACTTTGCTTTTTGGAGGGAGAATCTAAGTTTCAGTTTAGTTCGGTGCCCTATCCATTGCTTGCTTTCAGCCAGTTCATCTTATTTAAAACCATTCATACAAATAGCCTCATAAATCTGTACCAAAACGATGCCCAAATAACCGAACAGCCTCTTAATTTGTTTAGCCGACAAGCGATAAATTTCTTTAACTCTTAACTACTACCAAATCTATGAATGTCGTAGTTTTGTCATAGAAACTATTGTTTAACCTGTGTCCGTCGTAGAGTTTCATCATAGTAACTGTTACCTTGTCTGTGGAGTTCGTGGTGATGTTTTTCACCCTCGATGTCGAAAATAGCTGTTTAATCGTCGGTGGGTAAGTGCATGTTTGGATAGGCAGTTACAGAGATTTAAGAGGATCCTAAAATCTTTTTTTGTAAATACTTATAATTCATAATAATACAACACTAGAGCATGCAAACATTTCCTCCGCAGCGGGAATCGAACCCGTGCCTCTTGTGTCTCAGCCGAGCACTCGCCCGCCACGTCACAGAGGTCGTCAATGTAGGTAATGAACGATCCGTCGTCCGTTGGTAGAATATTTGATCTGAACACTAATAGAAAACCAAGTAATATTTAAGCCTCGACGAGGCTTATTATATTTGAGCCTTTTGGGGTCGAGTCGAGACCCTAGGTCCTTGGGGCACGAGTGCCCACCGCGTTTTCAAAATTCTTTCAAGGCGTCTGGTCGAAACGATGCGCGATCCAAGAGCTGGTTCTTATTTGGCTCAACGGATCAGTATTGCCACTCAGCGTGGCAATGCGGCCAGCGTCTTGGGCACGCTTCAACCGTCTGATGAGCTGGATCAGGTGAGCTATCTATAGACCGACTGTTTCGTTTGTATTTTGTAAATTATATTTGTATTAGTGTAAATATAATACCAGCAAGATGACATCAGAAGAAGTTCCTCGGCGGTGCACAAACATTCTGTAATGCAAGTTGTCACGTGGATACCCACTTAGTGCCGTGGCCCACTCACTTAGCGGCTTGTAGACTTGCCTAAGGAATGTACAATGCTAGAATAGCCATCACATTCCGCTAGTTTCGTGTACAAGTCCTGTGATGAAGCCCACCATTGTGCGAAGGTCTTCACTACCTGTTTCTAAACTTACTTAAAGACTGGAACTAACTGGAAATAAGAAAAAGCATAGAATGCGTCCAGCTGCTTCTCTCCTCGAGCATGTCGTATAAGTCGACTAAGGGATAGTATTCTTTCCAACAGGATGGAACACCTGTATGGGCGATGGGCTGATCACATGTCACCATGGTTCATCATATCCATCTTAGGACTAAATCAGAAGTGGCTGCAAGTTTTTTTATATTTACTTGTGGCTCTGCCCACCCCACTAGGGATACGGGCGTGATAATATGTATGTATAATAACCAAAACTATCTCTATCTAAAATACAGTAAGCATTGTGATACCAATGAACCAAAAGGCTTGTACCTCAGCATGATGTTGATCAACAAGAATTAGTGTTCACATTGAATAACTAATTGTAGTACTATAAGCGAAGACCTATTAATTGACTCACTGTATCTTATAGCTGTGTTGGTTTTCTGAAAATAAATATAAAAAACTTAAAAAAAATTTATAAGAAAGTTTTCAGTAAACTTTTAAAACAGATTTTTTGACGTTATGCCTTAAGTAGGATATTTTATCTCAAGCTGGCAGTTCTATCCATTCCACCTTACTGAAGATCTGAAAGGCCGCGTCGACTTCCGGCGATAGCGCGCCGCCACGAACACCGATGCTCGTCACATCCCGTGTATCAACACTCAAATGGAAACCATTGCAAATAGATTTGCCTACTTACTCCACTACTCGTGTGGAAAGATTAAAGTGTGCTTCGAAGAGGCTCCGTTTGTTAGTTGCGACACAGTTTTAAAACTACTGAATCCAATATGGATCCTACTGTGCCGAAATAAATACAGTACCACAAATATTGTGCGCTTCGGCAATTTTCGTCTAGCATCTGTAATACGAACTAACGCGATGATGATAATTTATGTAAGCTTCCACCCGCGGCTTTGCTCGCGTGGTACCAGGATGAAATGTAGCCTATATGTTATTCCAGCACTCATATTATGTAAGTTCCAAGTTTCATTCAAATCCGTTCAGCCGTTACGGCGTGATTGAAGCACAAACATCGTCACATCCTCACAAACTTTCGCATTTTTATTATTATTCATTTATTTCAGATTATGTCAATCCATAAAAACATCACAATATACATTACACTCTTAAAAATTATGTAGATTCTTATTTTTTTTTTAAAGGGATAGTTCAGTTAGTATTAATGATTTTGTGGACCACGAAAACAGCATCAAGCAAATGAAAATTTACATAATGTGGCGACCTCTGTGGCGTGGAGGGATACAAGACGCAAGGGTTCGATTCCCGCTGCGGAAAAAATGTTCGCATGCTCTGCAAATATTTCTTCCGGGTCTGGATAAGCAGGTATGTATTTACAAAAAAAAGTATTATAAGTATTCTATCAGCCAGCTAGATAGATTGTGCTGTGTGATATGTCCTCATATATTTATTAAGTACTCGTATATAATCTCCACTTATCAAAAGACAGTGTTGGCACGCTTGATAGTGGTAATCCCCTAGAACTGTCTGGCGTCACGATCTAGGGGAAAATATTGTCTTTGTTTATGGCCTCGTTCTGTTTGGTCTTTAGTGATAAATAGTCCATGGATAAAAGATAAATTGATTATAATTTTTCTTTCTTTCGAACAGTTGTTACAAAACACGTATCTTTTTGTATAGTTTGTGGCTTGAGTTTGAATATATTCTAATATCGAATAACGGAAGTCTCTGGAAGCTAAGCCCGTCCCCTCAGATTAAAGCATAAAACTCATTCTACTAAAATTATATACTAAGGCCTTTTACCATCTATAGTAGATGATTTATACAGCGTCAGGAGGCAACTTTTACCTTCACAAACGAGACGCTGTAGTGCCTGGGACGAATTAAGATGGAGTAGGCTTGCCCAGCACCTACTCCATCCTCTCAGCTCAGTCTGCCTTGTCCACAGGAAAGACATGGTCAATACGTGCGGAGCTGATTAAGCCGCGGGTTTCCTCACGATGTTTTCCTTCACCGTTTGAGAGTACTGGTATAGCGCACATATTTTTTTCTAGATACATTGCGAACAAAGGCACGTGGTAAAAATATTTTGCAAATCAATTTTTCCTCTATCCTAGAATTATGTGCAACAATGGTTTCCTCAACACCGGCCATTTTCCGCAGGCGCTCACAAATTGCGAGCAACAAACAACATTTATTCTTTCATTTGGCCTGTGGTTAATATCACCCGGAATGGTCCACATGTCCCCAGACTACCCTAATTGCTTATTAGGGATGTCTTCGCTAAGATTTGGGGACATTCGTGGAGTTTGGGATGAGGAAAATAGCAGTTTTAGGAGTTCATAGTTATTTAGATACAATAATTGGATACTGTCGCAAAGAAAAAACATAGAATGCGTCCAGCTGCTTCTCTCCCCGAGCATGTCGTAAAAGTTGACTAAGGGATAGTATCCTTCAACATGATGATATACAATAAGCAAGTATTCCCAAGGAGGGTTGACGTCAGGCAGGCGGCCGGTCATAAAACACCTTAGCCAAAACTCTTACAGCGTGATCCAAGGATCATGCTGTGCCAATCCCACGTAGAGTGGGATAAGGGCAGGAAGATGATGACCTTAGGATCGGAAGGCGGGGTTAATACCAACTAGACCACCAGTGCTCTCAGTCATGTTATAAGAATATTATTATTGTAATTAGGTATGGGAAAGGAACGAGTAAAGCGAAATATATCTAAATGCATCAGCATGTTAGAATGTCACGGTACGAACATACAAACTTTCGAATTTAAACTAGTGGGACGGTACTAACGACTCGATAGCTTCAAAAACAGCGTAAAAACTCTGATTGCCTCTTTCACCCGAAATAAAACAGCTAAAAGCACAAAGGCCATTTCTCTCTGGCACAGGAAATTAACGACCCCGGGCTAAAAACTAACCTCTTTAACTCTGGGACTACCCCTTAGTCTCCAGAGGCGTTTTAGTGTAGCTCAAAAGGGAAGTTTAGTACTTTCGCGTTGAAAGCTTAAGGTAGGAAGTTGTATTAACGTATATAGCGTTTAGCTCTTTTAAATAAGGAAAAACAAATGTCTGACTTTAAAAGCGTGGCTTCGAAGTGGACAAATCGAACTCTTTTTATCTCCCGAAACAATGATTCATGGCTTGCAGCAGAATTGCAAATGTTTAATAATGTTGGCTACACACACGCCAACCTAAAGATTCAATGTGGCCGTGTTGGTTGTAACGAAACAATAAATAAATGTTTGAGGACATATCACACAGCACCATCTAAGCAAAGCTTGTACTATGAGAACCAGGTGGCTGATAGAATACTTTCAAACTATTTTTTTGTAAATACAATAATTTATAATACTAAACTTAGACCCGGACGAAATATTTGCAGAGTATGCAAACATTTCTCCTGCAGCGGAAATCGAACCCTCTTCAATCTTAGCCGAGCACTCGCCCACCACGCCACAGAGGTCGTCAAAGTCAAAGAAGACATTCGAACATCTTTCCTAGTCGCTAGTCTTCGCTCGTTCTCGTCCATTTGTTCCTTATCCAGCTTAAAGCTATGACGTCACTGTAAGTTCTGTAATGGCATTATAAAAAGGTCATTATAAAGGTGTTGGCTCATCGTTTCCGCGGCGATGATGGATGGAGCGGTTTACGCTTAGACATGCCCGACCCCTGTTTATGCACTTATTGTCGAGGAAAGCGATCATAATTCATAATGGATGAGGTGCAAGAGACAAACGACTAAAGAGAATACTATAATGTAGATAAAATAACACCCAACAATACATAGTCCTGACCCCACACTAGGATTCCCTGTGTCGTGGGTATCAGAAACTTCGAGTACTACCACAACACCCAGACCCGGAAAAAATACTTGCAGAACATGCAAACATTTCTTCCGCAGCGGGTATCGAACCCGCGCCTCTTGCGTCTCTGCCTAGCAATCGCCCGCTACGCCACCGAGACCGTCCAAACTATGATACTCGTGTCATGTCTTTCGAAACAATATAGAATAATAAAAACCGCACATGAAGGGTTCCGTACATGTATATAATAAGTTGTTATAGCGACAATAGATAATATAATACTCTGTAAAAATTTCAACGGTTCTATTACGGTTCATGAGATACAGCCCGCTGACAAACGGACGGACGGTCGGACGCACAGACAGACTGACGGACAACGTAACCTTAGCAATAGGGATCAGTTGGCACCCTTCGGGTAAGGAACCCTAAAAAGTAAAATTTGACTGTGACATAAACAACGTCGAGCAGTTATGACTTGGCCCACACCAGAACTTGAAGCTCATTAGCCGAAAGACAATCAATCATTATGAATTAACGCGCGCTACCCACTACCCACCGCTGGAACTATGACTAAGCACCTTTACTTTACACAAACTTCATATTTACGGGTTTGGAAAAGTGAATCATGTGTCGATTGATCTGAATAACACAAAAGTTTTTCTTTAATTAATCAATTTTATTTTAATTTGTTCGAATAAAATTGAATTACTGTATGCATCACTTACCTCGTCGCTTACATAACAGCTGTTTGCAATTTCCCATTTTATAAATATTCTCACAAAGTCGTAAAAGGGTTACCTAATCCATTATTTAGTCAACACACTTAACCCGATCAATCAAAACGCAAAACAGCACAAAAGAAAGTAATTGGTTCACGGTTCGCCAATTCCAAACATCATTCATACGCAAATTTCCAGAGAACTTCAGAGGAAAATGGAACTTATGCCCAAGGACTTAGAGTCTTAAGGTGTCCCAGCTGGAGCACACCTTGACGATTGATGCGTTAAACAGCCATCTATCTTTGTCTGTCAGACTGACATTACCGTTATTGTTGAAATATAGACTGTTTTTAATGTTATTGCTAAAAAAAATAGCTGAATTTTACAAAAGATTAATTTATTGACGGCTTCTGTGGCGTGGCGGGCGAGTGCTCGCCTGAGACGCAAGAGGCGCGGGTTCGATTCCCGCAGCGGGAGAAATGTTTGCATGTTCTGCAAATATTCCTGATAAACCGAAACACGGTCGGGATATTTCCTTCGTCTGTTCGTAAGTAAGTCTTCAGCCATGTTGTTACAAAATTTTTACGTTGTGGACTTATCATAAATATTAGTTTTATTTAACTTATTGTTTACTAGAACACTGGTGGTCTAGTTGATAGTGACCCCGCCTTCCGATCCTAAGGACGTGGGTTCAAATCCGGTCGTGTACCAATGGAATTTTCTGTGTGAAAAATTTATGTGCGCTAATACCAGTACTCTCAAACGGTGAAGGAAAACATCGTGAGGAAACCCGCGGCTTAGTCAGCTCCGCACGTATTGACCATGTCTTTCCTGTGGACAAGGCCGACTAAGCTGAGAGGATGGAATAGGTGCTGGGCAAGCCTACTCCATCTTAATTCGTCCCGGGCACTACAATGTCCCGTTAGTGAAGGTAAAAGTTGCCTCCTGACTGTATAAATCATCTACTATAGATGGTAAAAGGCCTTAGTAGTATAATATTAGTATGGGTTTTGCCAGACTGAGCTTTGAATTGTCTGAAAGCAAATGTTATTATGAAAGCAAATGCTAGTGGGAGATATTTTAATTTTATACCATGTTCGTAGTAGCTTTATCATGGCAGTGACGCGGCGTCACTCAAGTTTGCTACGAACAAGACATTATGTTATTAAGACTACCGACTCAGCCGTAAAATGATAATGTTTCACAAACAAATTACGAGCATCAAACCACGATGATGGATTATATGCATTATGTTTTAGGGTTCCGTGAGATATTCACGTGGTTTGAACCACCTGATGTTTTAAACTAATTTTGTTATAAATTTGGCGGAAACTTGTTGACTAAACACCTCCATGTATATTTAGGTTCTTACCATAGGTAAGTAGTCATAGGTACTCGTTATATTTTATTTCAAAGGTACTTTTTTTAAATGTACCAACTTTTTGTAACTATGTACTTAAATTAAAAGTGAATCCATACTAATATCATAAATGCGAAAGTAGCTTTATCTGTCTGTCTGTTACCTTTTCACACCTAAACTGCTATACAGATTTGATGAAATTTGGCTTCTTTTTTTCAAAAATACTTATAGAAGGGGTAATACAAGGGATGAAAGTTTATATGGGGAACCGAGATAACGAATGTCAAGCATCACCGGGTGTGGCCAGCACTTGGATGGGTGACCGCACTTTTTGAACTCCATATTTTTTTTTTCAAGTTAAAATTTTGAAAATCATATTCAATGCGAACGAATTCGCGGGCAACAGCTAGTAATTAATATACGGAACCACAAAGCGTGAAAGATACTCCCCCCCTGCTCACTTCCTATGACGAACAGAAGGGGTCATTATGTTTGGCACGCCATTGTATGTATGATGAAAGGTTTTCATTTTATATTTGAATACAAACTAAGTTTAATAATATAGTTTAATATTATAACGGTCCCCTTTGTACAAGTTGACGTGTGGAGTATATTTGTGGTGGGCTTGATGCCAGAGTCGCGGGATCGATTTCCGCTGCGGGCTGCAAATCCTACTAATAACATAAATGCGGAAGTTTGTACAATCACACCCAAACTACTGAATGCATTAAGATAAAATTTGCTGTAGAGGTAAATAATTTCAGAGGTAGATTAAAGAAAAAGAAAATATAATAGGATTTTTTTTTTCAAGTACTCGAGTAGATACATTTATATGTATACCTAATGCCTTTTACCATCTATAGTCGATGATTTATACAGCGTCAGGAGGCTAGGTTTACGTTCACAAACGGGATGCTGTAGTGCCTGGGACGAATTAAGATGGAGTAGGCTTGCCCAGCACCTATTCCATCCTCTCAGCTTAGTCGGCCTTGTCCTCAGGAAAGACATGGTCAATACGTTCGAAGCTGACTAAGCCGCTGACTAGACCACTCATACTACCACACACACTAGTGCTCTCATTCTACTCTACTACACGCACGATAAACATGAAGTAATCTAGGCTTACTAAAAACCAAAAGTGACAAGGTAACATGAACACAATTTCGTTTAAGGTGTCACAACTTGCCAGCAAGTGAGCTTCGATGTGGTCGAGATAAGGTGACCGTCGCATAAACTGCCTCGAGATGGCAGCACGTAGCACTTTGATTGCGCCCGGCCCGCTCCGGGACGGTAACGTACCGTTTTCATTGTAACGTGGTCCAGCAACTTTACACCTTTATCTATCCTTGCTATTTAAAGTTAGCTAGGTACTACTGCTACAAAGCAGTGTGGTCAAGGAAACGCCTCATAGTTATCATCATCTTCCTGATCTCATCCCACTCTATGTGGGGTCGGCACAGCACGATTGGACCATGCTGTAAGAGTTTTGGCTAAGGTGTTTTATGACCGGCCGCCTGCCTGACGTCATCCTTCCTTGGGAATACTTGCTTATTTAAACTGACGTAGAAGATAGGAGATAAAATATTAGATAACTTAAATAACAATAAATATTAATTTCAACGTCTCTTTTCGTTTAACTTATCTGTTAGAGTCAGCAATATCAATAGATAGTGAAGCGCATCGTTGATGATGCGCTTGAATATATTCCAGCATTAATACTTTGTTTATTCCCAACCACACTCCCCTATAAGAGGATTTTGCGGCGGAATTGAATTATTCTAGCCCGAGGCGTTGAGCGTTGAGTGTGTTGTGTGCCTCGCTGCGAGCGAAGCGAGCGCAAACAAATACAGCGTGTCCTGTTACTGACTAGGCTTATTTAGTATTGTTGATTCTCTCTTTACTCACTGAGGGACTTACAGTGGGTAGGTTAGTTTATAATCAGTCATTATGTATTTTTGTCGGAGATAAAATTTAATTAGCTACTGCTTTCTTCGCAGTACAAGGAGAGCAGAGAGAGCAGAAAAAATTTAATAGGTAGTCCTCTTTTAACTTTGGTACCTTCAAGTGCTCTCTTTGTGCACTGCAACTCTTTGTGCTTGGACCTATAAAGGAAAGGAAGCAATAGAAAATGGACCTTTATACTTGCTATAATTACTTTAGTTTTTTTTTATATTATTCATTTAGTTAGACATTTAGATAGTAAAATTTGTTTCAGTTTCTTTTATTTTTGTATTATGTAGGTAACCTATTAGTTGTTTTATAAGAACTATTCAACTATTGTCGACATAATAATATTTTCATAACTCATGGGAGAAGCCATTGACTCCTGAAACACAGTTTTTACTAGTTCAGGAGCCCAAGGATTCATTTATTTTGTAACCTTACCTATTATGTCAATAAATTGATTTGCATTGAATTGTAAATGGTCGTGTTGAAAAGGTATAGGCCTACTAATATTTGTGATGAGTGTATGGTTAAGGAATAATGGCCTTTGAATTAACTTAAAGACTGGAAGATGCAGTCTTGGATGAAAATATAGAAGTGGAGAATGAAAGTATCAAAATGTACGTTCCTTTCTTCGATTGCAATATATATTTCTCTATTTGAGAACAGCTTGTATACCGGCGGGCACTCGCGAACAGGCAATATCCGCGCCGGCGGCGATTGTTTCCGAATCGCTGCTAACGAATGGGCGGGCTTGATCCTCGATTCGATTCTATCCGAATATGATGAGCTTTGCTTTGTGATAGGATGGGCGGAAAATGTTTTTCCTTTATAACTTTGGGATATATCAAATTACCGCTTCAATAACATTTGTTTCTGCTTACATCTTTACAGGATTAAGCTAAGCTATCTATGTAGTCGTATTAAAGCTACTTTCGTGCACTTGACACATACATGTTTTAGAACTTTTAGGTTCTATGACATGCCGGTTTCCTCACGATGCTTTCCTTCACCGTTTGAGAGTACAGATAAAGCGCATAAATTTTTTTGAGCATCAAAGTCCATTGTTACTCAACTGCATTTGAACCCACGGCCTTTGTGAATCAGAAGGCTGGGTCAATACCACTAGAGTAGACACAATGTCACCAAAATAAATTATAAATTGAATTAAAAACTTAAACTGTATTACTAAAATGAATGTCAAATCTATAAATTATTATTAACAGTCGCATAGAATAAACAACGTGGCTAAAATAACTTTATCTTACTCGTAGCTCAGTTCTTGTAGGCTGTATTATGGGTTCGAATCCCGCCCAGTACAAACGTTTAGGTGATGAACAGATGATTTGCGTTTTTTCTGTATTTTACATACAAATTGTAAGTCGTATACAATTAAATATTCAAATTACAAAAAAAGTACGAAGTACCTATTAGTCATCTGGTTGAATTTCGAACTAAATGAAGCTGTGTGAAATGTCTATAAATATTATTGTACATTTACAATATTACGGTAATGGCAATTGAAGTTGGTAATATTATCAAGAGAAACTGATAATAAATTGAACTCAAAGCGTTAAAAAATGCACATATTTTGAGCAAACATACCACTTCTACTCAAATAAAGTTGTTCGTTGAATAAAACCCTGTTCGATACCCATAATACTGCACGTTACATATTCATAAATTCACCATTTAACCGCTCCAGTGGCTTTCTATACAAATACAACTCAGAAAATAAAAATAAAACTTGCATTGTTATCCAAATAAGTGTTAGCTGTTTAGCCAGACCGGTATCGAGTGATCCAACGAATAAATAAAGAATTTAAAAGTTTAACTGTTCACTCACGGAATGCTAAGGCACGCCAACCCCTCCAAGGGTTGAGTCTACAAGTTGCCATCGCCGGTCGCAGCGACCCCGTAATGATCTCACGTCCCGCGTGCGTGGCCCGATAAAGGGTTAAGTACACACTAACAACCTGACGTGAGTCACAAATCCTCCATTATTATGTTATTGTGGGAGCCGTGTCGTTGTGGCCTCGAATTTACATACAATTTAACATGAAATGTAGCCAATAACTCACGGCGACTGTTGCGTTATTATTTCTATTATAAAGTGTTCAAGTTGACGTTTCTCGTGTAACCGTCTGGCGTGCTACGTTTTAGAAATAAAAACCGTTTTCGTTATGTTAACGGCCGCCATTGGACCATAATGTTTTGCTATCTTGGGCTTGAGTTATGAGCGGTGATTTGCATGAACCCATGCTCGCTGCGAGCAAGCTCGATAATTAATTCGACTCGAATAAACTTAATCGTATGCATAAAATATTAAGACGCCCAAAACAAATTAATCACGCGAATAAAGCACGGGGTTAGTTCGGATCACGCAGCGAACTTACATCAAAAACACATGCATTGTTCGGAATCGGTGTTGAACAATCGCTTCGACATAAACCCTTTCAGGAATGACGACAAATCGACATCCAGAATTATCTACGCGTCGCTTGATTCGAATTCAAATGAAGGCATTCAGTTTTAAATATTAATCGACGCAAGCTTATTGAATATTTCCACCGTGATTTATGCCCAATTAGCAGCCGGTGCGTGAATTGAATTGTTTGTGTTCAAAATCTGAATAAATACCACAATATTTACGATAATGTCCGGTGTTGAATAGGCGGCCTGCGAGACCCGACCGGAGCGCCGCGGGAGACGCCCGTCCTAGTACTTTATTATGCGGCGGCGAAGGGTTACCTCTCTGTATGACGTTCTCATGTTAATTTACGCCTGACAAGGTGGTCTTTCAGACCGAGCGGGGTATCCGAAGCTCGATTTTAAAAATGATATTTTAGTGTTAATGCTATCGTTGAATGAGAATGATTCGTACAATTTATATGTGAATTAAACTTTTATTCATGAGATATGAATAAAATTGTCGGGTTTACGAACCGGTTTTCCTAACAAACCTTTAGTTATGCTGTTGAGTGATTATTTCCAGGCGGGTGATTCTCCTAATGGGTGGTTATTGTCTGTTATTAATTGTGAGTAACGAGCTGGCTTAATTAGATATTGTTCGAGGTACTCCCAGAGCTTTGTAGAGCGTTCATTCGGGCATGAACCAATCTTGGTAAGTACCTACTGTAGATGCAGGTACTCTGGAGGAATATAGGAGGTGTATACCGAGCCATAATTATAGAACCTGTGCTTTTAGTCAAGCTACTTTGAGTCTTACAAAGTTGCTAGACGCTACAGAAAAAATATAAAGGATTAACTAATGCGATAGGAATGTAACAGCGTGTTAGGTCACGTGGTCGCTTATGACTATCCCATAATTTATTTTCAGTAGCGGCTAGCGAATAGGTACTATCGAGGCAAGGGTCTCAAAATGACTCAAAGTGACTTGATCTGTCGCTTGTTTTTTTTATAATTGTGGTATGAAAATGTTCCTATGAGTATCGAAAACCACGAGGATCATACCAAAAAACCCGACACGGAAGAAATATTAGCGTCACAAGCAAACATTTCACAGAAATTGAACCCGCGCTTCTCGCTACTCTCGCCCTCCGCGCACGTCAACAAATCTACTAAATATAGTACCAGTAAATCACGGAGTCGCGAGCTTAGTGAGTAATTACAGTAAATACGTCACCGCGCTACTTACGAGCGTTCGTAACCGACCACGTATGAACTAACTCTTGTTGCTATGTGTAATGCTGGCTTCCGCGATATTCGATTGCCATCAAAAAGTCAATGTCTAATAATTGTCGAACCTATAATCAGCGATAATAGACGATAATCATAATCATTATATACTATAACAACGACCTCGGGGCTAGTGCTTGGCTGAGATGCAAGAGGCGCGGGTTCGATTCCCGCTGCGGAAGAAATATTTGCATGCTCTGCAAATATTTCTTCCGGGTGTTGTAATATCATGTAGGTATGTATTTATAAAAAAAGTATAAACGATTAAGTTTTCTATTCGCTATCTGGTTCCCATAGTACAAGCTTTGCTTAGTTTGGAGCTAGATGGTGCTGTGTGAAATATTTATAATATTTTTTTAAATATTTATTTTATTTATTCATACATCATACAGCTACAAATCCTAGTTAGGGCTCTGTGCATAGTCCATGCATAATTGTGACTGTTGGGTATTTAACTAATTAATTTTAATCAAGATGTATTTACTTTGACGTAAAAAAAACAAACAAACAAACTCAGCATTTATTGTATAAATAGTGATTCTGTAAGTCTTTCATCTCATGTGCATAAAGGTTCTTAGAGATAAAGTTAGCTTAGAATGAGTCGTCTAAGTCTATCTTAATTGGCTCTTTCATCTCTAATTATAATACAGGGTGTAGACAGCTTCAACTAAATATTCAGAAGTTTCGATAGACTGTATTTATACAAAGTCGGATTTAAATAAAGGTTTACTGGTTTCTCTATATACTAAATCTACGCCCTTGCGTCCCTTTATTTACCAAAATCACTGTTAACTGTCACAAACATTAAAAAGTCACGCTTTAGGAAATGTACATTATTAGAATTAAGAATCAAAAATTCCTATACCTACCTACGCCCTCAAGCCTATTTTAGTATGTTAGTAACCATTGGATTATGGAAGAGCGGAATCCTCTGGCACAAGTACTTTGTACTTAAAAGAGGGTCCCAACCCTGGTTTACACATTGTAATATTTTTGGCTACAAATAAACAATTTATTATTATTATTATTATTATTATTATTATTACCTAACCCTCCTTATTGGCAAAGAAGTCACTGTAGCCACTGCAGTCACTGAGTATCAAGCAAGTGCACATTTCCTGTATCCAATAAATCAGGGGATCTGGAACATAACGCCTCCATTCCAATACGATAATGTTTTAACTTCGCCACGATGGGTTATGTACAGTCGCAGGGAAAGTTAAAAAGCGCAGAAACTGCCCGAAAATTACACCTTAGGATATGAATTTAAAAGCTAGACTTGAATTTCGCGATCAATCCTTTTTACACTTCAATTCATTTCCATGAGGACCTTTGCTGGGCAGTGAAATGATATATGATGATAAAGAACTACTTATAGAACTGTAGATGACACACTAGCTACTTACCTGTTTACAGGCTTAAGTCGATCAATAGATACGACTGTCGATCTTCTCTCCGGTAGTTGTATCTTGAAAGTCTTAATTTTCCTTTCCAGTACTTTGTAGGGCCCTTCGTATGTAAGTTGCAGATATTCTAAAAGGTAATAGGTATGGTAAGTTAAGGTTGTGAGGTAAACAGGTAAGTAGCTGTGTCAGCTATAGAACCAAGGCTCAGATGGGATTGGGAGAGACACGTCAGCCGGATGGCTCCGGACCAGTGGGTGATCATCACCACACTCACAGCCTGGATACCTGAGGGGCGCGGGCGGCGGCGTCAGGGTCGGCCGAAAAGCGTTGGCAGGACGAGCTCGATGCTTTCGAGGGAAGGTGGTGGGTGATGGCTCGGGACAGAGACGTCTAGAAATCCACGGGGAAGACCTTTGCCCAGCACTGGGACGGAAAACGTTAAAACAAATAACTGTAATGTATTTTCCCCCCCGACTGTTTCTCCACGCGTGTTCATACGCAATACATCATAATTAGTAGTCAGATGCAAATCTATTTATGAGCAGTTTTCAATGCATATTTTGCATGCTAGCACTGTTTGCGTCACTTGCATTCAATATAATCTTCTTGTACTTTGATGGATGTACTAATAACTCGTGTCTTGCTCTTGTCATTGGTTATATCAACCAGTGTGGTGAAAGGAGAATAGTGTTCTAACCTGATGCTACCTAATTCGTCTGGAAAAGATTAAAACAAGTCATAGAGAAAGTATTAAAGTGTAAAGTATTTTCTGTAACATAGTATTCATTGTGTTTTTACATGAATTAAATAAAAAAAAAACTTGAAACAATGTCTTTGAACTTTTTTATTCACAATTACTTTCACACAGCGCCATCTAGCCACAAACTAAGCAAAGTTTGTACTATGGGAACCAGATGGCTGATAGAATACTTATATACATTTTTTTTGTTTAGTTTGGGGCTAGATGGCGCTGTGTGAAATGTAAACAAATATTTACTATTATATTGCAAAACGCGGACAAAGTCGCTGGGCAAAGATAACAATCTATAGATAAGTACTAATGATGCTGATGATCTGGATCAGGTGAGCTATCCATAGACCGTTTGCAACGGTCTTTAGATAGCCCGACTGTTTTGTATTTTGTAAAATTATATTTGTATTATTGTAAGTTTCCTTCTGTTAATAGAAGTACTTGCTAACGTTGGTATCTAGTATTACCCAGTACCTACCATAAAGTAATTACTAGCCACCTAAGTGATTCGATCGATCACTGAACGACCTAGTTAAATGAAAACTACCTTGGTTTTGTATTTTTCTTTTAAAAATAAATATAATTGTATTGTTGTTCAATGATAATCCAAACACCTCAAAAACTTACGTTTTAAAAGCATTTTCAGAGTACGTTAGTTTTAAAGTAAAAAGTAAGTTCATATGAGCTAGTGGCCCACTCTTGTGACGAAGTTTTTAGGCCGCCTGAAGGCTTCCGTCGTGGCTTAACGGCTTAAAAGCAGGGACCGACAATATAGCGTGCCCTCCGAAGCACGGAAGCGCTCAACTCGTAATGCCACTTGCGGTCACCCATCCCAATTGTGACCGTGCACAACGTTGCTTAACTTCAACGATAAATCAAGAACGTCTAAGCTAGCTACGCCCCTAAAAATGGTCGCCATTCAGCTTCATGCTGTCACTAGTTCTTTCGAACCAGTGTGGTGAATGATGATGTTCTCACGATGTTTTCCTTTACCGTTCGAGAGTATTTTTTTAAACAGATAAATGAATGGTACAAGACCTGATTTGAACCCACGACCTCTACTTCAAGACCAGAACCGGATCTTCGGATCCTCTAAAATTCACAAAGACACAGTAAGTTCCTATGAGCTAGTGGCCAACTCTTGTGACACAGTGTAACGGTAAACAATAGCAACAAAATAATGACAGTTATCCATTTGACTTCTAGTTGCGTGCCAAGGAGACATCTGCAATCATTCTGTCATGTCACATGTCAACATCAAACGGACCCGCGTGGGAATCCGACATGTTGGCGTTGCTGCCATCAAATTTTCATTATCGGAGGTTTGATGGAATAAAATATGCTATTTGATGGTGATATCCGGAATTTCCACCGTTTAATCCTTTTTTAAAGGGACCGCAACAAAAGTTTCATAAACGATCCATTAACAATCATTAGGTAGGTAGTTATGTTTGAAGTTACAAACTTTAAGCTATTTAATCCTACTTCTTACTTATATTATAAATGCGAAAGTTTGTATGCATGGATGTATGGATGTTTGTTACTCTTTCACCAAAAAACTACTGAATGGATTATTATGAAATTTGTATTAACATATAGGCAATTTTTTATCCGGGTACCACGCAAGCGAAGCCGCGGGCGACAGCTAGTATATTATAAATGCGAAAGTTTGTGAGGATGCTCGGATGTTTGTGCCTTAATCACGCCTAAACTGCTGAACGGATTTGAATGAAACTTGGAATATAAGTACATAAAACGTGTATTGGAATAACATTATACGTATGCTACTTTTTATCCGGGTAGAACGCGAGCGAAGCCGCATGCAGCAGCTACTTTAAAACAATTCAAAGAAAATAAATGAAAAGTCAAAAATAAATTTAAAGCTTTTTCACAAATATGTGGACAGACATTGAATTTTTACAGCATGTTGTTGCATTTGTGGCGCATTTTAAATCCTTTCACTACTCTGGTTCGAAACAACTAGTGACACGAATAGAAGTAGTAGCAGTCACCCATCCCAAAAAATGGTCAAACTATCTTTTCTATGTCAGGATGGCAGGTGTCAACGTAATTTCATGAAATTGAAATGACATTTCAATTTACGTGTTACATTACTCACCTGATTCAGCTCATCAGACGGTGGAAGCGTGCCCAAGACACTGGCCGCATTGCCAATATTTTACATTAAAACCATAAAAAATTGGTAAATAGATTAACCTTTTTCCTTTTAAGTATTTGAAAATATTATGTGTATAGATGTAGCTACTATCAAACGAAATATATTGTTACTTTATGAAGAACTAGCTTTCGTCCGCGGCTTTGCTCGCATGGTATCCAAACAAAAAGTAGCCTATGTGTTATTCCAGCGTACATATTATGTGTATTCCAAGTTTCATTCAAATCCGTTCAGTCCTTACGGTGTGATTGAGGCACAAACATACGTCACATCCTCACAAACTTTCGCATTTGACGGCTTCGGTGGCGTGGCGTGCGATTGCTCGGCAGAGACGCAAGAGGCGCCGTTTCCATTCCCGCTGCGGAAGAAATGTTTGCATGTTCTGCAAATATTTCTTCCGAGTCTGGGTGTTGTGGTACCATGGTACTCGTAGTTTCTGATACCCACGACGCAGGGAATCCTAGTGTGGGCTCAGGACTATGTATAGTGACTGTTGGGTGTTAAAAAAAATATTATAATATTAGTAGAAAGTAGAATTCAATGTATCTACAGCTAGCCCATTGCAAATAACAATATGGCCAGTGATCGTACATTTCACCTGTCTCTCGCTATCTCGGAATACAATACGAAACAGCATCGGATTCACTTGAAAGGAAAGCCGAAACCAAACATCCGAACCTATCAAGCACAGACAAGTTTCAATCATCCTTTGCTGGTAGCTACCACAGACATCACGCCACAGTATACCATGAACAGTAGGAGATATCTATTATCTCATTGTTTTAGAGGTGTAAGACACTTATTAACATAAATAAATTTACAACTAATACGAAGCGCTCGTGGCGTAGCTTGCTTAGACGTTCTTGATTGATCGTTGAAGTTAAGCAACGTTGTGCGCGGTCACAATTGGGATGGCTGACCGCAAGTGCGTTCCCGTGCTACTGATCTGTTGAGCCAAATAAGAACCAGCTCTTGAATCGCGCATCGCTTCGACCATTGATTAATTAATTGATTTAGGCGGAGTGACGATTTGCGAAAGGTTTCTGGCAGAGGTTCAAGCCGAAGATAGGCGTGATGGCGTTGGTTAGGGGAGGCTTATGTCCAGCAGTGAACTGCTATAGGCTGATGATGATGAATTATTAATTATTTCCCACGAATAAGATTTTGGTGTAAAATTTGTTAGTACCTAACAGTTTCTAAGAAGAAACGCCTGTAGGCTTTACACTAATTGTTTCAATCTAAAACAACGCTAAACTTTGAAAATCATAAAATACTAGGTGTCTACTCAAAGTTCACATTCTATTTAATGTTACTATGTACAGCACCGCAGACGTCTCTCAATTCAATCGAAACTGCAACTGCATTTCCAGTTGCCTTTGATACGTCCATCGCTTGTCTGTCCAAACGATTGTAGCACACATCCATTCCACCCAGACCTATCAACACCACCCACCACCAAAGAGCTCCAAGCTCCCCCACAGCTCAACAATAAATGGACACCTTCGAATTCAGTATACACCATCATTTCAATTGTCAAGCTGTAGCTCGTAAACAGAGGGAGGTGATAAATTAATGCACTAGTACATTAGACGCCCCGTGATAATAAAACACGCATTAAAATGTAATTGCTGACAACAGTATCACTCCAAACCTATAAATCGCTAAGCTGAATATGCATTACCGGAGAAGTCTCAAGCAATAAACAGAAATAGGAAGAAAAGCAGCGATGAGACGCGAACATTACGAAGCAATAGAATCGAGTAGGGTAAGCAGCCGTGTCACGGGGCGTCTAACAGCAGAACTCACTCTGGAGGGTAATCGTGCACGAAAGCGTCTAGTAATAAAAGTGGTCATAAAATTGTAACGTTACGAGCCAAGTCGGGAGTGCACTGGGATGGCACACTGATACGTTTTCGGGACTTTGTTTGGTATTTTAGCCACTATACGAGGGGAAACGATTTATGTAGCAGCTTTTATTGACAGGGTTTATAGTGCGTGACTCGGTTTTTTGTTTTGGATGATTGGTTTGGCGGAACAAAGAATAGAGCGAGCAAAAAATTATGATATAATTTATTTACCGCACATGTTTCCTGCGAGGGGACTGAATTGATACAATGTTGCATGCTTGCAAGAATTTATTTCTTTTTGAGTAGCTGTTGTTTGTTGTATACTTACTAAACTAGCTTCACTTGCAACTTTAGGATTTTTATATAGCATTATTATGAAAAAATATTATACATCTCTAAAATATTTATTCGATTTTTATTAAAAACCTAAATTATGTGCAAGCAGCTTAAAAACTCACAGAACTAATTCTTATTGTTAAAACTTGTTTTAAAATACTTTCACTAAAACTTCTGCTAAGCAAGAGCCCGCAACCCCTTGAAGCATAAACTCTCATACTTTCCATTACTTTGGTCGTATCTCGTCAGCTGGTCGTATCTCGTCAGTAAGCGGGGCAACGTTCAAAGGCTTTATCTACCGTAATTGGTCGTAAGAACGGGGCTTTATAAGCAGTCGGCGTATTTTACTAAGGGGCTAAGCACGGCTACCGACACGATTAAGAGTTGTAGTATTAAAAATACTGTATCTGAGTTAAAAATGTTTTCCACTTAGATGATTAAACGAGATAAGACTATAAAAATTAAAACAAAGCTATGTTCCAATAAGAAATAAACATAATTGTTTGATTAAAAATGAACGTATTATTCAAAGTTTTCATAAATATTGTAGCCAACATGGTAGTGTGACAGAATGACTGCGATTAAATAAGAATCTAATCTTGCAGTTATTAGTGTAAATGTTCTGTTTACACTAGAATTGTATTTAAACTTTGTATTTACTTATAAAAAAGACATTTTGAAATTGAAAGAAGTATGTCGGGATCGTAGCAAATGGCGATCCGTGACCTCTACCCCTATGGGAAACAGGCGTGATTTTATGTATGTATGAAATTGAAATTAAAAAGTGTTAATATTCTTCAAGTCTTTAGTCAAATCGTATCGGACCCTGTGTCGGCCCTCGGAGGCTTTTGTACGCGACGGTACTAGACGTGATTGTCAGCGCAATGATTATTGAATGCCGTGATAAGGCTCCTCAAATGTTTGCTGTCAGTTTACGTCTTAAGCCCGTATCCTTGCAAGTGTATTGAGCTTAAATTTTGTGTTTTCCACCATGTTTAGAATAACAGCTTTTATAAGTCTAATTCCCGAATACTCAAACGCAACTCAGAGTTGAGCACGTCTCAAGTTACGGATTTATGACAGTTTTTGATGAAAATCTGTCAAAAACTCGTCACTTAAGTCGTGCTTAACTCTGAGATGTGTTTGAGTATTCGGAGGTATGACATTTAACATTTAACAAATACCTAGACTCATCACACGTCATGCACTAAAAATGCTGGACCGAAGAAAGTCAAACTAATGACCGATTCCAATATTCTACAAACGGACGACGGAGCGTTTACTATAATAACAAAAATGTATGTGCGCTATTACCAGTACTTTCAAACGGTGAAGGAAAACATCGTGAGGAAACCCGCGGTTTAGTCAGCTCCGCACGCATTGACCATGTCTTTCGCCATGCATTCATGAAAAACAATGTTACTATGACATCTACTATGTTGATAATTTCTTAACTTTTTTAGAGCTTTTAAAACAAAAGAGCTTACACTCACACAAAGCGAAAACTTTTGACTTAACTTGTCGCTGCTGAAATTACATAGAAGTCATTTCGAAAGTTTCCACTAAACAAACTGGCCAGGATAAGCTGACCCCTGGCTTGTCACAGCTGCTCCGTTTCAGGCGTTATTTTTAAAGGGATTAAAACGCGGAGAGATCTTGATAGAATGGGCGGTAATAGTTTTTAAATAATGCTGGCTCTTTGCGTTTTTGGGTGAATTGAAATAATGTAGTTGCTCTGGAGACGGTGATTTACGATAATGGTATTTTTAGGGTTAGGAACCAAAATAGTGGAATGGAAACCCTATGTTGTGACTTTGTACTTCCATCTGCCACGTTTCATTATTTGAGCAAGTAACTAAAGCTATCGACTTGTAAGGAATAGTTTCAAATTCAACTTGCCTACTCTACAACAAATGAAAAAAAAAAATATTTTCATTTATCTGAAAGAGCCATTTCATCAAAACATTTTTCAATAAAAAAATATTGCTATGGCATTGCATTCAGCCGCTTCTCTCTCCGAGCATGTCGTAAAAGTCGACTAAGGGATACTGTCCTCGCCAACATGATGGACCATTTATATGGGCGATGGGCTGATCACTTGTCACCATAGTTCACCATATCCATCTTAGGACTTTAAATCAGACGTGGTTGCAAGTTTTCTTATGTTTACTTGTGGCTCTGCCCACCCCATTAGGTATACAAGCATGATAATGTATGTATGTTTGGTATTGAACGATCGAAGACCGGTAGAATATAAAATAGCATTGAATAAACTCCTAAGTTATTTGGAATTATCATTCTAAAATATAGATTTTGAAGATTGCATCTCCACCAAACAAACATGACCGTCTTTATATGTTCTTATTTATAAAACTAGTTTTCAGGAGTCACCTATCTTCCTACAGGCGCCATTAAGATCTCATCATGATCCGTTGGCCGTTTCCTAAAACGTGTTGAAATAGTTTACTACACGCTCTCCACGGCTTTCAGTAAGTCTTTTGAAGTCCCACCGCTAATGACGCGTGAGAGATTGATGGCAGAGTGGTGTTGACCTGGCCGTCTTCGGTTCTAAATGACTTGACGTGATTGCACGATGTTCATACCACATTATCTAGATACCTCATATCTAATTCTGTTTTTTCTTTACTCCCAGTCCAGCAGAGAAGTAAATCACATAAGCAAAGTGGATGTTAGCACATTCTACCTCACTACTTTATTACTCTGAGGATAAAACCTTGAAGTTTCTTACTGGTGATTTTTATTTAAATATTCATGTCATATTTTTAACGTTTTTAAAACGAGCATGATTTATTATAATTACGAAATAACATATATATTTATGGTAACGCTTGAGCTATCATTATTACCTATGTTTTTAAAAGCTGTCGTGATCAATTAATTATGTTTATTAAATACCGGTTTTATTTGTGTTAAATTAAAATATTTATTGCTATACGAATTTTTTGTGTTTATTATTTACTAGCTTCTGTCAGCGGCTTCGTTCGTAAAACGTAACCTAGATGTTATTTCATGCCACATAACATGTGCCGCCCGCGGACCCGCTCGTGTGTTACCTAGCCGGATATAAGTATTCTGAGTTCTAAGTTCAAATTCATTCAGCCAGTACAAAGATGATCAACAAACACACATCGGTTTTATAATTTTAGTATGACTATTGTTTTTTTTTGATCGACTTATTACAAGGACCATTTTAACACTAACAACTGACGTTGATTGATTTTTTGGCGGTCATTATTTTGACATTTGCTAGCTATTCAAAGCGAACTGCAAAAAGAACAAAAACCGCGGATATGACACTTTGATATTTCTTAACTGTTCCTACAAATTGCCTACAAATCAGTCGTCATACAGTAATTGGCCATGGACTAACAGATATACGACATTGTATCCCAATAATCATTAGTCACCAGTCACAATAAAGGGTCAATAATTCACTTGGGATTTATGACACTGTCTTGTAATCGCTGACAGCTGTCCCGGGGTGTCACTTTGACATTTGAAAGTCAGCGTCACACGTCGTAAAGCTGGATTTAGGCTTTGCTGTGAAACGTCAACCGTTATGATTAAACTATTTTTCACGACAAAATTTCAAATTTAGAGTAGATACTTTGTGTGTTATGTGCATAGCCCGGCATATAATCCATTTAAGGATTTTCAGTTTTACATCCGGAACAGTACAAAAATGCAGGCTTAAATAAAAATTACAAGTATCCTTTGTATGTTTGACATGACAAGTATCTTTGCTTTATTATGGAATGGAATGATGGGTAGTGAAAGACCCTTAGGAGTGTTCAATAGCGGACTTTGCTAACCAAAATAAATTGTTTGTTAATAAAATGTGTTTATGATGATAAAACATAAATTGCGTTTCTTTGGTTCCACGATGAGAAAACACGAAAAGAGAAAAATATACGTTTCGCGTATGTTTTGATCTAGATCTCGGAAACTCTACCATATCTTCAGATTATTTTTACTTCAATAAATAAGTAATTACCATTTATTTAGTTGTTGAAACCAGTTTTTTGATTCATTTTGTTGCAAAACCACCTAAATAGATGGGATTTTACGAAATTCAAAATGGTGAAAACGTTTGTATGGATTTTTTAACGCCTAATGCGATTTGTTTGAAACTCAGTGTGGTTACTAGAAAACAACCCTTAAAAAGGGGTAAAACGGGGTGTCGAAATTTACACTATGCGAGCAAGCTGTGCGTATAAGCTAATTTAGCTATAACGAGCTGTCTAAATAAAGAGTAATCAGTTGAAAGTTGTACCTAATCGTTATTTCACGGCGACCGCTGCTTACCAACTCCACTAGATTAACCAAAGCTTTGGTTAATCTAGTGTTATGAGTTGGTCGAGTTGTTTTGAAAGGATAAAACTAAAAATAATGACTATCTGTCTTTATTTGTGGGGCGGTTGAGCCATAACTCTTGAGAGATTTAAACTTGAAATAGAATTTTATGACTGACGAAATGAATAACTTAATTAATGGTTAGCTCTATCAGAAGTGATGGGCAGATACCTATTTAGCCATTATACAACGTGTTCCTGCTCATGCAACAGTTTGGTATCACATTTTGAAATATTAGCGATGATTTTATACATTTTACCCTACAATTAATATTTCAACGATAACCAATTTAAACAACCTATACATACAGTAGTACCTACTACAAATATTGTTTGCCTCGGCAAACTTCGTGCTTTGTATAAAAACCAAATTCGTCCGAATATATAATTAAAATAATAACTGAAACCAAACCCTACGAAAAATAAGTACCTATCTACATAATTACTGTATTGTTAATTAATGTTACTGTAGTTTGTCTTTGTAAATAAGTTGATTCAATAAATAATTAATTACTGTAACATCTTTATATCACATAATCATCATCGCTTTAGTTCGTATTTCAGAAGCTAGACGAAAATTGCCGAAGCGCACAATACTTGTGGTACTACTGTACCTAAATACCCGATAAAGAGGTCACTCGACAGAGTCACGCATCATAATCCATGATTTATCCATGAAGATAGAGTGGAGATGAGCTATACATAATTTACACCCTTAGAAAGAGACAAAAACGACATTAGGTTTCAAATAATGAGCTATATTTTTTTTAACTATTCTACAAGATTACGAACCATCATCTTTACCCGTGTTTCATTTAATGTCTAGTGGGTTCAAGTCCGGTCTAAACGAATATTTTTGTCTGTGTAAAAAAAATATGTTGCTTTCATTCAATACTCTCATTGTTATTGAACCTAAAACAAAAAACGAAACAAATGTATTTATTTGGAACAAAAAATACAGGTGTGTAACTGTACATAAAACAATTACACGTTGACAACTGCAAAAGTTAAAACTGTGAAGCAGAGTCAACGCCCGCCTGAGAGCAGAAAAAGGAAAGAAAAGAATTTATCTAAAATACTTATTTTATGTAACAATTTTAATAAAAACGTTCTAAGAAACCCAGCAAGTGCACAATTTGAGTCGCACTCTTAATTAGTGACTTGAGCACTTATACCAAACAATTTCAATACCTATCCATTAATTCTAAATTACTCAAAACCAGCCCCTCAATCCAGCTAACGAGTATTGATTTGAACCCGTCATTACTATGAAAATCACTGACGAACAGACCGACATGGCAATTTCGCTCCATAATAATATCGTTATAATCACAAAGCTGGCGCAATTTATGTAGTAACTAGTGAATAATCTGCGTAATAGCCACTTGCACAGTTCTGGGCATACAGAAGAGGTACTTTGAACTTCAAACATTTATTTGGACATGCTTCTCACTACTTTATAATGTAGGCAAAAACCAAATGTTTGAATGTGCCTTTCACAAACCCCATATGTCTTTCTGCCTAACATCTATATGTTACAAGAGAATTTAGCAAGATTTGAGATTACATTCGTTTGATTTTTTAGCGTATTCCAGAGGTCGTCATGATACGGATAACGGTAAGCAAACATGCAGTATGCGTTGTCCCCATTGCGTTATATTTGTAGAAATTTCAAACAGCGCTATCTAGCCCCAAATTAAGCAAAGCTTGTACTATGGATGGCTGATAGAAAACTTATATACTTTTTTTGTAAAATCATATATAATTACATAATACTAAAACACCCAGACTCGGAAGAAATATCTGCAGAACATACAAACATTTCTCCCGTAGCGGGAATCGAACCCGTGCCTCTTGCGTCGCAGCCGAGCACTCGCCCGCCACGCCACCGAAGTCGTCATTTATGAACGTAAAAGTGGTTTTGTTGGGATTACACAGACAATGAGGACATTTTTCTTCAGATATTTACGCATTGTAAAGGTTTTAGAAGTCAGTTGATTTGCCATGAGGTTTTCGAGACTATATTGGACTGTATTAGAACGGATCATACCCATCAACGAGGCATGCGTCTCCAAATATTTTATTTTCGTTCTATGGCAATCCAGTCTTCTCACGATTTTTTCTGTCGTTATTTGAGCCTTTTGACCTTAGTCTCTCTGAACCCCTAAATACTCAAACGCATCTCAGAGTTGAGCACGTCTCAAGTGACGAGTTTTTGACAGACTCATTAAAAACTGTCAAAAAACCGTGACTTGAGACGTGCTCAACTCTGAGTCGCGCTTGAGTATTCGGAGGTGAATTTCGTAGAGCACAACTGTTTAAAGTTTTACTTCACTTTGCACATACAATGCCAGTCTTTTTTTTAAGTGTATCTACTGCTTAAGGTTGTGCTACACTGTGCGCGTGTAATAGCCAGTCGGCGGCGGTTTTAAATCAAATTACACGTTGTCGTCGCCCCGGGCGCTGTCTGTCCGTCCCCTTATATTAGTATCTACTTAGCTTTTTGTAAGGTCATACGGACCGTCAACTTGATAAGTGCGGTTATGATTATGGTACACTTCGGGTCTTGGCCTAAGGGGACTGTAATTTTATTTATTTTTATCACAAAGATTTCTTTAAGTTTGTTATGGTCTGATTGAAGTCATTCTGTCATATCTATTTATAAGCTAAAAGTGTGTATAATAATAAATAAGCGTAGGTAAATTATAATTAATATATAGTTAAAAATACATTACGTAGCTCGCGTGGTACCCAGATAAAAAATAGCCTCTATGTTAATCCAGCACACGTACTATGTATATTCCAAGTTTCATTAAAATCCAATCAGTAGTTTTTGCGTGAAAGAGTAACAAACATCGATACATACTTACAAACTTTCGCGTTTATAATTTAGTAGGATAGTAAAATATAATTAATAAATAGTAAAAAATACATTATATAAGAATGAAGCCTTCAATCCTCTCACTACACTGGTTCGAAAGAACTACGAGTAGTAGTATTAGTAGAACTTGTAGTAGTAGCAGTAGTAAATGTTGTAGTAGTAGTAGCAGTGAATATAGTAGTATCGGCAGCAGCAGCAGTAGTAGAAGTTAAAGTGAAAAAAGAGCTTTTTAAAAAAAAGAGTGAATAACACTCGGCGACGCAATAAGTACCGATAACAGTAACGATAACACCGACAGAAGTCGACTCGCGATAAAAGTCGACCGTTTATAACATTCATTACGATATCATTGAAATTATGGCGGGTAATTCGTTAAATTAATATCCAGTAGCTGATTGCACGGAGCGATGGCAGAAAAAGCGAAATTATTTAATTTTTAATTTAGTTATACTGCCCTCCTAGTGAAGAACGCAGTAACTATGTCAAACATGTGAGAAATGTTTGTATGTTCTGCAAATATTTCTTCCGGGTTTGGGTGTTGTAGTATTTATAAGTATGTATTTACAAAAATAAAGTATTCTATCAGCCATCTGGTGCTCATAATACAAGCCTTGCTTAGTTAGGGCTAGATGGCGCTGTGTAAAATGTCCACAAATATTTATTTATTATTTATTTACTGGTTCGGAAGAGCTAGTGACACGGCTGGATAGATTAGATAGTATACCGGACAAACCAAATATCATTCCATTATGTATGTACAATGTACCTAAATCTACTTTTTTATATGTAATGCTGTTGCCCGCGACTTCGTACGCGTGTAGTACATTATTTTGTTCTATAATCAATAGTAGCGCACGCCAAAAACTATTTTGGGTTTCCTACCTTGTGTTACAATATTGCAACTTTCCTACGGATCCCTAATTTTTTTGAAAATTTATCTTAGCCTATACTGGACCCTGATAATGTAGCTTTCTATTGGTTAAAGAATTTTTGAAATCGGTCCAGTAGTTTCGGAGCCTATTCGTTACAAACAAAAAATCTTTCCTCTTTATAATAATGTTGATACGTCCCTCGTATGAAGCCCTCAATATTTTTCTGCAGTCGGTACTAAGGTGTTCTGTATAAAGTGATCGAGCGGCGACCGGTTGCACTCACAAATGATATACTTTTGACAGCGGAGATATATCAATCAAGATAAACTCAGACAGCCTCACAATGATACGATCTCTCAATGAGATACTGAGGAGCGGAGGCGACAGGCAGAATGCTTACTTAGACCTTATGCGATTGACGGGACGAAGGATCCAGCTAACACAGAATTTAGATCGACATCAAATCTTAAGACATCATCTTCCTGCCCTTGTCCCACTCTGGTGGGGTCGCCTTAGCCAAAACTCTTACAGCATCCAAGGATCATGCTGTAGGAGTTTTGGCTAAGGTGTTTTATGACCGGCCGCCTGCCTGACATCAACCCTCCTTGGGAATACTTGCTTATTGTATCTCATCATGTTGGAGAGGATACTATCCTTTAGTGGACTTTTACGACATGCTCGGGGAGAGAAGCAGCTGGTCGCATTTTAAGTTTTTTCTTTACTCCCAGTCCAGCAGAGAAGTATTAAAAAGATATGCCTTTTGCAGTGCAGTTTTTAATGAAAGGGCTATGTATTTTTAGAAAAGAAAAATCCATTGGTACACGATTGGAATCGAACCGCAGGCATTGAAAAGACCAACTGCTCGTGCACTGTTTAAATAAAACTGTCAATCTTTAAAAGTTAGCTACAACATAGGTAAGGACGTCACATACGTAGCTATAATATACACAGATTTTACAAATAAAATATTGACCCAATGTCATTTTCAGTTACTTAAAGTGTTTTTATATCTGTGTCGTTATCAGTGGTCCATGAAAGTGGCATATAAATTGAGGCTTTTAACTAGGCTGTAACTTCTGTTATTACGTAGAAAGTCTTGTAAAACACAATCGATTGATTTAATGAGGTCAGCTTGTGTTTGTAATGATGGATTTAGAATGGTCTGAGCTCTTGATTGTCATACAATAACTTATTATTATTATTACGTTTTTCGTAACGCGAAAGAACTTGTGAAACGACTCTATACAAACTAAGGCGGTGATGATAATATCATATAGATGTTACAATAATTATGTAGATACTTATTTTTTAAGGGTTGGTTCAGTTATTCGGTTTTCATACAAATATTTGTGGTAAGTACTGTTTTTTGTTGATGAATTTACTGATTAATGTTTATTGTATGAGGCCCCCTTTTACTTTTATAATTTTGTTGTTAAAGTGGAAATAAAATTCACAATGTCAAAATTACAACTCTCCACCCACTACGGTTCATTAGATACAGCCCGCTGACAGACGGACGGACGGATGGACAGCGGAGGCTTAGTAACAGGGTCCCGTTGGCACCCTTCGGGTTAGGAACCCTAAAATAATTCTATAATATACTATTAAAATTCAAATGTATCAAAGAAAATGAAACGTGGTCGTCTCTGACAACATCACACCTTATCGAATCAGGTTGTGACGGTAACAGCTTGAATTTATTGGTTCTACCACTTGTACTTGTCAATACCCATGTACAGGAAAACGACATTTAAATTGAGATTAATTAGAGCTCTATTGGCATAGCAATTTAAATTATCTAACAAACTAGCAATACCAACAATACGTTTTCATTGAACATGTCATTAATATTGGCAACTTCCTGCAATTCAACTGTTCAATGATTAATTCATGTTTCTATGTTCTGCTTATAACAAAGTTATATTTACCATTTATTTATATCAAGCTTTTGTTTTCTAACCCTTATTACGGTTACGTAAAGTTGACTTTACCTTGATATTTTTTTGACAATTCAATGTTCTGTAAGTTTCCATGTAATGTAGGACAGCTCAGTTTAATTTGACAGTTTCATTGATATGCTCGTTGTAAATTATTGCACGGCCTGTCAAGTGAGGTCAAATGAGAATTATGTAGGTGTTAAAATAATAATTTAATGGCATTTAGACGAGTCTGAATTAAATTGTTATCGTGATTCCTTTCGTCCAGTTTCTAGTTTGTAATTTATGATTGCTTTTAAATATAAATCGTAATTTGATGGTCCGGTCTACTAGCTGACTGATGGCCGTTTACGCATTCAACGTTTCGTTGATAGCTTTAGTGATAATCAATAGGTAAGTACTTTATTTATTGATGAGACTACTTTGAACTTCTCTACTGGACTGGGAGTAAAGAAGAAACATGGAATGCGTCCAGCTGCCTCTCCCGGAGCATGTCGTAAAAGTCGACTAAGGGATAGTAGCCTCTCCAACATGATGGACCATCAATATGGGCGATGGGCTGATCACCTGTCACCATGGTTCATCTTAGGACTTTGAATCTGAAGCGGCCGCTAGTTTTCTTATGATTACTTGTGGCTCTGCCCATCTTATTTGGGATACGGGCGTGACAATGTTTGTACTACTTTTAAACTATATTTGGACAGTAAAATGAGTTCATAAAAGTTAGCCAAATCTGTATTCGGCTTTGATGAGTACTTTACTGGCTAATTTTATTGAAAATCTTCAATACCTCACCATCGAACAAAATCTTGGATTGATTCGACGGTGTGGAGTAATTTTATGCTTCTTTGTCCAGTCGGTTAAAACAAAAGCAAGTCGTTGCATTCCCGTTGCCGCCTATAAATCACGGTCCCAGTCATCAACTCGGCCCATGAAATGATTGATGAAAAAACACATCTTATATGCGCATAAATATACTGCATCCTTATCTCTAAATAGTATAAATTAAAGTCGCATAAGTCGGTCTGTTTGTAAACTACTAAACCACGCAACGGATTAACGTTTTCATTATCATTTAGGCCCCGTTCCAATAATCAACTAACGGACGACGGATCGTTCGTTACTACAACAACGTTGTTTTTCTGTAACCGATAATAACGTTGCCTAATGAACGATCTGTCACTCCTTAAATATTCAAACATCAGAGATTTCTCTCCGGAAGTTTTATGTGTATAAATACATGATTATAGCCATCTGGTACCCATAGTACAAGCTTTGCTTAGTTTGGGGCTAGATGGCGCTGTGTGAAATCACAAATATTTATTTAATATTATATTGTAAAAAGTAGAAAAAGTCGAATTTTTTTCCTTCACGTTCAGAGTACCTACTGATCAGATATTCGAATACGCGATCTTAGAATCAAAGGTAGAGTTAATTACTAAACCACCAGTCAATACTCAAATTGCTTTATTAATAAAAAACACTTGTTTGAAACGTCATAATGCTTAAATTAAAGCCTGTATTTCGCCAGTGTCCTCGAGAGCGCTAGACACGTGCAAATCCGGGGCGGGTCATTGTATGTAGGATACAAAGAACCTCGTCCAGGGTTCAACACGACAGTGACGGCGGACGCAGACGCCATCAATAAGACCTTAAAAACTGACAAGATTTATTTCTTATTCAATTTAAAACATCACAAACAATGCCGAGGCTATCGTAAACATTCGTAAGTGATGGAAGAAGCACCAGTTCCAACCAAACGTTACTGAATTGGTACCAATTCATTTCGTTCGCCTAGTATTTCGCCCCTTACCATTTCGCCAGTAAATGTACGAGAGTACCAGTACTGAAACAATATTGTTGACCAGCCAATACCAGCTTAGTTGGAGCACTAAGCACAACGTCGTGGTCTAGTGAGAGCGGCCCTGCCTTCCAATGCTAAGGCCGTTGGTTCAAATCCAGTCGTGCGCCAATGGATTTTTCTGATAGAAAAAATTATGTGCGCTAATACCAGCCTGTCTTTGAATGGACTAGTAAAGCAAGTAAAAATAAATTATAAATAAAAAAAATAATTAATAAATAAATAAATAATGACTGATGAATAGATGACTTCAAAAACTAGTGCTAACAGACAATGCAATTGATATTGAAGTATCAGTCGACATCTGTGATTCCAATTTTATGGACCATGAAATGACGGGGACTTTTTTACATGATGAATAAAATATTCAAGTGCATCAAAGGGACTACTGCGGCAAAAATAATGTATTTATTCAGTAACATAGGTAAGGGGGTAGTCAGAGGCACGTTCTGCAATAAACTTGCACTGGCGTGTTCTCATTTTTGCATGTTCTTTTAAATAATTTGCAGAATGCAAAGCATTACTGAACAGAATTTGTAAAATGATCTCCGCCCATCTACTAAAATATGACCAAAAGTTTGACAAAGCGAGGTATAATACGCTCAGTGCCGGTCCTATTCCGGTCAGGTTATGGATGGAATGAAGAGAAAATCTTATCTGAAAATGAGAGATTACTTGTTTTGTTTCCCGCGACTTCGTTCGTTTTAAGTTATTGAGACAATCGGTAGTCCTCCTCTTTCAGAATGCATTTTTTTGCCGATTACAGCTAATCTATTGATGTACCAAGTTTCATACATCATTTCATTTGAAAGTTATGCTCTAACAAATATATCCACAAACATACAAACATACAACGCCGAATCGCCCAAGTCGGCACTGATCTCGCTCACTTCTCTCGCTCGATAAAGTACGGATTTTTGCGCTTGTTATTAATAGAAACCCTATCGAATTTTTATAAATCCAAAGTTATTGAGAATAAATCCTTCATAAAACATAGTAATATCGCCGTGATCAGGACGCAAACTCCTGCGCATCGGATCAGGATGATTTACAGTGCGCAGAATAAACAGCAGTTAGTAAGGATTACTGTGATATACGGTTCCTAACGAGCGCACGTGGCCAAACACCAGTTTATGGAGATAAATTATCGATAATAAAGTATTACGAGGAGATACGAATATTTTGTGTAATGTGTATTTTGCCTTTTACAAATAAATAAATATTTGTGGATATTTCACACAGCGCTATCTAGCCCCAAACTAAGCAAAGCTTTTATGGGAACCAGATGGCTGATAGAATACTTATATACTTTTTTTAATATAGGTATACTTACTTATTATATATAATAATACTTACACAACACCCAGACCCGGAAGAAATATTTGCAGAGCATGCAAACATGTCTCCCGCAGCGGGAATCGAACCCGCTCCTCTTGAGTCTCAGCCGAGCACTCGCCCGCCTCGCCACAAAGGTCGTCAGTAAAGTCGTAAACTATAAATATACCTTTCATTTCAATTTACAGGAACGAGTATACGAGTATCTAAATCGCGTTTGCTAACAAATTCAACAGCACATCAGGAAGCTAAATAGCACCTGTCTTCGCTCCAGGCAACTTTTTGTCGGCTGTCTGCCCGCAGACTTGATCTATGCTCTTTCGTCCACATTTTTATCTTACAAAGTGCTCGGATAGACACGGAAAGAAGTTTCTGGAAAATTCATCACCTAACTTCGGAACTTACGTCCTATGTCACCCACAACCTGCAAAGGAAAGTGAACTCTACCACCCTGAAGTAACCCTGAAGTAAGGTTGATTTTTGCGTGGGATTTCAAAGTTTTTAAGGGTGATTTTGAGAAGAAGGCATAGCTTGTTGAGCTCAAGAGCCGGGTATAAATGTATGAAGGTACATTAATCCACACAGACGTGTATTCTTTTGCGGGAGTTGAAATGGCGTGAAAATATGACTCGTTATTTATGTGAGGTGTACCTTTGTTTGGTTTCGGTGATTTATGGAATCGTTGGTAAAGGTTAAGACAATTTGAGAGGCAAATGACTTTTGAAAAGCAATGTTTCCAGCTTGAATACAAATTTGTCAGAGTAGAAATGTAGGTACTAAATACTTCAACTTATCTTTTCCTGAAAGTCACCGTAAGTAAAAATAAAATGCTAATTAATAATGGTAGGTGAAATTTATACCTACTTGAGATGCGTAAGTTGTTTTTTGAAACAAGTGTTTCTTTGAAACCAGTGTGTTGAAAAGATTAATGTCATCAAAGTGGCTGCACCAGAGGCTGATATTGCAAGCTATAAATAAAACTACCTAAGCGTACCAATTTCAGCTTTGTTTTCCTCTCCAGAGAAGCAATAAAACAGAAATAGATGACTTACATAGCCGCCAAAACGGAAAATAAAAAACGGAGCATAAAGCATGTTTTATTGGCGCGATCAATAACATTTTATGGCAACATTCAATAACATGAACGACGGGAACCGCTCATGCGAATAAAGCAATAATTACTGCACATAAATAAGATTTACGCCAAACATCCCAATAAAACGCGAGGTTGCCAGTAAACAAAACTCAGAACCGCTCGGATAAGCCCTAAGACTCGTATCCCCATATCCCCGTATCCCAGAATCCCCGGCCAATAAAATAAATCTCACTTCCTTCCATAATAACATTCGGCTGTGAATTATTTTCTAATCCGGAGGCGGGAAGCTAATAGTTCGCACGTGTCCGCGTCTGCGCGAGGTGTGAGATACGGCTGAAAACATCCCAAGAAAAACATGAATTTCCTGCGATGGCAACTTTACTTTCACTGGGAACAAACTTGCAACGTAAAATTAACCTTATCGCTCTGGATTAAGCTTCAAAATGGCATGAGTGGTTGTGTAAAGGAAAAATAAATTGTCGTGTCAAACGGAATGAATTTTTTGGTGTACATGTTTTGCACAACGATTGTTATGTACCTACTTAGTTTTTTTTCTGTTTCATCTGAATTTGTCAGCCTTTTCAACTCGCGACATGAAATAATAGGTATATTTTATTTTTCAACTCAAATTAGGTACCTAAACTGTTTGACAAAACATCATAGATGAAAGACTTTTGTAATTTATACAATACAAGACCACGCAGAATGGAGAGAATGGAGGGAGGCTTTTGCCCAGCAGTGGGATACGGTGGGCTAATAATAATAATAATAATAATAATAATAATAATAATAATAATAATAATAATAATAATAATAATAATAATAATAATAATAATAATAATAATTTCACTCGCACTACTTGATCTACCCAAACACACATTTGTCCTACTACAAAAAGCAGTAATCCTGAATACCTGCAGAATTGTCCGCAAATTTCTGCAAACGGATCTCTCAACTGATGTACAGATACCAAGTTCTGGGGCACAAAATCAAACAGCCATCCTCAACGATGCGCACTTGGCTTAGGCCCGTGCACATTGTTTCTAATGCCGGCTCTCATAGAAGCCGAGATTGTAAAGATATAAAAAATAATAATAATAATAATAATAATAATAATAATAGGATTATTTGCAGGTTTTAAAGTGATCAGTGTTTATCTTTTGGTTAACTACCAAAACCAATCTTACTATTGCACGGTTTGAACAAGTAAACAAGCTCACAGTGAAACAAGATAAGGCCAAGGTATCATTCGTTCCACGATGGTGGTAAGTAATGCTCCCTTAATGCGGACACCTTAATAATTGTCAAATAAATTCGGCGTAACCCCGGCTTCCCGAGGAAAAAGCTTCGTAATGATGCCATAAAGAAGATGTCTGATGTCTAAGCCAACCTTTTCTACTAGATCCGAAGATCTGCCAAGTTACAAGGTTTTTTGAGTTCAGCCTTAACGAAGACATTGACCTGTGTGGCCTAAAAGAACATGTGTGTGGAAAGGACATAAAATTGTGTCAACTGTTTTCATGATTTGCTGATATTTTACTCTGATTCAACTGTCTGTTCAGGACAATCTCTCTATCAATTTATTGAGTTTTTAAAGAGATTATAATATTTTTAATAAAATTAAGTACAGTAGTATCGCAAATATTGTGCGAATTGGCAACCATCATGCTTTGTATGAAAATCAAATTTGTCCAAATATGCAACTAAAATAATAACTAACCCTTAAAAAATCTAAATAATTATTGTAACATCTCTATATTACATATCATCATCACGTTAGTTTGTATTTAATTAACTAGACGAAAATTGCTGAGGCGCACAATATTTGTGGTAAAACAATTTTTAAATGTTTAACTTTTATGAATATGGCAATATTAAAATGCCTAGCAATTTATTTAGATGCATAAGATGTAAAATTGTGTCCAATTAAAATGGTGTCACCATGGTTAATACCTAAGTGTTATAAGATAGTCGAAAACGTGGGGTGCTAATTCAAGTCAACCCAGTTAGGGCTGTGCTAGGAAACCTTTGGTGCAATTTGTAAGCTTAAAGCTACAAATTAGTGGCGTGAAACCACTTAAGCTATCACTACAACGTCTCATTAGAGGACAGGACATTTATCTTTTCACTATCACTTTACCAATTTTATTGATATAGGTATATCTACGAACAATTTATTTTAAGTAATATGTAATACTACCCCGACCCGCCACTGCTTCGTGCGGGGATAGACCTTTTTAAAGTGTACAATACTGTAGTACATTATTTTGATCTATCTCGTAGGGTTCAGCCAGCGTTTGCAATGTAAGAGCAAAAAAATGTGTTTATTTACGACATCACAGTCATTAAAAATCTCTAAAATTACCAGTGTTTCTCAACTATATTATGCATGTATTATGCATAAAAACCTTCCTCTTGAATCACTCTATCTATTAAAAAAAACCGTATCAAAATCCGTTGCGTAATTTTAAAGATCTGAGCGTTATAGGGACAGACAGACAGCGGGAAGCGACTTTGTTTTATACTATGTAGTGATAAATAATTTTTGAGGAACCCTGATGAGTATTCTACGGAACCCCTAGGTTCTGCGGAACCCACTTTGGGAATCCCTGCTCTATATATCAGTCCTGTTGTGTAAGTAAGCGCTAACTAACGCGAGGAAGACGCAAACGCGAAATATTTGCGCTGCACACCACTTAGCGCTTATCATGAGAATAAATCGCTGCAGCGCTTATTTGTTGAAATGACTTGAAACAGCGCTGCGCCGTGATTTCGTACGCGTGTAATAAGGATTAATTGAAGCGCTATCTGCGCTGGATTTAGTATTATTCGCTGGATTACGGAGTGAATGATGTTTTAGTTGAAGAACGTTTGTTGAGAAAATACTTGATTTAAACTTGATTTACCGCTAGCTATCTTAGGATGTTAATAATAGACAAACGAGTATGCTTCTATCAAAAGGGGTTCGATTCCCGCCGCCGAAGAATGTTTGCATATTCTGCAAATTTTGATATTTCTTCCAGGCCTTGGTGTTGTAGTACCTATCATGTTAATTGTAGTTTTTAATACCCTAAGCACCTAAGGCCTTTTACCATCTATAGTAGATGATTTATATAGCGTCAGGAGGCAACTTTTCAACTTTTTGCCTCACACAAACGGGACGCTGTAGTGCCCGGGACAAATTAAGATGGAGTAGGCTTGCCCTGGCTGGCTTGCTCTGATACCCACGACACAAGGAAACCTACCTAGTCTTGAGTCAAAACTATAATGTATAAGTGACTAGGGTGTTATTTATTTATTTACTAATATACGCCTTGTTTAGGTGAAACTGTTATTTTTCCTTGAATATTTGACAAGAAAGTTACTCTACAGCAAACTTTTACTAATAATTTTTTATCCTGTTTCAGTGTGGTGCAAATTGCTTTGTTATTTTTCCCGCTATTTCATGCAAGTGCCTGTGTTGCTACATTAGCACCGTGTAATTGCTACTCGGTAAATAATAGCATAGCGCTGGCAACACTGATATTATATGGCACGTACTTTCGTTTACCCTTGACTAATGTGTTTGAGAAAAATAGTTTTGTGTTTGTTCCCGATAGAGAAATAAGCTTTTATTAAATTGAATCTATATAATTCAGACTGCTCCCTGCCAGATCACAGCCTCACAGGGTAGCTGGGGATTCTGGGGAATCTAGAAATTAGGCAATACAATTGAAAACCCACATGAAATATCTGTCTCAAATGGTTAACCTATGAGTATAGGCAAAACTGATATTTCAGTATTGTCTGAACTTCAAGCCTACTTCAGTACCCACATCTGAACAGCTTCATAAAATTAAAGTTGACAAATCCAGCTACCATCTTAAACAAAATAGTTTTATAAGATAACATTAACTGAGATTGGAGTTGCCAAACTATCAGATAAACAGCAAATCTGTTCTGAAAACTTGTTACTTTTAGGGTTGCCACTTCGTTTAAACTGAATGTGTTTGCAAGTAACTTTATAACCTGGTAAGAATAATAAGAAAGTAACGTAGGGTATTTGTATACCTACTTACCCATAATTCGTAAAAACGTATTTCATGAAACTTTATTATTTTTTTGGTAATATTGAATAATTTATATTTGTTTTTGAAAAATAACTAAATAGGTAACGATACCTAGAATCCTTAAAAAAACAACTCAAAGTAATTCAGTATATCCGAAAAATATTTAAAATTTCCTGAGATATATATTTTTTTTAATTTATTAGGTAAGCATGGTCATTATCTAGTCTATAGTTGCCTCCTGACGCTGTATAAATCATCTACTATAGATGGTAAAAGGCCTTAGTTTATCTAGTAAATAGCGTGCTTTACGTGTAATCCCCGCTCTAAAATACTAAAGCTGTCATAAAATTACCACCCCAAAAACGCAACAAATCATAATTCCGCCTAATACCAAAATGAAAATACCGCTCTAAACAGTAGCAACCCTAATCCGGTTCGAGGCAGATACAGCTCGTTCTGCGCGGGAAAAGCGCTGGATTAAACAAACGCGCCAATAACATTAACATAGGAATGGTGCTTTATACAGACACATTTTTACTGACCTATTTTAGGAGTATTTTTATTTTACAGGATGTTTTGAGGTTATTTTTATTTTTATTTGAGGTAAGTTAAAAGTGAGGTAATAAATTAAAAATACTCGATTTTTTTTTATTACAATGTAGTTGGTGATGTTGCAAAGTGACAAAACCCTAAAGAAAATAGACTTCGAATCAGGAGTGGCTGCAAGTTTTCTTATGATTACCTTGTGGTTCTGTCCACCCCGTTGGGATACGGACGTAAAAATGTATTGTATGTAAATAAAAAATTGGATTGCAAAAAATTAAATAGTGCAAAGTAGTAGGTATCTTGGCTAAATTGTAAATAATTTTATTTTTGTTTTTGTTTTACTGACAATATTTTTTAATTCACTTTTTTTAACATTATTTTACATTATCTAAATGTTTTATTTTTTGATAAAACTTTTCGTTCGTTTCGTTCATTGTGTAGTTAAGTTTTTGTCCAGTCTGTACGGGAGTGACATAGTAACTGCCTGACTAAACTCCTTTTAAATTAAATAAAGAAAAAAATCTAATTTTAACATTTATTGTATGTAAATTATTTATCTTTATTAACAGTTAACTAATATATTGAGAGTTCATTTACTTCGTATAAATAGTATTATGTCATATTTGTTGAATTTACAACTTTAACTAAAAACCCAAGTTCGAGCGACGTTCCGTTTCAAAGTAATCAAAATCTTATTCATCCAGAATTATTAACCCCACAAAAACTAGTCTGCGCCAGTTTTAACCCAAATTTAGGGGTCGGTAAATTACCCGGCCGGCAATTTAGCCGGGACTCTGAATCAGGGCTTACAAGCCCGCATTAGTCGGGATTTGCCCACTTCCAGGGCTCCGGAGACAAGTGAGCTGAATATGGTGAGAGTTTAATGTTTTATTTCAACTTGCAATTTTTCACCACATTATTGGTTCTTTATGGAAATTTTTACTTAAAGGACTGGCCCACAGTGGCCCAAAACAGGGATGACTGGAGAGAAGGAAGGGAGGCCTTTGCCCTGCAGTGGGACACTACAGGCTCCTAATAATAACAATATTAATTATTGGTTCGAAAAAAATTGTGATTACGTGTAATTTAGGTATTTAGTACAGCTTGCTGTATGCGGTGCGGATTTCAATACACCCTTAGGTAAATGTATCATGGTGATAGTTTAATAATTTGTTTCAACTTGCAATTTTTCACCACACTGGTTCGAAAAAAATAGTGAATTTTATGTATTTAGTACAGCTTGCTGTATGCGGTGTGGAAATTACTATAATTTATTTGTTACTGCTTTAATCGGCACTTTTAAAGTCGCATTCAAAGTAGTTTTCTACAATAAGTTATTTTATGTTATTTTGGCAGGCTTAGAAACTAAGGCAAGAACCCGTGAAAGTTGAAAAGATCCTTTTGTCAAGTAGGAAATGAACTAATGCTAAAAACCATCTCTTTCACATTTGCTTTCAAACAGAATAAACCGCATCAAAAACGGTCCATTCGGTACCGGGATAAAAATAGCCTATGTGTTAATCGAGTACATTGTACTAGTAATACTCCAAGTTTCGTCTATAATATTAGTAAGGGTGTATTGTTTGTATCGTTTTTGTTATAATTACATCCAGTCTTGTGAATATTCTACCTCATCCCTACAGGGTTTTACATACCTACTGGTCAAATAAAAGCCGTAAGCTTTGTGAGCTTCCCTTGGTTTAGTCCCCAAAGCTATGCTTTTCTACAGCTCCGAATTCCGAAAAGCTGACACCGACATAATTTATGACGTCCGTACAACAGCTTTCCGCACAGTTGTCAACAATAAGATACTTAGGTACCTCCTGCTACTACTACTAGTCTTATCATTAGGTCTTTCGAACAAGTGTGGTGAAAGGATTTAAATTACGCCTCAAAGGTAAACGTCAAAATGGTTCTTTTTATTCATTTTGTAGTTTGCTTGTAATTGTCAATTATTTTTATTTATTATTTTTGACGGCCTCGGTGGCGTGGCGGGCGATTGCTCGGCAGAGACGCAAGAGGCTCGGGTTCGATTCCCGCTGCGGAAGAAATGTTTGCATGATCTGTAAATATTTCTTCCGGGTCTGGGTGTTATGGTACCATGGTACTCGTAATTTCTGATACCCGCGACACAGGGAATCCTAGTGTGGGGTCAGGACTATGTATGTTGTGACTGTTGGGTGTTATTTATTGATTTGATTTGGCGGGTTATTTGATTTCAATATTTTGCGCGGTCTCTCTCTCTCTTTTACACATTCGAAATTTGTAGCGCTATCTCTTTCAAAATCGGTCTAGACTGCATGCTCTAAAACCTAAGTTTACGTGACTAAGCGTGGAAGATACAGGCGATAAACCACGCTTGGCTAAACCTTGGCTAGGACCGTCCCAAATACACTGTTTACAAAACGAATGCTATATGACGGTATTCGCTTTAATAGAAGCTGGACTTTAGTTTAAAATCCAGTCTCTAATATATCGCTGACCATCGTATTGGCCAACTATTAAAGCAATAAATCTTAAGTAGGCCTTTTAGGTCGAAATTGGGACATTAACAGCTCCATAACATTACCTAGCTTAAGAAGGCTAAACAGAACTGTTGCAAAGTATTAAGCATTATCTATTTAGTCGTGTCAATAGTTCTTTCGAATACACAAAAACACACAGCTGAGTATTAACAAATATAGGTACTGTACCTATACACAATACAATGTGTTGGGGATACACGCGTGACATTATGTCATAATATCACGCCCGTATCTCCAATCGCATGTGCAAAGCCATAAGTAATCATAAGAAAACTTGCAGCCACTCCTGATTTAAAGTCCCAAGATGGATATGTTCAAACATGGTGACAGGTGATCAGCCCATCGCCCAAATAGATGGTTCATCATATTGAAGGATACTCCCTAAGTCGACTACAAATATACAAGATACGAATAGTTTACAAGGAAACTAATCCCAATAAAATGTATTACTCATAATCCACAAGAACCACACAGAGCGGCGCGCAGTTTGCGCAACGAATGTACTAAACCGAGGACTTCATCCTTGCGGTTCCCTGTGGTTGCCAATAGTTCCTCGTGGTTCCCGGCCCCGGAACCCCGTGCTAACTACCCCGGTCACCGCAAGACCGGAGGAGATTACTACTTTAGTAACTAATAAGTAGCATAGAAACGAAACTAAGTTTTATAAACTTTATTTACAAAAACTGTTGTAATTCACTTAATTGAGAAATTAAAAATAACACAAACGCAACTAATAGGATGCGTCCCAGTATTTAACATAATTTCATTATTTTGTATAAAAAGTTCAAACTGTAAAAAAAATACTGTAAAGTTTCTAAGTAAATAGATATCATACCTACAACAGAAGAAAAAAAAAATGTCACAAACTTTTGTCATTGTCCTTGGTGTATGTGTTGTCCTCACTTTATATCTGTGTTTTATAGGAATAAAGAAAGTCAAATTAAATAGATAAATATCGCAAAAATTGTCTAAGCCTTAAAATGTAGGTAGTCATTTGTTGTATATTTTTTATGTCTCTGTGAGATTCAGTTATTTGATATGAAGCTCGGAAATAGGTCTCAAGATAAACAAACATTGTTTATTATCTCCGTCCGCTCGCCATTACAAGAATGAGCGCCAGACAGAGGGCGCGTCGAACGCTCACTCTGACACTTTATTGACAACACCCACAGTCCCCAAATGCACATACATTTTCTTCAGATCGAGTTACAGTTCTATTAGTATTATTATCTTCTGCCTAGAGTTGAGATAGGGGCTGGTAAAGGATGGGGGTGGTCTTAATTGAATTAGGCGAGGTTTGGGTTAATAGCCCGTTGTCTTGTACCGCTTGTTCGGAGTTTCATTTACTTGCTGCTATTTGCTGTAATTGTTTTGATTTCACCTATGCAACTTATCTCTATCTTATAAATATCTAAATATTTGTGGACATTTCAGACAGCGCCATCTAGCCTTAAACTAAGCAAAGCTTGTACTGTGGGCACCAGATGGCTGGAATACTTAATACTTTTTTTGTAAATACATACATATAATACTACAACAGCCAGACTCGGAAGAAATATTTGCAGAACATACAAACATTTCTCCCGTAGTTGGAATCGAACCCGCACCTCTTGCGCCTTAGTTGAACACTGCCTGCCACGCCACAGTGGCCATATCTACCAAACCACCCTCGCAAAATGCAATAGGAATACAAAACATCGCCCCCGGAGTATGAATTAATCAAATCGCCATCTACAAACTGAAGTGTCATCGAGCAGGCAGCGTTCATACTACAACTTTGTGTTTTAGTTTTTAGGGTTCCGTACTCGAAGGGTGCCAACAGGACCCTATTACTAAGCCTCCACTGTCCGTCCATCTGTCATTGGGCTGTAACTAGATAGAGAGTTTAAATTTTCGCAAAATTATGTATTTCTATTGCCGCTACAACAATAAATAATAAAAATAAAATAAAGTTGTGAGTTCAGGTATTGGAAAGACCATGTCCAGCATTGGATTTTGATGCTCTTAAAGCACTTCTATCATGAAAATCAGATAGAAGATTTAAAGAAATAAATTGTAAGATTTAATCGTTGCTTCTAGCTTATCTTTTTAATAAGTGAACGTCTGTCTTCCTAACCCTAAGGTTGGGTTAGTTAAGTAAATAAATAAATAACACCCAACAGTCACACACATAGTCCTGACCCCACACTAGGATTCCCTGTGTCGTGGGTACCAGAAACTACGAGTACCATGGTACCACAACACCCAGACCCGGAAGAAATATTTACAGATCATGCAAAAATTTCTTCCGCAGCGGGAATCGAGCCCGCGCCTCTTGCGTCTCTGCCGAGCAATCGCCCGCCACGCCACCGAGGCCGTCAAGTATGTGTTTCCTGATATTTAAGTTAACATAAAAAATTATACAAACAATATTTCAAGTTACTATCAAAATTTAAATTCAACAGTAAATTCTCAAGTACCTAGTAACAATGTGGACGTTCCCGAAGCGGCCGCCCCCAGTAATTACCTCCTTCATACATAATGTATGAGACGACTACAATTTTAAGCCAATAAATAACCCCGTAATACACACGAAAATATGGTAACGCGATTATTATACAACCCGCGGGGTGAGGAAAGTGTACCTATAGAGCTGTCACTGTCAATGTCAAACTTTTGAAATGAGAGATTGGTGCTGTCAGAACTAACACCTTGCTCGCTGACAACTAACGATAGGACACAGTAGTTAAGAAAGTGAATACTTTTTAGAGTTCCGTACCCGAAGGATAACAACGGGACCCTATTACTAAGTCTTCACTGTCCGTCCGAAGAATTATATTTTTTATAAAAAATATGTAGGTATTTCTATTGCCGCTAACAACAAACAATAAAAATAAAATAAAAAGGGGCCTTTACAAGGTACATTTTTTAACGTATGTATAATAATCAATCATAAAAGCTACCTATTTAAAAAGTACATAGAGTAAAAGTTATATTAAAAAGTATATGTACGGAACCCTTCGTGTGCGAATTTGACTCGCACTTAACCAGTTTTTGGTAATAGTTTTGTCTCTTAGTAATTATTGGTGAAAATGGCCGTTTCAACCTCTGAGAATGCTTACCTAGATAAATCATAATAATAAATGTGTGGGTCAGTTTGTGAGGATGTAAAGATGTTTGTATGAAACGGATTGGAATGAAACTTAGAATTATACATAGTAAGTGTGCTGAAAAAACGTGTTTGAACCGAATACCATGTGAGCAAAGTCTAGAAGGTAATAAATAAAAAACTAGGTACCTACCGATGTTAATATGGCCGCAGTATAAAGATTTTAACTCAAGGTATCATCATCTCCAAAGCTTCCTGGAACGAGACCCTAAAATGTAGCTCTACCGGCTTGTTTGCAAAATAATTGGTTCATTCCACATTCATTTACATCCCTAATAAGATTGCCTTGACACTGTCACAGAACTACCCAGTGAAATATAATAAACACGCCCTTCAAGGCCTGTGGCACTGTGGCACTTTAAACTGTGACTTTTAATCTCACTCAACGTTCAGTTTGTTATGTATGCAAATTATTAGGAAAAAATATTTTACTATTTAGAGCACTATTGATAGGTAGTGACTTTGCCTTCTAATGAGGCCGTAGGTTAAAATCTGGCCAATATACTAATTGAGCTACTAGACACCGATCATTTGGCTTTGAAAATTTAACTTTGAACTGTCTAGTCTAGTCTGGTCGTGTCACTAGATTTTTTTAAACCAGTGTGGTGAAAGGATTTAAAGTGCGCCATTTTGAATGTCACAATAGCGATATTTAGGTCCAATTTCATTTGCATACAATGCCGCAGATTCAAGCAGAGAAAACTTACTTTTGAAGTTTCATTTATTCTGTGGTTCTACTTTTACTGTGTGTTAGAAAGAGACAGATGTATAAACAAGTTTCGTCTTCAATTACATGAATCCAATTTGAATTTTCTCCTTTCGGATTTTGTTATGTCAAACTCTTGATGGAAATTAGCTTTTTGGTGACATGTCGAGAACAGGAGGGTGTTATAATGGTGTTATGTCTGTCTTTATGTTGATTTTAACGCTTGAGTAGAATGCAAATAGTGGCACATGGGCCAACAGACTGAGTTTGATTATTTCATTAAAGAGTGAGTACCTAAGTTCGTATGAGCTGTGGCCGACTCCAATGACGGAGTTTTTTGGACGCCTAAAAAGCCGGGACCGACAATTTAACGTGCCCTCCGAAGCACGGAAGCGCTCAGCTCGTAATGCCACTTCCAAATTGTGACCGCGCACAACGTTGCTTAACTTCAACGATCAATCAAGAACGTCTAAGTAAGCTACGCGACGAGCGCTACACAACACTATGGTGTGGTCAGTTCATTACATCAATATTCAAGCAAGTCTGTGTGCAGTCACAAAAAGTAGTCTCCAATCAGCGAGTCATCAACTAAGTGTACAAGGCACTATATATTACGGTAAGTGAGCGACAGCCAACGAAAGAAACCCCACACTGTTAGTGAGAGGCTAGTGGCGACAGTTGATTGATGGCAAGACAGATGGCGCTAGGCGAGGCATAAGCATGAACGTCTCTAACCAGGTGTTCATACTTGTATTGTTTGTTGTACCTAGCATTATTTGGATTCTGCTCTGTAACATTTTTCTGCTCTATTGACCGGGATATGAACGCTAGGTAAACTACGAAATAGCTTTTTAAGTTTAAAATATATTTAAAAGGCCTCACTAAATATAAATCAAAATCATTTTCTTAAAGGCTGATCCAAAGTCAAAGTCAAAAATTTTTATTCGATAAAATCACGGGATCACTTGAACACGTCTTGTGTAAAAAAATAGCTTTATTTTTATTCTAGGATGAATAGTTTTTGAAATAAAACGAAAAAAGTAAATTTCATAAATCGTTTTGATAGAGTTTTGTCTTCGTAGTTCAGATTAGACTGGATAATCACACGGGTAATAAGCACGCGATATCTCAGTTTGGGGCGAACTACACATAAATATACCCTATACCATTACCGTCAGTCGTAAACAATCTATTAACAAATCCACTATGTTACTTCAATATAAATCTCGAACACAATGAATTTCGCATAAAACCATTACCATAAATTGGAAATGAACTCACCCCCAACGTGACGTCACAACAAGATGGCAGATGGCCTTTCACAGGCGTACAATATTAATTGTAGTAGGTACTGTACCTAGTTTACTTTTTATCGTACCAAGTTTGAAATCAAAATCAAAAAACAAAAATCAAGTACTTTATTTCTTAAAATCGCACGCATTTGGACACGTCTTATGTAAATCTAAGTTGAATTTATACCTTCGTAACACGACCTAGTAGGAAGATACAGGCAAGAAGTCACGCTTGGCTATTCGACGACCTCGATGACGTGGTGGGCGAGTGCTCGGCTGAGACGCAAGAGGTGCGGGTTCGATTCCCGCTACGGGATAAATGTTTGTATGTTCTGCAAATACTTCTTCCGTGTGTGGGTGATGTAGTATTATGTATTCTATGTATGTATTTACAAAAAAAGTATATTAAGTATTCTATCAGCCGTCTGGTTCCCGTAGTACAAGCTTTGCTTAATTTGGGGCTAGATGGCGCTATGTGAAATGTCCACAAATATTTATTATTATTATTATTTTTGATGAGACCGAATAAGCGTCAGAAGGGTTAGGGTTTTCCTACATTCACACAACATAAAATACTCGATAATCGATAAAATTAATCGAGCGTCATTACACAAAGCGCCGACAGTGCGTTATCGATAAAGCTAAATAGATTCCACCGTGTTCGATAGAGTTGTCCAAACTTGCTTTATGTCGATTTATTGTAGGGGTGATTTAGTTAATGGTTATTTGAAGTTTTGAATGGATTCTCATCAGGGTTCAATGATTTTTGATTTGTCAGTTCCCATGAAGAACATTCTTGAAAGAAAATGATTTAGTTCCTTAAAGTCTCTTAGATGGCGCTAGGTTGTTACGTGTTGGCGTAGGCACAGACTATAAATAATTATCTACACTAATATTATAAAGAGGAAAACTTTGTTTGTATGTTTGTTTGTTTGTACTGAATAGGCTCAAAAACTACTGGACCGATTTTAAAAATTCTTTCACCATTCGAAAGCTACATTATCCACGAGTAACATAGGCTATATTTTATTTTGGAAAAAAATAGGGTTCCGTAAGATATTTGGGTTTTTCGGACACAAGGTGTAAAAAATCAACCAGAAAAGTTACTTATTTTGCGTACGCTGCCTAAACTATAAAAGATAGAACCATAAAATGTTCTAATTAATTGTAGATCTTATAAATATCTACAAAAAAGTCCGCGACACACTATACCCATCTATGTCGAGTGAGGCACAGCAACCATTTTTTTATTTAAAAATCTTGAATTTTTTTTGGACTACATTTAAACGCGTTTATTTTACTCATGCTATTAATCCTTATCAAAATAAATGATTTCATCACTAAGAACAGTTTATGGAGATAATATTTGGTCTTTGAATGATTAAAATTGGACGTTTGGTTTTGAAGTTATGGCGAAATTAAAATATTACGATTTCTGCTGCACGGCCCGTTGCGAAGTGGGCGTCACCAAGGCGGGGGTGCGCGTGCGGGAGGGGAGTTTAGTAATGAATAAAATAATGAGGATAGTAGGTACCTACGTGTGCTGTAATGGGACATAGGGTACTTTTTATCTGGGTACCGCGTGAGCGAAGCCGCGGGCGGCTGCTAGTACTATATATAGCTGCAAACCCACTCACTGACAGAATTGTTCTGGCGGATGGAGCAGAGATGGGTATAAATGATGTATGGGGGAAGTGTTCAGGATGTCACAGTGAGTCTGGAAAAAATCCGAAATCTTCGAAAACTGCTCCTCATCAGGGACCTCACCTACTGCCAGACGAAACGACAAGACCAAGATCTCTCCTGCTTGCGGAATGTGGACATGCACCCTGGTCGAATCCGATGTGCGGTGAAAAAAATTCAAAATGGCGGAAAACAAGATGGCCGCCATACAAACTTTGACCGACGATATCTCGAAAACTAAAAGCGATAGGTATGGAGTGCTCGAACAAATGTCGTAGAGGATAGCGCGATGCAAATGCCAAAGGTGACAGTTGTTTTTTTTTTTTTTTTTTTTTCAACAGCAGCGATTACGTCCCTCGCGAGCTGCGTGCAGCTCGCGCCCGCAAGCGAAAATACTAGTTAACATCTAAACATGCAAACACTTCTTAGTGGGAATCGAATATGCGTTCTGCCAAGGACTCGCCAGCCACGAAACTGAGGCTGTTAAAACTAAAAACAGGTAAAAAATCTTATAATCGAATCGATCAGACGTTCGTTTGTTCTTAGCCCTCGAATACGGAACGGAACCGGAATGGTTTATGCTCCATCAGTAAAATAAGTTAACTTGTATCAAACTACCATATTGTGTTCATGTACCTACTGACATTTTATGGTGAACGCACACTTACTCGGATCGAACGCGCCGAACGAATCGAAGTTAACGAGCCCTCTGAATATCCGAATACCGAAAGAATTTTGTTTCTATTTCCTTTAAAGTTGTAAAGGAAATGCGACAGAAGTCGCACGTAACTGTCAGAATGCAAGCGCATCCGTCAATGATATTCTATTATATCATTGGCATCGGTCAATTCAAGGTTCTTCCAGACTCGGACGATTCGGCGCGGGTAAGGTGTGCGAGGTTTCATAAGATTTCATATAAAGAATTCTAAAATTCGTTTCGTTGACTTCTCTGCTTGGCTGGGTACTTCTCTGCTGGACTAGGAGTAAAGCAAAAACATAAAATGCGTCCAGCTGCTGAGCGCGAGCATGTCGTAAAAGTCGACTAAGGGATAATATCCTCTCCAACATGATGGACCATCTATATGGGCGATGGGCTGATCACCATATCCATCGTTGGACTCTTGGATCAGGAGTGGCTGCAAGTTTTCTTATGATTACCTGTGGCTCTGCTCACCCCGTTAGGGATATGCGTGATAATAATGTATGTATGTTCGGAGCGTTCGGCTCGTTCGGCTCGGATAGGTGTGCGTTCACCGTTAAAATACGATTTGACAGTTTCGCAGCCCACATTTCATGACATTTCCGCTTCCGCTCGCATATTGCACAGGAGGAGGAAAGTGCGGTGCGGGAGGTGGAAAGTGCGGTGGCACGTAAAAATACGAGAGCGTCGTTATGAGCGCAGTTTGTCATCTGCAAGCAGTTTTATGGTCTGTGGTCATTCGTCCGTACCATTGGAGTGCATACAAATAATCCTGATTCTGCAACGAATGGTTTTAGTGTGTCATGACTGGAAAAAATATGAAAGCTATAGAATTTGGAATTTTCTAGTTTTTTTATGAGTTTTGTAATTATATTGACCTGTCTATTTGACTGTAGGTACTTCTCTGCTGGACTGGGAGTAAAGAAAATACATAGAATGCATCCAGCTGCTTCTCTCCAGAGCATGTCGTAAAAGTCGACTATACGGCGATGGGCTGATCACCTGTCACAATGATTTACCATAACCATCTTGAGAATCTTAGGTCACGATTGGCTACAGGGTTTCTTATGATTTCTTATTATGATTGCTCTGCCTACCCCTACTACCTATGTTTGTTTGACTGTTTAATAAACTTTAAGCTTAGGTAATTTTTGTAGTGTATCTGATAATAATCAAACAATGCAAAATATTATAATTACACATTTTACAAAACAACTATTCATTTTGGTTGGCAGTTTACCATAGTATCCTGGTATCCTTGAGTTTGTATATCTGTTTCTGCTCTTGTCATAGAGATGGGTGTGATCAATAAATCCGTCTATCAGTAGTTTGTTCTGTTTGATCCTTCATTTTTTAGGGTTCCGTACCCGAAGGATGCCAACGGGACCTTCTTACTAAGCCCCTGCTGTCCGTCCATCCGTCAGCGGGCTGTATCTCATGAACCGTCATAGGTAGAGAGTTGAAATTTTCACAGAGTATGTATATTTATTGCTGCTATAACAACTAATAATAAAAATAAAATAAAAGGGACTCCATACAAGAAACATTTACCTAAATACATGCACCTACAATGGTACAAAACCCTTTGTGTGCGAATTCGACTGACATTTTAACGGTTTATAAAGAGCAAAAGAGGATTATTGCAATTCCATCATTGGCATAGAATTATGTTTGCCCGTCAATAAAATCCTGTTTAAAACCATTAAACCCTTGTAACAAACGACGATTTCAATGAACCTCATCAAATTAATCATAAACCACTTGAGCTACAAGTACGAACAATACCGCCATTTGCAATGTCATTTGTTACGCGAAGTACGGTGACCATGCATCATGCAACAAGCCGGACGTGTCACTGATAATCCACATTCAACTCTATTTTCTGCCTGTCAACGCATACAATTGTCTGTTTGCATTAGTAATTCTAGGGGGTAAAGAGAATGGTGCAAATGATATTGCGTGCGTTGTCAAAATGTTACGATACACGGTAGATGTAACTTTAGAAGTTAATGCAATAGGGATAGGGTTCAAAGTAAGTTTTTAGTAATGTGACCATCATTTTTCATTACGCACGATTCATTAACATGAAGGGACAATTATGTCCGCGTCATCAATCACGGGTCCCATCTTTTGATATTTTTATATGGTGTCGCGAATGTTTGAGTTACGACCACTCCGATTTAATGCTTCTGTGAAACCGGCAGATGGATAGTTAATTGTGAAAAAATGTGCCATTTTCTCGAATGTCGGACGTTATAGTTTATTTGAAAGAACGTGGTTTCGCTCGTATTATAGCCGGACAAATAGTAGCCTATAAGCTATTCCAGTTCACGAGCTATGTATACTTCAAGTCTCATTTTAATCCGATCAGCCGTTACGGCGTGATTGGGGTACAAACTTTATCACATTATACTTAGTAAAAAAGAGGTACCTCTTTCTCGCCTTGCACTATTTGTTGGGATTAGTATGACCTCATAAAACAGTAAAAAATAGAATCTTTAGATATTATGAAAACTCTCGTTCCATAATTCACATTCAGAATGGTTGTTGAATTAATTCAGTTTTTTATTCGGAACCATTAACATTATTCACGATCTCGGCTCGTGCGATGTAAATAATCGTTGTTAAATAAAATAAATGTACGACTTTCTCCGCCAATAACCTTTTAAATTATTTGCAAAGAAAACAGATGATTTTTACAAATTATAAGAAAGTGTTCGACTTAAAATAATCATGCCTCTCATCATGAGCTTATAGTCTGAAGAAGTGAAGTCCACATACAATATACCTAAGTAGACCTTCTCTATATACAAATATAAATACAAATATTTTATTTTACAAAAACCTATGCCTACAGACTTAGTGATGCACTTCTTCCTGTGTTAGTTTGCACTGGGTTACAGGAAGTAAGTCCTAAAAAAATAAAATATTAGTATATTGTATAGGCAATTTAATTACGAACACAAAGATCTCTATCCCCAATCTATTTCTAGAAAACCGATTTTTTGCAGCTTAATTTCATACTTTTTTACATCGGGACTTTTTTGGTTCGGTTATGAAACTTCTGATGCAGACGTAACTGGTATTGGAAGTTTTCAATAGCTAGGTATACAGAACTGAAAGATACGGTTGTGATAGGCTGAAAAAATATTGCATAAAAAAATGACACAAACGATATTTTCGAGTTTCATTCGCGTTTGCAAAAACAATCCTATTTATCACGATACCGTAACTCAGAACAAGAATCGGGGGTGAAAAGCAATAAAAAGGACGAATAAATAACGGAAAAAAACGCGTTACGGAGCATTACATACGAATTGAGAGAGTGGGTACATTAGTTATTATAACACGACAAAATATGTGTAATAAAATGTAATTTATCGCGCAAATAAAATATAACAGCGGTTAGGGCGGCAGATGGGGCGAGATGAGAGGGCGCGGTGCGAGTGAAGGAGACAACATTGCAGAGCGATTTATTGTACAATTTTATGGCGGCCTCGGTGGCGTGGCGGGCGATTGCTCGGCGGAGACGCAAGAGACGCGGGTTCGATTCCCGCTGCGGAAGAAATGTTTGCATGTTCTGCAAATATTTCTTCCGGGTCTGGGTGTTGTGGTACCATGGTACTCGTAGTTTCTGATACCCACGACACAGGGAATCCTAGTGTGGGGTCAGGACTATGTATATGACTGTTGGGTGTTATTATTATTATTATTATGTAATTGATTATTGACTAACCAAAAAGACTTAACGAAAGAACGCGGTGAAGTATTGAAGTGTTCCTTCACAACAAGGGCCTTTGTGAAGGCAAAGATTCATGCATTTGACAAAATACATAAGGTATCAGTCCTCTGAGATAAGCCAGTTTAGCCAAGCTGGTCCAAGTTGGCTAACATTTAGATGTGTCATATATTGCAACACAATTGACAGTTTCAAGCTAATGTAAGCTCAAAAGAAAAGTTCGAAGATCTTCGATCTTTACAGGTTCTACGACATTTCCTTACGATTTTTTCTTTAACTGTTTGAGAGAATTTACCTTCCTACTTATTGTACGTACTTGTTGTACAGTGGTACCACAAATATTGTGCACCTCGGCAAAACTTTCGTCTAGCTTATGAAATACGATGCGATGATGATATGTTATTATATAAAGATGTTAAAATAATCGTGTAAATATTTATTTTTTAAAGGGTTGGTTCAGTTATAATTTTAGTTATTCGGACAAATCCAATTTTCATACAAAGCACGAAGTATGCCGAGGCGCACAATATTTGTGGTAGGTACTACTGTACTAACTTTTATCTTACAGTTTTTTAAAGTCATAGGATGGTCACTTCCACAAGACCACTAGTAGTTAATATGGTAGCCTTATGCTGTTGTTTTCTTTCATAGATTTTGTGTAGTTAATCCCTTTTTCTATAAGATTTGGAAAAAATACTAGATAAACAGCTGCTTCTCTCCCCGGGCATGTCGTAAAAGTTGACTAAGGGATAGTATCCTCTCCAACATGATGAGATACAATAAGCAAGTATTCCCAAGGAGGGTTGACGTCAGGCAGGCGGCCGGTCATAAAATACCTTAGCCAAAACTCTCACACCATGATCCAAGAATCCAAGGATCATGCTGTGCCGACTCCACATAGAGTGGGATAAGGGCAGGAAGATGTTGATGATGACTAGATAAACATGGAATTGTTTATCTAGTTCAACTCGGAATCATAACCTGACTTTTCCGCTATGTAACCTCCTCCGCTTCCCGCTCTCACCACCACCTCACCCAAAGCTATATTGACAGAGTCCTCCGTTACGCTTCTCGGAGAAAAATGACCGTCATTTGTTGGCGTCACCATTTTGTTATGTTGCTTGAGAGGCGAGATAATAGCTGATTTATTCGTGCGATTACGCCCCGGCACGTCTGTAGACGGCCTTATTGCTAGGGTTAGTGACAAAATACTTTGCGACCTTTTATCTGTATTGATTTCATCTTGAGAACTAAATAAGGGTACTTTGTAACATCGTTTTAAAGTATAATAAGCGGTATACAATGGGTGGGTATTACTCCTTTACTTTATGGAACGTTCAAAGGTCTCCGCCCATTAGTCCGTTTAAAAACATTTGACAATCTAATTTTTGGCAAAATCTTAGTATTTTTGTATTCTATAACAAACACAATCTAACGCTTGTACGATCCTAAGTATTTCTTTCTGATTATTTCAAGTAGCAATGCATTACCTCTGTGGCGTAGCGGACGAGTGCTCGCCTGAAACGCAAGGGGTGCGGGTTAGATTCCCGCTGCGGGAGAAATGTTCTGATTTTTCCGCGTCTGGCTGTTGTAATATTATGTATTATAAGTATGTATTAAAAAAAAAAGTATATAAGTATTCTATGCATTCTATCAGCCATCTGGTTCCTACTAGCTTTGCTTAGTTTGGGGCTAGATGGGTCTTTAGCACTTTTATAATTCACACACCTTCATTTTCCTATGAAATAACAGTATAAATAAGCCTACTCAAATAACATAATTGCTAGCAGTTTATCTTCATAAATTCCCACCATTCCATATTCGCACTCAGCGGACATTTTCGTCAGATCAAAGGCAATCCAACTCTAGTGCTCTCAGATGCGACGATACTCTTGATGCGTACAGAATCAGCGTTATTTGCGCTTGTGCCCAAACATTCTGAGCGTATTTTACGACGTGCAACCGTAAAATTGTAACTTAGAATGACTTCGAATATTTTCATTAAAATTGTACTGTAATAATCTTGAAATCTTACTTATCTTACTTCTTACTTATATTATAAATGCGAAAGTTTGTGAGTTTGGATGTTTGGATGTTTGTGCCTCAATCACGCCGAAACGGCTGAACGGATTTGAATGAAACTTGGAATATACATAGTACATGTACTGGATTAACATATAGGCTATTTTTTATCCGGGTACCACGCGAACGAAGCCGCGGGCGGCAGCTAGTATATTATAAATGCGAAAGTTTGTGAGTTTGGATGTTTGTGCCTCAATCACGCCTAAACGGCTAAACGGATTTGAATTAAACTTGGAATATACATAGTACATGTACTGGATTAACATATAGGCTATTTATTATCTGGATACCACGCGAGCGAAGCCGCGGACGGCAGCTGGTGTATAATAAATAAATTAAATTAATAATTCGTAATTTTAAAATCCACTTAAAGTTTGCATGCCTAAGTTAGAGGTAGGATATAAATGGACATAATCTTAATTTTAAGACCTACATTGTGACATAATGACGTTGACGGCCTCGGTGGCGTGGCGGGCGGTTGCTCGGCAGAGACGCAAGAGGCGCGGGTTCGATTCCCGCTGCGGAATAAATGTTTGCATGTTCTGTAAATATTTCTTCCGGGTCTGGGTGTTGTGGTGCCATGGTACTCGTAGTTTCTGATACCCACGACACAGGGAATCCTAGTGTGGGGTCAGAAATATGTAAGTATGTGACTGTTGGGTGTTAAAATAAAAATAAAAAATGATAATAATAGGTACCTACCTATATTCTTGCAAATAAACACATTTGATTTGATTTGAACGCCAAACATACGCCCAGTCTGTAAACTATAAATCGAGCACATATTGACCGAAATGGCTGAGCCACTTGAAACGAGTGCTTCGCACAGATGACTAGCGGGCTTTTTAGCACTAGTTTGATGTCCTCAAAGAAACATTACTTCGAGAATATCTCAAAAGATGACATCGTAATAATTGATACTGTCCTCAAAAACTATAATGTTTCAAGAAAGCTTTTTTAACTCAGGAACATAAAAAACAGTCTACCCTAAGGTTTACACATTATACAGTAGTACCACAAATACTGTGCGCCTCGGCAAACTTCGTGCTTTGTATAAAAACCGAATTAATCAGAATATGCAACTAATTATTATGAGTTAGCTACGTGAAAAAAGGCTTTTAAACTTACTCATAAGATTGTGTGGTATGCACACATGTTTACTTATTTCTTTAATATAATACTATAATATTATAAATGCGAAAGTTTGTTAGGATGTGACAATGTTTGTGCCTCAATCACGCCGTAACGGCTAAACGCATTTGAATGAAACTTGGAACACACTTAGTATGTGTGCTGATATAACATATAGGGCACTTTTTATCCAGGTAAAATGCGAGCAAAGCCGCGGGTGGAAGCTAGTTGTACGTTAATAAATAATTTAACGTCTAGGGCGGTATTTTTTCTTTACCTACCGAATTCGACTAAATGTCAAAACTGTCAGTGCAGGAGTGTTTACACTGCGCCAGCTCTTGAGAGAGTGACTCGCGCGTCACGGTAGCCGCGCGAGTGTTTTGTTTGCGCCGCTGAACAAACACGCGTTGAGTGCAAGAATTATTGAGGCATTGTTTGAATAGGTTTTGGTAGTGACTTCTATTTTTTTAAATGATAATGCAATTACGAAATTGAAAGCTTCTCTTTGATAATTTCAACAGTTCTCCTGCATGGTTTCAATTGCTCTCAACATTTAGTAGGTACTTCATTTTTGACCATTGTCTTTTTGAGGTATTTGTCGGGCAGGTAAATGTTTATTCTTCTACTAAAACATTATGAAATGCGTATATCTTGATTTCAGGAACCGATGGTTCGAGAAAGATTCTATGCCTATTATAGATTCCTTTCGTGTATAAACGAGCACCTATGTAAATTCAAACACTCATACTAATAAGTAAATAGAGATGTCTTGTTAGCAAAACAACAAGCAAAATTATCGTCAATTTCCACATCCATCACTAACCACTAACTAAAACAAATACTTTAAACTCGGGTTTCGTATGATCGATGATCGAAGCCGTCTAGTTAATCGTGTTGACACAGCACACACCGAGACGTTTTAAAATCTGTAGGTGGTCAGCTACTGTTTGCTTTTTGACTACCGATGCAATAGAGCACTTGATTTGGGACTATGTTCGATGAATGCAGTAAGTATTGTGTTTATAAAGGTGAGTTTTGCTTGCCTCTGCAAGCTCTGCTTTGCTTGCTTTTAGGGTTGAATTTACACTATTGATGTAAAAAGTTGCTACGATTTTTCATTTCATTTTAGGGAGTAATCTCGGAAACTACTGAAGTGATTTTGAAATATCTTGCCACAAAGCTACATTTTCTATGGGGTTATTTTATTCCTGATAAAACGGTGCGGATGCAATTAGACAGCTAGCTTCTAGTAGGTACCTAAGTATGATGAGAGTACGTGATAAAAGTTAAATCGATTAGGTAAAAAAAATTATATTCTCCGGGTCATAAATTATTAGCCAGATCTGAATTTGAGTCAAAAGTTACACCTAGTTTAAAATAATTTTTTATTAATTTAATGTTTTCTTTTCGTAAACTTTTTCAAATATGTAATTTATTTATTTATTATTAGCTTTCAACCGCGGCTTGGCTCGCGTGTTACCAGAATAATAAGTAACCTATATGTTTTTGCAGCACATATACTATATAAGTTCTAAGTTTCATTCAAATCTGTTCAGCCGTTACGACGTGATTGAGGTATAAACATCGTCACATCCTCACAAACTTTTACTTAGTAACTAGGATAGGATTTTCTAAGCAAGTCATTATTTTTTTATAATATTAATAAGCTCTAAAATATTATTTTTATTCAAGAACCTTTCAAATGCATTTAAAACTCTAGCTTGACTATTTTTAGGGGCAAATGTTTTAACAAGGAATGTGTGTGGGCTTATGTTTAACGAAACAATACCCAGAATAAACAGTCAGACACAATATTTAACCTTTTTGTTTATGTCCATAAGCATAATAATTGAGCATTGCAAAACAGCTTTTAAGAAAAAACAGCAAATTATTTGAACCTACTTAGGTGTAACTTGACCTAGATGTATTTAAAAAACTTACTTCTGTCTATGTTCTGTTAGCAAGATATCCGGGTAAAAGTAGAAACCCGGGAAAATTTATGAGCGCTACCAGCTATTTGTACTCTCAAACGGTCAAGGAAAATATCACGAGGAAACCCGCGGCTTAGTCAGCACGCATTGACTATGTCTTTTCTGTGGACAAGGCCGACCAAGCTAAGAGGATGGTACCTATAAGTGCTAGGTAAGCCTAACCCATCTAAATTCATCCCGCGCATTACAGCATCCCGTTAGTGTAGGCAAAAGTTACCTCCTGACGCTGTATAAATCATCTAGTATAGATGGTAAAAGGCCTTAGTTTTTTTTATAACTTTAGGATTTAATATTAGTATGACGTAATAGTAGCAGGTTTGTAATGCTTCTAGGGAATGTCCGGTTGACAGTTTAATCAATGACAGTTGACAGTTCTGATTAACTTGTCAACGTGTGTTATCAACTCGCTGAATAGATAAGTGACTATAAGTGCCTGTTAAGTGACGACCAAATACATGGATGTCAACTGTCAATGTTGGTTTTATAATGCCAGTTCCTATACGGTGGTATTTGACGACCTCGGTGGCGTAACGGGCGAGTGTGATTTGAGTGGGTTCGATTCCCGCTGCGGACAACTTCTGTGCGGTTTTAGGTATACTTAGCTTTGACATTTACTTCCTCAATTGTCTATAGACACAGTCTAATCATAACCAAACTTTTTTTTTGTTTACTTAGCAACTAAAAACAACTAAGGCTTGTGTTATTGCTAGTTTGGTTTATTATAAATTAATTTTGTGAGGATGTTTGTATGTTTGTGCCTCAATCACGACTAAACGGTTGAAACGGATTTGAATGAAATTTGGAATATAGGTACATAGTACATGTGCTGGATTAACATTATAGGCAATTTTTTAGCTAGTTACTTATAAATGAGAAAAGAACTTTGTGTTCTTAATAGAAGAAAAAGTAACCTTTTTCATGCTTTAAAAGCATAACAGATTTAAATAAAAGTCAAGGTGGTAGATTGCAACCTGTGAAAGGACATTGCACCTTTGTTAAAAGACGAAGTTGCGGGCAGCAGCTAATAAGTACATAATATTTTTTTAAATGTGATCGAGAATATCGAAATAAACGAATGATTCATGATATCTTCACTACTCGCAAGTTTTTGGTAAATATTTGCGATAAATCGATGACTCGACACCAAAACCCCGACGGATGTTGTGTTATGACTCAATGTTCGCAGCCTGAAGCGACGTAAATCCATTTATTTTTCGAGTCTTAAAAAAGGTCGACTCACAAACCAACACGTCGTAAATTATGTAAATTTACAGTTTAAACACTGTTTTTGTTTAACAGCTTAATTGCTTAAGAATAATCCGTACATCCGTTTGTTTTGGCGGTTATTTTTGAAACTGTGGTTGGGTATTAGTGCCACTAAGGTGACAGTAATATCAGGCGTTAAGCGGATTTGTTTTTCTGTATTAATTATAATTTTAGTGACAGAACATTAAAATTCAAATAATAAAACTAAGTCTACTAACGGTGCCATCAACATCATAAATAGAAATGTCACGGCACAACTTATAGTAAGTAGACGATTTATGCGTCAGGAGACCACTTTTACCTTCAACGGACGCTGACGAATTAAGATGGAGTAGGCTTGCCCAGCACCTATTCCATCCTCTCAGTTTAGTCGGCCTTGTCCACAGGAAAAGTCAATACATGTGGAGCTGACTAAGCCGCGGGTTTCCTTACGATTTTTTCCTTCACCGCGGAATAATAGATAAGTTTTCATAAAATTAAAAATAAACATTTTTTTGTCTTTCTCCGCTGTCAAAACATTATCACAATTGAGATTTTTTATAAGATTTTGACTAAACATTGATTATGTTGTCTGCTATAAGCACAGCTCTTGAACATTTTAAGATACAGTCATATGCGTGCATAGTCTATATTTGAAGAAGAAGTTTTACAAAAAAAACCACTCATACACCGTAAAAACTGCCACACAAAAGAAAATGCATCAAAAACCCACCTGACTATATTGAGTACTTCAGTTTGCGTTCCAATTCATTACATTAAATAACTGACATTCTCTTCCCCACTTATGACATTCTCCCTTGAAGAAGGAGGTACTTAAAGCAGGCTTATAAAGTGAAAACAAAAAACAAAGTGAATTGATGTGACATGAATAAATCGGCAGATTATTTTGTACAGTACACGGATAATTGTGTGGCAGAAATTATCTTTATTTTAAATTATCCTTATCTTATCTTTTCCCTACTTCATTTATCTATTTTTGACTTAAAAAAAAACTTTTGTATTCTGTATTAATTATCTTTTACACATTTTGTATATAAAATATTTTTGATTCTTCAGAACGAATATAGATTTACGACTGCTTAAACATATACACAAACTTTGGATTATAATATTGAAGAAAATTTGGTTCAAAATACGTTATTACTTTTGTTTACTGAACGAGTAATAGGTCGGCTTACAACTAAAGTGACGCGTACTGTTAAATTGTAAACAAAAAGGAAACTTGTAAATTACTTACGAATCATATTGTTTTTATTATGTTTTTTTGAATATGAAGTTGATTTCAAGTGTTGTGTGTAAATTATTGTAATAACCTGCAAAGTTATGTTGACAGCTGGTTATAAGCTGTATAAGTTCCATAAAAAGTGAATTTATTATAACTGAAGACGTCGTCGGTGGCATGGCTGGTAAGTGTAAGCTGAGATACCAAAGCTATGAGTTCGATTCCCAAGGTCGCGCAGAGAAAACTTGTCCATCAAGTATTTTCTTCGGGTCTGGGCGTGGTACTATTTGGTTCTCGTAGTTTCTGACTGAAAAAGACATTGTGAAAATTTTATTTTCATGTCGCGTCTTATTTACAAAACATAAAAGTCTATAAATTTCAATAGGAATGTTCTATATTTTAGCATATTTGTGGTCACCCTGGACCTGCCCTAATAATCGTAACTTATTTTTTAAAGATCACTTAAACCTCAATTCGAGATAGCGTCCATGTGAATGTGTTCTTAGCACCAGTTTCTATCATGTTGATACATAAGCGAGCGCGATACTATGCCGATGACAGACATCACTATTTCCCCAAAAAAAGTAAAAACTTGACCGACTTGTGTATAGCTTCGCGATTGAACTGGTGCTAAGGGCACTTAAGCGGTTCAGTCTGTTAAGGCGGCGCCTTAGAAACGTTATCTTAAGTAAAACTTTTAATTTTATCGATAAACCGACACGGCCCCGTCGGCACTTTGTCGCAAAATTATCGATTCGATAAAATCCGACCCGAAAAATATCGATGCCGATAATTATAACGGACTTTTTATGAAATTCTTAATTCAAAGAGATTAAGTCATGACAGCTGCTACTGCGTGTTCGTGACTTTTGAGAATAATTAAAAATGTTTATGAGAACTCCTTTATTGCTATATAATTAAAGCGTTTTATGTCTTTCATATAAAAAACAGTATTCAAAATTAGACCGTTTTATTCCAATTATTTTTAATGTTGCCTGTCGACTTACTATCGTAAAAACTGAAGTTACGAAACATTGTAAGCGTATCTAAGTAAATAGCCTCTGATAAAGTACACACATTAGAAGTAACAACGTCCACCCGGTTTTAACCAGGTCGTCAATCATCGTCACGTATGATTGATACCACTTTTTCAGTCACCACCGCGCTGTCACTGTCAACTCGACGATAGAGCACTTCGCCTTAACAAACTTACTGTCAATCCACTTTCAACCTAATCCTCACCCGCATAAGGTTGAGTTCGGTGTGCTTTAAATTCCCTTATTCAATTTATCATTTTCACCTTCCCTGCAAAGCAAAACCAACGCTATTTCTTTGAAGTTACAGTCGATATTGTCTTGCCTTTAATGTGGTCTTTGATTCCGCGTTTGCCAAATAAAACTGGAATTTAATTTCATAGGTTTAAAGTCGATTTTTGGTTGCACGTGTTTTAAGGGTTCGTCGTCGTTTACTTTGCACACAATGCGAAGTCTAGCGTATCGTTTTTGTCGGTTGATGAATATCTGTGTGGTGTTAATGCCATATTGATGGCGTCCTATCCGAGATATGTGTTCCGATAATTGGATTGATGGATAGAGAAAGATATGCGGTGAACTGCGAAAAGGGAGTGCATATTTTTAGTACTAAGAGCCTTTGGCAAAACTTTGCTGTAAAATGTGTGCTGAACGTCTAACACATCTTAATTAAGAAGTGTCTAGAAGAAGAAGAAGAAAGAAGAATAAGTATTACTATCGTCAGAAACCAATGAAGTTTTAAATAAATTCTCCCCATATTTTCATCCGCTATACCTACCTACTCGTGAGCGCGCATACTAATATCTAAATTAGCATGTGTCGTCCGTTTGTCCTATCTTCAACATTAATTAGACCGCCCGGATTGTTGCTTCTTTTGTAAATCTACTAACATACATACCTACAGTCATACATATTATCACGCCTGTAGGGTGAACATAGAAGCTGCTTCTCTTCCCGAGCATGTCGTAAAAGTAGACTAACCCCCGAATACTCAAACGCGACTCCTCTGAGTCGCGTTTGAGTATTCGGGGGTTAGTTCATGATGAAAATCTGTCAAAAAATCGTCATTTGAGACGTGATCAACTTTGAGATGCGTTTGAGTATTTGGGGGTAAGGGATAGCATCCTCTTCAATATGGGCGATGGGCTGATCACCTGTCACCATACCCATCTAGGGTCTTTAAATCAGAAGTGGCGGCAAGTTTCTTATGAAAAAATCTGAAACGCCGAAAATACCGCTATTCGAGACGAAGGCCAGGAATTTGAATTAAATTTCAAATGTTAATATTCCTCAAATCGGCAGTTCCAAGGGACCGCCAAAACGATATAAATCGTCCAGCGACATCAAAACGATTGAGATTGACAAAGAAACCGTTGGCCGAAACATTCCCTACGGAAAATTCTCCGGAATCAATTTAGCGTCCGAAAGAGCCGCAGGAATGAATAATAGGACAAAACATGTGGAAGATATTTGATCTGCCGACAGGACTGCGTTCGAAAATGTCAAGTTCGACTCAAAATGTTCGCGGGCGGGTGCAAAAAGCGTCACAAGACATCGAGATTCAGTAGTGGCACTAGCTTCTACACTGCTACTGCGAGTCGTGACGCTGCGAAGCTTCGCGTTTTGTGCTTTGGGGCCTTATTCGCTATGACCAAGAAATAAGTAACGCGGGCTCGTTACGATATCTGAGTTGAATCATTATTCTATACCTATGTCAAAAATTGACGACCTCGGTGGCGTGGCGGGCGAGCGCTCGACTGAGACGCAAGAGGCGCGAGTATGATTCTCGCTGCGGGTGAAATGTTTGAATGTTCTAAAAATATTGATTTCCGGTGTTATAAAATGACGTATTATAGGTATAATATTTACAAAAAAATACAAACATACATTTATATGTACATAAAATCACGCCTGTTTCCCATAGGGGTAGGCAGAGATCACGGATCGCCATTTGCTACGATCCCGACATATCTCTTTAGCTTCCTTCACTCTCATTACATTCCTCATGCATGCTCGAAAAAAAGTATAATTGTACCAAAGTATTCTATCAGCCATCTGGTGCCCATAGTACAAGCTTTGCTTAGTCTGGGGCTAGATGGCGCTGTGTGAAATGTTCACAAATATTTATTTTATGTTGATTTTGTATTGCAAAAACGCGAGGCGTGTTACAAACAAGCTACAAACTGCCAAGTTTCGTTTGGTCTTAGCGAATAAGGCCCATAAATATCTTGTGACTAATCATAATATGGCTTCACCTGTCACTTTTCGTGACAAATTCACCGAAGCCCGGTAATGTAATATAACTAACAGACTAGGACTGATGAGTGGTAGTGACTTCGCCTTTCCATCCTATAGTGGGTTCGAATCCGCTGGATCTGCAGGGTTTTTTATTTGAAAAAATGATGTACTATTTTAAGGTACCAGTACTCTCAGTAGACAAGAAATAATCGTAAATAAACCAGAATAAAAACAAAATATTTTTCACTTTTGTCATTTTTTTTTATTTTTTTAGAAGCTTTTTTGAGGCACACATTAATCATTTCACCATGCTGATTCCTACCACTGTGTACAAGTAGTCTTCTCAATCTTTAGCGCCCTTACTGCTTGTAGTATGCTATGTGTAGCATTCGAATCAGCTACCTAATTCTGAATGCTGGAAGCGCTATCTCCGACCATCTATTATTATTTCAATCAGCGATAATTGGACACTTGTCACCGCAAAAAGCGCTGAATAGGGACGCGAGTCACGAATAGCGGTCCTTTTGAGTTCTCTTTTTGAAATTCAAATCGAATGTTTCGTGAGACTTCAAACTTCAGATGGCGTTGGTTTCAATGCCCTTTCTCGTTTGAATGCTACCTGGTACCTAATGAAATTTAATTAACTTTAGTTTTATATCTCCATGTTACAGGCGACATTATTTATTTTATGTTACTGTCAATAATTTAACATAGTTGACATTAATTTTTATTTAATTTTATAAGACTTTAATAATTTATTATATTATAATTACTGACATAATTACGCTACACTATTGTATTACGTTAGATTGTAAAGATAGATGTAAGTTTAAATAAATAAATGTTTGGAAGACTAAGGAAAGGTTTACAATTATATTTATTACTATATAAAAATAATAACTGGACGGGACAACAATAATACATACATACGTACCTATTATCACGCACGTATCATCCCTAATGGGGCGGGCAGAGCCACAAGTTCCAACAGATCCAATAGATTCAAAGTCCCAAGATCCTATCTCCCATAATGTAGAAGGATACTATCCCTTAGCAGACTTTCAAGACATACTCTCTGGAAGCCTCTGGACGCATTCTGTATTTTTTTAGTTACTTCCTGTCTAGCAGAAAACTAAAAATAATCTTTAACGAAGATTTGTTCGAACTTAAAGAAATCATAACTGACGTTTGCTTTGTTCTCGAGTCATTTTACAATCTTAAAACATTTTATTTTATCTTATCTTTAACACCTTTTTACCAGTCTTTTGCCAAAAGGGCTTCATTCATAATCACCACCCAGGAAGACGGCAATTACCATTGTAAAAAAACTACAGAATTACGGCGTCGCTCAAACAATAGTGGCGCCACGGCCTTAAAAACAGGTTATGGGCTCAGAAATCCCATCCATCATAGATCAGCAAATTTTCGGCTATAATTTGCTGCAAATTAAACAACCGAAGCCGAAGCCTAGCGTATGTAATTTGCCGCAGAAAGTGTGATTGGCACTGTAGGCGGATGTGATTGTCTGTTCGGCCAAATGATATGTAATTTGGCCGAAGCCGAAAGCCGACTGTTGGCGCCTTGTTCGAGCACTATCATTATGTTATTGAGGGTTACCTACACGTCGAGTCGTGACGAGCTGGCCAGAGTTGCACTCAGGTAACTAACTTGGAACAATAATTTAATAAAAAATTAAACATTTTGAAGGATTTTCATCAAAAAAGGTTATCAGTTTGGCTATATTTTTATGTGCCTACGTGTAATGATATCCGTGAATCGATCCGTAAATGATTCTTTTTCTAGAATAATGTAGGCAATGTACATAAAATAAAAATATTACTAAAGGATTGGTAATTTACCCGTGAACTTAAAAATTAAAATACATACGTCTTAATATTATAAAATTGCGAAAATAACATATTTAATGAAGTCACCGCGTAATTTCAACCACTATAAAATGGCCACAAGAAAATTTTATTCTTTGGATATATATTTTTTGTTTTAAAAAAGTTATTTCATTCATGCCCTAGAAATGCAAATGTTAACAGCTGTTAAATAAACACAGCTCATAATTAACTTATTGATTTACTGCGCTTGATAGCGGCTCTACCTTCATTGCAATTCTAATATTTATGTCTTGTGATCGTTTTGCATTTGTATTTTATGTTTTGAAATCGTTTGAATAGATATGTATGTTTGTTTAACAGCTTTCTAAGAAGTTGCTACCGTTTTTCAACTATAACGAAAAATAAAGACAAAATAGTACAAGCTTTGGGGTTTTTTATTTATTTCAAAGCTGATATGATCGAGATGGTTCTTAGCCATAGTTTATGAAGATCTGTTCAGGCGTTTTTCAACTATAACGAAAAATAAAGACAAAATAGTACAAGCTTTGGGGTTTTTTATTTATTTCAAAGCTGATATGATCGAGATGGTTCTTAGCCATAGTTTATGAAGATCTGTTCAGGCGTTTGAGGATCATCAGCTCATTTCCTACTTGCCAAAAGGATCTTTTCAACTTTCACAGGTCCGATTTAATTGTAATGTTCTGTTCGGTATTTGGACGTTATTTAATTAATAAACACCCTAAGGGTGCCAACGGAACCCTATTACTAAGCCTTTGCTGTCCGTCCGTCAAGTCAATCAGCGGGCTGTATTTCATGAACCGTAATAGGTAGAGAGCTGAAACTTTCACAGAGTCTGTATTTCTATTGCCGCTATAACAACAAATAATAATAATAAAATAAAAAGGGGTCCCTTTTTTATGTTCGCAATCGATCATCGAAGTTAAGCAACACAAAGCGCGGTCAGTACTTGGATGGGTCGTTTGACTTTTTGCACATTTTTTGTAGTATTTTTTTTACTGATATAGCGGTCACCGTTTCTCGTGAGCACAACTTCACGGAAGGCGCTAAGATGGAGTAGACAGGCTGAATAGTGGGCGAGAGTAAATTAACGCTTAGGTAACACTTAAACACTAACTATGCTAATGAATTACATTATTTAAACAGTGTTGGAGATCGAAACATTGAATCAATTTTCTTAGCTAGCTAGCTTCTTTCATAATTAGCTTCTTGTTCTAAAATACTACCATTACTAGTCGTATCAAAAAATTAAGTAATGAAAAAACATAGAATGCGTCCAGCTGCTTATCTCCCCGAGTATGTCGTAAAAATCGACTAAGGGATAGTATCCTCTCCAACATTATGGACCATCTATATGGGCGATGGGCTGATCAACTGTCACCATGGTTTTCCATATCAATCTTGGGACTTGGAATCAGGAGTGGCTGCAAGTTTTCTTATGATTATTTGTGGCTCTACCTACTCCTTTAGGGATACGGGCGTGATGATATGTACCTATGTATGACTAAAAGCCGCCTAACAATCATCATCATCATCATCTTCCTGCCCTTATCTCACTCTATGTGGGGTCGGCACAACATGGACCTTGGATCATGCTGTAAGAGTTTTGGCTAAGGTGTTTTATGACCGGCCGCCTGCCTGACGTCAACCCTGCTTGGGAATACTTGTAATAATAAAAGCCGCCCAACAATGATAAACATAATATTTCCATCAATAAAACAATACGATAATCTATTTAAAGTACAGTCGGATACATAAACTAGTAGAACATACCTACGGATACCACAGGTGGCATATTTTGCATATAAATGTTAGTTATTAGACAATCTGACAAACAAGTCTAATGGCTGAATGGAAATTACTCATTTGTATAATAAAATCGTTAGTAAATAACAATCTACGGTTAGTGGTTAGTTGATAAGATGCGTCGGTTAGTATATTTTTATTCAGGCTGTATATTTTTATCCAGATGGGTGGCCACGGCAAATGTTGGTAATAATAAATCTTTTTAATTAAGTTATGCAATTTGAAGATCGTTGGTAACATTGGAATCAAAGCTTTACCGCATAATAATCACGCCATAGATGAGTAAAACAAAAAGTATAATTCAGAGCACTGGTGGCCTAGTGGTAGCCTTCTAATTCTGAGGTCGTGTGTTCAAATCCAGCCGTGCACCAATGGGTTATTCTAATCGAAAAATGTATGTGCGCTATACCAGTAGGTACTCTCAAACGGTGAAGGAAAACATCGTGAGGAAACCGGCATGCCGTTGAACCTAATAAGTTCGAAAGCATGTGACATGTGCACGGAAATAGCTTTTGAGGCACACCTTAAAATCCCTTCACCACACTGATTCAAAAGAACTAGTAACACCATTAACAGTATACATTAGTAGTTATATTTATAAGATGCACTAACTTTACTCATTTTTCTGACGACCTCGGTGGCTTGGCGATTCCCGCTGTGGGAGAAATGTTTGCATGTTCTGCAAATATTTCTTCCGGGTCTGGGTGTTTCAATACTATGTATTATAAGTGTATGTATTTACAAAAAAAAGTATTTAAGTATTGTGTCAGCCATCTGATTCCCACAGTACAAGCTTTGCTTAGTTTGGGGCTAGATGGCGCTGTGTGAAATGTCTATAAATATTTATTATTATTATTTCTCATAGAGGGTGATAATAAGTAAAGTGTCCACCTCGGGAGCAATACTATTTTAAACTTGAGTGACGTACTTTGATGCCCTCGCTGCGCTTAATATTCTACTGTGAATCCCTCGCTTCGCTCTGGGTTCAAAGAAATACTCTGGCCCTAAAAATAGTTGTTTGTTTAGAGGGAGATAGGTAAGATGAAATAGAAGTTTTACTATTCTATCTCACCCTAACTCCCTCCCTGTATTCAATCGAAATCCACAATAATGACTAGAATCACGTTATTAGAGCCCGCTGTATTTTTACTTAAGACCTCCATAATAACGGTTACTTTACTTAAATTACGCCTAAGTATAGCCTAGTTAAGTATAGCTTAGGCGGGCTTAAGTGGACTTGGTATCGGTTTGTCTGTTACTTAAATTGGTTTATGATTTGTTAGCTCGTTTGGTTTTTATGGTCGGTGAAGGCAATGTATGATTTGAGAGTTTGATGAGTCTTTACATTTTCTTTATACTATGTTTTTACTAGAATGTTTTTTCCGTACCCGAAGGGTGACAACGGGACCCTATTACTAAGCCTCCGCTGACCGTCCGTCCGTTCGTCCGTCTGTCAGAGGGCTGTATCTCATGAACCGTAATAGGTAGAGGGTTGACATTTTCACAGAATTTGTATTTCTATTGTCGCTTTATGTCATAAAAAAATAAGAAAATATAAATTAAAAGTGGCCCCCATACATAAAACCTTTTTTTTATTGTACGATGGTACGGAACCCTTCGTGTGCGATATCGACTCGCACTTGACCGGTATTTTTATCTAATCTAAATAAATGAATATCACCAAACCACTACATCACAACATCCAGACCCGGACGAAATATTTGCAGAACATGCAAACAAACTACAGCGGGAATCGAACCCGCGCCTCTTGCGTCTCAGCCAAGCAATCGCCACGCCAACGAGGTCATCAAAACATCAATAACATGGTCACTCTTCATTTGCAAACTCGGTGGCCTTTCGATCGAGTGCTAAGGTTTAGAAAGTAAAACCAAAGCTTTCGTTCAATGTCAGGGCATACGTCAGTGCAGTTGCAACAGCAGCCATGTTGGATCGTGACGTCAGAGGCGGGGCTTCGTAAGCCACGCCCCTACGCCCCTAACACCTTTGTAAGTTTGAAAAAGTTCTATTTGTTCCATTGTTCGTTTGGATGATTCTTGATAATTGAAGGTTTTAATGAGGCTTGATTGAATATTTCCTTTTAAATCAGTTTTCAGGATCAAAATTAGGTAAATGGTTTTTGGATTCAACTAAGTAGAACAATTAATTTGATTTCAGAGTCAATAAGTGCTATGGGATTAACTGAACAGAACTAATGCCCGGTTACAATATACTACTAACGGACAAAATATTGTTAATTACCACAGCAACAATTTTTTTTTGCCAAAACTCTCCATACATTTTTGGACAGAAAAAAAACAATGTTACTACTGTTATGAATGAAATATTGGAACCAGACAGAAAATGATTGACGAATGAACAGCTAAGCAGCTTTTATGGCCTGTCGGTGGTTCCCTTTGTCTTACGCTACCATCTCCACTCTCCAACCTACTTCCTATTAATACCTACTTATTATAAACGCGAAAGTTTGTATGTATGGATGTTTGTTCCTCTCTCACGCCTAAACGACTGAACGGATTTGAATAAAACTTGGAATATACATAGTACATGTAGGTACTGGATTAACATATACCTAGGCTATATTTTATTCGGGTACCTCGCGAGCGAAGCCGCGGGCGGCAGCGTTACTAGCTGCCGCTAAATGTTTTATGCTTGTTCCTATTACACAGTCTGTCAGTCTGGAAGAGATCGCTTATTAGCGACAAGACCGCCCGTTGTTAACCTTCATTTGTTAACTAGTTATCTAATTTGTAAGATGTGCAATAAATTATTTTCATTTTTCATTCATTCAAAGGTGATTTTCCTCAAAATCCCCAATTTCCAGAGAACAGAAGCGGGTGATCGTTGGAGTAGCTTGGGCCGTCCGTCACACCTCATCACGTGTCGGAAAGTCAACATGGTCACAGTGCAGGCAAAGCAGCGTGCAAACGAAGTACCTGCTGTATGTGTAGATGATTATTTATAAAGCGTCAGGAGGCAACTTTTACCTTCAGACGACGCTGTAGTGCCCGGGACGAATTAAGATGGAGTAGACATGCCCAGCACCTATTCCATCCTCTCAGCTTAGTCGGCCTTGTCCACAGGAAAGACATGGTCAATACGTGCGGAGCTGACTAAGCCGCGGGTTTCCTCACGATGTTTTCCTTCACAGTTTGAGAGTACTGGTATAGCGCACATGACATAAATTTTTCGCTCAGAAAAATTCACACGACCGGATTTGAACCCACGACCTTAGGATCGGAAGGCGGGGTCACTACCAACTTGACCACCAGTGCTCTCAGATAATAATTTAAGCTTAGACTATAAAGCAAAGCGACTAGATTGAAAAGCTGTTCTCAAAATCCAAAAATCCTTTGCAAATCTAATTTTCGAATTCATTAATGCAAGCTCAGCTCTCCTCTCAACTGTGAACGGCGATAACTCAGCGCACAAAAACAGTCGGCAAGATCAAAGGCGGCGCGATCAGACGAAATGACTTGTTTCTCAGTTAGCTTAGTGTAAACATGGCGGAACATCAAACAAGCCGCTTGATGGGCTAAAGCATAAGCGAAACCGGATGACAAGGTTGGGAAAGTTAATCAACCTTATTAATATAGGGTTACTAACCACTTGTGTGATAACTGTTCTTTCTATAAAAAAGTGAGTTTGTATGAGCTAGTGGCCAACTCTTGTGACGGAGTTTTTAGGCCGCCTAAACGTGTCCGTCGTGGCTTAACTTTTGGCAGACAAGGGCCACAAGGTGTCAAAATAAACTTATAGCTAGAAAAATAACCGCCGAAAAATAGAAATGAAAACTACAAAGTAACTACTAACAAGTAACTGATTTTAAACAAATTTCAGTGTGAAATCTGAGGTTGCATTTGGGAGGCTATTTCTTGTATGTTAGTTGACATACCTAAAATTTTAAAGTTCGAAAATGTGTCAAGCGCACGAAAGGAGCCTTTGAGACGTACTTTAAATCTTGTCACCACACTGGTTTGAAGGAACTGGTGGCACGACTAGATAGAGTAACATAAGATTTTTTTTTCTGATGATGATTTTAATGTTGTACAATATTCCTTTGGCTTATACCACTTCCAATCGAAAACCAACACCCCCTACTCCTTCTCCCTTATTCTGCGCCGTCCTATTTCCATCCTGCGCCGGCGCAGCTTTGACGGCCGATAATTTGTCTAATAACCTTTTTGAAGTCGGCTAAATACAATATTTACTGTTACCCGGGGGGGCGATTACTTTAATGATGTTGAGAACTATCAATTAAGTGGCGCTCGTGATTGGCGCCTTGTTTGATCCCTGTGATGAATGCTTATACCATAAACCTATGGAGCAATCAGTAGGACGAAGTGGACAGCTGGTTCACTTGCGAAGTTATGGTCAGTTGAAGATAAATAAATATTTGTGGACATTTCACACAGCGCCATCTAGCCCCAAACTAAGCAAAGCTTGTACTATTGCCACCAGATGGCTGATAGAATACTTATCTACTTTTTTTTGTAAATAGATACCTACTTATATGTAATAACATAATACTGCAACACCTAGACCCGGAACAAATGTTTGCAGAACATAACATTTCTCCCGTAGCGGGAATCGAACCCGCGCCTCTTGCGTCTCAGCCGAGCGCTCGCCCGCCACGCCATCGAGGTCGTCAACAACATTGAACGAGTGCATAATAAGGTGCTCAAGATGAGCTGATCACCTGTCACCATGGTTCATCATATCCATCTTAGGATTTTTAACCAGGAGTGTCTGCAAGTTTTGTTATGTTTACTTGTGGCTCTGCCCACCCAATTTGGGATATAGGCGTGATAATATGTATATATTAATGTATGTAAGTTAAAAAACCGGTGAAGTGCAAGTTTCACTCGCACACGAAGAGTTCCGTACCATCGCACATTAAAAATGTTCCTTGTATGGGGCCCCCTTTAATTAATAATAATAATAAATTCTTTAGACAACCAGGATCCATAGGTAAAAATTATAAAAAATTAATAACAAACACAATAAATAAATAAAAACAGAAAGAAACAGTAATTGTGATGTTCAATTTTGATTATTTGTTGTGTTATAGCGGCTATAGAAATACACATTCTGTGAAAATTTCAACTCTCTACCTATTACGGTTCATGAGACCCGCTGACAGACAGACAGACGGACGGTCGGACGGACGGACGGACGGCGGTGGCTTAGTAATAGGGTCCCGTTAGCACCCTTTGGGTACCCGATTGATGTTTGTATGATTGTGAATGAGTTGCCTTTGCCTTTAGTCTGTGTCTGTCTCGCCTTAAGCATCACTCATTCTAATTCCTTGAGATTTCACGGTCGGACGTTTCAAACGTTAAGTGGTGTGCGATTTCCGGCCCCTGAGTGATTTGCGGCAGGGAACGATCATTTTTGATGCGGTTTCGATGATGGATGGACACGTGATTTCAGCTAGATACTAATTGCTAATAACACGGTTGAATGTTCTAAATGGTTATTTCATATTTTGCAAGTAATTGAGGCAATTTTGGGCCATAAAGTTAATTGTTTAAATGATGCCTAGGATTTATTGGTCGTTGTAATTTTATTTGAGGACTTTGAAACTAGAAGCCGGATTCTATAATTAGAGGTCGTGGGTTCGAGTCTCGCTGCAGAAAAGTAATATTATAGCGTGTCTGTGTTATTATCGATATTATAATAATTATGATCCTTTTCTTTTTTTGGTATCTCTTTGGTTTTCCAATTATACCTACACTACACACATAACTATACATAGGTATTTAAAAATAAATAACTTCTGTCGTTCTAATGCTAATAGGTTAGGTACTTACGTGTAGGACTTGTTTGATGCGAGTAAAAAATATCTCATACGAGAAAGAAAGCGTTTATTTGCTACACCCAGACCCAAAACATTACTCCCGCAGCGGGAATTGAACCCGCACCCCTAGCGTCTCAGCCAAACACTCGCCCGCCACGCCACCGAGGTAGCCTAAAGTTTTATGCACAATATATATTAAGTAGGTATATAACCATTTTTATGGTACCTATTAAAAAAAAATCATTTAGGTATAATGAGCCAAGTATGGTCTCTTTTTTAATCAAACAAATAAAACAATGTTAAATTCTGTGCGTATATTTTTTCACAAAGAACTCTGAATTTAATTTTTTTATTTCAGTACAACCCTAGTAAGCTTGAGATAGTTTAATTGCCTCTAGAATTTGACATTCACTCCGGAAGGGACATTCATACTTGACCACAAATAACTTATCCTTGTATGATAAATCAAGTGTCAATTTTGACACATCGGTTTTATATTGCGCTGGCAATAAGCAATACATTATGGCAATATTGCTAGTCTAATCACCGCAAAGTCGCGTGCGTAATCTTAATAATTCTCGTATGTCAGACGACGCCTGACAGATGTCAGAGCTTTGATAGATGGCGCGCATAGTGCATGATGATGGATTGACAGAAGACGCCATTTTAATTGGAAACCTTATGTATAATTACTGGTGACATTTTCTGTAAGATTGGTTTTCAATGGCCAAAATATTCTTGAAATTATTATTTGCTTTGAAATTAAAGTGACCACAGTTTATTATTTACGTACGTTTTACAAGATAAAAATACTGACTTCAATGATGTACCTATGTATAAAAACTCCTCGAGGCCATCTTATTTTACTACAATTATTATAACGTCTTTCTAGATTTACGGGAATCAGGAATGCCTAAAATTTACAAGAAACAACTTCGGGACCAATTTTTTTGTTACACTAAGAAAAAAACAAAACTTATCTCATTTGTAAATCGGTTAAGATAAGGAGAACCAAATTTAAAAATAATTTAATTTTAAATAACCCCCAACTCCCAAACAAAACACCAAAATATATGTTCGTATGAGCTAGTGGCCAACTCTTGTGACGGAGTTTTTAGGCCGCCTAAAGGCCTCGGTCATGGCTTAACGACTTAAAAGCCGGGACCGACAACTTAACTAGCCCTCCGAAGCACGGAAGCGCTCAGCTCGTAATGGCACTTGCGGTCACCCATCCAAATTGTGACCGCGCACAACGTTGCTTAACTTCAACGATCAATCAAGAACGTCTAAGTAGGCTACGCCACGAGCGCTTTGACGTTATGCTGTAAAACGTAGATAGATGTTGGACGTGGAATAAATTGCCCTAAACGAAAAGCTTGCATAATAACTAAGCGTTTAGTACAATTATCTAACAATTTCACAGCACACAGAATAACTAACATACAGTAAGGCAATGGCACGGTCGATTAAAATTCTCATCAGCGCAGCAAAACGCTCATTGTGGCGGGTCCGGTCAAATTAGGCGTTTCCACGGTCGGCGTGGACGCGGCTTTACGACGCCTCGACAGGGCTTGCACTAGTGCAAGTACTGCTGTAGACAAACTAAGGCCTTTAACCATCTAGGTATAGTAGATGATTTATACAGCGTTAGGAGGCAACTTTTACCTTCACAAACGGAACGCTGTAGTGCCCGGGACGAATTAAGAAGGATTAGGCTTGCCCAGCACCTATACCATCCTCTCAGCTTAGTCGGCCTTGTCCACAGGAAAGACATGGTCAATACGTGCGGAGCTGACTAAGCCGCGGGTTTCCTCACGATGTTTTCCTTCACCGTTTGAGAGTACTGGCACATAAATTTTTCACACAGAAAAATCCATTGGTACACCACCTACAGCCTCAACATCATCGAGGGTACTGGAACGCTGCTGCCAACATCCCAAGGTCCTCCTCCGATACTTCAAGGAGTTGGGCTGGCTGGGGGAGGGTTAGCAGGGGGGATAATGCACAATACACCCCACCGCGGGACGTCAGTGCAGATCTTTGTTCCCCTAACCTTAATTAGAATTAGAATTAGACGACCGGATTTGAACCCACGTCCTTAGGATCAGAAGGCGGGCTCACTACCAACTAGACCACCAGTGCTCTCAAGTAGACAACGCTGTAGACGAGCAAGTAAATCAGCTGCTATATGCCAGTCAGGGTAATCTGCTGACTGGCATGCAAGTCATGATAAAATCCAGTAGGCGCCAGTTATTAGTCCTTCGTAAAAAAATGCTCTTTACGAAGCCGACACGACCCAAACAACATTTTTTTAACAGATTCCAAAAAGGAGGTGGGTTCTCAATTCGACTGTTCGAAGCGCTCGTGGTGTAGCTTGCTTAGACGTTCTTGATTGATCGTTAAAGTTAAGCAACGTTGTGCGTGGTCACAATTGGGATGGGTGACCGCAAGTGGCAATACGAGCTGAGCACTTCCGTGCTTCGGAGGGCACGTTAAATTATCGGTCCCGGCTTTTAAGTTAAGCCATGACGGAGGCCTTTAGGCGCCCTAAAAACTCCGTCACTAGAGTTGGCTACTAGCTCATACGAACATACTTAATTCGACTGTATGTTTGATTCTTTTACTATAATATACATTTAGTGGTCCCGAGGTCCTATATAAATTTGATGTCTGAGGAATTTATACTTTTAAAGAAATGTTTCAAGGCCGTAAAATAACATTTTGAAAAAAAAAACTTACATAAGTACGTACTTATTTATGTAGGCTATGCTTTAGATAAGAAAACTAATGAGGAAATGGGCATTGGCATGAAATGGGCACAATATAATATATTTTTCGTTTATTAGGTTCTACATAACCTAATAAACGAAAAATATATTATATTGTGTCAAGTGAACGAAAAGAGCCTGTAAGCAGCACTTAAAATCCTACCTACAGATTTCCTTGGTTTTGGATTGTCTGAACCGCACCTTAATCTGTCTAACTACTAAACAAATATCCATAAATATGAGCGTCAGCCCTAAGCCGCGGGTGGCACAGACGTCACAAAGGGTTTGACGCCGCGTCACTTACCGAAAAAGAAATTAGTATTACTTTGATGTCGTCTCGCATTACGGAGTTAATTGCTGCGCCACTTTGATCTTTCGGTATTGTTTTTATTACTCTGACTTTGGTTTCTTGTGAGGCGGTGACTGTATAATTTCGAACGTAACTGTTAAAGTGTGTCTCAGTATAGTAGCACCACAAATATTTTGCACCTCGGCAAACTTCGTGCTTTGTATGAAAACAGAATTTGTTCGAATATTAAACTAACTAACTGCCACCCGCAGCTTCGCTCGCGTGGCACCTGGATAAAAAATAGCCTTTATGTTAATCCAGCATAATGTACTGTGTATATTCCAAGTTTCATTCAAATCCGTTCAACCGTTTAGGCGTGAAAGAGTAACAAACATCCATACATACAAACTTTCGCGTTTATAATATTAGTAGGATGATAACTGAAAACCCTTTAAAAAAAGTATCTACATAATTATTGTAACATCTCTATATAACATAATCAACATCGTTTTAGTTCGTATTTCAGAGGCTAGACGAAAATTGCCAAGGCGCATAATATTTGTGGTACTACACATACATACATATCACACCCGTATCCCCACTGGGGTGGGCAGAACCACAAGTAATTATAAGATGATTAGCAGCAACTCATGGTTCAAAGTTCCAAGGTGGATACATAATTATACATTTACATAAAAGTTTCTTGTATGGGGCCCCCTTTTATATACTGTACCTACTTCTTTGGACAAATATTAGCTAATATTAGGGACAGTAAAATCACTCACCAAGTTACCAATACCAGTAGCTCTAAAGGTCACCGAAGACAAAGATATAGAATTGCACTCGCTCGTCACGCCGTCGAGGTCGTCATATCCAGCTAATTACATTTGTTGTGTTACTGGGTGGTCCATAATTTATTGATCTAAATACCTACTTAATAAAAACCTATTGATTAAACATCGTTATATTTATTCCAACGATGATGCAGTGGCAATTATTAAATAAATTTCCAATAAACCTACAAATTCTACTCGTACAGTTCAGGACAAAGAATTGCACATTTATTTAATTCCAATCTTTTTGCTGTGGCTAAATTACTCTTAACTGTTTTGGTTATGGCAATGAAACAATTTTGATGTCAGTCGGAAATGAATTGAAGGAACGTTTTAATTGACATTTTCTTGATAAGTCACATTTCAAGACATACGGGAGACATTCTGCAATGTCGTGCAAGAATGACAAAGAATTAGTGACGTACTGCAAAAGCCAGAGTGAGGTCCAACCTCAAGAGTGAGGAGAATAAAATTGAAGAGGGTGTTTTGTTCATACCAGCTAAGTGATATTATTATATCATACATACATAATATCACGCCTGTTTCCCATAGGGGTAGGCAGAGATCACGGATCTCCATTTGCTACGATCCTGACATGCTTCTTTAGCTTCATTCACTCTCATAATATTCTTCAAACATGCTCGTCGGTTTAGGGTACTCTTGACCTGGCCCCTTTCCAAAGCGTTGCCAATTTGGTTCAGGTACGTACGGCTAGGTCTTCCCCTTCCAACGGTACCATTCACACTCGCCTCATTCATCTGTTTCGTTAATCTTATTTCATTCATCCTCTCTATATGACCAAACCATCTTAACATACCTGTCTCAATCTAAAATAATATAAAATTGCTACAAAATTCTTTTCAGTACGTTGATAAAAAGTACACTGACAGCGCGTTAAAAAATATGTCAATTATGGCGAATTAATTTGATACCAAATAATGTAGCATTTATAAAATGAAGACACAATGTTTTGACGTCTTTAATTATACGTCAAAAACTTAAATTAATTGAGAGAAGTACATACGTTACTGTTCATGACATTAATTACTGATAATTTCAACCTTAATTATAGATAAACGTTTATTCAATTTCGATAAGCATAATTTTTTAATTAATAGTATTTCTTTAAATTGTCTCAACGTTTGTCAGAAATAAAAAGTATAATATATTTTGCCAGGGCATGGCATTTCTCTATAAAAAGTAACTGCTTGAAATATGAAAGAATGCGTTGAACATGAAAGTTTTTGCAAGTAATAATTACTATGTAAATTTTACAAAAACTTCAATTATAAGTGGATAATCAATAACTTACCACAATAAAACTAATGGCCACAATAAAGTTGTACAACATGTATTGGCATATTTGGACAGGCGCAATAAAAATACACCTATTATGGAACACAGAACGTTTTGTAGTTAATAATGGCATACATTGTATTTTATTGTTTCTGATAACTGCCCACTAGAATGGAACGAGCCATACGTAAGGTCACTGGCCACTAGGTATTTATTACTATGATTCTAGATTTTATGTCAGTTCTCACGATAACAAACATACAAACTAGGTCCTTGTTGTTAGTTTTATCACTCTTTTTTACGAACTTGATAACTTAAACAAAAAAAAATACCTGTTAAGATCTAATATGATTATGCTTTTATTATTGAATCAAAAAGATAAAGATGCTTACTTATAAAAAGATAAATAGCTAGCTTGTAATTTAACTAGTGGACAGAGAGCTTTACAAAACGCTACAATTTGAAAGCGCCTCCATTTGCGACAAAATATTAATGTAATTGAATTGTTCGCCTTTTTATGAAACTCCATTGAAACACTTGTAAAATCAATAAAAAGTAATGAACTCATAAGTACTGTTGAATTATTTACACGATTTGCAAGTTTAAGTTCAGAATGGCGTAGTTATGAATTCCTGATAAGATCTTCATAAAGTATGGAAATTGAGTCAATTGAATTTTAAATTCAGAACTGACGACGTGAGCGCTTTGTATGGGCTATTTTATTAAACTCGCATAAATTTATAAAAAGTGCTTAAGTGGATTTTTGCATTTTAGAAATTTTTTATCATGTAGTCTTACAATTCTTATAAAACTCGTTCATTTGGACGTCTATCAAGTCCCCTAATATTAGTCATAGAACTGAATACTGAATTTAAAATTTTACTTTTTGTGTCGTAAGTAGGTATCTACTCTAAAATGTCATGCTCATGTTAAAAGGTCAAAAGAAAGTAACCGATTCATTGTCCTTAAGTGTATCAAAGAAGTGTGGTAGGTACTCTTCAACTTTTTCATTCTCCATCATACTTATAATATTATTTATTTACAAAGACAAACTATAATAAGATTAAAAACTTTAAGGTAATCGAAAAAATGGAAATGAGCTCAGTTTTCTATCTAAGTTCGCCTACAGATAGAAAACAGAGCTCAGATCACCGACCGCAGGTAAGCTCCCCAAAAGTGCATCAAATAAATAAAAATATTTGGTAATTTCCTGTTTTTATATAATGAACTAATAAAATAAAATCTTACTTACCCCCGAATACTCAAACGCGACTCAGAGTTGAGCACGTCTCAACACACGGTTTTTTGACAGTTTCTGATGAATATCTGTCAAAAAAATCGTCATTTAAGACGTGCTTAACTTTGAGATGCATTTGAGTATTCGGGGGTTACTCGTTCACTTTAGGTGGTGACCGAAATTAAACTTCTAAAGGACACAACGGGAAAATTAAGTTTGCCTGAAAAGAATTTGGGGTTTTTAACTACATATTTGGCCCGTTAATAATGATCATCGCTTCTTAGGTAAACGTCAGATTATGTAGTAAGTGAACATTGCATTTGATTCCTTAGGAAACTTTAAAAAAAGTAATTCTCAATTTGTTTTCCATCGGCTTTCGGCGTCTATTTCCTTTTTAGAAGAACTGCTAATTAAACTGACATTATAAGGTAAAGGCAAGTAAGTTAATTGTCTGATAAGAATAATTAAAACAAATTACAACTTAAGTCAGATAATCTATGTAATAGTTTTTAATATATTACGTGACTGTCTGTGTTGAGTCTTTTTAGGGTTCCGTACCTGTAGGGTGCCAACGGGACCCTACGTCCGTCCTTCCGTCGGTCTGTCAGCTAACTGTATTTTATGAAGCGTAATATGTAGAGTTGAAATTTTCAGAGTGTGATTTCTATTGCCGCTATAAAAACATATAATAAAAAAGGGGGTGCGAATTCGACTCGCACTTGACGGTTTTATACAGTCATACAAACTTTATTTTTTATTTAGATAAATTAGTCTTTCCGTGTTTGCTCTGTTGCCCTGATTTCGCCTTCGTAAGGTTGGTCTGTAACTGGGTAAAAATAAATTGGGTAGTTCATTAAACTAAAATAAATTCTTAATAGATATTAATAAGAAATAAATAAATAAATGTTTGTTAACATTTCACCCGGTGCCATCAAGAGCTTGTACTATGGGAACCAGATGGCTGATAGAATACTTTTATACTTTTTTTTGAACGTACATACATTTAATACAACACCCAGACTCAAAGGAAATATTTGCAGAACATACAATTTTTTTTCCCGCAGTCGAACCCGAACCTCTTGCGTCTCAGACAAGCACTCACCCGCCACGCCACCGAGGTCGTCTCATAGTCATGTTTTACATGAGAATCTTTGAGGAGAACCATAAAAATTACCCTCAAGAATTCAGAATAAAAACTAGAATGCCACCAGCGCATTTCTCCTAGGAATGTATGAATAGATGTCTAATGAGATCTAAATACTGAACCTGGTATTTCCTTACTTCTTCATCTACATACCTACTGGAGGTTAATCCTGGTTTTCTGACAGACGGTAACCGCCAAATAGCGTGATTACAGCTACCTACAGGATAACACGCAAAACATGTATAATAAAATTAAAAAAATAATCCCCGAATACTCAAACGCATCTCAGAGTTGAGAACGTCTCAAGTGACGAGTTTTTGACAGGTTTTCATCAAAAACTGTCAAAAAACCGAGACTTTGAGACGTGCTCAACTCTGAGTCACGTATGAGCATTCGGAGGTAAGTCTATCTAAAATTTTGGCTAAGTATTTTTTTTTAAGTTTTCCTATGAAAGTTTCGTGAGAGTTCAAAGTGTAATGTGAAAAATCTTACTTTATATTATAAGAGTGAGTGAGGATGTTTGTATGTTTGTGCCTCAATCACGCCTAAACGGCTGAACGGATTTGAATGAAACTTGGAATATACATAGTACATATACTGGATTAACATATAGGCTATTTTTTATTCGGGTACCACGAGAGAGAAGCCGCGGGCAGCTGCTAGTATTTATAGGGTTTTTTCGCTTAGTGACCATATCACCAAAAGGTATACTTAAAAACAAAATGAAAAACAAAAACAAAGAAAGGTTACTCAAATAAATCAAGTTTTGCACACAGAACCATAATTCATTTTTTATCACATAATAAATTATTATAATTTCTTTCATATCTGTCTTCCATAATCGCATCGAATTTCTCTCCAATGATTTCTCAAAAGCGGCAATGTAATTAAATATTCCGTTTTGGTGAAACGATTATAATTAAATTATATGTGATTTATTTGCACACACGCCTTGGAATATTGCAATTCTTCATGTTGTAAATTACCTTCTTCACGTTATCACAAAATCGTACTATGTATTATATGTTCGTATGAGCTAGTGGCCAACTCTATTGACGGAGTTTTTAGGCCGCCTAAAGACCTCCGTCATGGCTTAGCTTAAAATCGTACTAAGTAATATAAATAAATAACTTGTAAGTATATCTGTACCCCAATGGCTAATGGATAAATATAACTTTTTACATAGGTAGTTAGTTTGTTTGCTGGAATAACATTTTATCTAGGTAACAAGCAAGAGAAGCCGTGGGAGGAACTAGTACTACGCTATGTCGTGTCATTGACTTAAGTATTCAAGAAACTTGACGATAGAAAAGCATAAGACAGGAGGGCGGGTGTCATCTCCAAATAATCAGAAGTTATGAATTTAGTTAGTTCGTATGAGCTAGTGGCCTACTCTTGTGACGGAGTTTTTAGGCCGCCTAAAGACCTCCATCATGGCTTAACGACTTAAAAGTCGGAAACGAAATTTAACGTGCCCTCCGAAGCACTTAGGTGCTCATCTCGTAATGCCGGTCACCCATTCAAAATGTGACCGTGCACAACGTTGTTTAAATTCAACGATCAATCAAGAACGTCATAGCAAGCTAACCCACGAGCGCTTTAAGTTATGAAGTAAGTACCATGTATTTTACATTGTACTACATAAAAAAAAAGATGAATACAAAGAAAAACCACTGTCACCCTGTAAGTTGAAAAAAATTCAAAAAGCTTATGCAACAAAGACAAAGAAAAAAGAATTTTCGCGAAAAATCTCGCAACCAAAAGGTGTTTTTTTAGGACTTTTTCGATTAGGAAAAGGATTATCTAAGCACTATACGTGTGACGTAACAAGCTTGTTATTCAAAAGTGATTACACGCTGACAACACATACAGTCCATTGTTTAGCTGTCTGGACTTGTCAACATAAAGTATGTTTACACAGGCACAGATTGAAGAACAGTTATTGAACACCTTGTTAGGCTGTAGTCACACAGAAAACAGCCTAAGGAACCAGAACTTACCTAAAGTTTAGTTCACTCTGCATAAGCATGTTGGATTGTCAAGGATTCTATCACATCAAGATTTAACACTTATAAATTATTTTTTTCGGAATATCTCATAGGTACATAGTTTCGACCCCTCACCAGAATTACCTGTGTACCACAATAGGGATCTGGGTCTGGGACCTGGAAGAAATATTAGCAGAATATGCAAACCTCCACGCAGCGGGAATCGAAACAGCACCTCTCGTGTTTCAGACGAAAATTCATCCGCCATGCCACCGATGTCGTCAGAAATAGAAATAGCATGACCATAATAAAATTAACGTTTGTCATTTCAAAATTTTGTTTCAAGATTTTTAAATATTACTTGTACCTAAAGTATAAATCCCAAATAAAACAATTTATACGGAACCACCTCGGAACCATTCTCCATACACTAGTGAAAGAATCGACAAAATCGATTATTTATTAGCAGAGATATCGCGTAGCAAACATACAAAAACAAAATAAACAAGACATACAATCGAATTGAGAACCTTTTCCTTTTTTAAATCGATTAAAAACGCCTGCCTCCACTTTTTCTCCAAACAACACAAAGGTTAGCTGGAAGAAAATGCTAATTAGCATTAAGTTCGCCTATGTACATTCTTGTGTGCAATAAAGAATTTTCTATCTACCTATCTATCTAAAAATTATGTGTACTAAATAATAATAATCAATAATCAATAAGAGCCTATTTGAGAGGCACTTTAAACCTTTCACCTGGTTCACTGGTTGAAAAGTACAAGAACGAGTAATAGTAGTAAATGTACAAAAGCTGACAGACGCCGACAGTGGTTGGTTTTGAACCTGGCTGTGGTTTGAGCAGCTTGCGATTTCATTGTAGTGTAATGTTTGCGCCTTCCGTCACTCGTAAATCCGTTGCTTCACACCATAAATCGACGGCGATTGCACAAAAGGCAAGGATGAGGTTCACAGTAACCACGTTTAAAGAACAAGCCAAGTTTTGAACGAAACTTGAAATAGCTCGTGACCTTGAGTAACATCAAGGCTACTTTTTATCTGGGAAAAACGTAAGCGAAACGGCGGATAATATCTAGTTTCTAGGAAACTCTAATTATAATTATTGGTAGGGGAACAAAGATCTGCATTGACGTCCCGCGATGGGGTGCATTGTGCATTATCCCCCTGCAAACCATAGAATGCGTCCAGCTGCTTCTCTCTCCGAGCATGTCGTAAAAGCCGACTAAGGAGTACCTAGTATCCTCTTCAACTTTATTTGCGATGGGCTGATCACCTGTCACCATGCTTCACCATATCCAACTTGGGACTTTGAATCAGGAGTGGCTGCAAGTTATCTAATGATTACTTGTGGCTCTGCCTATCCCATTAGGGATACGGGCGTGGTAATATGTAAACCCTCCCCCAGCCAGCACAACTCCTTGAAGTACCGGAGAAGGACTTTGGGATGTTGGCAGAAGTGTTGTTCCTGTATCCTCGATGGTGTTGAAGCCGTTGTCGATGTAGATGAGGTTGAAGATGCCCGACAATGCTGGATGACATTCTGCAGTCCCGACTTGTATCTTATTTCATTTGTGGCAGTGAAAGAATGTTCAACTAAAAAATAAGCAATCTATTTTGTGTAGAACTGCAGCAAGATACCAATGAACCAGGTTATTTTAAACTCAGTCTGTCTGATAGAAGCGCTGCATAATTCAAGAGCTGACACATATTTAGCCCAATGGATCTGCAATGACACAACGTTACAACACATTTTTACGAACGTACTTTTTAATCACATTTAGATTTTCTCATGGATCATTATATATAAAGGGAAAGGGTTTGTTCCCGATGTCTCCATTGCCGTTTCCATTTGAGACGAGGAGAAATCAAAAGGCATAACCATTGTCCCTTTATGAGGACAATTTATCAACAAAACAATAGGATAGAATCAGTTTGTTTGTCAACTCTCCCATCCCTATGTCACAAAAAAGGAAAAACCAACACTCTTGCGCATTCAATCTCGATTTATTGCGATCCGCGATAAAATTATAATCGTAATTTATCGCCGCCGAAGCGTGTACTTGCATTATTCATTCGGCGAAGGCAGGACGATTTACTAGCCATTGTAACAGATTTCAGATGTTTCGCACGACCGTTTAGTATGACGCAAGTGCTTGATTCTGAGTACTTGATGTGAAAGATTCCATGATTCCCAGCGGAATCATAACACGAAGTCAACTAAACTGTATTCTGAACGTGCTGCCCTCAATGTGTCTCGGACAGACTGACCAAGGCTGTCCGTGTAGCTATACATTATAGTCATCTGGTTATGTTATTATAACAAAGGCCTTTTACCATCTATAGTAGATGATTTATACAGCGTCATGAGGCAACTTTTACCTCCACTAACGGGACGCTGTAGTGCCCGGGACATATTGAGATGGAGTAGGCTTGCCCAGCACATATTCCATCCTCTCAGCTTAGTCGGCCTTGTCCACGGGAAAGACATGGTCAATACGTGCTGAGCTGACTAAGCCGCGGTTTTCCTCACGATGTTTTCCTTCGCCGTTTAAGAGTATTGGTATAGCACACATAAATTTTTTGCACAGAAATCCATTGAAGCCGCCACCTTGGGATCAACATAATATTATTTATTACCGACTAGAAATCAAGGCTTAATAATAGTTAACAAATAATTTAAAGCTTCTATAACAAAGTTTCAAGAGAAAATATGAAATTGACAGTTAATGAATTCAAAACATTCCTTAAATTAATATGTCGAATAAAACTAGACTTTTTTTCAAGTTTCGCCTCTAAAATTGTTCTTTTTTCAGTGCACTTCGCCGATCTGATTGATGGTGGCAAGGTGTTCGCTAATTAGCTGCAATTAGTGTCACCGGCTGTTCCTGTTTTTGTTCATTGGCCAACTGACATTTAAGGTGTTACAGATATGGCCAGTAATTACTATGTAATTTCACGAAGAAAATTACTGCTTCCAATGTTGACGGTAAATTACGAAATGTTATCCAATAAATGAAATTACTCTGGTTGAATTGGTAAAATTGTATTCCAAAAAGTAAAAGGTACTTATGTGTATAATCATGTAAGTGTTTATTGCAAAATTTTGGACAAATAATTGCCATGCTTAAGTTAAACCCGCTATTCCGACTCAGGTAGGTACGTATTTTTAATTTATTTTTCTGGTAAAAGTACTTATTCCATAATTTCTAGAACACTTATATCCTTTTTTTGTAAATACATAATTATAATATAAATATATAATACAACATGTAAATGTAAATAAAATGAACAAAATGTATAATACAACACCTAGACCCGGAAGAAATATTTGCAGAGCATACAAACATTTCTTCCGGAACGGGATCGAACCCACGCCTCTTGCATCTCAGCTGAGCACTCGCTCGCTATGCCACAGAGGTCGTCAAGTGGTGTACTTGTTTTTTTATTTCATAAAATATGTATCCATTTTTATAATCTATTATTTTGTAGGGATGTAATTTTAAAATACATATACATTACATAATACACAATACTTTAAAAATGGTCCCTTTGCCCTTATTCCATTAAAAAAACAAACAAAAAGTATTCGTGTTCACCCAGATCCATCAACCCGATAATCTTTAAACCCTAAAAAGTCTAGACAGGTCAAATCTAAACCTCCGTAGTGCAAATTGCCTGAGCCAATTTACATTTTCCGTCGATAAGACGTCCGCTATCCGTTGTCCGCTGTCCGCTGATCGTGTACAGTGGACATCTTAATTGCCACGCGATTGTAAGGCATTCAGGGCAAAGAGTAGGTACTATTTATTTTGGAACATAGAGGGGGCCTGCTAAATAACATGTAGTAGGTACCTAGCCGGAAAAAATATTTACAGAACATGCATACATTTCTCCCGCCATGGAAATAGAACCCGTATCTCTCGTAAAAAACCTCCATAGAAACGATTTTTCCAAAAAGCCTAACACCTAATTTTTAGTTTTTGTCAAAACTACCACATAATTTTATTAAAATTTTATTAAAATATACAATAAACAAGACAACAATTTGCCACTGATCATTGGCGTAATATAAACGCGCGTTCATTGTTTGCTGTAGGTAATGGGTGTTATAAAGAGGTACCGTGACTTGAGAGTAAAGTCGTGAACGTATTGACGTTGTCTAAGTTGTCTATCACGCAGACAACGTCGAGGATTACAGCTAGTATACTATAAACTAGTGTTTAGTTTTTATTTGAATTATGGATTTTGATGGATGATTCCATAAAAAAAAGGAAAATATAAGGAGAACATGTTGTGCCGACCCCACCTAGTGGGATAAGGGCAGGAAAATGATGATGATGATGGATGATTCCATAGCCCACTGCTGGATTTAAGTCTCCCTCTGTTTGTGCTCATTTTGTCTAGTCTAGTCCAGACCCTGTCGCACTAAGCCTCGGTCACAGGTCACGAACTAAAAAATCCTCTGTAGGCAAATAATTGAGAAGTGAGGTCCTTATGTTTATTTATTCTTTGGCGTAGAGTCAAGTATTTTAACTAAGCTATCCTAGCAGATTTGTTTAACTGCTAACGTGAAAGGGTTAAGTAGATTGTTGGTTGGAGAAACAACTTTTGTTATTTATTTTAAAAGATGTTTTGATTTTTATTATAATCTAGTTTTTTTACTAACTAAGAAATTATCCTGTTACATAATCAGACCGTAGTTTTGGCATATTACTTTTGACCGTTTGAAAAACGGTGATAGTCCGTTTATGAAACGCTCCTTATTATATCCGTAACGGCTGAATGGATTTTTCTAAAACTTAACCATAGAACTAAAGCTTCTTTTTATTCTACCTGGTAAACAAAGTCACAAAGTCGAGAGCACTGCTGGCATTCTGATCATTGCCGTGGGTTCTGGACGCACACCAATGGATTTCTCTGTTCGAAAAATTTCAATATTTTCTGCTGTAGAAAACATCGCAAACCGGCATGACAAAGAACCTAAAATAAAACCAGTCAAGTGCGAGTCAATTTCGCATTCGAAGGGTGCCGTACCATCGTACATAAAAAATGTTTTACGTATGGAGAATTTTATTTTTATTACTTATTATAGCGGCAATAGATTTTCAAACCTCTATTACGGTTCATGAGATACAGCCAGAGATGGGCGCTTACCCGGTAAAAACCCGACCTTTGGGTTTTTACCCATTTATACCCATTTTTACCTTCCCATTTCGAATTAATACCGGGTAAAAATTCAATGCATCTTTTTTTGAGGTACAACTAATTATACAACGTGTAACATAATGTCCCTATAAGCCCGAAACGGGGGTGTTCTATACGTCATTGCGAACAACGTTTGTTCAACGACTTTTAAAATTTCAAAGGTTTTCATTCATGAAATGTCTCTTAAACTTTGCTCCAATACGTAACTTGACACAACATGAGGCATCCCTATTTACAGCTGTTTTTTGACCTTTAAGTGTGAACTCTAGATGAAACAGGTAACAGAACAGACACCATTAGTAAAATGCCTACCTACTTACCTAATAACGAGGTGACCTTGGTATTTATTGGTAATTAAAATGTAAGGTCACATCACGACTAAAATCCCTAGGCACCGTAAACATCCTTTCAGATCTCTTTGTTAAGTACCTAGTATAGGAGATAGGTACCTTACCTACTCAATTTTGTACCTACCTACTCGGGCCTTAAAGGTATCCTCAGTGGGTGCCAAGGAGTATGAGAGGATGTCTACCGTGCCTGAGGATAAAGCCGTGATACCTACTCAATTTTGTACCTACCTACTCGGGCCTTAAAAGCATCTTGAGTAGGTAACAAGAAGTATGAGAAGAGGTCTACCGTGCCTGAGGATAAAGCCGTGACCCTATTCCACTTTAGTTTTTCCAACGATGTATTATTCCAATATTCATTGGAGCATTTTTCAATGCAATTTTGTACCTACCTACTTGGGCACTAAAGTCAAAGGTTGTGACTTATCTGTCTTACTAATCTTCATTTTCATCGTGAACAGCCTATTTGTCATTGGTTGCATTGAAACAACAACAACAATAAGTGGGATGGCACCTTGCCCTAATTGGCTGTCGGTGCCTTTGCTAAATTCAAAATCCGCAACCGTCAACCGACACCGCACCGCAAGCGTTTGTTTAATAAAATCAAATTGGTTCCGTAGGTTTATTTGTTTTTTACTTTTCTTGATTGAACTACGTAATTGTTGGTAGGTTATTATGTAAGTAGGTAGGTACCTAGTAGCAAATGGGGATGGAGCACATGGTAGCATATTGGTATGAACCCCGCCTTCCCATCCTTAAGTCGTGAGTTCGAATCTATGGATTTTTCGATTCGAAATTTATGTGTGCAATATCAATGCTCTCAAGAGGTGAAGGAAAACCTCGTGAGGAAACCAGGCATGTCATAGACGTGTGTCAAAGTGTACGAAAGGAACCTTCAAGGTGCACACTAATCCTTCCACCACACTGGTTCAAAAGAGCTAGCGACACGGACACGGACACGACGACAGTAGTAGTAGTAGTAGTAGATGTATGGTGAAGTTTTTTTTCCTTTTTTTTCCCAATCGGTATTTAGTGGGTTACCCCAGACAAGGAACCCTAAAAATTCGGCTTTCGGCAATAGGTACCTACTTTTGGTCGCAAAACAGATCGGTTTTTATCAGTCGCAATTAGCATTCGTTCCTTGCAACAACTGCAACAAGCAATCTCTCGGTTCGCGTAACTAATTAACGATACGATGTCGGCTTTGTACTCAAACGGTGAGTATTATGATATGGTGTTGTGTGTGTGTGTTAGTAGCTACTTAGTAGCGGCGCGTCAGCTCTACAGAGAGCGTTATCCAGGGCGGCCATTGCCATCTTACGGGCTATTTTCTGGGATTGGTGAACCGTCTTCTCTCGACGGGATCTTTCCACCGGCGCACCAGTGAGGGAAGACCGGGAATTCGGTGGTGTGTTGTACCTACTTCCCTTTGATGGATACCGAGTGCCTACTGTGTGTGTCAACAGTGATAAAATTCAGTGATAGGTAGGTATGATGATAGGTACCTAACCTATCACCCTACCTAGTAGGTACCCCATTAGTACCTAGCTTACTAATAAAAAATGACAAAAATAATTTTGTGATTGTGAATGTGAATGTGTACCAGTAATACCAACCTAGGTACCTACATACCTACCATGTCAATTAGCCGTGTTCCGAGCCAACCAAGAAGAAGGGAGAAAAGGTATAACTTAACTTTTCCTGTACCTAATGTGGTAGGTAGTTGTTTTTTTATGTGTGAAAGATATCGTGATTTTAATCTTCGACTTTAATTTCTACGTAGAATTAAAAAAATTGCAAATTCTTACGAAAACTTTGGTGATTACACCTAGGTACTTTTTGAAACTTGCCGCGCGTTCAATTGTCTGCGTATGTGTGGGTCCGACGCGATAGGAGGGTGGGCGTGTGTTTGTTACCTACGCAAATGGTAAACAAACACATAGGGTTGTCACAAATTTCTCATGAAATAATTTGTTTTTAATTGTATTGGAATTTCAAATATGATGTATTGAACTTTTGCACACGTCAATGTATTCAAGTGCTCGGTCTGAATACACCCCTTTCGGGCTTATAGGGACATTATGTTACACGTTGTATATGCTTTTATTTGTTAGTTTTTATTCCTAATTAGCTATAATGATTTGACTGGCCTCACAGGTCACTTGGTAGTAGCTCTTCCTTTGCGCTGAAGGTTGTGGCTGCGATCCCCACCCAGAAAAAATATTTGTGTGATGAATAATAGATGTTTGTTCTGTGTCTGGGTGTTCTAACGTATTTACAAACAAAAAGTATATAAGTATTTTATCAGTCATCTGGTGGAAAAAATGTGGAGAAGAGCAAAGGATGTGGCACTTTTAAAGCCTGGGAAGTTTCACGATGACCCTAAAAGCTACAGGCCCATTTCATTGTTGTGTCACCTGTACCAACTGTTTGAGAGACTCCTCCTCAACCGTCTCACACCACTTGTGGATTCAAAACTGATCCACGAACAAGCAGGATTTAGACCCGGAAAAGTCTGTTGTGGGCAGACTCTTAGACTCACCCAACATATCGAGGACGGCTTTGAGACGAATAATATAACAGGCATGGTTTTAGTTGACCTAACTGCTGCTTATGATACCGTAAACATCTGAAAACTCTTAGGAAAAGTTGAAGATTTGACCAACGATCTTGGGTTTGTTCAAATACTTGGTGAACTGCTTCGTAACCACCGCTTTCAAGCTCACCTTCTTACGTAAAAAAGTAGATGGCGCAGCGTCAAAAACGGACTTCCCCAAGGGAGTGTCCTTGCACCAACCCTGTTCAATTTGCATACGAACGATCAACCTAGCAGCCCAAATACAACCCGTTTCTTATACGCGGACGACCTAGCTTTGACCACCCAGACAAAAACCTTTGAAGAGGCGGAAGAGAACCTGACCGTCGCCCTTGAAGAACTAGGAGCCTACTACGATGCAAATGGTCTAAAACCCAATCCATCAAAAACTCAAGCCTGCGCTTTCCACTTGCGCAGCCACCAGGCTGATCGGTCTCTCAACATCACGTGGCAAGGAGTTACCATCCAATGTGAGCGCTATCCAAAGTATCTTGCGCAACACTGGACAAATAATTGTGTTACAAACCACACTGTCAAAAGACAAAGATGAAAGTCGGCTCTCGCAACAGTCTACTACGGCATCTAACATCTACCAAGTGGGGAGCAGCGCCAGACGTTTTACGTTCTACTGGTATGGCGCTGTGCTTCTCCGCTGGTGCCCAGTGTGGCACATGTCTGCACATGCCAAACTCGTTGAAGTAGCGCTCGACGAAACGTGTCGCATAATTACTGGGTGTCTCAAGCCAACTCCTCTCAACATGCTATATTCTTCAGCAGGTATCACACCACCATGCGTGCGACGGGATGTAGCTAGTTCAATGGAGAAATCCAAGCAAGAGAGTGATAACCGACATCCTTTGTATGGGCACGAAATACCTGAAGCTCGCCTCAAAAGCCGCAAAAGCTTTCAGCGTTTCACACAGGCTTCAAATGACCATCCGGCTTCCGCAAAGTATAAGCTTTGGAAGGAGAAAAAACCCCCACCTCCTAATTTTATCACCCCGCAGGAAAAATTACCACCAGGACACGCTCTGCCATGGCTAGTCTGGAAGTCGTTAAATCGGCTCCGCACCCAAGTTGGTCGTTGCAGATTCAACATGTGCGAATGGGGATTTAGGGAGCCTAATTTGGCACAATGCGACTGCGGTGCTCCGGCGCAAACCATGCCGCACCTGCTGGTGTGCCCCCTGTGTCCAACCACCTGCACAAGGGATGACCTCAATGCCGCTACAGATAGCGCGATTGAGGTGGCCACCTTTTACTCTAAAAACATTTAACGAAGCATCGACACGAGAAGAAGAAGAAGTCATCTGGTTCCCATATTACAAGTTTTTCTTAGTTTGGGGCTAGATGTTGCTGTGTTAGAATGTCCGCCACTATTTATTTATTATTTTATTTGTTTACTAGCTGTGCCCCGCGGTTTCACCCGCGTTTTTCTCGTTTCCGAGATAAAATATTGCCTATATTATAGCCTCCCTCAATAAATAGACTATGGCCCATAACTCATTAATAGGTACCAACTCTTAACATCTTACACACGTGATAACTTTTAAACGAAATATCCGATTGAGATGAAACAAAAAGTTTTTTACTTCTTCATAAATACTCTTGATAACATAATGCTTAATTTCGATAAAGATCAATATTACGATACATATTTAACGTAGTTTTTTCTCTTCAGACGATTTAATAATTATTTTGAACACAAAATCGGTTATTGTGATTAAACCATGATAGCTAGATATATGTTCTCGCGGATTTTTTTGTAGGTCTTAATGGGATCTACAACCCCGTAGTACATCATTTTTTTCTATCGTCAATAGTTTTTGCAGCGCACGCAAAAATAGGTTTTCGATTTTGCACCTTGTGTTACAAAATAGCAGTTTTATTACGGTTCCCTAATTTTGAAAAAACAAACATAGCCTATAGCCTTCCTCGATAAATGGACTACCCAACACTGAAAGAATCATTCAAATCGGACCAGTAGTTCCAGAGATTAGCGCGTTCAAACAAACAAACAAACAAACACTGCAGCTTTATAATATTCTTTGAATTGTGAATTTCTGTATAAACAAAACAAAAGGTGAGTGAAAAATCGTTTTCGTTACGGTACGGTTACGGACGGGTAGGTAGATCTAGGCAATCGGTTAAAAAAAAAATTAAAATACAGGTCGAATTTTTACCCGGTGTTAATAAAAAATACCCGGTATAAATGGGTATTATTTAATTTTTACCTATTTTACCCTTTCCTTCCTATTTTACCCACCCGAATTTTTACCCACCCGCCCATCTCTAGATACAGCCCGATGACAGACGGACGGACAACGAAGGCTTAGTGATAGGGTCCCGTTGGCACCCTTCGGGTACGGAATCCTAAAATGGAATACATGTTTCAAGGACACGAAATTAGCCTTTGAGGCGCACTTTCAAACCTTTCTCCACACTGGTACGAAGGAACAAATGACACGACTAGTACTTCTTAGTAGCGGAGTCTGTATATCTAATTATTCGTAGGTATCTGAAATGCGCAGCTGCAAGACCCAAGGTTAAAATCCAAAAAACTATTTACTTCCCTAAAATGACCTAGACACTGTAATGTCCAAATTATACGTACTCACAAAACTGCATCCTTCCAGCAATTTATAAAGTCTCACATATTTTGGGAATCATGAATCAGTCATCAGTTTTTTCCAATACTCCCGAATTCAACGGTATAATATTTACATCAATAACATTCAAGGTTTGGTGGTTGCAGACGGTATAAACTGTTTTTATTGATTTTTATAGTATTTTTTTTATAACCTGAGAATCCATGTTTCAAGCATTAATTAAAACAATATTTAAAATAGGGACATCTGGCCTTGAATCTGATTTTATCTAAAATTTCCTTAACATCTGAACAACTTTTGAACGAATGAATATGTTCAAGATTGTCTTCCCTGCTGGACTGGGAGTAAAGAAAAAACAGAATACGTCCAGCTGCTTCTCCCCCCGAGTATGTCGTAAAAATCGACCAAGGTATAGTATCCAACATGATGGACCATCTATATGGGCGATGGGCTGATCACCGGTCACTATGGTCCACCATATCCATCTTGAAAATTTGAAATATTTGAATCAGGAGTGGATGCAAGTTTTCTTATGTTTACTTATGGCTCGGCCCACCCCCCTTTAGGGATACGGGCATGATACTATGATTGTATGTATGAAGATATTATAAAGAGTGTGGCTTGACCAGTAACGCCAGTGTCTTGTCCACGGAAGAACAGCACTGTAGTTGCTTCCGAGCTCCTGAGGCACTTGCTAAGTGGTAGACTTTTTGGCTCACAATTTTATTAATTTTAGTTTGTGTATTTTTGCAACTTTTGTATTTGTGAACCAAATAAATAGTTTATTTCTTTCTTTCTCTATTCCATATAAACTTGTTGCCATCTACCAAATCACACCTTACCAGCTTGCATCAGCGTCTGAATCTTTCATGAGTTTCAACGTACATAAATCGTCTGCTGTCCTCTTACTTTTGTGATAAAATTATCATAGTTTATTCAGTATTGAGTTGCAGATTTTATAAGTAAGTGCGTCTGGACTGAAGTGGGGAATATTATGCTGGACGGTGACAGTGATGAGTGCAGCGTCTGTGTCGTTTGTCAAGTCTTAGCAGTAATATTTCATCTGATTTTTGGTTGGTTTTAGGATCTATACCCACTACACCATCCGGCACGATTTGCGGCAAAAATCGTCAGTTGATTTGAAGAACTAACATAACTAAGGCCTTTTACCATCTGGATTACTTATACAGCGTCAGGAGGCAATTTTAGCCTTCACAAACGGGACGCTGTAGTGCCCGGAACGAATTAAGATGGAGTAGGTTTGCCCAGCACCTATTCCATCCTCTCAGCTTCGTCGGCCTTGTCCACATGAAAGACATGATCAATACGTGCGGAGCTGACTAAGCCGCGAGTTTCGTCACGATGTTTTCATTCACCGTTTGAGAGTACTGGTACAGCGCACATGGCTTTTCTTATGATAACAGAAAAATGCATTGGTGTATACCAATAGGAGTATATTCAGAATATTATTCGTATAAAAAATATATAGGTACTATGCTGTCTGGAAATCAGTTTGGCCGAAACCTTCCCAGCATTATATCTTCACAGTTTCCTCTATTTCCATTTACTTTGACAGTTTAGATGTTTGTTATCATAAACATTTAATAATCATTATATCCTGCATCTAATTACCCGATGTGCTTGTTGTTGATTACGAGGCGTTTTATAGATAACCTAAGTGTCGACGTCGAACAGGACTTGGGTTATTAAAATATCGTAAAAATGTAATGAGGGTTTCTGTTTGCGCAAATATTGTGTTGTGTGGTACAAAAACTGAAGGCACTGGTTCAAGAACATAAATAGCAATTTGAAGAACAGATTATTTAAACTTAAAAGGTGACGATAAAAGACAAATAGGACACAGGAAGCTAAAGCCGATAAAGTGAAGATCTTTGAAACAAGCATTAGCTTCACTTCCATTTTTAATAAGGCTAAATCAGACTCTAAAGTCATTTAAGGGATTAAAATTAAAAGAGCATCGATTGGCAAATGTATGGAAAATCAAACCAAACGGGTCTTGAAACAAAAATAAAAAAAGCCGGTCCTGAAATGGTACGAGCAACATAACAATTCATACTAATTATTTTACATCTGCTGAACACGGTTTTGGTATGGAACGGTAGGAACTCTTGTCACGGAGTTTTTAGGCCGCCTGAAGTTCTCCGTCATGGCTTAACGACTTAAAAGCCGGGACCGATAAAGTTAACATGCCCTCCGAAACACGGAAGCGCTCAGCTCGTAATGCCACTTGCGGCCACCCATTCCACATGGAACGGTCAGACACCATTAGAAAGAAAAATGATTAACTTGAAACACATCTAGTTAAATCCATAAGTTTTCACATCATTCACACCACACCACAATCTACACTCAGCGGCAAAAACCGGCTACATAAGAGTAAAATAAACGTCAACATAAAAGTGTAAACGCGTATTGTAGCTCCATTCGCACCTTGCATCTGTCCGCCGGACTTTATCTCAATCTCAAAGTGGTAGTAATGTAAATTATAAAATTTTATATCCTTGTAATTTGATCAGACTGTCGATGGTATTTTTTATGACGGTAATATTTTGAGAAATATGATTACATACTATTACATACATATAATCACGCCTGTCTCCCATAGGGGTAGGCAGAGATCACGGATCTCTATTTGCTACGACCCTGATTTATTCACTCTCATAACAATGTTCATACATGTTCGTCGGTTTAGGGTACTCTTGGCCTGGCTCTATTATAAAACTTGGCCGAGGTCTTTCCCTTCCAACGGTACCATTCACACTCGCCTCATACACCTGTTTCGTTATTCCTCTCCACATGACCGAACCATTTTAACAAAAATATGATTATGGGTTCTTAAATACTACTTTAAATAAACATGCGTAAGTAAGAGAGAGAATTACGAGAGAGCAAAGCATTTTATTTTTGCACGACTACTGATGTTTTTGAATTTGATTTTGACAGATCGTGCAATCATTTTGCCCGTTGCGGAAATCGAACCTCACCTCTCGTGGTGAGTCGGCCACGCCACCGAAATCGTTGGAAATGTATTCACCGCTATATTACACCCGTTACCGTCATTCTTTGGTAACCAAAATCGCGCAATTCCAACTAGTTTTCAATCATACATAAATAAACAGCAAAAACTTCTGAAATAAAATCGTGATTACCTCATTATTATTATACCTTGACTCGTAAAATCGCAGTGGTTTGATAAAGATAGTTTAAATATCAATTTATTTTAATGTACTATTTGGTATCTTTTTTATTAAAGTAGATCCTTTATGGTATCTCGCCGCGATCATTGTGGTGATCGATTTAAAGATTAAAGTTGATTTTTATCTGGCTTTTGACATGACTAAATAAATAAATAAATATTTATGGACATTTCACACAGCGCCATCTAGCCCCAAACTAAGCAAAGCTTGAACTATGGGAACCGATGGCTGATAGAATAAATACTTATTTTTTTGTAAATACGTACCTATTTATACATAATACTACCAGACCCGGAAGAAATATTTGCAGAACATACAAACATTTCTCTGGTAGCGAAAATCGTAACGAGAATCGGACCCGCGCCTTTTGCGTCTCAGCCGAGCACTAGCCCGCTACGCCATCAAGGTCGCCAATTTTGGTATATATATGTTTGAGAATAATGTTTTTGTGACGCTAAAATAGTTTTTTTTTTGCCGACATTTTTTTTGCGTTTGCCGTCTCAGTGACATTTCGATTATGAAACGGGATAATGGGCGGATACCTTAAAAGACGAGTAATAGTTTCCTGAGACTTTCTTAAGTGCCGTACCGAATGACATAATAACACAGATGTTTTACGATATACACATTTATTATCCAGATACATGATCTACCTAGACTTTAATATTTTCTGCTTCCTGGTCTTATTCTGGTTCCCTAGTCTCAAAAATTGACAGCTAGCTTTATGACGCGCCGGGTCACGTTTTTGCAAAACAAAACCGTCATAGAAAATACGATAACACGGTGATTCCAAAAAGGTGCCCGCGTTCCGCTTGTAGAATCACCGTGTTATCGTATTCTTAAGACAATTTTCTATTGCAAAAACGCGACGCGGCGCGTTACAAACAAGTAACAAGTTACATGTTTTGTTTAGTCATAGAGAATAAGGGGCCAGGACGTTATTATTCTGACAAAATATAGTGTCAGTTTCAAACAGATGAAATCATTCGACAGCTGAAACTGTGGAACGATTTTGAAGCCTCACAGAATCGGGCCGGAGATCGTAACGTTACAATTTACGGTTATTGGCTGACTTTAAAAGATTATTGGAGCTTAATTTTCGCGTTTTATTGTCGTTTCGTGCTTATTTAATATTCATTTTATATCATCGTTGTCGTAAATGCTTTGGAATGGAACGGCGAGTTTATTAGCGAATGGTATTTTGTGATATCTTGAGATTCTGATAGGAATACGTTTATTTATGAAACTTGCTGAACAAGCACAAAAAAATACGAATATCTACTTAGATAAACATACACACGTATTTGACGTTTATAATATTATTAAAGTATGTTTCAAACTAAGAGAGCGCTGGTGGTCTAGTTGGTAGTGACCCCGCCTTCCGATCCTAAGGACGTGTGTTCATATCTGGTCGTATGGCAATGGATTTTTCTGTGCGAAAAATTTATGTGCGCTATACCAGTTCTCTCAAACAGTGAAGGAAAACTTCGTGAGGAAACCCGTCCGCACGTATTGACCATGTTTTTCCTGTGGACAAGGCCGACTAAGCTGAGAGGATGGAATAGGTGCTGGGCACTCTACCATAATTCGTCCCAGGCACTACAGCGTCCAACATAAATCACAAATTACATTTTGCAGTTCATTCAAAATAAATTACGCCTTTGTTCCTATATTGTTCTACTGATATTATAAAGAAACTAGTATTTTCGCTTGCGGGCGCGAGCTGCACGCAGCTCGCGAGGGACGTAATCGCTGCTGTTGAAAAAAAAAAAAAAAAAAAACAACTGTCACCTTTGGCATTTGCATCGCGCCATCCTCTATGACATTTGTTTGAGCACACCTTACCTATCTATTATAGTTATCGAGATATCGTCGGTCAAAGTTTGTATGGCGGCCATCTTGTTTTCCGCCATTTTGAATTTTTTTCACCGCACATCGAATTCGACCAGGGTGCATGTCCACATTCCGCAAGCAGGGTGGGTGTCGGTCTTCTAGTTTCGTCTGGCAGTAGGTGAGGTCCCTGATGAGGAGCAGTTTTCGAAGATTTCGGATTTTTCCCAAATTGGAATTGACTCCCTGAACACTTCCCCCATACATCATTTTGACCCATCTCTACTCCTTCTGGGAGAACAATGATGTCAGTGAGTGAGTCAGTGGGTTTGCAGCTATATATAATATAAAGTAAAAAAAAAACAATTTCAAGGTTTGACATGAAAAAGACTGAAGAAAGATTTCGTAAGATAGGTACCTATCTTACCACAAAGACATAATTTTTGCTAGACCGACTATAAAACCTAAACATTCATTGGATCTGCAATAAACAAAATTTATAAGTAGATATTACAAAATTTTATTAGTTTAAGTTCCATTTACTGTATAAAGTGACCTTTAACATAAATGTTGACTTTCCAATGACAACCGGTAGGCAGCAAGACCAAAGTTTCTTGTAAGCGTTTACGACCGCCATAAAACGGCACTAAATTCCAAAAACACATTTAATTTCGCTAATTCGACTGAGTTTCACGTAAATATGCTAAACCTTATGACGATAGCAATAAAGTTTACGATGCTAATGAATTACTATTAAATCGTCAATCGATTTTGTAATATGGGACGGGTAATCGATATTTTTTCAAGTAGGTGGTTATTACCAAATTGGCTTTGATTTTAAAGCTTCAGGTTCCTACTAATCGTAACAGTACAATAACGGCTGTAATATTTGATTTTTACAATAGCTTAATTTGCTGAATAATTTGTAGACATCATTGACAAATCCCTTGGACGAAGCAAACTCGTATATTTGGAATAGAACTTCATTTACATTAAAAAAACTAAGGCCTTTTACCATCTATAGTAGATGATTTATACAGCGTCAGGAGGTAACTTTACCTTCACAGACGGGATGCTGTAGTACCCGGGACGAATTAAGATGGAGTAGACTTGCCCAGCACCTATTCCATCCTTTCAGCTTAGTCGGCCTTGTCCACAGGAAAGACATGGTCAATACGTGAGAGTTTGAGAGTTCTGGTATAGCGCACATAAATTTATCGCACAGAAAAATCCATTGGTACACGACCGGATTTGAACCCACGACCTTAGGATCGGAAGGCGGGGTCACTACCAACTAGACCACCAGTGCTCTCAATTACATTAAGTTCGTTTGATTCCTAATTATTCATGTCACTATTGTTTTTTAGGCCGCTGTCCGGGTCGCGACTCGTGGTCCCACTAATTTGACCCACTCGTGGGACAGCCGTCCGTCAGCGGGCCGTATCTCATGAACCGTAGTGTTGGTAGTGTTGAAATTTTCACATAGTAGGTATGTATTTCTATTACCGTTATAACAACAAATCATAAAAATAAATAACTGAAGAAATGAAAGGGAGCCCCATACAATAAACATTAATGTCCATGTACGATGGTACAGAAACCTTCGTCTGCTAATTCGACTCCCATTTGACCGGTTTCTTTCAATAATTAGTTGCGTGTTTTAAATTATTATTTATTAGAAACATTTTAATTCTAATCTTGAATTTAAATAACTAAAATGTTCCGTAATCAATATCAATCAAATGTAATCAAAAATACTTTATTTGTCCCGTATCGCATAATATCGATAATTTATCGATTGTTTATAAATTGTCTAATTCGATAAAATTCTTGTGTTGCAAGAACCTGTCCTGATCTGAACCGTTTATTAAAATTATTTATCGATTTATTTGTACAAGTGGAGGAAATAAAGTTATTGAAAATAAATAATAATATCACAATCCACGAATATTTTGCCCAAGTAAAGGAAATAGAATTATAAAATAATATATAATTTTTTGTCCAAAGATTATGTTATATTTTCGCTTAAATTATTTGTAACGTGGAATGATACCCATATTCCGTTTATTTGCGACTTTTATATAAGTTTTATATTTTTTGGGTCAGCTATTAATTCTGGGTGCGGTCATAATTACTCTATTATGGTAATGAAAATAAAATAAATGAGGTGTCACTTCTTATTAATAGTTTGCTCTGAAATTACTTTTAAATTTTACCTTAATATTATTTAAAAAAAATTGTAAGTTTAACCTTTTATTTTATGCGAATCGATAAATTCATGTCGATAACTATTATTATTTTATTGAACTGGACAATGTTCCACTGAATAATATAGAACACCATTTAAGGCTTATTATCTGTAATTACTTTACAGTTTTACTATAATAAAATTTATAATATTAATAAACGGAAATTTATAAATAAGATATTATCATTAACAACACAACTAACAACAACAACTAATCAACTGTTTTGCATTCGAGTTTATTATATCGAGACACGACATTTAGAATCGATAATTTTAAATTAAAGGACATTTCGGCCTTTTATAGAGTTATACGGACTCTCTCCCAGAGCATATCGTAAAAGTCGACTAAGGGATAGTATCCTCACCAAAATGATGGACCACTTATATGGGCAATGGGCTGATTACCTGTCACCGTGGTTCACCATACCCATTATCCATCTTAGGACCTTAAATCAGAAGTGGCTGTAAGTTTTCTTATGTTATCTTGTGGCTCTGCCCACCCCATTAGAGATATGGGCGTTATATTTATGTATGTATGTATACAGATAACGTTTTTTCCATTACCGTTTTGACCTCATTATGTAATATTGTAACCTAATCTGTTTTTGGGTTTGTCATCCCATAGTGAGTTAGTTAATAAGTTCTCAGCATGTAACCAATCAATGTTAATGACATTCGAAACCGAATCCGCGCACCTTAATTATCATGCTTCTACTTTATTATTATTATGTCAGTCCATATTTACTTCTTGTTTCATTAAAATTACAAGAGACATCCGGAAAAAATCCTTTTACCATCTAGTAGATGATTTATATACAGCGTCAGGAGGCAATTTTTACCTTCACTTAAATGGGACGCTGTAGTGCCCGGGGCGAATTAAGATGGAGTAGGCTTGCCCAGCACCTATTCCATTCTCTCAGCTTAGTCGGCCTTGTCCACAGGAAGGACATGTCACATAAATACATAAATTTTTCGCACAGAAAAATCCATTGGTACACGACCGGATTTGAACCCGCCACCTTAGGTTCGGAAGGCGGGGTCACTACCAACTAGACCACCAGTGCACCGGAAAAAAATACACGGGTCAAAACCCTAGCAATTTTTGGTAGCCTATGACTAATAAGAAGTTATCGTATCGTGATCTCATAGATCATATGCAGCGAATGCACTCGAGCGTGTTAGACTTAATGAAATCCCACATTATAATAGATTGTCATGTTATCAACAAGACACGATTGTATTTGCATTAACGATGTATTAAGTTTTACGATCGTGTCGTGGAGGTGAAATCGATTCGAACTGATATTTTATAGTCATATTATTTTATCGATAAGCGTCAATGGGCAACACTAAATTTCAAGGGACTTTTACGGGGTTTGTTAATAATACTGATTTATTAATATGTGTAATTTGCTATGTAAATTTTATATGTTTGCTTAGTAAGTAAAAAAATTGTAAATAAGAGATTTTTGACATTTTACACCCGTTTAGTAGTTTTGATATTCACTGTAGGTAGTTAATTTTAGATCAATTTTCATATATTTATACTCGTACTTAGCCACAGAAAAAAAGCTTCTTGGAAGTTAATTTCATAATATCTATTAAATATCTGCTGTTACATACATATATACATATTATACGTCCGTATCTCTAATGGAGTGGGCAGAACCACAAGCAATCATAAGAAAACTTGCAGCCACTCCTGATTCAAAGTTACAGGTGGATAATAGTGAACCATGGTGATAGAAGCCAGGGCGGGAACTTTCAAAATACTGTTCCACACACTTCTTGCTAAAAACCCTGCGTGCCCGTGACAAATGAGGCGCGCTACCTGTCACGATCAGTCACGTGTCGCGGTGACAGATGCGCGCGGATTTGTCGCGCGGCAAAATGGCGCCGGTGACAGCTGGCTGTGGAAATAATAAGGAAAAGCGGGAATCTGTATTTTACCTGTGTAGAGACTTGTGCCGCATTGGTGCATATTAATTATTGGGAAACAAAATAGCGTACAGTAGTACCATAATTGTGCGCCTAAAATATTTATATATATAAATACTAGCTGCTGCCCGCGGCTTCGCTCGCGTGGTACTCGGACGAAAAATAGCCTATATGTTAATCCAGCACATGTTCTATGCATATTCCAAGTTTCATTCAACTCCGTTCAGTCGTTTAGGCCTGATTGAGGCACAAACATACAAACATCCTCACTAACTTTCACATTTATAATTTTTTATCAGGATTGTAGAAATATTTTTCTAGTTTTGATTTCCTGATTCGCCCGTAACTATTTTTTTTAAATTTAGGTTAGCAAAAATGCGTTATTTGTTTCTTTATACATGTTTGACAATTTCGACATTAGCTAACGTATAATTTGACAGCTTTTTCACCGCTATATAACGACCACCGCTTTAAAGAAAACAAAACTCCACAAATAAAAAACCCTTTGATGTACGTAACCCCAATTGCAGAACCGAAAAAGATTAAGCTCGCGCAGATTTGTTTGGAGACTTCATCAAAGATGGAGACACAACTTTCAAAAACAAAAGCTTTGCATTTTTATTACGAAAGCTTTTGGAGGGGATTATGCAAAGTACTGCAAAAACGCAACGTGTTCCGTATAGTATTAATGTTTATTTTAAAACGAACAAGCTGACTTTTACTTAGGTAAGAATTTCAAATAAATAAAGATTTAAAAAAATACTTAGGTAAGAAAGGACAAACACTTTTTTCTTACCTGATATTTTTAAGAATTGGTATAATGTGCAAGTGATGTGCAATAGTTCCTTTTTTTATATTTTTTTCAAGCATTTAGTCAAACTTTATGACGTCTTCAGTGGCCTTGACAAGCGAGTGCTAACTGAGAAGCGAGAGGTGCTGGTTCGAATCCTACAGCGGGAAAAATGATTGCATGGTTCTGTAAATATTTCTTCCGGATCTGGGTGTTGTAGTTTCTGATACCCGCGACACAAAAAATGCTAGTGTGGGGGTCAGAATTATGACTTACTATATTATAAATGTGAAAGTTTGTGAGGATGTCTGTATGTTTGTGCCTCAATCACGCCTAAACGGCTGAACGGATTTGAATGAAACTTGGAATATACGCAGTACATATACCTACTCGATTAACTTAAAGGCTATTTTTATCCGGGTACCACGCGAGCGAAGCTGCGGGCGGCAGCTAGTTATAATAATAAATAACAACATTTAAATGCAAAACGACCGACTTCATTACTTTACAAAAAATATTACCAACATAGTTGACCACAAAAAAACAACAATATTGACGGTACCCTAAACCTCGCAAACCACGCTCGCCGCCGGCGACACCGTCGCTTCCGGCGGAACTGGCGGAGGGCGCAAACACGAGCTCCATTTCCGGCCGGGAAGAGCCGGCAGACTTCCGGTTGCCGACTGATTGGCTCTTTATTAAAAACTGACACCTGAGGCGGTTCCGGATTTTTATTTTTCATAGATTTTAAAGGATTTTTGAACGAAATTAGAAAGGATTTTATGAAATTCTCGTTTATCACTGCTTTAACTGGCGGTTACCTGAAGCAATTGACTGTTTCCTACTAATAAAATTATAAATGCGAAAGTTTGTAAGGATGTGTGAACAATCTATCTATCTAGTCGTGTTTATTCAAATGTGGTAAAATGATTTAAAGTGCGTCTCAAATGCACCTTTCGTGCATTTGACACATGTTGAAACTTTCCATGGTTCTAAGACATGCCGGTTTCCTCACGATGTTTTCCTTCACCCTTTGAGAGTTCTGGTATAGCAAGCAAAATTTTTATACACTTATTGGTGCACGGATTTGAACCCACGACCTCGGGACCACTAGAACACCAGTGCTCCCAGTCGTCGGTCCATGTGGTCTCTTCTGTAATCTACAGCCTTTATAAATGCCCCAACATATTTCACATCCCCAATAAACAACATCCCAGAACAATAAAATCCATAAAGTATTTCCACAGACTCAATCTCCCATAAAATAAAATCAGCTTTAGTTTTTCAGGTCGTAAACGCGTGTTTTATATCGAGCGGGCGGTATTTCTCCCCCGAGCCCACTTATAGACCCCGGTAATGTAATACCTATTGGGGAAAGAAGAAATAAGAACCTTGTTGGCCTAGTGGTGTTTGAATCGAAGGTCGTAGATGCGAATTTTGGCCACAAACACGTCTCATAGTAGACATTTCTCTTCGATGAAAGGAGTAATCAAGATTGAGATTCACTTCAGGTAAGTTCGCTTGAACATTCAATAAAATGACAATTCCTCTTTTTAATAGCACTTATATTCAATAATTATACTATTAGTTTATTTATTTATTTATTCGATCACTAACATAATAATACATTAATACAGCATAAAAAAGGTTCTAGATAAAGGTAATAGAGCTGAATGTTATTGTGCATTTTAAATTTCATCCAAATCAGTTCAGCTGTTGCGGAGATGAACTGATGCAACAAAACTCAATCAAATCAAGTCAAATTTAAAAAAAATATTCGCATTTATAGTAGTAAAGTAACGGTGAAGAAAATATCGTGAGGAGACCGGTATGAAGATCCTAAAAAGTTCGACAACATGTGTCGCGCACGGAATAAGCCATTGAGGCGCACTTTAAATCCTTTCACCACACTGGTTCGAAGGAACTAGTGACACTACTAGTAGTAGTTATATAAATATTATTGTGATATGAAGATCATGCCGAATAAAACCTTGAAATATAATAGAAAGCGACAAAAGGAATAAATAATTGTACTAAAAACCTCGTAACAAGAATCTAATAAGCCACGAAATACCAAGCTCCCTCTAAAAGGCAGCGCAAACTTGCCGTATTAATAAATTATCGTGTGTCAGTCTGTTTGCACTCACGTTTTAGTGCGGTGAAGCTAATCACTGAAGAAACTTGCTGCTAAGTAGTGGGTCAACACCTTAAGGGCGGGATTTAGAAAAACGGTGGCTTTCGACGCTGACGTCTTTCTGTCAATCACCTACGGGATAAGGTGACGACCTCGGTGGCGTGGCGGGCGAGTGCTCGGCCGAGACGCAAGAGGTGCGGGTTCGATTACCGCTACGGGAGAAATGTTTGGATGTTCTGCAAATATATACATATATTCAAAAAGTTTATAAGTATTCTATCAGCCATCTGGTTCCAATAGTACAAGCTTTGCTTAGTTTGGGGCTAGATGGCGCTGTGTGAAATGTCCACAAATATTTATTTATTAAAATAAGGTTGTTTAAGTTAAATGGTTTAAGTCATACGATTATGCTCATGATTTGCTGTTCTGAGATTAATGATAGTGTTTCATTATGCTCGGTTCCTATGTTAAATTTACGGATGTTTTTAGGTTAACATAGCAATGACATTCGCACAGTTGGCACTTGAAAAATGGTCATTTAGTACACAAAATAATTTTAACGAACTGAAAAAGATGAGAAAAACATATTTTTCTGTGTAAAAATATTTACTTACTCAAACATTCCAAATAAAAAAAAATCAATATTTACAAACATGGCAGAACTAAAAATGGTAGCCAAAACTCTTTCTTTCCACAGAATTACAAAACCAATTAGAGTGGTCACATCAATATTTGATTCTCCTTTCAAAACGTCACCGCCGCCATCTTTAGCGAGGACACGTTAAAATCGCGACCTCTGTCGCTTCTTACGTTCTTAGAAGGACTAACTGTCAATACAACGTTCTAAATTTGAAAAATACGTTTGAATTTTTTCTGATTGGTTGAGCAAACTGTTCCGTATCGGAACGTCACGAAGCGAAAGGCACGCTATTATTGGTTTCTTTTAGTGTTGACTTGCTAATTTGTAAAAGACCACAAAGGTGAGCCCGCCAGCCGCCATGTTCGACAGAAAACCCGAGTTATTTTGTTAACAAATGTTATGTATTTTCATACGAAACATTTACAGAAACCTATTACTACTTAAATCACTTTAGGTTACATATTCTAAGAAAAGGATAAGGGAAGGAAAATGATGATGATGATGATACTAAGCAAATCTTTCATACCCATTTCTTATTCTCTATTCTTAGGCGTTCTTGATTGATCGTTAAAGTTAAGCAACGATATGCGCTGTCACAAATCGAGATGGGTGACCGCAAGGGGCATTACGAGCTAAGCGCTTCCGTGCTTCGGAGGGCACGTTAAACAGTCGGTCCCGGCTATTAAGTCGTCAAGCCATGACGGAGGCCTTTAGGCGGCCTAAAAACTCCGTCACTAGAGTTGGCCACTAGCTCATACGAACATACATACATACATATCTCTATTTTACATAATTATCTCTGTAATTCGTTGGAATTTTTGCCTTACCTAAAATTTTGTTAAGGTCACTATAATAATTTCCTGTTAGGAGCAAAAAAGGAGATTAAAAAATTAAAATTATTTTAAACGCTAGAAGCGCCAAAATAACCCTAAATCTCGAGCATTTTCCTGCAAGAAAGCTTCTCAAAAAACAAACAAAACTTCCAATCACCGTCAAACCACAGCAAAACTGTTACGACAAATTCTATCCTCGGATAAAAGATGTAGTCCGGTGTAACACGATGTCCCCTGACCCGGGTAAATTGGATCGGCATTCGTCGGCGATCGCCCGGATTATCCGGAATCGTTACGACATAACGTTAACGCGTGCCGCTTCTGATTGTCTTTCACTCTATGTGCACGGTGGGGTAGTTTTATTTTGTGTGGACTTAGAAATTTTTCACTAAATATACAACTTTACATACGTATTTTCACCATAATTGAACTAATAACTTTTACTTCTAATACCGGTAGGTCTTTTTTATATTCTAAATTGTACTTTAATTTGTTTTTGAGCATTGTTTGACTGGCAATATCTGTCATGTCTTTTTCTCAATAAGTAATATTACTGTGTTTTTTGGTCATCAAAATCTTCATTATAACGTCAAGTGCACCGCCCATAGCAACGGATATCTTGCATTTTGAACAAAACCAGCTCTTACCAACCTTTTATCGAAAGTCACTTTAACATCTTGTGAAGAATCTGTAAGTGTATTTTATTAGTTTATTTTGTCCATATTGTTTCCCCAGCTGAACCACTGTGCAGTTCCAACTCTACCGGAATCTTATGTCCCATCTCCAGTAACGACGCTTCATCCTCACCTGAGTGTTCCTTAGGGTTATGGCCAGGATTGTAAGGAGCTGTAATTTCTGGACTTAACGGCTTTGGAGATCTTTTTACAATATAGACTAGCCAATTCTATTCGATTGCTAACTCGCAAAAAACGCCGATGTAAATACACAGTGGTTCGTTTCAGTGGTTTTTTCAGTAGCCCATAAAGGTCAGTGACCGAGTTAAAGATTGGTGACCCTAGAGCGTTTTTTTTAAGTTTTTTGTGCATTTGTACTATTTTTGCTTATCATCATCACTGCCCGAAAAACAAGGTATAGGGGACACTACCCGAAGGATTTTTTAAACAGTCACATACATATTCCTGACCCCACACTAGGATTCCCTGTGTCGTGGGTATCAGAAACTACGAGTACTATGGTACCACAACACCCAGACCCGGAAGAAATATTTACAGAACATGCAAACATTTTTTCCGCAGCGGGAATCGAATCCGCCCTTCTTGCGTCTCTGCCGAGGCCGTCGTAGGATTAATTATATTGTGAAGATCGTGGATTTTTACTGTCACTACATTTGGCCACTAGCTCATACAAACTTACTTACTTTTTATTGAGATTATGTTTGCCCTGGAAATAAATTTTGGAAACCTCTGTCCACCAGTGGACTTCTAAGTTGATGATGATGATGAATCATTGAAACGATCAGTAAAATAAGTACTCATGTTCAATTTGATTTTGAAGAGTTCAACAATAAAAGATTATGTTGATTTTCTTAATGGTTTGACTTGTTATTTCATAATACTCTAATAATATTTACGCGTGTAGGTAGGTAAGTGTTAATGAATTCGACATTTTGTTATTATATAGGTAGGTACCTACTAGCTGTAACCCGCGACGTTGTCTGCGTGTTAGAAGATTTTTTGGAATGACTTTATAGGCTTAACCTCGGTAGTATAACTTTCATCCCTTATTTCACCTCTTCGAGAATTATATTTGCATCTGATTGTAGCCTATGTCCTTCCCCGGAATGCAATCTATCTCCTTGCCATGTTTCATCAAAATGTGTTCAGCAGTTTCGGCGTGAAAAGGTAAAGTAAAGGTAACAGACAGACAAAGTTACTTTCGCATTTATAATATTAGTATGGATTTTGTGTTATCGTTGGTATATTACGTATTCATCATTCACACCTCATTACAAAACGTTTCGACTGTGGTCTGAAGGAAAATTCATTATCACTTACTGAACTGACGTGGCCAAGGCCATAGATCTACGAATGTTCAGAGGAGAGCACCTTATTTATTTTCTCATATGAATTAAAACTAGGTTATATGAGCTGAGCGCTTCCGTGCTTCGGAGGGCACGTTAAATTGTCGGTCCCGGCTTTTAAGTAGCAAAAGCCATGACGGAGGCCTTAAGGCGACCTAAAGCTGCGTTACAAGAGTATGCCACTAGCTCATATGAACTTACTTAGTTTAAATATCATTATGAAGATGCAGATAGTGACGAAAATCGCCTTTCTAAACCTCCGTAGCTCTATATCACCTCCTAACTAACCAAAATTGAAATAACCATTGCTAGGAGCTCTTTAAACACGAGGGCACGAGCGGCTAACCACGATAACAGCTTTGGCCAATTCTAATGTTTGATCAAACACTCAGTGTTTTTACAAGTGATTTGAAGTAGACACTTTTAGAATGTGTAATTTGACAAGGCTGCACTTTATGATATTTACAAAGTTACTACCTTTCGTCCGCGGCTTCCTTCGCTTGATCTGGTACCCACTGGACCTACAAGATTCGACCCAATAGCAAAAAGTGCTTATAGGACCTCATATACATGGCCCATTCGACCTTCTTATAAAAAATATATTTAGTGCGCCTGTTGGACCTCTTTTTTGAATTCGCCTGGTACCTACTGGACTTTCAAGATTAGACCCTACTGCAACTGTACCCACTGGACCTTATCTGTGGGTTTACACTCGGATAAAATGTAACAATTATTTTTTACTTCAACTATCTATCTATTACGATTCATGATATGGAGGTACATCATGAACAGCCCACTGATAGACAGACGGACGGAGGGACGCACAGCGGAGGCTTAGTAATAGGGTCCCGCTGGTACCCTTCAGGTACGGAACCCAAAAAGTGAAAATGTATTAGGTATCTGTACCTATCACGCCCAACAGAACTCAGTTATAACTGGACGCATGTGTTGGAACATTTTAGGTTCTACGACATGCAGTATCCTGATGATGTTTTTCTCCACAGTTTGAGATTATAGCGCACATAAATTTTTTGAACAGAAAAATCCATTGGTACACGACCGGATTTGAACCCAGGACCTTAGGATTGGAAGGCTACCACTACCATAGTATATACGTATATCCGGAGACTAACCGAAACCAACATCATCTTCATCATCTTCCTGCCCTTATCCTCTATGTGGGGTCGGCGCAGCATGTTCCTTGGATCATGCTGTAAGAGTTTTGGCTAAGGTGTTTTATGACCGGCCGCCTGCCTGACGTCAACCCTCCTTGGGAATAATTGCTTATTGTATCTCATCATGTTGGAGGATACTATCCCTTAGTTATACTAACCTTAGACGACCTCTGTGGCGAGGCGGGCGAGTGCTCGGCTGAGACGCAAGAGGCGCGGGTTCGAGTCCCGCTGCGGGAGAAATGTTTGCATGCTCTGCAAATATTTCTTCCGGGTCTGGGTGTTGTAGTATTATGTATTATAAGTATGTATTTACAAAAAAAGTATATTATGTATTCTATCAGCCATCTGGTTCCCATAGTACAAGCTTTGCTTAGTTTGGGGCTAGATGGTGCTGTGTGATATGTCCACAAATATTTATTTATTTATTAAAACAAAACAAAGTGCTGAAACATGGAACAGTTTGGTAAAACAAACCGCATTTGTCAAGGCAGAGCATTAGCGCATTATTCGGTAACATTAAACTTTGGCCCACAATTATCCCGAGGGTCGCGGGAAGCCCTCTTTGAGCTGATAATCCGAACCAACGTCAAGCAAAAAGCCGTGTAAATCTCCGCAAGGGACAGAGGGTTCCGTAGAGAGGTTCACTTAATCGTGGAGTAAGAGATATACCGAATAACAAAGGTAATGTTTACAGCTGAATAAAACATTTACCCCCGAATACTCAAACACATCTCAGAGTTGAGCACGTCAAGTGATGAGTTTTTGACAGATTTTCATGAAAAACTATCATAAAACCGTAACTTGAGACGTGCTCAACTCTGAGTCGCGTTTGAGTATTCGGGGGCTAGTTTTAGTATTGCCTTTGGCTGAAACACTTTTCTGCAATAGTAAAGAAAAAACATAGAATGCGTTCAGCTGCTTCTCTTCCTGAGCTCGTCGTAAAAGTCAACTTACGACATGCTCGGGGAGAGAAGCAGCTGGACACATTCTATGCTTTTTCTTTACTCCCAGTCCAGCAGAGAAGTATGTCCGCTTGTGATTTTACTAAATAAAAATCTGAATCTTGAAATCTTGAGCTGGCGACTCCACAGCCACTCTTGTCCCAACAACACTGGCCATATCGCAACTTACAAGATACAAGTCGCCTCGGGCTGCGCTCGGACGGTTTCAATTAAATTGTCATTCCGACAATAAACAGTGTACGGTGTCTTGTTAACCAGTACAACTAGATTGATAAATGATAACGCGTTTGTAGAGTAATAATTAACTATATTACAAACGGTTGATGAATGGGCTGTTAATGATGATGATGACGAGAACGCGCGCCCTTGGTGGCCGAATGCGAACTGATCTTAACTGATAAACTAAATAAAATGAAATGTTGGTAATGATTGAAACTGGGACGCGCGGTCAGCGCCTTTCTGCTGACCCCAAAAGATGCACGGTTGCTTGTACCGTACATGCTCCCAGGGGAGAGAATGATGTGTTGATAGTGTGTATGAATGATACTGAGTAACAAGGTGATTCCAGTTAGTCCTTATGCTAATAACAAGGTGATTCCATTTTTGATCTAATGCTAAAGCCTCGAAAGTCCCTAAGAGAAGTTTGCTTTTCTAGGCATGGGGGTGGTACACTGTTCCACTTTATGCACTAAGGGAACTTCAGAATTTACACTAGTACACGATTCACTGATATTTTTATCACTTTCACTAACACTGTAACTGACACTGTAAGCGCACGGGGTATGTCGAGCCGATGGGGCCCCGACCGATGCACGTCGCAGGGCGCTGGTGGCTGGTTGAGGGCTCGCTTGTTCGACCCTCGCCACCGCCGCCGCTGCCGTCTGCTCCGAAGTTGTTCCTGCCTGCTTGTTGCGGGCCTTGCGGAGCTTCCGCACCATGATGGCTGCTCCACAAACTAATATGATCCCTAATATCACGTAGATTGCAGTGTAGTGGTGTACGTCATGATAAGAAATTGGTACCAAATTTTCCTGGGCTTTCAGATCGTTTATCTGTTTCCTGATGTCATCCAGCTGATTGTCGCTGGGCGTAGGTGTACTATTGCTGGATGATGAGTTGGGAATACTGATGTTAATCATGTGGTTGATGGGTTGTATTTCCTGCACATAGAACTGATCTTTCGCGTGTATGTTGCTCGAATCGTTGCTATGCGCGTAGATTGTGAAGTTCTCTGTCTTGATTATGCATCCTTGTTCGATGCTTAATATTCCAGCCTTCTCTAACTGTCCTGCCGTGGCGTGGTTTTCGCATAACACACGTATATGACATTTCTCACAACAAAAGTACATGTATCTATTTATCTTGTTTGTTTCTACCCATTCATTGGAACATGTACTAAAGGTAGGTTTACATTTTCCTGTGCCCTGTTTTGTTTCACATAATGCTTCATCATTCTTTAAATGATAGATAGGGCTTCTGGAGTAGCACAGGTACGCATCAACTCCGTTGTGTAGACATGCCTTTATATCGTGCTCAGACAGGGTTAAATATGATTCCTTTCGTAAATCAATTGCTACGTACTCTGCTATAGGTATAATTCGTGCCATGCTAGCATTTCCCACGACTTTAGGTACCGATAAAATGTGCATTATTTCAAACATGTCTCGGGTTACCAAGGGGAGTCTTATTTCAAATATTATATAATCTTCGGCTGTTCTTGCCTTAATTGTTAATAAACTATAAATATTCTTTAGGCCTGTTTGTATGTTGTCAATAGGGAGTGACAGATCTTTTGTTAGATGACTTGAAATTATGCTTAATGTTTGTTTGAGCTGCTCTGGAGATATGAGGTGAAGATTGAATCTGCCGTGATAGATGTCGGTAATGGTGTCCAATAGCGTAGCTTGCATGGCTTGCAATCGCCTTATTATATTGCTCGCGGCTATGGCAGCCATACTAAAATCAGAACTCATGATGTTCCTCTGAGCTTCAGTCTTCAAATCATGTGCAAAATTGTTAAGTCTGATGGATAGTTGATTTAACACCTTATACTGCTTGCTTATTGAGTCCTCAGTTCTTTTAAGCACATTATATTCTACTTCTAAAATTGTAGTTTGATTTTTAATAAGTGAAGCCAGGTGATCTTCATTGTATTGTAATGTTATTATATCATTTTTATACTGTTCAGCAAATCGTTCGTCGAGCACGCCGAAAAGGCTGTTTGCGATATATCCGACACCGTTGATAAGGCCTCGGCGCCGGCGCTTGTTTCGGCGCGTGCTGGAATGCTGACTCAGCAACAGGTGGTTATAGTATTCTAATTCTGAGAACTCGTGTTGTAATTGTTCTGTTATGATGTCACAATATGATGTTTTATTTAATTGGTTGCAGACTTGATTTAGATATTTAATATATTTGTTGCACGCCTCTGTTCCTTGCCAATATGGGTTCATGTCGTAATATGAGACTATTTTCCAATCATCCCTTATTAGACGCATATCAGAAATTTTATCGAAATAAAGACCTTGATTGTCTTTTAATCGGGTCACGTTATATGTACTACCCGTGCCGATTATTCCCATAAAAAATAAAATAAGCGTCATTAGTGATACAAAACTGTGGCCTGATCGTTTCACTTGTCTTTGTCTGTGTGTATCTGTATCGTTCGATGTTACTCTGTTGGTTTTGTTGGTCTCTTGTTCGACCTTTCGTTCGTTCACTGGAAGGACTGATAACTTTACAATTGGACGCTTGATTAGTCCGGCTTTTGTTTTCAAAGTGACCACCCTGACGTGGCCGTCCGCTCCAGGATGTAACTCGACGACACGACCTACTGCCCACTTGCCAGGCGGTAGATTAGCATCATTGATTGTGACTACATCATTCATTTGGATGTTAGGCTGCTGATTTCTCCACTTGCTTCTTATTGTTAACTGACTGAGATACTCAGAGCGCCATCGTCTCCAAATATCCTGGACAATTTTTTGAGTGACAAACCATCTTGTTCGCATGTCTGTTTCGGTTTCCATGATAGTCATATCTTGATTGATATTGATAAAACTTGATGGGGTTAGAAACTCTAGATCGTCAGGGTCTTCAGTGAGTGGGCACAATGGTCTTGAATTTAATATTGCTTCTGTTTGTGCTAAGATTGTAGAATACTCTTCAAAAGTCAATCTTTGCTCTCCGATCACTCTTCGTAGATGGTGCTTGACACTTTTAACCGCAGCCTCCCATAAGCCAGCTGCTGAGGGCCATGATGGAGCGTTAAAATGCCATTCTATTTCCATGTTTGTTATTTCCGCGATAAAGTCTTGATCAAATGTTTGTGTTATTTGTTGATATTCTTGAGCGTTTATAACGTTACTAGCTCCGACAAAATTTGTGCCATTGTCACAGTATATATGTCTAGGGGACCCTTTTCTAGCGGCCATTCTACGCAGTGCCGCCAAAAAAGCTGATGATGTGAGGTCTGAGACCAGCTCTAAGTGAACGAGTTTTGTCACCATGCAAATGAAAACTGCGATGTATCCTTTTGTGGTCTTGATACCACGGCCCTTGTTAGCCTTTATGAAAACATGCCCAGTATAGTCAACGCCTGTGTGATAAAACACTTTAGCAGTATTACATCTCTCTGATGGTAGATCGCCCATTAACTGTGTCATCTTCTTTGGATTATGTTTGCGACACGTGATGCATGTATGTAAACGTTTCTTTACGGCTCTGTTTCCGCCAATAATCCAAAATTTTTGCCTGATAGTCGCTAAAGTGACTCGAGCTCCACCATGTAGCGTGAGTTCGTGTGCGTGGTCAATGACTAAATCAGTTAGATGTCCACTATGCGGTAATATGATAGGGTGTCTCATTTCTGGAGCGAGATTAGCCTTGTTTAATCTACCCCCTACTCTTAGAAGTCCGTCTTCATCTAAGAACGGATTTAATGGCAATAATTTTCCCTTTATAACTTTATTTTGCTGTAGGTAATTTATTTCTTCTGAGAATTCTGTTTCTTGTAAATACTTTATTAATTTATGTTTTGCTGACTTGATTTCTTGCAGTGTTAGATAGTTTTGTTTTGTTTGTTTACGTTTGACATAGTTTATAAATCTTAAAATCCATGCAAAAACTCTTGTTAGTTTTTGAAGAGAACTAAATCTTGTTATTAGTTCCCCAATTATGTTAGGTTCGCTTTTCTTGATTGTAAGCGAGTAATTTACTTGTTTATGTATAGATAAGCTTTTAACCTCTTCATTGGTTGTGAAAGTTTGACCTTGATGTTTCTTGCCGCTATGTTCAGGTAGCCAAGAAGGTCCTTTCCACCACAAAGAATGCTCTTTCAGCTGAGCAACGCTCATACCACGGCTGGCACAGTCAGCCGGGTTCTCTGCGGACTTTACGTACCGCCACTGCTGTGGGTGAATAATATCTGTTATTTGCCGCACCCTGTTTGCGACAAAGGGTTTCCACCGACCTGGGTCGCCTTGAAGCCATGCAAGAACTACCATTGAATCGACCCAGCAGTGAATTTTGATATTATATTTATTTAGACATTTCTGGACCTTTGTCATTAGCTTTGCTAATAGTAGAGCGCCGCTAAGCTCTAGTCTCGGTAGTGTTACTGTTTTTCCTGTTGGAACGAGCCTCGACTTCCCTGCTACTAATGACACTCTGACTTCATTTTTAGATGTAAGTTTACAATATATGACGCAAGCGTAGGCCTTGATAGAAGCGTCACAAAACCCATGGAGCTCTATTTGTTCTCCTTCTTTCTGGGTACCCAACCAACGTGCTACTTGAAACTCGTTTATTTTAGACATGTCGTCCCGGATTTCCAACCACTCCTTAATGATGGTGTCTGGTAATTTATCATCCCATGAGATTTTTGACGTCCATACTTTCTGGAACAATAATTTTAGCTTGGTTGATACTGGTGACAACCATCCAAGTGGATCGTAGAGCTTGGATATGTCAGAAAGCATTGTCCGTTTGGTAGGTTTCTTTTCTATTGGGTTTAACTGTGATTGGAATGTAAATAAGTCTTGCTTAGGGTCCCACCGCAGTCCTAAAGTTTTTGTCGATTCTGGCTGTTTGAACTCGAAGTTTTCTTGTTTTTGATTATCACCTGTTGTGTTCTCTAATATGTTTGGCAAATTCGATTTCCACTTCCGTAAGTTAAAACCGCCCGATCTCAATAGTCTGATTAACTCTTGTTTAAGATAGATTGCTGATTCTTGTGTTTGCGCCCCATGTAAGACGTCATCCATATAGAATGATTCTTCTAGAACTTGGATAGCCTCACTGTCTTGATAGTTTAGCCTTTCGTCCTCAGCTAGCTGTTTTAACGTCATCATAGCTAAAAATGGCGCGGCCTTGGTGCCATACGTAATTGTGCAGAGCTGGTAGCTTTTCATAGCCGAGTCTACAGAATCACGCCATATTATTTTTTGGAGTCTTTGATCTTGTTCGTGTATCCAAATAAACCGAAACATTTTCTCTATATCTGCGGTAAATGCGTAGCGAAATTGTCTCCATTTCAGTAACAAACATTGTAGGTCTTGTTGTAGATTGGGCCCCTTAAGCATCAGATCGTTTAGGCTTTTTCCCGACGTTGTTTTTCTAGACGCATTAAATACTACTCGTAGTGCTGTAGTAGATGACTCATTTCGTAGTACGCAATGGTGCGGTAAAAAACAATCGGGTTTCAGGTTACCCATTGATAGTTTCATGTGTCCTAATGACTCATACTCGCTTATAAACGCTTTATATTCTTGTTCGATGTACTTGTTACTTTGAAATTTCTTTTCTAATTGATGAAATTGTGCAATTGCTGTTTGTTTAGAGGATCCTAGCTGCTCTTCAAAGTTCTCCTTGAAGGGAATCCTGACCTCATATGAACCATCATCTCGCCTTGTTGTGGTTGATTTATAATAGTTCATACATTGATTATCTTCCTCTGATAAGGTAGGTGATTCGGTGATGTCTTCTATTTCCCAGAATTTTTGAAGTTCATCTACCTGATTAAGGACCACATTGCAGCTATAGGTCTGTACGTTCCCACACAAAATCCAGCCCAAACGTGTTTGCTGAGCCACGGGAACAGCTTCTTCTGATCTGCTTATCCCGTCCATTATGATGTGTGAGTACACGTCAGCTCCTAATAGTATGTCCACTGGACGGCTTACATGAAAGTCCGTGTCTGAAAGCTGTATCCCATCCAGATGTGACCATGTGGGCCTTTTAAATGTATAACTTGGTAAATTCTTTATGAGTGTGTTCATTATAAAGACTTCTGTTTTGAATGAAAATGTACTATATAATGATTGACATAAAATCGTTGTGACACCTTTGCAGCTGCTTTCCTTGGCTCCGATACCTGATATGACTCCCTTACACCGTTTTCTTGATAAGGACAAAACTTGTGCAGCCTTTTCGGATATAAGAGAAATCTGAGAGCCTTGGTCTATCAGTGCTCGCATCGTATGATAAGATCCATCTCCTGCTTGAACCTTAATCAAAGCTGTTGCCAACAGAATTTCGACACCATTGTTGCCTTGTTGCAACGCGGTGTTATCTTTTTCTATGTTCTTGTTCTCTGCTATGGTAGTGTTAACCGATGGATTGTCGTAAGCCTCATGTAATAGGGTATTGTGCTTCCCTTGGCATTCACGACAACATTTCTCTGATATACAAGACTGTTTTTTGTGATCAAAAAGACAGTTTTCACAAACATGAATTTTCTTAACTGTTTTAAGTTTCTCTTGCGGTGACATATTTAGAAACGTATTGCAAAAGTACAATCCGTGCATTTCTTTGCATAGTGGACAAATTCTTATTTTTACCAAATTGCTTTTATTTGACTCAGTTAATTGACCCACTTTATGTGCGGGCAAAGATTGCTTCGAATAATTATAATATTTAGCGAATTTAGAGTTCTGTGAATTGTTTAGAGCATGATTTGTTGATTTAGGGTTTTCTTGTCTCTTACGTGATGATTCTAATGTTGTGAAACGCATTTCTAAGAACTTTAAAAAATCTGCAAGAGATGGCAAATCCCTAGGGTTCTTTAGAGACTCTAAATAATGATTGTGAGATTCCGTATCCACCTTTTGTAATAGAATATGCACAATTAATGGGTCCCAACTGCTTGTGTCTACTCCGAGCTTTTTTATGGCATTCATACATTCTAGACTAGTGTCGTGAATTTTCTTGATGTGTGCTACCGAAGCCTGTTGATTTGTTGGTAAGTTGAGCAAGGTATTGGCGTGTGTTGTAAAAATTAATCTCATGTTGTTATAACGATTGTTAAGTATTTCCCAAGCCACAGAATAATTTTCAGTGCTTATTTGGAGGTGTTGAACTAAACGCTCGGCCTCTCCCTTCAACTTCCCTTTCAAAAATTGCATCTTTTGCGCATTAGAAATTAGTAGGTTATTGTGAATGGCTTCGACAAACAGGTCCTTGAATGATGTCCATTGATTGTAGTTACCACTAAAGTTGGGAATTTCCATTTTTGGGGTCCATTTTTCCTTGTGTGACACAGACCACAGTTTTGAATTTATGTTTTTCTTCATCTCGTTATATGTTGTTTCATGTTTTGTAAAAGAGCGCTCATAAATTACATCCATACCTTCCAGCTCGCTGTCTAGTTCCAAATGTAAGGAATCTATTATGGCCCACCGAGCCTGCAGGACCGAACACACCTTTCAGGACTGGATTCGAGTGATAATGCCAGGAAAAACTTCATCATCATCCAAAGCCTATCTTTTTTTATGGAAGAGTGTAAATGATGGTAACCTGATGGTACCGCAAACTAGCAAGCGGCTGACGTGATGGTAAGAGATTACCGCCGCCCACGGACACCTGCAGCAGCGGAGCAGCTGCGTTGCCGGCCTTTTTTATTTATTTATTTATTGGAAAACCAACAGCTACAGAAACAAATTAAATGAAATATACTTATAAGAAACAGAAATTATTCCTTCTCTGCTGGACTGGGAGTAAAGAAAAAACATAGAATGCGTCCAGCTGCTTCTCTCCCCGAGCATGTCGTAAAAGTCGACTAAGGGATAGTATCCTCTCCAACATGATGAGATACAATAAGCAAGTGTTCCCAAGGAGGGTTGACGTCAGGCAGGCGGCCGGTCATAAAACACCTTAGCCAAAACTCTTACAGCATGATCCTTGGATCATGCTGTGCCGACCCCACATAGAGCGGGATAAGGGCAGGAAGATGATGATGACTTATAAGAAACAGAAAGCCAATAATAGGTTTTCACGTTTAAAAACATTCTACGATACAAAAACTGTCATGAACAAATTACGCTAAAGAAGATATTATAGGATATATAAATGTACAAAAAAATAGAACAAATCAAGATCCAAGGTAGATGTAGGCTCGTTTCTTGGGATGGGCCTTCCTCATGATGGTTTCAACACCCTTTGCTTATGCCATCTAACATGATCTCGTGCTAGCGACATCTATTTACGGCCTCGGTGGCGTGGCGGGCGATTGCTCGGCAGAGACGCAAGAGGCGCGGGTTCGATTCCCGCTGCGGAAGAAATGTTTGCATGATCTGTAAATATTTCTTCCGGGTCTGGGTGTTGTGGTACCATGGTACTCGTAGTTTCTGATACCCACGACACAGGGAATGAGAGTGTGGGGTCAGGACTATATATGTGACTGTTGGGTGTTATTATTATTATTTACGGAACACGATCTTGACGGTTTAATGTCTTACCCATCTCGCTGATGTCTGAAATCTGTGAATTAGGGAAGAAATATGAAGTTTGCCTTGGCTTATCCAGGGAAATTATTAATTAATCAACTTTCTATTAATCTTATCATGCGCCTATTATACATTACTCAAATCTGAAAGTTTAACGGCATGAATGAATGAATGAATGAATGAAAATACTTTATTGTTCACCTTACACTAGCATAAAAAAAATATATGAAACTAAATACGTTAAAAAAGAGTACAATTGGCGGTCTTATCGCTTAAGAGCGATCTCTTCCAGACCATGCATGGAAAAGAGAACAGAACGTAAGGGTGGCCGGGGGCCTTATTCACAGAATAACGGCTGAACAGATTTGACTCAAACTTTAAATATACATAGTAAAACTAACAATATACATAGTAGGAATAACATACATAAAAACTACTTTTTATTCTTGCAAAGAAAATTTTTATGAAATAACTTATAGGTTATATTCTAGGTAGTTGTAGAGGATTCATCGTATTATTTGCATTGTAGTAAAATACTTTGATTTACGTCGTCATAAAAATATTAGATCGTAAAAACTCAATAAAAACTATTCACATTTTCATAGCCCTAGTTACCCAGAAACGTGCTAAAAGTCTTGTTTCTATAAAACAATGTCCGCTATACGACCGCCATAATAATATACCATACAATACATGATTCCATGCTTGTCTCCCATAAAAGGGTTTTAAGAGGCCACAGATCACTAATATAATGTATTATTTTATCTCTTTCACTTTCATCATAATTTCAGTAAAACAAATTAGGAGTAGAATTTCCAAAATCTCTTTCTCAATGTCTTCATAAAGCTTTATAAGAGGTTTACACATTTATATCATAAAAGTAGAAACAACATAGCGATATTCCGCCCGTAATATAACGGTCAAGTTCTTATATTAGTCCTCAGTTTATAAACATGCAAACAATACATCAAAGTTCCATAATGAAGGAATTTTTACATGTAATGCTAATCACGCCACTGGTCAAAGACTTTGTTCCACGTAGCACCGTATTTTTGCTTTCTTTTTCTAATTACCTAGACGTGTCATTGACTAACCCCTTCACACATTTCTATATATCAGACACCTTATTCTCGGGAAGTAGACATAGATAGTCTCTAACAAAATAAGGCCTTTTAGACGATTTTTATATGTCAGTGGGCAATTTTTGCCTATGGACAGGACGCTCTAGTGCCCGGGTCAATTTTATACCATTCTCTCAGCTGAGTCAGACTTATCCACCATGCATAATTATAATCTACTCTCCGAGAATAAAACCCTAAACATCAGAGTCTTTAATAAGATAATCCATAAGTCAAGTTTTTCCTGATTCGTTTTAAACAATACCATGGAAGCTTATTAAAGTGAGTTATGGTTGGTTAAAGATCTTGACTAACCATTGAATTTCATAATAATAAAGGCCGTTGCTATTCATAATATTCTGTCATTTAATCACGTCCCGTAACCACCAGTTTAAATGTTGGTAAACTTAAAACCCTACAAAGCAGAGAAGCAACAGATACCCAATAATGGTATCAATAACTCTTAAAACGAGTGTTCGAACCAAAGACATAAAACACAAAGGACAAGACGATCTCAATTCATTTAATTAATTAACCAAACATTGAAACCCTCGGTCTATTCTCGCTACCACACTGGTCGAATGTCGCGTGTTACGCTAGCACCAGTGTTACCGGTTTCAAACCTGTTGCGAGTCAATTTCATCTTGCATCATTTACTGACTGACAAATCTAAATAAACATTAATCAGGAACTGTGGAACTTGGAGGGTATATTCTTCTTATCGTATAGAGGTGCATTGAGATATAAATTCTTGGAATTAAAATCTAATACACCGTGGGCAAGTTAGCATAAAAATGAAACTTCACAAAATAAAACTTCGCTGGTGGACATAGCACGGTGTGTTTTTGGCTCTTTTGGATTCTCAATTAAAAAAAGTTCTCAAAATTCTCAAAAGTTGAATCAACTTTTTACATTATACATTAGAGTTGAGATAGTATACTTTTGTTACATTTTTATGGTGAGCTTATTTATTTAATTTAATTAATTAGTACTTATATGTATATCCAAAAGGTTCAAACCAGTGCTAGAATCCTTTAAACCATACAGAATTAATCTTCCTTATCGCCCAATCGCCGGTCGGCAGTTAAATAATCGCGATGCGGACGAGTTTAACATAAATTAAGTTTTCCAAGACACCTGAGATACACCCCGGCTTAAAAACCATAAAAAACAAACCTACTAATTTGCCAGATGAATTTGAACTCTAATGTGAAAGAGATAAAGATGAAGGTTGCTGCAAAGTTAAGTTTGGGGGTACGCAATAATGAGCATTCGTCGAGAGATGTATATCGCGAGCCCGAAAGAAAGGTTAAGTGTGAACATTTGTTTGTTAATGTGCCTGTGTAATGGATTCGAGGTTTTAAGGCATGCTAAGTTGTTTTACTGTAATTGATCGATCGGGGTCTTTTTAAGTAATTTTGTGGCTTTAATGAAATATCTTATACGAAACTTGTTTTTATCAAGACTTCACAGGCGTTGACTGAGTGGTAGCTAACGAATGACAAGATAATAATCTACCTCCTTGTTTATTTTTACTTGTTCTAAAATGACAAAATCACTTAAATCCGGTAGGTAATAAGAATATCAAATTTCATTTAATAATGAAAGACATGATTTGACAAGAACTGTAAAATTATGTTAAGAATCATGAACCAGATAATGATAAAATCATCGGGTTCAAAAAAGGCTAATTTATTTGATGTTTACGGTATTTTTGGGATAAAAGGTAAATGACATGATCTGAATGACAAAACTATTAAAATTAGCGCTGATAACCTGGCTTCACCTCAGATAGCCTCATATGTAAGCGACGTGCAAACATTGAGTCACTCCTCAGACTTTGACAATAATACCTAGATTATTGGTGCATAGTAATTTTTAAGTGAATAAAAAATGTGTAAAAGCAATAAAAAAAACTCACTAGATAGTAAAAGTGTTTGTAAAAAGTGACAAAATGGACATCGATGATAAAACAGGAGATACAGATCTAATTGTAGATGAAGATAAAGAAGATTATATTGAGAAATGTATAGGCGCGTTTGGGATTTGGCAACTAGGGATATGTATGGTAGCTTCGATGACCAGATACACAGCCATAAGCAACATGCTGTCAATCATATTTCTGACGCCAAAAACTAACTTTATTTGCGCACATTTTATAAGAAATACCACGATAGAAGTGAAGAATTCCACGTGTTATGAGGAGTGTATTAAATATGAGTACAGTCAAGATATTTTTGAAGAAACTTTGATTTCAGAGTTTGGTTTGATTTGCGACAGAGCCTGGTTAGATAGTTTCACTCAAACTATTCTGATGTTTGGATTTGTGATCGGTGTATCTATTTTTGGATGGATTTCTGACAGGTAACCTAATTATACCTATTTATTATCTTAAATAACCTTGGTGGCGTAGAGACTGTCCAGCTGAAAAGCCGGACAGTCCGCCGGCAGTAGGTGAGAATTCAATTCCCATGGCAAGAACATTATTTACATGTTCTGCAAATACTTTTTCCGGGTTTGGGTGTCTTGTCTAGTACAATGGCACTAGTAGTTTCTGATACTCATGGAAAACTGGGGTCAGAAGTATGTATGTGATTGTTGCGTTTTATATTTATGTCTAATAACCTTTCATCATCATTATCATCATCCTCCAAAGCCCGACTTTACCCACTGCTGGGCATAGGCCTCCCTCTGTTTGTGCCATCCATCCTGGTTCTGTGCTAGTCTTATCCATCCTCGGCGAACGGCTTTGACCATTCCGGACCCATGACACCCCTGAAAGATACCCCTGGGGGTGCTATGGGAACTAAGATTTAGACCCGTGGCACCCCCAGTCCTCAAATCCATAGAACGGCGTGCCAGTGATTATATCGTCTGCCCATCTCATTGCAGGACGACCTACATTTCTATAACCACACCTCGGCTACCATTCAGTTAACATCTTACTCCACCGTTCATGACCACACCTCGCAATGGGTCCTGCATCACGTAAATTATGTTTTTTCAGATATGGCCGCCGCATCGCGTTTCTGATTGCCAACTACACGAACTTGTTATTAATGATCATTACATCTTTCGCTCCTGACTATTGGACATTCAATGCCTTGAGATTTTTGGTTGGGACTGCGTCTGGTGGAGTATTGATAGTTGGAATTTTATTTGTCATTGAAAACGTCGGTCAGGAATATAGAGAATTCGCTGGCACCTTAGCTCTACTACCTGATGGGTTCTCAGAGGTAATCCTATCTGGGATAGCGTATTATTCTAGCACTTGGAGAATATACCTTCTATTATATAGTTCGCTGTCAATTTACATAGTGCTTGTTGTAATGGTACTGCCTGAGACACCAAGATGGTTGCTGTCAAAAGCAAGAGCCGATGAAGCTGTCAAGGTCTTGACTAGAGCAGCTAGATGGTATGATTTCAGCATTGATACTGAACTTGGTACTGTTGGTGATTAAGAAGTTTCTAATATTTATAATTCTTTGCAGGAACAAAATGAGCACGGAAAATATTCAAGAAAACATATCAAAAGCCTTGGAAGAAATGAAGTCAGAAGACATAAAAAGAACAGTTTCGTATGGAGACCTCTTCCAAACCAAACTCCTTACTCTTAGGATAGTCAGTTCTTTCGTCATTTGGACTTCCGGAGGACTCTGTTATTTTGGCATCAACCAGTTCATTACTCACTTGGGAACGAATATTTATATGGCTGTTGCTCTTTTGGGATTTATTCAAGTAAGTATTTTTCTATAGCTTTTATTTCGGATTTAAATACACACCCAAAATGCATAGTTCTCACTCCACACTAGAATTGTAAAGAATTCAGAAACTACCAATGTTACAGCTAGATCCGAAAGAAGAAGGCACTTGCAAAACACGTAAACATTTATTCTTCCACAGGAATCGAACCCACGCCTCTCGCATCTCAGCTAAGCACTCGCTACTCTTGCCACCGTGGCCGTAGCCAATTATGTTTTATTTAAAAAAATACTTCTTCTTCTATTTTGGTTTTAATTTCTATCGTTTTATCTTTTCAGACTCCAAAACTTCCTATTGCAATCCTCTTTAACAAAATTTTTGGAAGGAAGCCTTCCATCATCGGATCCCTCTTAGTCACCTGCTGTACTATGGTGACCCTTATTTTCCTGGACCACGACAACTGGATCGGCATTACAATAGGAGTCATCAGCTTCTCAGCCACTTGCACCACATTCGCTGTTCTATACGTTTATACATCAGAACTGTTCCCTACTCCATTGAGGAATATGGCATATGGGTTAAGCTCTACGGGGAGCAAAGTAGGGGCAATGGTGGCCCCGTTTATTGCTACATTGTCTCCACGTTGGGTTCCTTCACTGATATTTGCAGTGATACCATTTGTAGCGTTGATTTTTGGCTTCATGCTACCTGAAACAAAAGGAAAAACTTTAAGAGATTCGGTTGACTAATGTTCTCAATATAAAAACACTTTGGTTTAAATTATTTTGAATCGATGGTTCCATTACCAGAGCATGTAATCTTAAAACATTTACTACTTACAATTTAGGTGGCCAGATATTAAATTAACCATCAGATAGGAAATTGTCACACCAATTAACTTAAGCTTACCTCCATTTATGCCTCAGGCAACACTGTAATCCATATTATAGTCAATTAAACAGTTATCAAGAGATCCCCATTAATTACTGATGGCGTAAATAAGCAAGAGTACACTATAATGTTGCAATTAGCTGCACACAACACCCTGGAGGGCATCCGTCTTATCACAGTACAGATGATGACCAGTAATGGCACTTCGACTTCGACCGAAAAATATAAAACTGGTATTGTTTAAGATAGATAGATAGATTATTTATTTGCCACACAAGACACAGCACAGACAGAATGACAGAAACAATAAAAGAATAAAAAGAAAGAAGCACACAATATAGTAAAAAATATCGCTCTCACTCGCACATTTTCCTCAATTGATTGCTCTATGTCTCAGAAATCATTTTTATGGTATCGCTCTTTCTGCAATCATCATAATGGTAAATCTGTCAGTGATAATTTGCGATCACTAAAATCTTGGACTTCGGATTCGAACCCACGACATTAGGATCTAAATAAGCCGCTTGCTAACCTGGTTCTTGTATTCAACCTATCGAACGACGAATTTGTTACCATTGCAAAGTTGTTTTTTTTTGTCAAATAATGGCAATTTTTGACAGATTACAAAGTTACTGTGGTAATTAACGATCAGTCGTTTGTTTTTCTCATGAAAGTGTTGTCTTGTTTTTTTTGAGAATAAATCTATTAAACCTATAAGTCGACTCCTCCATTTATGAGGGCGATGGGCTGATAACCTGTCACCTTGGTTCACCTTATCCATCTTGGTACAATTAAATCGGGAGTGGCTGCAAGTTTTCTTGTGGCTCTGCCCACCCCATTAAGGATGTGGGCTTGTGGATATACCTATGTAAGTAAACAAACTAGTAAAACTACTGTTTGTCATGTACATTGTGACATCCGACTCGCGGTGTGTTTTATGGAGCGGTCACACGCGATGCGCTCGTAAAACTGCAGCGGGCATAGATTAAATAATTAATTGCCAGTGTGATCCGACCTTTAGAATGTAGCTCGGAGATGTTTCGTAGTAATTTATTAGCTGGTAACGTGGCTGTTATATTGGTCAATCCCTGGGGAAACAAATCATAGCGTGTTACAAAACTGTAAAACTATTCTCTTTATATTACCTCGGTGGCGTGGCGGGTGAGTGCCTGGCTTGGGACATAGGTGCGGATGCGATTCCCGAGGCCAGAAAAGTATTTATACGTACATCTTCTTTAGCCATTTGTTGTCCATTTCTGGACGTAGGCCTCTCCTAGTACTCTCCATGACTTTCGAGCCACTGCTTTTGGCATCCAATTTATACATACATTAGTGTGTGTAAAACTATTTGTGTTCTAATAATATTTCTTTCAGGTCTGGGTGTTATGGCCTACAAGAAGTTTGTGATTTCGACGATCTAGTGAATCCTAGAGGGGTTAGACTTAGACTTAGGTGTTATTAAAGTGAATCAATCACGCAAAAAATAATATTGAACTCCTACTAAAACATAATTGTGATTCTTTTACAACCATCAGCTAAATAAATAGCATATACACGTACATACCTAAATGAGTATAAATATTTGTGGACATTTCACACAGCGCCATCTAGCCTCAAACTAAGCAAAGCTCAGGGAACCAGATGGCTGATATAATACTTATAATATACTTTTTTTGTAAATACATATATATAATACAAAATACCACAACACCCAGACCCGGAAGAAATATATGCAGAGCATCCAAACATTTCTCCCGTAGCGGGAATCGAACCTGCGCCTCTTGCCTCTCGGCCGAGCATTCGCCCGCCACGCCGCCAATGTCGTCTAAATATAGTTCTAAGACTTCCTGTACCATGATGGTTAAGAAAATGAAAGCACCATGGTACCACAAAAATATGTACCTACCTAAAGTTTTCGATAAAAAAAAAGAAAACACGCAACGCTGACAAACAAACAGATAACCTGCAAAGCATTTGTTTCTAGTGATATTTTATGGCGGGTCGCGCGGCACGTTATTGTAAATGCCGATGCGATAATAAATCGTACGTGGAAATATCTGGCACGTTTGAATTGCACACGTGAAAATTGCAATGAATATACCTACATTTTCAAATTCATTTCACTTTGTAAGGTTTTAGTTACTATCTCTTAGTCCATGGTACCTATTAGTTTAAGTTTTATCTAAATTTGTTATTAACTCGTAATAGAGACAAGCATTGGAATTTACAAACAATACTAGTAGTAGGGCTTATTTAAGATTCAAGTATCTACTTACTAGATTTTCTCTAGCTCTCATAACAGGAAATTCATTTTCTTTGACTGAAGTTGTAAGAAAAGCGGTTGTTGACAATAGAGCAAATAAGGTATAGTGTGTACCACGCCTACATTTATCTCTATTGAATTTATTTATCTACTAGTTAGCTACCGCGGGTAGAGAAGAGAGAAGGGGAGAGAAGTAGCTGGACGCATTGGTTCTATGTTTTTTCTTTACTCCCAGTCCAGCAGAGAAGTTTTAAAAACATAAGTATTAAAAATATAAATGTTTTATAAAAAAATCCTTTCACCACACTGGTTCTACAATCGTTTATCTTTAAATTACATAAAGATATCAATCCAGCGGCCCTGTGATGTATGCGTCGCATTAACGAGATACATTATGTCAAACAAATCAATAAGCATTTAGCTTTGGACCTCTGAGAAACTGTTACCGTAACTTGACGGTGAAAACATCTGAATACCGATCGGTACACAGAGAATTCACCAATTCACGCTACAGGCGCTAAATGCAAGGGCTTTTAAGTTTGTTCATTACAATAAAACAACATTGTATAAGATTTAATTATTGTTTAAGATTCGCCCTGTATTTTTTTTATAACTATCTAATAGAATAGTTTGGCATAAACTTTGAAAACTGTTTAGGCAAGACATGAAAGGTTTTAACAAATATTTATAAGTAAATCTCCCCTTATATTATGAGTGGCGGGGTATTTTACAAATGCATTTTTTTCCACTTTTAAATACTTTTCTTTAATTTTAGATAAACAAAACTACACACACACATACAACAACACATAATGTTACATTTTTTCTTTTGACATATTCAGCATTTTTAAAAGTAACAAACACAAAGTACTATAAATAAATTACAAAAACTAAGCCATTTTAGCCTACTATTTGAATTCAAAATGTTCAATGCCAATGCCTGCTACTGTTATGTTTTACGGCCGTCTTTAAACGGTTACTAGATTTTGAGCTACAGAGCTTTACATACCGACATTGGAACATTACAGCATAAATCAAGTCGATAGCCGATAACTCAAAAGATCGGTCGACGCAACATCGCAGTAACATGATACTGATGTTACTGACACTGTGCGGAATCAGTGATTGCTGACAATTACTTGTTGTCTACATTATGATGACAGCACTTGAGAGCACTGGTGGTCTAGTTGGTAGTGACCCCGCCTTTCGATCCTAAGGTCGTGGGTTCAAATCCGGTCGTGTACCAATGGATTTTTCTGTGTGAAAAATGTATGTGCGCTATACCAGTACTCTCAAACGGTGAAAAAAAACATCGTCAGGAAACCCGCGGCTTAGTAAGCTCCGCACGTATTGACCATTTCTTTCCTGTGGACAAGTCCGACTAAGCTGAGAGGATGGAATAGGTGCTGGGCAAGCCTACTCCATCTTAATTCGTCCCGGGCACTACAGCGTCCCGTTTGTTAAGGTAAAAGTTGCCTCCTGACGCTGAATAAACCATCTACTACAGATGGTAATAGGCCTTAGCAGTATTATGGTGAGGTAAAGTTTGTTTGTTTGTCTGTCAAAAACAGGGGAAAACTTTGGAAACCAGTGAATCCGAGCTGATTTTTCTTTTACTCACACAAATGAAGTAGGTACGTACCTATTCATTTATAAGTTAGAAATACAGCTTACAGAATAATTCCAAAACTCTTAATTGCCTTAAATTACGGAATATACTCCTGACGACCTCGGTGGCGTGGCTGACGAGTGCTCAGCTGACACGCAAGAGGCGCGGGTTTGATTCCTGCTACGGGTGAAATGTTTGTATGTTCTGCAAATATTTCCTCCGGGTCTGGTTGTTATAGTATTATGTATTATGGCCTGTTTGTATAAAAATATAGCAAAACAAAAAGTAATTGTACCAACCAGTGTAGTGTAAAGTGAGCAGTTTTTAAACTTGGCCAGCAACAAACGAAATTCTCCATTTTTACATCGCGCCAAGCGAAACACTGAGGATTTATTGATATGTAAATCATTTTAATTGGTGCCTACGGACATTTTTTAGTGTAATTGGCAGTTGGCTCGTTACTCACGAGCGATGAGATATCGCTCTCGTATCAGCTTAAGCTTTTTATGGGAACCTAATTTTTTTTTCTCTACCATTTTTGCTTTCAAGTAATAACTCAAATATAACGCCGTGGACATCGCCACCTATTGGTCAAGATGGCTCTAATCAGTTGATACATCGACACGAAAAAATAAGTATGAAATACCTTGTTTTGAAGAGCGATTGAAAATTTAAAAAGTCTGCGTTCCTTAAGAAAAATTTCAGTTTGAAAGGATTTTGTAAAGCACTGTGGTCAGAAGAGGAACATGTTTTGAGTAGAGACTTTAGATTTAATAGCTTCATTAATAGGCAATTTATAAAACTGGATTTTAATTACAATTAAAAACTACCTGTTAATGCATTAATTATTATAAATTTACTAGCGCGTCAAGATTTTATCTCTAAAATTTATGGATATATTTTTATTTATTATCTTACAAAATGCATAAAACATTAATATCTGTGTTTGTGTTCGCATTTATTTGCATATTTATCGACGAAATCGATATCTAATTAAAACCAAACATGTTTCTTCGACACTCACAATAAATTTAATGCAAAACTAATTTATTGCACACTCCTAATGTATAACTAGTGACTGCCCCCCACTATCTCTTCCCTAAGTAATATTAATTATATATTATTATATCAACATCAACTCAACAAAAATGACTGGACAAGTAAGATAGATTACCAAATTCCAAATTTTAATTTGTTCCATTTAATTAAACACAGTTAAATTTATTTATTATAAGGATAATTTATTTACAAAGACAAACTATAGCAACATTATAAACTTTAAATTATCGGTATAATAATAAGCAATGAAAAGGAGCTCAGTTTTCTATCTAAGTTCGCCTACAGATAGAAAACAGAGCGGAGATCACCGACCGCAGCTAAGCTTCCCAAAAGGCTGGCGACGTTACCTCGTTGGATAGCTATACTTATCCTTTGTCCGAGGTAAGCGCCAGCCCCTTGGTCATTCTATTTCTATTTCTATTTCAATATTATTTAAAAAAGAATGAAATTAAGAAAAACTGCAATAAAAATAATTCAAAGCTTTTAAATATACAATTTTACAAACAAACAGTGTATTTTTATCATTAATCGTGCTTAAGAATTTATGACAGGTTAAATTTGTGTGTCAAATTTAGAATATTAATGTCGAGATATTTATTGTAGCCATAATATTATCTGCTGATCATAATGATCATTAATAAAGTGTGTGGGTTGCCTCCAAAATTGTAGAAAATATTGAGTTGTTTTTCATTTCGTACCTATCCAAATTTTATCCGCTTTACGAACAGGCGTGTAAAAAGACGTTTCAAAATGATTCAAGTTATTACAATGAATAGGTAAATGTTGATTAGAGTTTGATTTTAAATAAGTATAATGTGATAATTTATTTCCATAGATAACATAAGCTGTAGTTTGAATAGAAATCTCACACTACGAGTATGTAGAAGATGTAGATGTATTCCTAGATCAAACAACTTACTATTTCGCCAACCATGCCTAATTAATATTTAATTAATAAATTATAGAACTTGTATGTAATATGAACTTGTTATTCAATATTATTAATTTTTAGAAAACTCGCTCATAACTCCTATTTTAGTGCTATAAATCGGAAAGTTTGTAAGGATGTATTTTGTTACTAAGTTTCGTAACCGCTGCACAGATTTTGATCTTGGTATCCACATAGTTCGTGACCTTCGAGGACATAGGGAGCAAAATAGAGAGTAGTAACTAGTATGTTCATAAATCTATCAGTTGCTAGGTATTCCTACAACATTCCGTGAGATCTTATTGTGATACAAAAGGGCGAGATAATTCATTTGTTAGATTCAATCGCCTTAAGGTTGTTTCCGGTGGCAACAAACGATTTATTATACAACCTTGGGTTACTATAAAATGGACGTAATATAGCGGGCGTAATTATATAAAAATGACACTTATTAGTCACATCACGTATTTATAAGATTTCTACCCCATACAAGGCTTCCCTGTATCGTGGGTATCGGAGAGTACTGGTGGTCTAGTGGTATCGGCCCCACCTTCCGATCTTAAGTTCGTGGGTTCAAATCCAGTCGTGCACCAAAGGGTTTTTCCGTTCCATAAATTTATTATGCGCCACCAGTACCTACTCTCAAACGGCGAGGGATAACATCGTGAGGCAACCGGCATATTGTAGAACGATAGAAAATTCGAAAAACATGTTATCAAGTGCACAAAGTGCACGCCTTTGAGATGCACTTTAAATCCTTTCACCACACTGGTTTGAGAGAGCTAGTGACACGTCTAGATAGAAACCTAGTGGGTATAAGAAACTACAAGTACTATGATACCACAATTATTATCACGGAGGGTCGGAAGGAATGTTTGCAAAACCGAATCAAAACCGCACCTCTGAGCTTGACACACCACGCCATTGAAGTCATATAACCTTAGTTATAAAAAAACTAGCTGTTGCCCGCAACTTCGTACGCGTGAAGTAGAAAACCCAAAAACTATTTTGGGTTTTCTACCTTGGGTTACAATATTGCCATTTTCTCAAGGATCCCTAATTTTTTGAAAATATATTATGGTCTATACTGGTCCCTGATGATGTAGCTTTCTATTGGTGAAAGAATTTTTGAAATCGGTCCTGTGGTTTCGGAGCCTATTCGTTACAAACAAACAAAAAATCTTTCCTCTTTATAATATTAGTATGATGTGTCATTTCACATTAACCGTAATTTCCAAGCAAAACTTACAAAAACAAATGAAGTTCACTTCAGCTCCAGCTTTTTTTTGAGGGCGTCTTAAAACAGTCACCGGTTTTTAGGAAACTATAACGTCGCAGAGTAATAAAATGCAACCGGCAGATAGAACTATGATGGACGAGGCGAAAGATTCACGTTCATATACCGTATTGTGAGTTTTCTAAAGATTACTTGTGGCTCTGCCTATCCTATTAGGTAGGTATACGGGCTTGATAATTGAGAGAATATACATACATATATTTAAGTTAATAGACCATAGAGTGATTATATCAGCCAGAAGTCAAATATACAAACTGTCACATTTAACGGTTTCAAACAAAATCTAATTGCAACACAATTAAGCCTGTGATCACCCCTCTGAGAGCACTGGTGACCTAGTGGTAGCGACCCCGCCTTCCGTTCCTATGGTATTGAATTCAAATCGAGCACCAATGGATTGTTCTGTTGGAATAAATTATGTGCGCTATACCAGTACGCTCAAACGGTGAAGGACAACATCGTGAGCAAGCTGAAGTTCAGAAACATGTGTCAAGTGCACGAAAAGAGACTTTAAGGCACACTTAAAATCCTATCACCACACTGGTTCGAAAGAACTAGAGACATGACTAGTAATAGTCCCTCTGTTCGTTCATACCTCTATAACCTTCAGACTCTCTATAGGTAGCCATCATATCTCTGGTCATGGAACACATTGTATGCAAATGGTCAATGATACAGATGGTATCTTGTTATTATCGCCTCAATCATTATTGCTGTTTGTATTGAAGCTCGGATAAGAATAAAATATTTTATTGTATGTTGTAAATAAAATCCTATTGTGTTTTAAAATAGGTATATTTTTAAGGTTGCCCGTTGAATTAATATTTTTATAGGTTTGATGTCAAAACTTAAAGTTAAAGCTTTTGCTAAACTAACGCGATGTAAGTTACACATTGAGGTCTTTGCTCACTACACTGTTCCAACAAAGCCCTAGTCCAAAATAGTAAAACAAAGGATTTTTGTTTTTTCTGTGTCGGGATGGTGAACTAAAAACAACCAAATATTGTGTGACTCAAAAATGTAATAATTCGAGGTACTACCATTCAAATCTGTGGTACATACATACATAATTATCACGCCCGTATTGGGGTGGGCAGAGCCACAAGTAAACATAAGAAAACTTGCAGCCACTTCTGATTTAAAGCCCATGGATATGGTGAACCACGGTGACAGGTGATCAGCCCATCGCTCATATAGATGGTCCATCATTTTGGAGAGGTCGATTATGCCTTAGTCGACTTTTACGACATGCGCGGGAAGAGAAGCAGCTGAACGCATTCTATTATTTTTCTTTACTTCCAATCCAGCAGAGGAGTATACAAAATATACTATTTACATTATAATGTGGTACATAAATATACATACTATTTAGTTACGAAAATACAGTAAAAATAAACGAAGCGTATAAATCCAACAAGAGCCACCTATCACTTGGTAATCTTTGACTCATTCCGTATTAAGGCGTCAAAACATGCGCTTGCGCATATTCACCGGACAGAATCATCGCACGAGCACCGGATGTGTATTAAAGAGATTACGGCATGAGTAATGTGATAATTATGTATATACGGTACCGGTGAGTGAATCTTAATCCATAGCCAAGACAAACTGTCTAACAAAGTCTTGCTAAAATATCACTCAGAGCGTAAGTTCGTATGAGCTGGTGGCCAACTCTTGTGACGGAGTTTTGACTGCCTAAGGGCCTCAATGGCTTAACGACTTAAAAGCCGGGACCGACAATAACGTGCCTTTCGAAGCACGGAAGCGCTCAGCTCGTAATGCCACTTGTAGTCACCCATCCAAATTGTGACCGCGCACAACGTTGATTAACTTCAACGATCAATCAAGAACGTCTAAGCAAGCTACGCTACGACCGCTACATCATGTTCTGGAAATATTTCTTCCGGGTCTATGTGTATATAAAAAGAAGTATGTGAGTATTATTTCATCCATCTGGTGTCCATAGTACAAGCTTTGCTTAGATGGGGCTAGATGGCGCTGTATGAAATGTCCACAAGTATTTATTTTCATTTATTTATTTATAAAAATTTCAAGTAAGCTTCAATTATACCAAAAGTGATAGGTTTTTAATGAAAGTAAATGTAAAAGCTTAATTTAAACCCAACTGCAGTAGTCTGCCATTATTTCACGCAGTTAAATTGTGAATGAATTATGAATATTAACTGGTGTCATTTCGTGAATGGAAGTAAAATACAAGCTTTAAGCGGTTTAGCAGCCGAGCGCTTGCCCGCCACCAACGGGGTAGGTAGGGTTGGTAGATAGCCTCTCTGACTCCTGATTTTACGACGGCCTCGGTGGCGTGGCGGGCGTTTGCTCGGCAGAGACGCAAGAGGCGCGGGTTCGATTTGTTGAGAAATGTTTGCATGTTCTGCAAATATTTTTTCCGGGTCTGGGTGTTGTGGTACCATGGTACTCGTAGTTTCTGATACTCACGACACAGGGAATCCTAGTGTGGGGTCAGGACTATGTATGTGACTGTTGGGTGTTATTTATTTATTCAAGTGATTCTTGCAAACGTTAGGTACAACGTTACCCATCATGCTTACGGATTACCTTCATTGAACATTTACCAACCTGCATAAAAACATATTCGTTAGCTCCGCACGTATTGACCATGTCTTTCCTGTGGACAAGGCCGACTAAGCTGAGAGGATGGAATAGGTGGCAAGCCTACTCCGTCGTAATTCGTTCCGGGCACTACAGCGTCCCATTAGTGAAGGTAAAAGTTGCCTCCTGACGCTGTATAAATCATCTACTATCGTCGTCCGTTAGTTGAATGAAGAAACGAGGCATTACTGGAGTTCTCATGGCTTGCGCCGGAGCGCAACAGTTGCGCTCACCTCAATACGTCATACGTAAACCACAGTCGACTGTATTTATTGCCAGACACCGCTAATGTCAATTACGTGCTGATCTACGCGCTTGTATAATGTTGTGGGACGATTTATTGTCGCCAATCAATCGGAAAATCTACCATTGTATCATAAATTGTTTAAGAGTAGGTTTGTATTATTAATTGTATTCTCTAGCCTTAGGATTTTCAGTCTTACCCCCGAATACTCAAACGCAACTCAAAGTTGAACACGTCTCAAATGACGATTTTTTTTTGACAGATTTTCATCAGAAACTGTCAAAAAACCTTGAGTTGAGACGTGCTCAACTCTGAGTCGCGTTTGAGTATTCGGGGGTTGATGCCATAAACTTTTTGTGTGAAAACAAGAGCGGGTGACACACCAAAGGTCAAATGATTTTCGCTTTGATGAGCTCAGAATTAAGGGTTTATTCTATCACAAGTTAAAAACTATGGCATCATAAAATAATATGCTGATTTATTGATTTGTAATCGGTCTGATTTGATACCCCACTAAAGCTAGTTATTTTGACAATGAAATTAAATATTTGTTTTATATCTAATTTGTCAAGTAGATAGGAACTTCAGTAGTTCGTGAAATAAACAATCGTGACAGACATACCGTTTATAATAAGGGTACCGTTTCACCATTTTGGTTCAGAACCCCAAATTTTGTGATGTCTAATTTCCATCAAGTTTTACATAATCTAAGGCAGTAAAACGGAAATATTATCAAATCCATATTCATTTTCGAAATAAAACAAAATAGTAGAATAAAATATCAGTTTGTCAAGACAAAGTCGATGTAGAATTATGTAAAATCACGGATTTTATTAAGTAGCACATTTACATAGGAATTGCAGCAATTATTACAAAGCAATTGACACCGCTTCTAAATTACTAGTTAGTTTATTAAATAGATATTTTGAAATCAATGAATAGAGATCGGATAGATGAGATAATCAGTCGTAGAACATTTCAAAATGAATATTATAATTGTACTGAGTGATACTTTTTTAAATGAACTAATGCTTGATGTCGGATGCGTTATGGGCTAAAGCCACCACGGAGTGGACGCCTTTAAACAGAAAACGACCTCGCGGCAGACCACGGCGAAGATGGAGGGATGAAATTGATGCCTACTTAAAGGACTGGCCCAAAACAGGGATGACTGGAAAGAAGGGAGGCCTTTGCCCTGCAGTGGGACACTACAGGCTCTTAATAATAATAATGCTTAGTTAGCAATGTTGTTATGTGTCAAAAAACGCAAAACATCTTTTGTCAGAAATCTATGTTGCCTTTGGCCGTCCGTCTCGTATGGAAATATGTCGGCACAGGAATTAAACGCAATCCAATTACATACATAGGTACTTGATATAATACTTTTTATCTTTGCGATCAAAACAAATCAAATTTGTTTTTTTTAAGTAGCCAGACAATACAATTTTATTTAATTAAAACATTTTATTCTTTTGGAAAAAACAATCTTTGTAAATACATTTTTTTCTCTAGATGCGCTGCATGAAATATCAATTAATATGTCAAAGTCAACATTTTTTATTCTTTAAAATCACTGAAATCACTTGGACACGTCTTCAATCAACGTTGCGTTTACACCTGTTCGTAACGCGACCAAGCGTGGAAGATACAGACAAGAAACCACGCTATTTTTTTTAGGCCAAAGAAAAATTGCATGGATTGTGTGAATGAGGATAAGGTTAAGAAAGGAGTGAATACAGAGATGACGGCTGCCAGAGGGGAATGGAGGAAGAGAACATGATGTGCCGACCCCACATAAAGTGGGATAAGAACAGGAAGATGATGATGTCGCTTTACACAGTCATTTAAAGCCATTATTAAATTACCTATGCAACAAAGACAAGGTGTTTCGTATGCAAATCCAGCCTCATCTGATCCCGGAACAACGCCTACTCTATGCGTGAAATCGAATCGTAAAACAGCCAGCACTTCAAAGCATAAATTTTAACAACCGTTTTCTAAATTTAATATCGCATAATTCTTGTATAAAACCTTAATGAGTGGTGAATAAAGCTATAAACTTGTTATTTATGGATCGCCACGGCCAATAAAGAGTCTCTGATATCTGCCAGATAGTCATCTACAGAATCAATTACTTTGTTTACGTCGAGAGATAACTTTTTTCTTTGATTGAATTTGTTTTATTGCGAAGTTTAAATTTATAACGCGCTGGTGAAGGTATTAAAGTTTTCAAATTTTATTTTTATTTTAATGTTTGGGATATTTGTCCACTAAAGCGTTTTGCTTTAATTGCATAGCTTCAGGCTTTTGCCAAGCCATTTTTCATGTAACAAAGTCACTAAACGCTAGTAGTGATAAAGGCTGAGTTACGTGGTGCCATAGTCATCACCTATTTCTAATATCAACTTCATTAGACACAAAGTAGGTAACTTGGATTCAAGCTCTGATTCCACCTGAATCTAGTTCAGTTTCTTTTGCTAAAATACTGTGACAAATCACATCAATAATCAATGAATAATTTAAAAATGTTTGTGGTGTGCCCGGGTCGAATTAAGATGGAGTAGACTTGCCCAGCACCTATTCATCCTCTCAGCTCAGTCATTGTCCATAGGAAAGACATGGTCAAATTGGTCAATACGTGCAAAGCTGACTAAGCCGCGGGTTTCCTCACGATGTTTTCCTTCACCGTTTGAGAGTACTGGTATAGCGCACATAAATTTTTCGCACAGAAAAATCCATTGGTATCTATCTACACGACGATTTGAACCCACTACCTTAGGATCGAACTACAGCGTCCCGTTTGTGAAGGTAAAAGTTGCCTCCTGACGCTATATAAATCGTCTACTATAGATGGTAAAAGGCCTTTATCATGATGTGCGATACCCATAACTCAATTGTAAGTCAAATTACTAGGCAAGAACACAAATTACAGTAAGGGTTCATACTGTGACTCATCTACGTTAGAATTAGAACTTTAGTGGACAGTGGACCTCCCTGATTAAATATTTAGCGAACTTTATTACCGGGTGTTAAGATATTTTAGAAAGATCAAAGCAAACATTTTGGAGGTTAATGTGTTCAATTTATATAAACTGTTCGATGACGGAATGCATAATTTTGTAATGATGATACAAAACCATACTTCCGTCACTGACTTTCTAGATATTTTATAATTTGAGGATAATGTCGTTTTGTGAAACTCAATCGATTAGAGAACATTAATCTGTGATGAGATTGTGAATGTACAGAATTAAAAAAAAAAAGCTAAAGATTATAAAAAATCTCTTATATGTATGAAAACTGTTGAAATCACTTTTGATACATTTTAATGAGGCATTTCTATATATTTTGTGTTTGTTTTTATTATTTCAATAAAATTAGAATATTAGATTTATAAACTAGTTACTTATAAACGCACTAGTTATTTATAAACTAGTGCGCCTCAAAGGCTCTTTTCATGCACTTGACACATGTTTTGGAACTTTTTACGGTTCTACGACATGCCGGTTTCCTCACGATGTTTTCCTTCACCGTTCAAGAGTACTGGTATAGCGCACATACATTTTTCTAATATAAAAATTCATTGGTGCACGACTGAATTTGAACCCACGGCCTTAGGATCGGTTAGCCTTAGGATCAGTGCGCCCATAGGGGTATGCAGAGATCACGGATCTCCATTACACTGACAATCAAATTAAATAGAGTAAATTACATACCTAATTTATGATCTTAATTTTTTTATGAATTACCTGATACAGTTATTGATCTAATTACGGGGTATCATAAATTGAGAAACGCAATAAAGCCTTATTCAACTTAATCACCATTTAAACACTTGATAACGAAGTGGACTAGTCCAATAATCGTTAGCTATTAAGCTGTTTAAGGTAACCGACACGACATTCGCGAGTGTAACAGAACAGTTTCAGTTTAGTTCAATTTCTTCATTCGATAAAATAACCAGGATCATTTTGAAGTGAAGCTAGCGCCTTATTTTTGAACTGTCTCGTAAAATTAACAATTTTCCTGTAAGCTAATTTCTTTTCTACAGAAAAACATTATAAAAACGTGCCACGTGACATGCCGATGTGTCAATGTTAATCTCATTTTTACATTTTGAACTTCTCTAGTAGCGATATTGCTTAACGACTTTGTTTACCGTAACTTTGATCAGTTTGAGTAATGACATCTATTTACTTATTTGAAAAGTAAGTCTTCAGAATAATAAATAAATATTTGTGGACATTTCACACAGCGCCATCTAGCCCTAAACTAAGCAAAGCTTGTAATATTGGCGCCAGATGGTTGATAGAATACTTATAAACTTTTTTTTGTAAATACATACTTTTCATACAGAACATGCAAACATTTCTCCCGTAGCGGTAATCGAACATGCGCCTCTTGCGTCTCAGCCGAGCACTTGCCCGCCACGCCCCCGATGTCGCCAACAAAGAATCGGTTGCTATAAAGAGTTCCACATAGCTTGCAGACATGCGGCCGGCATCCCAGCGATGTGGACCGCAGCGGCGGACGTACGCTCTGTATGGGACTGTTATTGGCGGAGCTGATGTAGTCTAGAACACTGTATGTGGACTTAGCGTAGCAATCGAAAGATATCATCATCATCAGCCCATAGCAGTACATTTCTGGACATAGGAATAATGAGCGCCATTAAATAAATATTCTTACTTATATTATTAATGCTAAAGTTTGTGAGGATGTTTGGATGTTTGTGCCTCAATCACGCCTAAACGGCTGAACGGATTTGAATGAAACTTGGAATATACATAGTACACGTACTGGATTAACATTATAGGCTATTTTTTATCCGGGTACCACGCGAGCGAAGCCGCGGTCTGTGGCTAGTAATCAATATTTAGGGACATTTCACACAGCGCCATCTAGTCCCAAACTAAGCAAAGATTGTACTATGGGAACCTGTACTATGGGCTGATAGAATACTTATATACTTTTTCTTACACATACTCGTACATACTTTTATCACAACACCCAGATCTGGAAAAAATATTTGCAAAACATGCAAATATTGCTGCCGTAGCGGCAATCGAACACCCGCCTCTTGCGTCTCAGCCGAGTACTCGCCCGCCACGCCGCTACCGAGAAATTTAGTCTCATTAAAAGGTCCTTAATCAAAAGCAACTCATAAAAACACCATCTGGTATCATATTTACAAACAAACCCAAAAAATAGGGACGCCATGGACCAAAACTTCTAGTCACATGCACCATGGACATGCCAGGTACCGACTTCTTAAAAAATAATGTCGTAAACGCATTCTATAACATTGCACTTTTCCTGTTGTACATGTTTTTGCTACAATTACACATACCACGTACGGCGTATTGCTCAACGCACCAATAAGGATTTTGTGGTATTTTTATTTCAAATTACATGTACTTATTTTATTGAAATGTTGTTTGTGCATTCTTTAGAGCATGTGCATTCTATGCGTGTGTGTGACATGATACTTTAATTTTTTGCAACATTTTATTGTAAGCTCTAGAATTTGAAATGATAGGTGCAGTTATAATACTATCTTACTTCTTACTTATAGTATAAATGCGAAAGTTTGTGAGGATGTTTTTATGTTTGTGCCTCAATCACGCCTGAACGGAAGAACGGATTTGAACGAAACTTGGAATATACATAGTACATGTGCTGGATTAACATATAGGCTAGTCCTACATAAATGCGAAAGTTTGTGAGGATATTTGTATGTTTGTGCCTCAATCACGCCGTGGACTTGAGTGAAACTCGGAATATACATAGTATCTGTGCTGGAATAACATATAGGCTACATTTTGGCCGGATACCACGCGAGCAAAGCCTCGGGCGAAAGCTAGTTTTTTATAAAAAGGTCTCCCTCGCTCATTAACTGAATATAACAATCAAAATAGGTTTTTTTGTGCTATAAGTACTTAAAATAAAAGTGGGTCCAGCTGGAGACCGAAAATAATTTAATTTTCTGAAACCGTCAACTGAGCCCTTTCGGTCCCAAATTAGTGGGTCGAGATGACAACTACGTCTACATTGACTATCTGAAGAAGGTTAAACATTAAACATTCTAAATTCAATTGAACATCAACTCAAGATGATATGGCAATGCCATAATTCATAGTAATTATACAGTCATTGTACTCCTACTGTAATAATACGTGAGTGAGATAAGAATTGGCCGTTGCAATACATTTGTATATTTAAATAATAAATTAGTTTAGTTGCTAAGTAAAAAATAAATTACAGGTAGAGTCAAGTTTCTGTGATAAAATAATGTACATAGTAAGTAATTATTGTTACTTCATCGCTGGAGTGGGAGTAAAGAAAAAACCTAGAATGCGTCCAGCTGCTTCTCTCCCCGAGCATGTCGTAAAAGTTGATTATGGGATAGTATCCTCTAGAACATGATGTGATACAATAAGCAAGTATTCCCAAGGAGGGTTGACGTCAGGCAGGCGGCCGGTCATAAAACACCTTAGCCAAAACTCTTACAGCATGATCCAAGGATCCAAGGATCATGCTGTGCTGACCCCACATGGAGTGGGATAAGGGCAGGAAGAAGAAGAAGAAGTAAGTAATTATTGTTACATTAGATATTGGCACCTTTTCTGAAGTTCGAGCGCGCACTTTTAACATGATACTTGTGGCTCTGCCCACCCCATACGGGCGTGATAATTATGTGCGTATGTAGGGCAGGATGGTGTAAGTTGGCGTAGATTTAAGTCACCTGTGTATGACGGCCTCGGTGGCGTGGCAGGCTAAGCACTCGCTCAGTTGAGACGCAAAAGGCGCTGGTTCGATTCCTGTTACGAGATAAATGTTTGTATGTTCTGCAAATATTTCCGGGTCTGGGTGTTTTAGTATTATGTAAGTACGTCATCATCATTTTCCTGCCCTTATCCCACTAGGTGGGGTCGGCACACCATGTTTCCCTCTTCCATTTTATCCTATCACTCGTCATCTCCGCACTCACTCCTTTCACACGCATATCCTCTTTCTTTATTATGTAAGTACGTATTTACGAAAAAAGTATTTATGTACTCTATCAGCCATTTGGTTCCCACAGTACAAGGTTTGCTTAATTTGGGGCTAGATGGCGCTGTGTGATATTTCCACAAGTATTTATTTATTTTTATTGATTCAAGTGTACACAGGCCAATTTAATGGAACTTAGTAGAACAGTCAGTAATGGCCATTATAAAACCCACAGCAATTTAATAAAACATGCGCTTTTGCGTACAATGCATATCTTTACAGAGTTCCGTGGGCTGATTACAAAACGGTATCGAAGCAACAACAATGTTGACGTTATATAAAAGTATAACATAGTTACATAAAAAAAGGTTTTCAAAATACAGCGAAAAATATGTAAAAAGTTAAATAGGTTAAAGTTAAAATTGAGTGCTATATTTTTTATTTCTGAAAAATTTTCACTTTGTTTCAATTCCATACGAACGTGTTGTGAAAAGATTGACTAACATAGTGAAAATAGATTTTTAGTTCATCTACTTAATTCAAAAGATTCTAACAATGTCGTTCTAATGTGCCTTAATCGTGGAGTGAGCTATACAAATTATAATGTTACTTGAAATATACGTTGTTAAAGCATTAGCGTAGCTAAACCCTGGAAGAGTATTACTACTTTTATCCAAGTAGGTACCTATAACGCGAGTGAAGCTGTAGGCAAAAGATTATGTCACGTATTAAGAGAAACAGTTTTTTGAGCTCTTACAATTATTAATTTCATGTTTTTTTTCATTAAATTCAAGTTATGTAGGAACCATTACAAAGTCTTATACTTTTTGAACCCTCAGATAATCCAGTTCTTCATACTTCGCTGGTTATCTAGGTTTTTGCGCAACTATGTGTAAATCATTCCATTAAAGTTTAATTAACAAAGTAATTACATATTTTGTTTGTTGAAGTGAATGTGTGAACATAAATTTTGTTTTTGCTGCGAATTCTAGATGAATAATAATCAAGATTAAAGTATTTCTAGCTAAATGCGGCCATTTTCTTGGGCACGCTTCCAACGTCCAATGAGCTGGATCAGGTGAGCTATCTATAGACCGTTTGCAACGGTCTTTAGATAAGAAGAAATAAGAACAAATATAAACGACCATCTACATTATCACCAAGGTGATAACTTTAATAGTTTATCTGACTGTCATCAAAAGTCAAAATATATATTTTATACGATTCATATAACTTATTATATATTACGCTATAAACTGAATCGTGGGCGTCACATCACTATTTGTTGACGCAAAATGGTAATTTAAAATATTATGTTTATAGGAAATATTAAATTAATTGCTGGTATTAATACCTCTAATAACATAAATAATATACAAATATAATTTACTTTATTACTAAATCTTATTAGTATATCTTGGTTTGGTATCCGGCCATATTAAACGCTGTTAGTAAGTAAATTAGTGATAGTAAAATTTATTATGAAGACTAGGTAATTCCTGCAGCATTATTATGTTACCAAACTGGCTCTCGTTATCAGCTTTATCTGTCAGTTTTAATTATGCAAATGTCAAGCACATTGATAAATCGATACTTACCTATGTAAAATAATGGGGTCTCTTTATCAGCAAACCATTCGCGTTGCGTGACAAGTTTAGCCGTATGATTCGTCAAAGAAGTGACAGGGAAGCAAAAGGTAAATTCGCTAAATCGATAATGTAGCCGCAGCGTAGTACCTAGGAATTTCTGTCTACTACTACCTCAGACCAAAATAAAAGAGAAGACGCCGCACCGCGAACAACAAAAGTGAAGCCACACAAAACCGTGCCCCTGCAAGTAAACATACACGCTTACGCACGCACTTACACTAAAACCATGCTCATCGCTTTTATTACGTCACGAGTCTTAAAAATAGAATTATGCTTTCCTGTGTAGTGAAAACTTGTAAAAACAGCAGCAAATCACATAAAAAGTCTCACGGAATCACTTTTCACTTGTACTACTAGGTACTTCAAATATGAATTTTAGGTTACTTGGAACACAAAATCTCAAAACCTTCGACACACACATAGATAAAAAGGTGGCTTCAATTTTGTTGTTCGGGGCGCGCCGTCTTTTCTTTTTATTTGGTCTGAGACTACTACCCTCAAACGATCCAAAAGCAAATCAAATGATCAACAAGATTTATTTAAAATAACAAAAAACCCAACTGCGTCGAATTTCATCTGCCCATCTTTCTTGGGGTATGTACCTACAGTAGTACCACCAATATTATGCGCCTCGGCAATTTTCGTCTAGCTTCTGAAATACGAACTAATTATAAGAATTACGAAGCAACTTATTTTTTAAGGGTTAGTACTGTTATTACTATTTGACTCTTAGTTGCATATTCGGACAAATTTGTAATTCAAACAAAGCACGAAGTTTGCTAAGGTGCACAATATCTGTGGTACTACTGTATGTATAGTCATAGTTTTTTACAAAAAAGTATATCGATTTATGCATACATCGATCTGTATAACCTGTTTATTGAACAATTATTGTGTAAATTGAATTTAAATGCCGTACCCAATGATTGGTCAATGCCCATACATGTGCAGCTTAATGCTTTAATAAACATCGATTATGTCTCGATTCGAGCCGACTCGATATTTAATTGTATGCACGAATCAATTCAGGGTTCAGTTGCATAATTTTGTGTATTTATTTATTATTTTAGTTGCCGTTCGATATGTCATGTACTGAATCGATTCAAACTTTTTGACTCCCCAATGACTAAATACAGAACAGTTTAAAAATTACAAAGGTATCGAATTGACTACAACATAACTAATTAATGAAAGTAATATGTAAATATCTTAGATCTTTTTTTTTCATAAAAAATCTCTACGGAACCCAGTGTAATTTATCTGTACTCGAATTTCCGATTCAAACAATTAGCTTAATCAAATGCGTTGCGAAGCAAAAAATGCACGTAAAAAATTCTGAATATGTATTTAGTTTTGCATACAACATTGTCTGACGGAAACAATTATACCTACGATTTTTTCAATTTTCACACTTTTTCATACAACCCGTTTATAAATGGTTAAACTTTGAAATGTTAAAGACCGTGAACTCATTATAAACTTTAAACTCGAGGCTATTTAGAAATATAAATATTGCTAGACTTTTCACACAGCGCCATCTAGCCGCAAACTAAGCAAAGTACCAGAGACACAGATTGTTGATAGAATACTTAGTAGTTATATACTTTGTAGGGTTCCGTAGTGCCAACGGGACCCTATTACTAAGCCTCCGCTGTCCGTCCGTCCGTTTGTCAGCGGGTTGTATCTTAACCGTAATAGGTAGAGAATTGAAATTTTCACAAACTGTATTTCTATTGCCGCTATAACAACAAATAATAAAAACAAAAGGGGGCCTCATACAAGAAACATTGTTTTTAACGTTCGTAATCGATTGTCGAAGCTACCTGTTTAAAAAGTACATAAAATAGAAGTCATATTAAAAAGTCCACGTACGGAACCCTTCGTGTGCGAATTCGACTCGCACTTGACTGTTTTTGTTTGAAACTGTCACAGATAATCTGTGTCATGACATGAATATCAGAATCTACAAGTACCAAAATACACAGGTGTTACTCACCTTGGGCCTTATTCACTATGACCAAACAAGACGTAACGCGTGTAAACGCGGGCACGTTTGTGGAATCACCGAGTTATCGTTTTCTATATGACAATTTTGTACGGCGTGTCGCAATCAAGTTACGAGCTGTCAAGTTTCATTTGGTCATAGAGAATAAGGGGCCTTCTCTATGCCCGACAAGCAATCGAAGATCTTCATTGGATTCAGGTTTTCATTTTAGCCAAAATACAAGGTCAAGAGTCATCATCTCTTTGTCTTTATCCAGCTTATATGTGGGATTGGCACTACATCTTTTTCTTCCACACATGAAGCGCTCGTGGGGTAGCTTGCTTAGACGTTCTTGATTGATCGTTGAAGTTAAGCAACGTTGTGCGCGTTCACAATTGGGATGGGTGACCGCAAGTGGCATTACGAGCTGAGTGCTTCCGTGCTTCGTGCCGTTAAATTGTCGATCCCGGCTTTTAAGCCTTTAAGCCATGAGGCCTTTAGGCGGCCTAAAAACTCCGTCACAAGAGTTGGCCACTAGCTCATATGAATATACTTCCACATTTTCGGATCAAACATCATTCCTTCTGAATGACGGTTGATCTGAATCAAGAACATTGAAGTTTTTGTAGTTGACTGTATTTTACTAGGTATTCATATAGCTCTATAAATCACCGTCGAATCACAGAGCGATCATAAATCAACAAACACTCAAACATCAGTTGCAGCGGTTCTCAACCTTGGGCCCGCAATAAAACCGTTTCATTAAGCCTCAATAAAGTCGGCTGTAAAATAGCATAATGGCTGTAATATAACCTTGTTATCGGCTAGCTATGAAGTCTGAATGGGTATTATTATGGTGCTGTACGCTTGGCACTGATTATATTACTTCCCTTGCTGGAGTTTTTTTTTGTCTTTTTGCAAATAATAAATAAGCACCGTGTAGATACTCAACCAAAAAAATGACATAATAGTTCTTTTAATATAAACATATTAATTATAAATGGTTTGATCAGTTTTTATTTTAAAACAATGAATGTGTTTTCATTCATCAATAGATTAAATTTAGAATTATTTTATTCAATGTAACTTGGCTTTTAATTAATAATAAATACCCATGTGTTTTTTTATATTCACTTATTTTATAACTGATATTTTATTGTATTTACCTATTAAAAACATTTATAATTTTTATTTTCATCAGGTTTTTTTAAATAAAACAGGGTAGCAAGTGTTATTGACCATCCCAAATCTGTTATTTATGATCCGCTGTTATAACCATGATGTATGGCTCATACATTCTATGAGAAATCACTTCCAAGTGAACCAAGCTAAAATCAACCTTATTATTGGAGACATAAGGTTGATCGAGGATTATAAAATCTGTTTGTCTTTTACTATTGTTGAGCATATTAATGTTTTTGATAATCCGTAGGCGTATAATGGGTAATAATTCGTGTGATGAAATAACTTTATCATTGTTAATTAAAATTGTTTTTATTCATTAATTTCGAAATCGTGATCTTGAAGACAGAATATCGTGTATTCAATTGTTTTGATTAATGATTATAATATTTATGGTAATTTATTATTTTTAATTTATTTTATGATGTCTGTTGACCTCGAAAGTTCTGCAATATTAAAATGGGACATAAATACAAAAGTTTATCTGACGTCTTAATACAAAATCAGCAGTGATTAAAAGCAAAAGCTGTCCATTCAACACGAAAGTTTTGTAGGTACGTTTGTTGGTTCGTCCTTCTTTAACGCAGTAACAAAGCAACAGATCATCATGATTATTGCATAGAAATAGTTTGAGATGTAGAGAGTGACATAGCTTACGTAGTCTGGGTACCATTCGAAACCTGGGCAGAAGCTAGTTAATGATAATTACCGTCAGATTGAACGTCAGTACTGCTTTCCTAGTGAAGACCGCAGTAACTAGCATTTTTGTCAAAAAATAGTTTGATACGTATTCGGAATCGCCTAACAAAATAGAACATTCTGTTCTCAATCACGTATCAAAATGTTTGACATAGTTACTGCGTTCTTAACTAGGAGGGCAGTGTAGATGGCGGTATTAATATACCGATTTTTACCGTCTGTAAAAAATGTTTGTGGATCGTCAACATTTTTTTTACAATATGACTAACAGTTGCAATTAATGTTTATCAAATGTTAATGTGAACCAGAGATAAAGCAGTCGACGGAAAAACACCAAATTAATTTTATTTCCCCATTTGTTACCGTAGCCGCTACTTTTTACCGCCAATAAAATAATTAAGTTTTAAATTCTACCCGAAACAGGCGTCTCAATTATTGGGTGCAACTGACAACCACAGCTGTTCAAAGAATAGTCAACAGATGAAGCAGTCCAATGGAAAAATAAACTCGAGTTTGCGAGCCTAGTAAGATAATGGACTAAATTAGATCCTTTCCTCCGACGGCCTCCGTGGCGTGGTAGGCGATTGCTCGGCTGAGACGCAAAAGGTGCGGGTTCGATTACCGCTGTGGAAGAAAAGTTTGCATGTTCTGCAAATATTTATTCCGGGTCTGGGTGTTGTGGTACCATGGTACTCGTAGTTTCTGATACCCACGACACAGGGAATCCTAGTGTGGGCTCAGGACTATGCATGTGACTGAGTGGAGTGTCCCACTGAAATTCGACAGTTCGGGATTGTTCATAGATTAATAATATTTTCAGTCAAAAAGTGCCATACATTTTTGACAGAAATAAAACGTTGCTCTGGCAACATTTCAAATAATAATGTAAAAACCGGTATCCATTTGTAAAAATTTGCAACCGGGCACGAGACACATCAAACAAAACACGATTCATAATACATTTTTTTTTACAGCATAGCAATTTTAGCTTCTTAAAAACATGAAGTTGCCCTTTCTGCACACCAGACTACGCTATGGTGCAATATTTCAGCGCGCACGGTAGTACCGAAACACCTGCAAGCGGCGTTCGCGGCTGATTTATTGGACCGTTTGTCTCTCCCCCCCCCCTCTCCACCCCTCACCCCCCTATCCCTCCCCCGTACAAAGGCTGTCATGTTCTCCGCACTGTGAATATTAAAACTTCAACCTTTGTCATGTTTTTGCTGAGTAAATAAAATGTTTTGTTTGTTAGGTTTTTGTTTAAGTAATGTCATAAAAAGTTGACTAAATGAACTTGTATTTTTAATAACACAATGTGTTGATTTGAACAAAATTGGTTAAGAATAGTTGACTCTATCTTACAAGTAAATTTCACGATATATTTAATTTATTTGATTACATCAAAACATAACTTTGTAAACAAAATTGAAACAAAAATAACATCTCATTACTTACTCTACATATTAGCATAATAAAATGTTTGGCGCCCCTGAAAACTTACACAACACAACACATTCGAAAATGAACTCTATTTGTTTGTAAATAAAGTAGCTTTTTGAATGTTATATTTTATGTTTGATACATCTCCAGTGGCCCATAACTTGAGGTCGCGTGTTCCAGAGACGTATTATTTTTAAATTATTAACACGGTAATGGAATTATTCTGATATGCTAATGCAGCGAAGAACGGGCTTTGAACACGAGCAAGCCACAGAATAACATCAGTAGGTAAACTAACCCCCGAATACTCAAACCCGACTTAGAGTTGAGCACGTCTCAACTCACGGTTTATTGACAGTTTCTGATGAAAATCTGTCAAAAAATCGTCATTTGATACGTGCTCAACTCTGAGTCGCGTTTGAGTATTCGGGGTTAATTAATCAAACTTACAACAGCATACCTACTTAACTTTTATAAGGTTCTAAGGCCTTTTACCATCTTTAGTGATGATTTATACAGCGTCAGGAGATAACTTTGACCTTCATAAACGAGACGCTGTAGTGCCCGGGACGAATGAAGATGGACTTGCCCAGCACCTATTCCATCCTCTCAGCTTAGTCGGCCTTTTCCACAGGAAAGACATGATCAATACATGCGGAGCTGACCAAGCAACGGGTTTCCTCACGATGTTTTCCTTCACCGTTTGAGAGTACTGGTATAACGCACATAAATTTTTCGCACAGAAAAATCCATTGGTACACTACCGGATTTGAACCCACCACTTTAGGATTGGAAGGCAGGGTCACCAACTAGACCACCAGTGCTCTCTTAGTTTTTGAGGTTAGATTGTATCAAAATAATTATCTGTGTTTCACAGATCTCAAGTTACGTAATTTTCGTAGTTTCTATTCAATTATCAGGTATTTAGTTAAGTATCATCTTGTGAGGAAGGTCACGGATTCGTAGACAATGTTTAATCACACTAAAAATATAAACACCAAAGTTTCTTTATGCGTGTGCGTATATTTTTTGTTGTGTGTGTGTTCTGCCATACATCTGGTGGGTTAAAAAGACCACTTTATTTGATCTACTGCTGAATTGAATTGCATATTATACATTGCAATACATTTATGTACGTGTAAGATGTACGGAACCCTCCGTGTGCGAACTTGACTCGCACTTGAACAGTTTTATTTATTATTATTAACCTAACTAAAAGTTTAATTTGAAGCATACTAAAATGAAACTTTTAGTATGCTTCAAATTAAACTTTTAGTTATTTAACTTTTAGTTAGGTTAATAATAACAAATAAAACTAGTCAAGTGCGAGTCAATGTATTAGGTTTAAATATCTGCGTATATTAAGACCACAATTACCAAATTTTTGTTTTATACAGGTCATTTAAAAATATTAGATTAGTAGAGAATTTTCATCAAGATAAGAATAACAAGTACCTACTGAGTTGCCTCCACTATGCCGTTGCCGCGAGCGGATAGTTAATTGCAAGTTGCAATTTGTAAACTTCAGAGCTTGTGTTTTCACCTTTGAAGGGTAGGTTGGGGAAACTACCCGTTTATTTTAACACAACCTATTAAATTCAACCTATTTGGACAGTAATCTTCTCTGCTGGACTGGAAGTAAAGAAAAAGCTGTTATTGAGGATAGTATATGAGGATATTTAATCCTCATATACTTTCCGGTTTATTACTTTGCAGGATATAAAAAATAGGCCGAAAATAGAGCGTGATGGCGCTCATTAGGGGAGGCTTATGTCCAGCAGTGGCCTGCTATTAGGTTGATGATGATGACGATGGAAAAAACATATTAAAAATGATTGCCAAATAATTGAGTAGGTCAGGATCATTTACATAAACTAATCGAAATGGCACATAACAGCTATGTCACACAGATATTAATAAATAATGAAATAGAAACCAAGTCATAATAAAATTAGAAACCCCCGCCCACGTCAAACCAAAATTATGATGATTATGATTATTATGATCCAAAAACACATTAACAGCGAAAATAATTCACACTTGCTTAGTTAATTTGCATAATAAGCTAATAACCATTTGGGTTATTAGATTGATAAGATAAGAAGAGTTAAAAAAATATATTGAACCGCACACTGAAGCAGCAGTTTATCTCTTTATGAGCAACATCGTAAAATCGGATGATGACTTAGTACCTCAGAACTTTAAATAATTACTGTACAAAAATAAAAATAGGGAAAGTTTTATATTAATAGGGATTCTGCCCATCCAGTCTGATCCAGTCAGAGTTGAATCGCGTCATTGAAAGCGTGATTGTCAGTTTCGATACGTCTATCATGTCAGATTTCCCTATAAATTCGATTCAATCAATCAATGGAGATTATTGCTGGCATGGAACTCAACGGTTGGGAAAGTTTAAAGAATGCTTTCCAGCGATCCGTTCCGTGATTTTCAACACGTCTGCCGTGATTTTACCCTAGAGCAGCCCTCATCGGTTGTTTTCTTTAGCGCGTAGTGTTATTTCAAGGAAGTGAATTCCATTACTAAGTAAGATAATTCCTTTAATATTTTCAAGGTGTCATCAGGTTTAATTTCTTGGTATAATAGTCAAGGCAAGGAAGGAAAACATCGTAAGGTAACCCGCAGCTTAGTTAGCTCCGCACGTATTGACCATGTCTTTCCTGTGGATAAGGCCGACTAAGCTGATAGAATGATGCTGGGCAAGCCGGTTCCATCTATATTGGACCCGGGCACTATAGTGTCCCGTAGGCAAAAAAGTTGCCTCCTGACGCTGTATAAACCATCTCATAGAGATGCTTGCTTGCTTGCGGTTTATGGTGTAATTTAGGTTCTATTATAAAAAAATATTTTTGTGTATTTTGTTCTCTTTTTTTGTGCCTATAGGGGGGATTTTTAATGTTACAAGTGACAGGAGGGAAAATGAAAAACCTGTTTATTTTTATTTAATTAACTATAATAATGATATTTCTTTAAGATTCCACTGTTTTTTATTCAATTTAAGATGGGAATAGTGCATCTTCAGTGTGCGGTTTCTATGATTTATATCTGTGTAATTACTAGGTACCTAGTACTTCCTCTAATTAGCAAGATTTCAGAAATTATAGCTCAGATATCGTGTGTGTTATTACCTCTGGTTATTAGGTTACCTAATATTTACTAATAACATAGCTAATAGCATAACGATCTATAATAAAGTCTGTTTATCAGTTTGATTTTATGACACCTAGCATACTCGGCTTTGCTTGTGTTTTACTCGAGTAAAAGTATCCCATACTTACTAAGCACGAAAATATGGTTCCGGATTTCAGCCTTAGTCTAGCCGTAACGAATATAAGTCGGAACAAACATAGACAGGATATTAGTATAGGATATTAGATATTTTGTTAGTAGTTTTTTTACTTCTCCTCTGGACTGTGAGTACCTTAAGAAGAAAACATAAAATGCGTCCAGCTGCTTCTCTCCCCGAGCATGTCGTAAAAGTCGACTAAGGGATAGTATCCTCCAACATGATGAGATACAATTAGCAAGTATTCCCAAGGAGGGTTGACGTCAGGCAGGCGGCCGGTCATAAAACACCTTAGCCAAAACTCTTACAGTATGATCCTTGGATCAGGATCATGCTGTGCCGACCTCACATGGAGTGTGATAAGGGCATGATGATCAGTTTTTTTTTAATTTTTTTTTACTAGTGCACAATAGTAGCCTCTTTGAAGAGCATCTTAATCCTTACACCACACTGGTTCGAAAGAATTAGTGGCATGATAGTAATAGGTATTCTTATCTTGTGGTTGTCTGTCTTCGTAACTCCATCTAGTGTGCAATTCGGAACTATTTGTTTATTAATGTTTCTCGTTATTATTCAAAACGAAAACCTCTCTAAATTATTTTGAAAACTATTAAATATAGTAAACAGATGATAATTCTGAATTTAAATTCAAAGTTGTCATAAATGGTAATGATTAATTATGTATGTGCACAATCTAAAATGCAAATATTTATGCAACCGTGCAATTATAACGTGGGTTTTGCAACATTATATTTTTCCTCATTTTATTTAACTTTTTGTATGAGAAAAATAAGAAATAATTTAATTTGTTTACAGTAACTGTATGGTATCAGGGACTGATCAAAATAAGCAGACGATATAGCCAAGATCGTGGCGGCAAATGGATTGGCTAGCACAGGATCGTGTTGGATGGCACAAGAAAAGAGGGCAGATGATGATGATGGTTTTTTTTAGGTAATATATTGTGGTAACGAGATTTAAAATACCATCGCGTCTAGAATTTTAATGTATGTATATAATCACGCCTGTATCCCTATTGGGGTGGGCAGAGCTACAATCAGTCATGAGAAAACTTGCAGCCACTCCAGATTCAAAGTCCCAAGATGGATATGGTGAACCATGGTGACAGGTGATCAGCCCATCGCCTATATAGACAGTCCATCATGTTGGGGAGGATTGAAATTTGATCAAATATTAAATAACGAAATTGGACAAAGAGATTTGGTGTGTGGAAAACCAGCCTAAGATAAGTATCTCAATAATTCTCAGGAAAAGGTAAATAATTATAATTTTACGGTGACTATAAGTGCTAAATTATACATTGCTTGCTTTTTATTTTCTCGCTCGTAAAGCCGAGATAATTGTTTCGTAAATGGCAGTTAAGGAAACAAGGTGTATGGAGGATAATTATAGATTAAATTTGGGTTAGTCAAGGTACTTGAGTAAAATTCACAAGTACTTACCTTGACTAAAAAGACAATCACCAATACAAATAAAAACCAATGAACTACCTTGCAAATTCATCCGCTTATTTTTATTCGTACAAACTTCATCTACCCATTCACGCTACGTCCTCTGGTGGTTTAGTGGTAGCGGCCCCACCTTCGGATCCTATGGTCGTCGGTTCAAATCCAGCCGTGGTGCACTATACCAATACTCTCAAATTCATAAACATCGTAAGGAAACCAGAATGTCATAGAAACGTAGAAAGTTCGAAAAACGAAAGGAGTTTTAAATATTTTCACCACACTGGTTCGAAAGAACTAGATAATAAAATAATAAATAAATAAATATTTGTTGACATTTCACACAGCGCCATCTAGCTCCAAACTAAGCAAAGCTTGTACTATGGGAACAGATGATGGCTGATCGAATACTTATATTACGTTTTTTTGTAATAACATACTTTATAATACACATTAATAAAACACCCAGACTCGGAAAAAATATTTGTAGAACATACAAACATTTCTCTCGTAGCGGGAATCGAACGCGCGCCTCTTGCGTCACTGCCGAGCACTCGCCCGCCACGCCGTCGAGGTCGTCAAACATAAGACTCAAAAGTCCAGTGTTGTCTTGTTGTCTACTCTATGACTAAGCTACTTGGAATTCTTCCATTAAAATGCAAGTGGCAGTTATAATAAACTACAATTACGAATCGTAAAACCGTTCGCGCTGCTGCGTTTATGACGGTGGCTTGTTATCGCTGACATCTTGATTTATGAGCTGAACTAGCGATGGCCGCCGGCTGCGCACGCTTTCAAACCCTGGACATCATCTAACTTAGGATTAATAAATAAATAAATAACACCCAGCAGTCACATACATAGTCCTGACCCCACACTAGGATTCCCTGTGTCGTGGGTATCAGAAACTACAAGTACCATGGTACCACAACACGTAGACCTGGAAGAAATATTTGTAGTGCATGCAAACATTTCTTCCGCAGCGTGAATCGAACCCGCGCCTCTTGCGTCTCTGCCGAGCAATCGCCCGCCACGCAACCGAGGCCGTCAAACGGTTTTTAGACGGTTTTTGAGTTTCCCATATTTTGACGCCATGTATGATGTATGTCTGTTAATTTTCCTTCTACTTCTACTTTTCCTAATATTATAAACGCGAAGGTTTGTATGTAGCGATGTTTGTTACTCTTTCACGCCTAAACGGCTGAACGAATTTGAATGAAACTTGGGGTATACATAGTACATGTACTGAATTAACATATAGGCTGTTTTTTATCCGGGTACCACGCGAGCGAAGCCGCGGGCGACAGCTAGTATAGGTATATATGACGACTGATGACTACCGATTGACGACCAGATTGACGGATTGACAACCTCGGTGGCGTGGCGGGCGATTGCTTGACTGAGACGCGAGAGACGCGTGTTCGTTTCCCGCTACGGGAGAAATGGTTGTATGTTCTGCAAAAATGTTCTTCCGGGTCTGGGGTGTTGTAATATTACGTATAGATTTCATTTTCTTTTTGAATAAACACATTTTATAACCAAGAACAGTGCTCTACAATGATTTTGGTGGGAAAAATCCGCTATTCCACTCTCTCAATGCAACTCTTAAGGCATTTTGTAATACATAAGACTTTCTTAACGGACGCGTTTGAGATCCATTTGTAAATTATCACAACATCGTTAAATATTATTAGCATTTAATTTCGATAATTTGAATCCTTCTATAGTAATTGGTTAGCACGATATTATAATTTAACAAATAACAAAACTTTCGAAATCATTTTTGTGCAAAAGTCGTGGCTTTTAATAAAAATATGGAAGTTTTTGTATTCCTAAGAAAGGTTGACGTCAGGCAGGCGGCCGGTCATAAAACACCTTAGCCAAAACTCTTACAGCATGATCCAAGGAACATGCTGTACCGACCCCACATAGAGTGGGATAAGGGCAGGAAGATGATGATGATGATGTAAGTTACTGTGCTAGCCCCTGATGGGTGACATTAGTTGAAGAAAGCCAATTCAGAATTTCGTCGCCCATGTATGTATGTATGTATGTTCGTATGAGCTAGTGGCCAACTCTAGTGACGGAGTTTTTAAGCCGCCTAAAGGCCTCCGTCATGGATTAACGACTTAAAAGCCGGGACCGACTGTTTAACGTGCCCTCCGAAGCACGGAAGCGCCCAGTAGTGGGTAATGTTTAGCTGATGACGATGATGATAAAGTAACTGTAGCATAACGGATGCATTCAGTAAATGATACGTATTGATTTATGGTTTATGCTAATTGGGTGTCGTATAAGTAATTTGTATGGCTTCTGTGAACGGCATTCGAACAGGTGTTACATTGAACGGTAAAAAAATATATAAATTGTAGCGGCATTGCTAATAAGGATCGTAAAACAATGTATAATGATAATGGCGTCTGTTTTAATTTGCTACATAGCATGAATAATATTAAGATCAAATTGCATATTTTTTACCAGGCGTAAAAACAGTAGGTATATTATTGACGACCTCGATGGCGAGGCGGGCGAGTGCTCGGCTGAGGCGCAAGAGGTGCGGCTTCGATTCCCGCTTCGGGAGAAATGTTTGTATGTTCTGCAAATATTTCTTCCGGGTCTGGGTATTGTAGTATTATAAGTAGGTATGTATTTACAAAAACAAAGCATATAAGTATTCTAACAGCCATCTGGTGCCCAAACTACAAGCTTTGCTTAGTTTGGGGCTAGATGGCGCTGTTTCAAATATGCTATCATCATCATCATTTTGGTTCTACGCCAACCAAGTGGATTCACGATCCCACAATCTTTACAATTCCCTCTAGGTTCTATAATATCACTGAATTAGTAAAAAAAATAAATTTTAATCAAAGGATGGAACACAATAAAGATTTTACGATATTTAATATTAAATAGCAAAATTAAAACATACCGACATTACTTTACCCGCTAATTGACAATTATATTTTATTATTTATTTTATCGATATATTTTGTTTCCACGATTGGAGGTTTTTAGTGTTGTGCAATAACTTTATCGATAAAACAGCCGTATCCGCAAATTACCGCTTCTGCAGTTTCCCGCATGTCTCATGCTTGTCGGAGAAGCGCTACTGCTTTTTGCCACTTCACGTTTATGCGATTGTAAATCAGAGAGAGAGGCTATAAGAAGCCACAGTTTTATTGTTTTATGTCGGAAACTTTCTGTGGATTCATAATGAGTCTTAATTCTTTAAGATTTATTGGTTTTGGTTTAATAACTTTACTGGATTGTGAAAGGAGATTGCAGAAGCGTTTTAGGAGAGACTGGTTCTTCTACCAACAGTTGTAAGGCTGTTTATACATGGATAGCACTTCAACAAAATCATTTTATTAATATCGTGATGAATAAACCATTAAAGTGCGGAGCGAACAGGGTCTGGGTGTTGTAATATTTATCATAAGTATGTATTTACAAAAAAAAAAGTATATAAGTATTCTATCAACCATCTGGTTCCCATAGTACAAGCCTTGCTTAATTTGGGGCTAGATGGTGCTGTGTGATAATGTCCTCAAATATTTAAATATTTAAATTTAAATAGGATTTAACTGTTGATTAGTATTACGTTAAAAGCGTATCTTTTAACTTTTAACTTACTTATATCTCTTAAAAAGCGCTCGTGGCGTAGCTTGCTTTAGACGTTCTTGTTTGATCGTTGAAGTTATGCAATGTTGCGCGCGGTCACAATTGGAATGGGTGACCGCAAGTGGCATTATGAGCTGAACTCTTTCGTGCTTCGAAGGACACGTTAAATTGTCGGTCCCGGCTTTAAGTCGTGACAATAGCCTTTAGGCGGCCTAAAAACTCCGTCACAAGAGTTGGCCACTAGCTCATACGAACTTATTTACAAGATTTTAATCTTTTCAAAAATACGTAAGAGCTTGGTACAAACAAGAGTCGCAAAACAGGCTAGTGCAGTGTGACACAAACAAGTTAAATAACACACGAGTTTTATCTAGACAGAGCTGCTAATTACAAATGATAAAGATAAAGATAAAGATAAAGATAATTTATTTGCAAAACATGTGTAGGTACAAAAGATGGCAACATTATTTATGGTAGGTGTGACTCAACATGCTTTACCTGAGTCGGTGTGCAAATTGAGGAATTGGCTAAAACCGTAAACATGAAAATGAAAATGAAAATCGCTTCCCGCCGGCCCGCCACGATAAACCAGCGTCGTTCTACAGATAATCTATGCTCACAACATATCTTAATTACACCCCACAGCCGCCGACTGCATTTTCAAGAAATACATTTTTAATTAAGCCCTCCATCCTTATCCATCCGATTACATGACAAATGCATCGTGCACCCACCTTCGGCTCAATTTAGATAAAATTATTTATCGACTCGATATCCACTTGTAAATCAAATCACTACACTATATTAATCGCCGCTTTTTAATCTACGACTGATCCATCTTAATCATTAGAATGGGCAGTTAAATGTCGTTTTAACCGTCGGTAATGATACGATTAAGCTTTAAAGAAAATCACCTAAATCATTGTTAAAAATAATGGCCGAACAAAAAGAGCAATTAGTGTTGTGCCAGCGTCGATAGTTTAGCGGATGTCGATAGCATTCCGCGCAGCACGACGTGACTGCACACTGAAATGTGACCGCAGACTTGCAGCGTTCCAATTACAAGGAAATAAGCTTTATGCTCGAGGGGAAAGGGTTAGACGGCTTCAAAGAGCATTTTTGTCGGCGTGCGGAGACGTGAGTTCGATTAAAAAATGTGATTTGTGGCTGCCGCTCTGCACGTGTTTTATTTTGCGAGTTGTACGTGACGGGCGCGTCAAAAGACTGCGGTAAAAAAGACGCCGAGAGAAGTTAGAACGCAATTTTGAAATGATTCGGAACGTTGAAAATTTTTATGTTAAAAGTTTTTGAATTGCAAAGTGATTCGCTCCGTTGGCCGCATACAAAACAAGCGGGTTTACACAGAGTGGGTTTTCAGTTAATTACTTTTTGACGATAATTTACACGAGTCGACGTGGCGAAACAAAACAGTTTAGCTTCAAAGAACAAGTAAAACCTCTTTGGTAAGTGCGATTGTCAGTCTGCGTGCGTCTAGTGGGCCATCATTCACACCTGTCAGTTTTCCCCTTTGAGCTCAGACAGGCGGAGACGGGTCGGAACGACTAGTCGACGGCGATTTGTATGGCGCGAGTAAATCACTTTTGAAGTAATTTATGTCTGAGCGCTGCTAGTGATGTGCTTTTGAGGTTGCGGTAATCGATGGACGTATTTTACGATGTTTTGAATCTCAACAATATTTTTGGCTCTATAATTGACGTTCACCATTTCATCTATAATTTTGTGAATGAAATAATTTTATTATTAATAAAATTTTAATAAATTAATACTTACCTAAACTGTACCTACGCATTAAAGGATACCGTAAACTTTTGTATAATTGATTTTAATACATTTCTTACCTGTATCTTTGAGTGACATTAAAACTGAAGTAAATACGGAAGTACTCTAAATTACGTCAAAAATGAAACCCCAGATAAAGCATGTTCTACACTATCGTGAACTGTCATCGTCGCGTCAACGCTCCGGTCAAAAAGAGCACAATCAACGTCTATTTATCACTGAGTGACAGTTCTGGACGTAATGACAGTCTCTTTGAAGTGTCAAGGCGGCTGTAAATGGATGAGCTCAAACGGTTTCCTGCTATTGATGGTATACATCTTACGGAATGATTTATCTGTAACTGGCTACTGCTCGCCATTTTACTTGCATATCTAATGATCTCAGGAATCTCTTTTCTTCTTTCATATATGAAATGGTTTGTCCTGTGATATTTCACATAGGGACTTATAAACTAACTAGAATCCTACGATATTATAAATGTGAAAGTTTGTGTGGATGTTTGTATGTTTGTGCCTTAATCACTCTGAAAATAAATTACGTTAAAAAGTGAGAATTATAAATTCTAATTCTTATATTTGCAGAACATGCAAACATTTCTTATGCTGCGAGAATCGAACCCACGCCTCTTGTGTCTTAGCTGAGCACTCACCTTCCACGCCACCGAGGTCGTCGTTCTGTACACTGTGTCAGCTAAACTTTTTTTTCTATTTTAATAAATACGCTCCCCAACTTAATCCACATTGGATTTTTTTTTCATACTAATTTAATTTTCCTGCTGCGTCCCCTAGGAGCTGAATTTCAAGAATTATTTTCTAAGTGCAACCCTACATAATGGCGTAGGATTGCACTTATAGAGGAATTCTAAAAACCCTTTAAGTTTCATGATTATGGAACTTATGGTTTAAGCTGTGTTTTGATTGTCAATCAGTCAGCCAGTAACGTAAAAGTTTTATACATTTAAATTACACAAAAAAAGTAATTCAAGAAAAAAAAATATTTTTATGCCCCTAAAATAATAAAACTATAAATAACAGATAATAGGCTACTGTACTAAAACATTCTCTAAACGTAATAAATACACGTTAATCATTTCAACCCCTCGCGTCACGGGGTGATAAAAACCTACCCTCAAAATGATATATGAAATGAATATTAATGTAATTGGACGGGGGGAAATGATTCGGGTTGATTTATGGCAACTATTTTTGCATGCGTAAAATAATTGGTTGGAATGACGATAAAAAATAATCTATTCATGTTTTTTGGCAACCAATTATTTTTGGTTGTAAATAATAATTATTGGCAGATAAGCACTTGTTGAAACCAATTTCAAAAAATAGGTATATCATTTCAATTGGACTTTTTGAAGCAGTATTTACCAATAAAATTATAATAACAGGATTCCCTGTGTCGTGATCAGAAACTACAAGTACAATGGTACCACAACACCCAGACCCGGAAGAAATATTTACAGAACATTCTCTTTCACGCTTGGTCGCGTTACGAACAGGAGTTAATTCAACAAATTTTCATACTTTTTCGAAAATTTTGTTAGTTTAGATTTTCTTTTAGATTATTTTGACTATTGGCCGTAAAAGTTCGGTTAAAACTAGATTCAGCTAGTTTTAAAAGTTGCATAAAAATATGTTAGTCCAGTTTTACTACTCGCTAGTTCACTATAATTGTTACGAATTGTAATCTCATATTCAATTTTAATTATTAGGTACTAGCTGCCGCCCGCGGCTTCGCTCGCGTGGTACCCGGATAAAAAATAGCCTATATGTTAATCCAGTACATGTTTTATGTATATTCCGAGTTTCGTTTAGATCCGTTCAGCTGTTTAGGCGTGATTGAGGCACAAACATCCAAACATCGTTACAAACTTTCGTACTAGATGGCAGCACCGGTAAAATTAGTACGCGCTATCGTTGCGTTTTGAGCTTTACGCCGGTAATTTCAAGCAAACTAAGACTTCTCAAATTTATAATATAAGTAAGATGTCTCTTATGGCGCCGTTTATGGCATTTGAAGTTAACCGACTTGAACGGAAAAGGCAAAAGTAAAATGAACAAAAGTCAGGGTTATGTAAAAGCGTTAAAAAAAGAGGTTACTGTTTATAAGTGAAATATTTAAACGTCTATTACGTCACTTAGACGGCCTCGGTGGCGCGGCGGGCGAGTGTTCAGCTGAGACGCAAGAGGTGTGGGTTCGATTCCCGTTGCGGAAGAAAAGTTTGAATGTTCTGCGAATATTTCTTCCGGGTCTGGGTGTTGTGGTACCATGGTACTTGTAGTTTCTGATACCCACGACACAGGAAATCCTAGTGTGGGGTCAGGACTATGTATGTGACTGTTGGGTGTTATTTATTATTAGTCAAAACAGCGACAAATTATTACACAACATTTTTACTATGCAAAAGTAGCGGCAGTTCGATTCTTACAAGAACAGCCCTAGTAAATCTAATTAGCCAACATTCCCCCAAATTCTTATCGTCACTCATAAAATTGTAGGCATCCATTGTTTTATTAGTAGCTACTGCATTAAACGTGTTAATGACGTCACTTTAATTTCTTATTTACCCGCTTTTTACAACAAAACTACGCAACGTTCCGTTTTTATGAGCGGCTTTGTAGGTTACCCGTGTTCTTCTAATTTTATATAATTTTATAGTCAGATGTTGTTCTAATTAGGTGTTTTTAAATTGAAATAGTGCTTTTTGTAAATAATTGCCTCTTTCGATAGAAAATGTACTTCAAAATTATAATAATTATACAAAGAGATTTATTTATTCATTTTTATTTTTTAACCTAATAGGTTTGCGTTTGAGTACACTCTACCTGATGTTAAGTAACAGTGTCGTCTAAGATGAAGCACGCTTACTTTGAAGAAACCTATTGATTCTCGATTTAAAGACACCCATTTTATACTCTTCAGGAAATACAGACCCCGGCAGGGAGTTCAACATTTTTGCAGTGCGTATAAAAAATGAGGACTCAAAGCGCCTAGTACAAACATTTGGAATGGAATGTACAGATGGCGCCAGGTATCTGGAAGTCCAATGGAAGAAGGGAGACGGCGGAACTAAATTGTACAGTTCCGGAGCACACTCTCCGAAATGAATCCGATAAGAGACCGATAAACTGGCGACTCTACGGCGATGCTCAAGGCTTGAGTAATAATGTCAAAAGAACGTCAAAAAAGAGCTGAAATAAGGAGTATTTTTAATGTTCCTACTTATTGTGACAACTCTAGAAAGAGCCAAAAGTAATCGAGGAAAAACAAATTACCTAATTCTATTTTGGAATTGGTTTTTTCTAATGTCTAGATACTTTTTACTGGTACCTAACTAACTTTCATTTCCTTTCAGTGCTCTCCAGCCCATGACAAATCTTTGAAAAAAAAAAATCTAACCGTTTTGCTCCGTTGCTGCTTGAAAGAAAGACAAACAAACAAACTCACAAAATACTTTCCCTATTTGTATCATCAGTAGGGGTTAAGAATGTAATACATTGTAAGTTCTTTTTACAAAAGACTTGCCCAACCATTGGGAAAGTACTTAGTAACAGTTCATTGAGTCATCGACAATAAAATTGACATTCGCGCCGCCATTATTGTCACAGCACTCAGCTGTCACACTTGTCAAACCTGTCAACGTCATTGACAATTATTTGTGTGTTTTGTCACGCGCCGGACGGCCACTTGTCGCTTTCATACGTTGCTCAATGTAACGGTGTCACTGTTGATATTCGTATTTCAATTGTCCTATTGTTGTGATGTCAGTTACTTACCTACTTTCCTTTTAGGGTTCCGTACCCGTAGTTTGCCAACAGAACCCTAATACTAAGCCTCCGCTGTCCGTCATTTCGTTTGACGTTTCGAGTCGAAATTTTTAGAGTACATTTCTATTGCCACTGTAACAACTATGAATAAAAATAAATTAAAGGGGGGGACCATACAATAAAAAACGGTCGTACAGGGAAAAGCGGAGGGAACCAGACCGCGGCGGGTCACATATGCACTGGACTGAGCAAGTAAAATCCGCATTAGGAAGCAGAGTATCTGACTGTGCCAGACAGTCTGCTAACAGGGAGAGATGGCGGGAGATCGTTCGGAGAGCTGTGTCCACCTCCACCACCAACGTGGGTGCCTCGACGTGACCACGACCGCTCTGCCAAGAGCGAAACGACAGAGAAGAAGAAGATACAATAAAATATCTAAGGTACGGAACCTTTCGTGTGCGAATTCGACTCCCACTTGACCGTTTTTATTTTTACCTACATTTTAAAATAAGTTTACAGTTTTTACCGCTACCAAAGAGGTAAAAGTAAATAAATTACCAAATCAAAGTTTCATAAAAGAAGTTTGTTATAAAAAGGCATTGAATTTGTAGTAGCAATATTTATACAGATTCAGAAAGTAAATATTTTAGTCTGGTCTATACAAAAATACAAACACGTCGATATTATTATAAAAATGACCATTCAGTCACAGCACGACGAACTTTTTTTACATAAAAGAGGACTATTTTTGTCCTTGGTTCCTCCTGTTATGTACCTGCTTTAAAAATTTATACAGACATCATAATAACCATTAATAATGTCTAATAATGTCTTTATACATGTAAAAAGTCACCACGACCTAGTAATTTGGTCCAAAGTATGGTATTAACCTGATATTCAACATTGCGTGTGTAAAGCTGGTTTCATTATTATTTTGTTTATTAAAATATCCTCCTCGGGGCACATAATTATGTACGTAATTATCATCTGATTGTATCAACTCCACCTTTATGTATTTTGAATGTTAGTTTGGTTAGTTTTTATATAAAAAAACTACTTTAGACGTACTATATTCTAAGTATTATATAAATTCAATTTAGATGTAGTATCTGTTTATAAAACAAACTTTGTTTTCAAAGTATCTAAGAACAAATAATAATTTTATTATTAGTTTAATTTTTCAGATATTTATTTACCTGTTGTTTAAAGAGAAAAGGTAAAATTTGTTAAGTTAATAAAATTTTGCAATTATAGTAGGTACTGATAATGCATTTTATTTATAAAATGTTAATCTAACACTTTAAACATAATGTTTAACGTTAAAGATTTTTTAGACTTGTTCAAATGACAGAAGGTAAAATTTGTTAAAATGAATAAAATCATTTCACAATCACTAGCTGCATGTATTCTTTTTTAAATAGTTATCTAGCACTATACACATTTTCTAGTTAAGTACAAAAACTATGTAATTTAGCCGCCGCAGGTAGGGTTACCAGATAAAATATTTAAAAGTCCTGAGAAAAAGCTTGATTTCCATTGAAAAATCCTGAGATTTAGTGGAATTTTTCGAATTCTCGCGAAAACGACGCGTGGGCTGCAATGCAATAGGCAGATCATTATCATTCAATTATAATATCATTAAAAATCCTTCATAGATTGATAATCTTGATTGATTTGAGATAGCGATACGTCGCGCATTCGGTTGTTGGGCCTGTTATCTCCATTTTATTGAAAATTCCAAAAATGAGATCCAAAAATCCTGAGATTTCCCGAGATTTCCAAAATCCGGCCGCAATCCTGAGAAGAGCCTACAAATCCTGAGATCTCAGGACAAATCCTGAGATATGGTTACCCTAGCCGCAGGTGTCATAAACTTGATATACAGCGGCTGTATAATTAATAAACGACACACGGCTAATAATGTTAAGTTGATGGCGTAAAATTAAGGGCAATTCGTTTTATTAGCCTGTGGTAATGACTACTTGTTTTACTGCTTCTAGCTACCTTGTTTTCTTATTACCACGCTTTGAATATGTAGTCTTAGGATTTTACATAAAGCGATAAGAAAGTGTGTTGTGTAGACTGTATTTTTAACATCCGACGAAAAAGAGAATTATATAAACGGTAAGAAACTTACAACTAATGCAGATATGATTTACAAAATACAAAAGAAACAATCGGGCTATCTAAAGGCCGTTGCAAACGGTGTATAGATAGCTCACCTGATCCAGCTCATCAGACGGTGGAAGCGTGCTCATGAAGTTGGCCGCATTGCCACGGCTGAATGGCAATGAGAAAGAAAAAAACGAGGGGTTTTACATGTTTGTATCTGTGTGTCTGTTTGTGGCAATGCTCCTGAACGCATTTTTCTATTTGAATGCTAATGTGATCGAAATAGTTCTTAGCTATAATAAAATTTATGAAGCGTTCAGGCGTTTAAAAATCATCAGCTGATTTTCTACTTGACAAAAGGATCTTACCAATTTTCATAAGTCCGATAGATTTGAAACTTGGTGCACTGTTCGGGAGTTATTTAAATTTTTAATATACATACGTACATTATCACGCCCGTTTCCATGACAAGGTGGGCAGAGCCACAAGTCATCATAAGAAAACTTGCAGCCACTCCCGATTCATAGTCCCAAGATGGATATGGTGAACCATGGTGATAGGTGATCAGTCCATCATCCCATACAGACAGTCCATCACGTTAGAGAGAGTACTATCCCTTAGTCGACGAGCTCGGGGAGAGAAGCAGCTAGACGCATTCTGTTTTCTTTACCCCCATTACAGCTGAGAAAATTATATAAATTAAAAGGTTATTTATAATATTTTACTTTATTACTTTCTATTTATAAATTGTAATGAGTTTCATTTGAGCGATTGGTCGTCTCAGACAGGTGGCTTCCCGAGATAATTACACTGTCAAATAAACGATATACAATTAATTTCGAGATCGCTATCGCTAGCGCCAACCCTTTTGCGGTTTGTTCACTTGTTTAATGACATCTATTAATATTTTAATTCCTGTCCATAATTATATTGTTCAGGCAAAAGTATGCAAATTATTTTTGTTTTTAATATTGACTTTTATTTTACAGAGACCGGCTGTGGATGATGATGACGATGATCTATATATCTAGTTCTATCGAACCAGTGTGGTGAAAGGATTTAAACTGCCCCTCATAGGCTCCTTTCGTGTGCTTGAATCATGCCGGTTTCCTCATGATGTTTTCCTAAACCATTTGTCAGTACGGATATAGCGCACATAAATTTTTCGGATAGAAAAACCCATTGTTGCATGATTGGACCCACAACCTTAAGACCTTTTCCACCTAGACCACCAGTGCTCTGATGATGATGATGATGATTGGTTTTTATGCAATACTTTTGTGGAACGCGTCGCGACAGTACCATAATAGGAAGTTCCAAGTTTCATGCTTATGCTTATAGAATAATAATAAAATAAGCAAATGTTGAAACCAAACTACATTAATTAATAAGGTGACCTAATACACCTTTTCAATCGTGAATATGTTTAATACGTTTACGTAAAATCTTTGAAAAACAAACTGAAGTAATAAAATGCAGATTCAAGCAAAATTACCATACACACCTATTTTAGAAAACAGAAAACGACACAAAATAGATATGAATCATTAAATAAGTTTTAAGAAATCACTTAATTTAAATAGTAATATGTGACTAACAGATTTGTTTATTACACTATTAAAGTAAGTTATTCAAAAATCAAGCCACATTGTTTTAATATAACAATACATTTAATTATTATAATCTGACTAATTTTAATATAAAATTAATTTAAATACCTGTTTAATAGACATAGATTTATTAGTCTTTGTTATTTACATAAAATATACGATTAAGTCGTGTTATATCCATATAAATTGAAGAATTTAATTCAAATAAAGGTAAGTCTGGAAGGTAGGGTTAACTTCTATAGTTATTATTATAAAACCAGCATAATTTCATGCAAAGAAATATGCTTATTGAATTTTAAGTACCGCGAAGCTATTGACTCAGCGTGAAACATGTTGTTTTGAATATCTGCGTTCTGTCGGAAGAATTTAATGATCGACCCGCTAGCAATTCAATGAATGTGCATCCACATCTGATTAAACCATTATTTTGTTTAAAAATATTTTGTTTCCCACTTAATTGAATGTAAAAAATTTCAATAAATATTGGTATTTTATTATGCAGCATGTTTTTTAGATATTATAAAAAAACTCTGAATAATAAATATTACGTAGATAGATTTACATATTTATTTTATTTATTTAGATTGTTGGGTACTAAGAAGATATACATAACACAAATTAATAATTATGTTTATTTGCTAAATGAAAACACTTAAATAAATAATGTACTTAATTTCCTAAAAATGTTTCCGTCAGCTGTAAACATCATAAGGTGACAGTTACGACAGCATGACATTCTGACGGTGACAGCGGGTGACACCGTGTCCTAGGACAAAGCAGGTCGCACGTCAGCGCTACAATGTCGTATGATGACAGCTCAGTGTGGACATCGAGGGGGTAGACGTATCATGGCTATAATGGTGGAGTGAGGTGGCAGGTGTACGAGTATGTCATAGTGACATTTCAAATTTATCCATTGTGATAATTTTAATAACTAATTGACTTTCGAAAAGAATTATATTAAACAAACATACGAGTATATGCAATCATGCCTTTTTCCCATAGAGGTAAGTAGATCATGGGTTTCTACTTGCTACGGATTTAAATAAAATAATCTTAAAAACAGGACACATATTTCTTATTTTTATGATATTTTTACATTAACTGTACCTGCACGATACGTAATTATTATAGCATAGCTTATAGCATTTATTAAATAGGCTAGTTATATTATGTTTGTTTAATAATTTTGAAAAAAAGGTTCGGCTAACTTTGAATTTATTTTACAAAAAGTTATTCAAACTTATGAACACACCTTGCTGCTTATAACTAACAGTGTATATTTATAGCGTGTATTTCTCACAAATAAATTTCTTCTAATAACTGCATAAATTTGTCGATAAAACAGTCCTTGTATCCGGCAGACTCACGCCATCCGACTGTCAATTTCCATGAAACTACTTCTGGCTTTGATACACTGAAACTATTTTGTTTAATCTGACTGAATTTATCGGAATTGAAGAAAATTTGTTGATTTTTTTATGAGCTGAGGATTCATAAATGAGTTTATGAATCATTATACATACAACGGATGTTGATTTAGAATGTTGATTAGAGTGTGGATTTTACTTCTCTGGACTGGGAGTAAAGAAAAAATATAGAATGCGTCCAGCAGCTTCTCTCCCCGAGCATGTCGTAAAAATCGTCTAAGAGGCGACGGGCTGATCACTTGTTACCATGGTTCACCATATCCATCTTGGGTCTTTAAATCAGGAGTGGCTGCAAGTTTTCTTATGATTACTAGTGGCTCTGTCCCATTAGGGATACAAGCGTGATAATAATGTATGTAGGTATGTTGATTTTAGAATTCGTGTTATTTTGGATTCATTTAGGTTTTTTCTAACATATATTACCCATGGTATTGCAAATCGCAGGATTTGGTTTTAAAGGGTTAATTTTGCAAATAACAGTTTGTATCTTTCAGTGCTTTGTCTTTGATACATCACTTAACCTTTTTAAACTATTATGGTTGTAAACTTCCGCGATCATGGCGCATGCAACTATGCCGAAATATCGGGAAACTCAAAAAACGTCGAATCCTGGTAAAAATCCCTTTCTAAGTGTTAATAATGTCACTAAACCTATAAGAAAATAAAAATAAAACACACAGTAGATAATATCTATATAATAATGGGAATGAATGTATAGAATCTGAATGAGCACCTTATCCGAATTGAAAACTGTTAGAAAATGAAATTTTTCAATCTAATCCAAACGTATCGCAAGCTTCCGACCCCCAGCAATACGTCAAACAAATAAACAAACTCAATATTTCTTGCACGTCACAAATGATTATCACCGAAGCCTTATAACAAGGGGATGCAATCGTATTACACTTGACAGTTATCCCAGATTCCTCTTATGGGAATACTACCCTGGTTCAAACAAGGGCAGCTCTAAGAAACATTATATTTGATGTTGTTTTAGAGAAAATAATGGACATTGGCAACTCATATTTGAATTTATTAGAATACCATTTGGAATAAATAATGAACCAAGTGTTGAGTATTATCAATTCCCAATTTGATTGGTTTAGTTATTACTACTGTCGTTTTACTAGTTCTTTCGAATCAATGTGGTGAAAGGATTTGAATCACGCCTTAAAGGCTCTGTTCGTGCTCTTGACATGTTTTCGAACTTTTTAGGTTCTACGACAATTGTTTCAGCTAAAATGTCGTGATGAATTACAAAAGCTGTCGTATTTTTTAATATAAGAAGTAATATTTAACCTCGTCAGACATAATAGTTCATCCACTTCCATTATTTGTGTAATCTTCACCTTGACATAGACATTTTTGATTAACGACTACGGGGTCGTCCATTGTTCCTTTGAAATACCGGCAATCATTTATCAAGCTTACTGTACCGATCTGGAAATTAACGCCTTGGCTCAATTTAGGAACTTTTGCGACCTCTGGCTTAGGGGAAAGATTTTGGATTAGAAAGCTTTGTGACAGATTATGTGGGAGAGAAAGGAAGGTCAGAAAGTAAACCGTTTGACGTAGAAGGAAGATTTTTTTATTAAAAGAAGCTTAGTAAAAGAATGGCCGATGGATATATTTGGACTTTAGAGCAAGTTTAGCTATATTGCTGTTTTTTCTCTTACTCTATCTAAATTCTAGGATCTAATTGACTGGCAAGGTAGAAAAATATTTGTTTGTGAAAAAATCATACTCTTTCTCGCTCTTCATTTATTTCTTGCCGAACAACTAAAGTTACTAGCGACGGCGAACGAAATTTACGCGAACACTGATTTTGACGTATCGCTTTATAGGGCGCTGTGAAAAATGATTTCCGCTGCCGCAGAGTAAAGCCGAAAAGATATCGTGCTTTTGACAGCAGTCAACTCTTTTAGTGATTGTTTGAAATTCTTTTGTAAAAGATTTTTAGAATCTTAAAATGAATTACTATCGATATAGCGAAATGAGACTTAATAGGATTTGGTAGTAATTAATTGTATTTTTATCTTAATTCAAGGACACAATCGTTTTCAAAACAACTTTTAATCATTCTGAAATTAATTAAAAGCTAGATAGAATTAGAATCGACACAATAATCCCACATCCATCAACATTTATCTTACCGAAAATCAAACAATAGCTGCCGCTATCATCATAATCAACCCGCAATGACACAGCCGAACTCACCCTAAACTATTTACATTACTTCTCGAAATTAACCAAACAATATTAATCATACTCCCCAGTCAAAGCATCCGAAAGCTGAGCACACGATAATGATATATGTGTTATTTGATGATAAACAATCGAGGTCATTTATTATCTGTCCGTTATTTGACAGGCGGTAGGCAGATGTCATTTGTCATTTTCCTGGATCCGTGGGTCCCTTCGTTACGCCTTCGACTTAGCTTCTAACAGATGTATCTCAACCCTCTAGTTATTTTCAACCTTAACGCAAAGAACGAGAGCTGATTTTTGATTGGAAAGAATTCAATCTTGATTGTTTTCAGCATGAACGATTATGATAGATGAAAGAGTTAGCGCACCCACAAAGCCGTCAAGATGTAATCTCAGCTTGAACTTTACAGCGATGACAATAAGGTCGATGTTGGTATTGATGTTGGAAGTACAGACGAGGCGAAACGTGTTATTGAAGACGAAACAGTAATGGATGGGGATGGAGAGTGCGTGAACGCTGTCCAAGATGTATTGTTATCGGCTTGTTTATCTCTATACGAAGATCGTTTCTGTAAATAATTACCTTTTAAAAAGCATACCCTCTCAGCTACCGGTAATATATTCGTTGTATCGGACATCTTACAAAGCGCCATTAAAATAAATAAAAATATTTTATAGCTTTGGAAACCTGATAGTAAAGTGTTTATTGTGATGGGGAGATTCTCGAATAAACATTGACTTACTGAAATACTATCGGGGATAAAGAAAACATTGCGTATTGAACACCATTTTGCCTCAATACAAATAAATGAATGAGTTTACGTAAACAAGGGTATGGGTAAAGTAAAATACACAAGCTTAATTCAAAGCGCTTTGCAGAACATAGATGCCACTGTAAATTTCCTAAATTAATTGTTATGACTCAACGAAACTGCATGTTGTCCATTGGTCATGAACAACACAAGCAGTATTTTTATATTTCCAAGAAAAGTCGGGAACAACTGGTCATTAGTATCCGAATCATTTGGGATCGTTTAATTTGTTGTTGAGAACATTTTGTCGGTTTTATGGCCTCGTCCCACGCTTCTGGACAATTAGCTCTCGAAATAAAAAGATGGCGTAAAAAGTTTTGACATGATGGCAGTTGAGGAGATTCAGTGGGTAATAAAATTTCCTTTTTGATATAATGTGATAAACGTTGAAAGTCGGAAGCCCCAAAACAACGGTGGTAAAAAATATTGTTGATAATGAGCTTGAAAAACTTACTTCACCAATGGTCAAAGGAAGATTGATCAATTTCTGCTACAAATATAAGTGGAATTCGTATAAATTACAGGTAAATTATCATTAACACAAGTTGAAAAAGCATGTCTTAGGTACTGTAGTACCATTTAATAGAATATTATAATTTCAAATGGTGATGAGGCAGCTCAGAATAAACGACTTATTTTTGTCAATTTATCAAAAAGTTTGACAAAACTACATTTACTGATAAACCGAAGCGTTCGTGGCGTAGCTTGCTTAGACGTTCTTGATTGATCGTTAAAGTTAAGCAACGATGTGCGCGGTCACAATTACGATGGGTGACCGTGGCATTACGAGCTGAGCGCTTCCGAGCTTCGGAGGGCACGTTAAACAGTCGGTCCCGGCTTTTAAGTCGTTAAGCCATGATGGAGGCCTTTAGGCGGCCTAAAAACTCTGTCACTAGAGTTGGCCACTAGCTCATACGAACATACATACTGATAAACTCTTTAAAAATCTACCTACAAGCTTTACCTTAAAGCTAAAATAAAAACATTTATAATGCAAAATGCGTGTTCAGTGTTGTGGGATGTTGGTCGTAAAGGTGAATGTTTGGTCCCACGGATGTCACGACAAAACGGAAGTGACTACTAAATCAAATGTTTAATTTCCACACAAACAACACATGCATTGTATCCAACCCTTTGAAAGGATATTCGTACATGTTGCGGGATGTGAAAAATGTAGAGGTATTACAAACTGTCTGAATAAGTTAGTAACTGCATGCGATTATGTAAGTACACAGAAACAAAAGCTTATTTACATGCTAATTTGAGACTTCTACCTATGCCCGGTTTCAATATTTTACTAATGGAATCCGCGCCGTTATTACTATAGGAACGTTTTTATCTGTAAAAAGCGCCTTAATTTTTTTGACAGAGAAGCAAGTCTGCTATGGTAATAAACGATCCGTCCGTTTGTAGAATATTGGAGCTGGGGATTTGTTCTTGTTTTACATATAATTTCAGCTAGAGAGCATTGGTGGTCTAGTGGTAGACGGCCACTTTCAGATTTTGGGTTCAAATCTGGTCTTGCAGCATGCCTTTTCTGTTCGCTATGTGCCTTATACCAGAACTCTCAAACGGTGTAAGAAAACATCGTGAGTAGTACAGTTTACACGATGACGCAACATTGTAAAAGGAAGGCGTAAGGTAAAGAGAACGTTCTGATAATCAATTTAGAGGCATGTTCAGTAGTAGAATGTTTCATGCTAATCTATTTATCTGATTAATCTATGGCCGATGTTGAATTCTATTTTAGATTTCATACGAATCTGTTCGTGAAATGATTTAATATAAACATGTGTAGTAAATGTCTTTATAAAGTTATAGGTATTATTTTAGAGAAACTAGACTTTGAGATGTTCATCGACATAAATCTATATAAATACTACGTCCCGCAGGCGGCTTCACTCGAGTGGTACCCGGATAAAAAATAGCCTATGCACATGTACTATGTATATTCCAAGTTTCATTCAAATCCATTCAGTTGTTTTTGCGTGAAAGAGCGATAAACATCCATACATCCGTACATACAAACTTTCGCGTTTATAATATTAGTAAGGATTGTATTTATATTTGTATGAGACTTAATGACTCATCATAATAGAAAAACTTTGTGAAATATTGGCACAAGCATGCCACAGCCATAAGCTTTCTTCATGACGACCACGACTGCTCTGCCAAGAGTGCAACGATTGATAAAAATTATGAAACTCATAACTGTGAGTGTCCGAATTTTCCTAGGTCCTTTCATATTTGTCAAGTTCACGATTTGCCCGCAACATGGAGTTCTTTTTGTTTGGCGCGAGCATTTGATTTTAGCGCAAGATTAAATAAATCGTGAACATTAAACGCCTGAGTAAGTATAATTTATAACGCCTCAACTGCTACTTGATATACCTACTACCATTTTGTTCATTCTTCATTGTGCTGTTTTTATGAGTCATAGCTTGATTCTATCAAGTTTTTGTGGGTTGTTATAGAATTCTATAAGAATAGCAATAAGAGTTGATTGAATTTGAAATTGGTTTTATTATCCATGTTTACAGTGTCCTGTTTATTAACATCTAGTTTGTGCTATATTGTATAATATTATACATCATAATATATACAATACAATGCAATACAATACCACATGACTTTATTGCAAATACATGTAAAAAATACAGAAAAACAACATAGGCACTTAGAAAAATATACATGCATAATAAAATGGACGGCCTTATCACCTATAACCTACATACTTTATAATAAAATTGAAGTTCTATTCTAATTACACAAGCGTCTAGTCCGTATATATTAGTGTTTTGTTTATACCTGTTTAATTACAATAATATATGTTTGCAGACCTACACGATACTAGCAGTTAAATATACATATAATATATTGTAATAGGTATAAATAAACCACTAATCTAGAGGACTAGGCGCATAGTGTAATAGCATACAAATTGTTGGCACAAATTAATAATGTTGTTTATTTATTTACTGCTGTTATAAATACTTACGAATACGAATTATGGCTTTGGAAGCAAACTACGCCATTTTATGTGTTATTTTATTACTCATCCTCAGTAACAATAAGTTCAAAGAACACAAGGCTTTGATCATGTCAGAACGTTTCGTTGCACACTTCCCAATTTACTTTAACTTTTTTACGTTCCGTTCCCTTCGCAAATCCATTGAATCCTAATTCCCCTGTCGCTGCGTGTATTATTCAATGAGCTCGCACTCCTGATTCTGTCAAACGCACTCCTTGCTTCATCAGTCTTCCTCGGGTTAATCTTTCATTGTAGACTTTTTGTATTGATTTTTTTAAGTGAAATGGAATTGTTTGTTGTGATGCTCCTGCAATTTATTTGAGTATGTTCTTAATTGTAAGTAGCTGGTTGCTCTTCATACGATGTTTGTATTATCTGCATTTGAAAATATTGTTTTTTTTTCGTTGTTAATACAGTATGATTGTATGTTAATACAGTTACACGCCTAATTTCTTTTGAAAGTCATAAAATTGGCTCAACTATGGTGTTTTAGTTATACATAATAATGACGTTGAATATAAGCTGTTTCTTTTATTTTACTTAGTAAAATTTTGAGTACTTTTAACCCAACTTTTGTAATAATATTAAATCAATCTCATAAAAAAAATTCTTATCTATTCCCAAAATCCATTAGCTCTCAACATTATAAACCCTCAAATAGGTACGTGTAAGTCAATACTCACAAACAGCGTTTGGGAATAGCTAGTTTCAGGGGCAATTTTCCGTAAGCACCTGACAGATCCGATCCATCCCGGACCGGTATAAAAACGTCAGTGTGCTGACGGGACGCTGACTATGATCAAGTGTTTGCTTTTTATTTAGGGTTACCAACTTCTTTGTGAAAAATTATATGAAATATTAAAATATGGCGACCTCGGTGGCGTGGCGGGCGAGTGCTCGGCTGAGACGCAAGAGGCGCGGGTTCGATGCCCGCTAGGGGAGAAATTTTTGTATGTTCTGCAAATATTTCTTCCGGGTCTAAGTGTTGTAGTGTTATGTATTGTAAGTATGTATTTACAAAAAAAAAGTATATAAGTATTCTATCGGCTATCTAGTTCCCATAGTACATTAACATATTACTTTTTAACATAGGTAAAGGGTAACAAAAAGCAAGCTTGATCAAAACATCAAAGCATTAAAATTAGCTCTTACTGCGCAGTTATCGAAAAACAAATATTAGCACACAACTCATGCGCGATAATGATTGGCATGTCAATAACGTCGATCATCAATCAAAGTTTTTGCTATTCAATTATTGCTTTTAACAGGAAAAATCCGCTGTAAAAAAACGTATAATTATCCGTTTTCATTGACTATTATCACGAGCAACGTGTGAGAATACATTGTGTTAAATCTAAATAAGTGGCGACCGTATTATTTAAGAAAATTACGAATATTTTTAAAATAAAGTTCCCAGTGTAGTTACTAGATGGCGCTTTACCGGAACACTCAAGCCATAGGTAACCGATTATCTGATTGGTCCGATTGGACGATTGATTTGTGGTTTATAGTCAGTGATTATACATAATGTATTACAATACATCAGGATACATCCTAGCGCAATCCGAGCATGTCGTAAAAGTCGACTAAGGGATAATATCCTCCAACATGATGAGATACAATAAGCGAGTATTCCCAAGGAGGGTTGACGACAGGCAGGCGGCCGGTCATAAAACACCTTAGCCAAAACTCTTACAGCATGATTCAAGGATCATGTTGTGCCGACCCCACATAGAGTGGGATAAGGGTAGGAAGATGATGATGACATCCTAGCGCAATCTTGAATGCCTGAAAATATCTCTATCCCTATAATCCTATTAAGGTTAGGGTGGTATGGGCATGTTATTTTATTTTATTTTATAAATTTTAGGAAAACTAACAGCTAGACAAATATAATAGGTAGATAAATAAATAGTATGCAGCAGGATTATAAACTACATAATATAGGACGGCTAATTAGTTTCCAAGTTTGTGCGGTGGCAAGAAAGTCACAGGCAGAAGAAGGTCTAAGAAAAGATGGATGGATTGTGTGAAAGAGGACATGCGTGTGAAAGGAGTGAGTAATGAGATGACGAATGATAGGAGAAGATGGAGGAAGGAAACATTTTGTGCCGACCCCACCTAGTGAGATAAGGGCAGAAAAATTATGATTATAATAACAATTTAGATAGGTATGCTAAATTTATATCATAACTAGTATTTTCGCTTGCGGGCGCGAGCTGCACGCAGCTCGCGAGGGACGTAATCGCTGCTGGTGAAAAAAAAAAAAAAAAACAACTGTCACCTTTGGCATTTGCATCGCACCATCCTCTACGACATTTGTTCGAGCACACCTTACCTATCTATTATAGTTATCGAGATATCGTCGGTCAAAGTTTGTATGGCGGCCATCTTGTTTTCCGCCATTTTGAATTTTTTTCACCGCACATCGAATTCGACCAGGGTGCATGTCCACATTCCGCAAGCAAGGTGGGTGTCGGTCTTTTAGTTTCGTCTGGCAGTAGGTGAGGTCCCTGATGAGGAGCAGTTTTCGAAGATTTCGGATTTTTCCCATACTCACTGAGACATCCTGAACACTTCCCCCATACATCATTTTTACCCATCTCTGCTCCATCCGCCAGAACAATTCTGTCAGTGAGTGGGTTTGCAGCTATATATAGTATAACTAGTCTTTCGCTTGCGAGCGCGAGCTGCACGCAGCTCGCGAGGGACGTAATCGCTGCTGTTGAAAAAAAAAAAAAAAAAAAAACTGACACCTTTGGCATTTGCATCGCGCCATCCTCTATGACATTTGTTCGAGCACACCTTACCTATCTATTATAGTTATCGAGATATCGTCGGTCAAAGTTTGTATGGCGGCCATCTTGTTTTCCGCCATTTTGAATTTTTTTCACCGCACATCGAATTCGACCAGGGTGCATGTCCACATTCCGCAAGCAGGAGAGATCTTGGTCTTGTCGTTTCGTCTGGCAGTAGGTGTGGTCCCTGATGAGGAGCAGTTTTCGAAGATTTCGGATTTTTCCCAAATTGGAATTGACTCCCTGAACACTTCCCCCATACATCATTTTGACCCATCTCTACTCCTTCTGGGAGAACAATGATGTCAGTGAGTGAGTCAGTGAGTGGGTTTGCAGCTATATATAGTATAACTAGTATTTTCGCTTGCGGGCGCGGGCTGCAAGCAGCCCGCGAGGATGTTGTTTCTTGGAGGCCAATCGGACGAACCGTTTCGGAGATACAAGCAAGAGGGGGTGAAAATTGGGGGGGAGGGGGCGAAATTTTTATGGTGTTTTACTCGTTATCCTATTCTCTATACGAATCGACCAACCGCGATCTCGAATCGTGGGCAATTTCGGAGATGCGTAAAAGAGGGTGTGAAAATTGGGAGGGAGGGGGGTCAAATTTTTATTTAACTTTACTCGCCATCCTATTCCCTATACGAATCCACTTGAAAAAATCCTATGTCTCGAGTCGTTTCGGAGAACCAATAGAGGGGGGGGTCAAAGGGGGGGCGAAAGGGGGGGTTGAATAAAAAGTTGTATTCATTCGAGCACCCTCTATCCGAATCTATAAAAAAAACATGCCCTCGTCGGGAAGAATCCGGGAACCGAACGTGGGGGGGGCGAGGGGGGAGGAAAAGGGGGGTTTTCGGATTTTTCCCCCACTCACCGGGATTCCCCGAACATTTCCCCCATACATCATCATCGTCCATCTCGACTCCTTCTGGGAGAACAATGATGTCAATGAGTGAGTGAGTCAGTCAGTGGTAATCGAGCTTTATATAGTATAACTAGTATTTTCGCTTGCGGGCGCGGGCTGCAAGCAGCCCGCGCAAAACCCTTGGAACGAAAATTTCAGCCCAATCGGACGAACCGTTTCGGAGATACAAATAAGTGGGGGTGAAAATTGGGGGGGAGGGGGAAAAATTTTTATGGTGTTTTACTCGCCCTCCCATTCTCTATACGAATCGACCAAAAACGATCTCGAATCGTAGATAATTTCGGAGATACAAGCAAGAGGGGGTGAAAATTGGGAGGGAGGGGGGTCAAATTTTTATTTAACTTTACTCGCCATCCTATTCCCTATACGAATCCACTTGAAAAAATCCCATTTCACGAGTCAGAACGAGGAGAACCAGTTGAAGGGGGGGTCAAAGGGGGGTCCAAAGGGGGGGGGAGTAAAAAAAATGTATTCCATCGAGTACCCTCCATCCGAATCTACAAAATAAACATGCCCTCGTCGGGAAGAATCGGGACACCGAACGTGGGGGGGGCGAGGGGGGAGGAAAAGGGGGGTTTTAGGATTTTTCCCATACTCACTGGGACTCATCGAACATTTCCCCCATACATCATCATCGTCCATCTCGTCTCCTTCTGGGAGAACAATGATGTCAATGAGTCAGTGAGTCAGTGAGTGGTAATCGAGCTTTATATAGTATAATAATAACACCAGACATCACTTTGTGGGAACCTCTAGTATTTTCGCTTGCGGGCGCGGGCTGCAAGCAGCCCGCGAGTGACGGAAATGCTGCTGGAGGAAAAAGAAAAAAAAAAAAAAAAATTAAAAAAAAAAAAAAAAAAAAACATTCGGCATCAGCGACCCTCAAAACCCTCGGAACCAAAATTTCAGCCCAATCGGACAAACCGTTTCGGAGATACAAGCAAGAGGGGGTGAAAATTGGGGGGGAGGGGGGGTTTTTTTATTTAACTGTACTCGACATCCTATTCTCTATACGAATCCACTTTAAAAAATCCCATATCACGAGTCATTTCCGAGAACCATTAGAAGGGGGGGTCGAAGGGGGGGCAAAAGGGGGGGTTGAATAAAAAGTTGTATTCCTTCAAGCACCCTCCATCCGAATCTACAAAAAAAACATGCCCTCGTCGGGAAGAATCGGGACACCGAACGTGGGGGGGGCGAGGGGGGAGGAAAATGGGGGTTTTCGGATTTTTCCCCCACTCACCGGGACTCCCCGAACACTTCCCCCATACATCATCATCATCCATCTCGACTCCTTCTGGGAGAACAATGATGTCAATGAGTCAGTCAGTGAGTCAGTCAGTGGTAATCGAGCTGTATATAGTAGAACTAGTATTTTCGCTTGCGGGCGCGGGCTGCAAGCAGCCCGCGAGGATGTTGTTTCTTAGAGGAGACCCTCAAACTCAAACCGTTTCGGAGATACAAGCAAGAGGGGGTGAAAATTGGGGGGGAGGGGGGGGTTTTTTTATGGAATTTTACTCGCCATCCCATTCTCTATACGAATCGACCAAAAGCGATCTCGAATCGTGGGTAATTTCGGAGATGCGTAAAAGAGGGGGTGAAAAATGGGAGGGAGGGAGGTCAAATTTTTATTTAACTTTACTCGCCATCCTATTCTCTATACGAATCCACTTGAAAAAATCCCATTTCACGAGTCATATCGGAGAACCGATAGAAGGGGGGGGTCAAAGGGGGGTCGAAAGGGGGGGGAGTAAAAAAAATGTATTCTATCGAGCACCCTCTATCCGAATCTACAAAAAAAACATGCCCTCGTCGGGAAGAATCGGGACACCGAACGTGGGGGGGGCGAGGGGGGAGGAAAATGGGGGTTTTCGGATTTTTCCCCCACTCACTGGGACTCCCCGAACATTTCCCCCATACATCATCATCACCGGTTTCGACTCTTTCTGGGAGAACAATGATGTCAATGAGTCAGTGAGTGAGTGGTAATCGAGCTTTATATAGTATAACTAGTATTTTGCTTGCGGGCGCGGGCTGCAAGCAGCCCGCGAGGATGTTGTTTCTTAGAGGAGACCCTCAAACTCAAACCGTTTCGGAGATACAAGCAAGGGGGGGTGAAAATTGGGGGGGCGGGGGGGTATTTTTTATGGAATTTGACTCGCCATCCCATTCTCTATACGAATCGACCAACCGCGAACTCGAATCGTGGGTAATTTCGGAGATGCGTAAAAGAGGGGGTGAAAATTGGGGGGAGGGGGGGGAACTTTTTATGGAATTTTACTTGCCATCCTATTATCTATACGAACCCACTTGAAAAAATCCCATATCACGAGTCGTTTCGGAGAACCATTAGAAGGGGGGTCAAAGGGGCGTCCAAAGGGGGGGGAGTAAAAAAAATGTATTCCTTCGAGCACCCTCTATCCGAATCTACAAAAAAAACATGCCCTCGTCGGGAAGAATCGAGATACCGAACGTGGGGGGGGCGAGGGGGGAGGAAAATGGGGGTTTTCGGATTTTTCCCCCACTCACCGGGACTCCCCGAACATTTCCCCCATACATCATCATCGTCCATCTCGTCTCCTTCTGGGAGAACAATGATGTCAATGAGTGAGTGAGTCAGTCAGTGGTAATCGAGCTTTATATAGTATAATAACACCAGACATCACTTTGTGGGAACCTCGGTTTAATTATTTGATTCTGTCATGGCAATGCTCAGTGGCGGAACATACAGATAATGTTAGTTAGACACGGTAGACGATCGGGAATTGACGTGAAAACTGAGATCCTCGTAGATGTAGATAACATAGAACAATAATGTGACATAAGAAAGACAAACGTGACTGAACATAACCTTTCTGATTGATATAAACTTCCCATAACAAAAGTGACAGCCTGTTTCATCGTCAAAAATAATAAAAAAACTATTTTCTATTATCACATCACAACACCATTATCAATCTTAGGATTGGAAGTGGCAGCCAGTTTTCTTATGTTTATTTATGGCCCTGCCTACCCCACTAATTAGGAGTACGGGCGTGATAATATGTATGTAGGTATGTATGTATAAGTCTTGTCGGTGACATGATGCAGTTTCCTCCATTTTTCATCTTCCAATGCGGTCTCTTTTACTTCTTACTACGAAATGACAGCAACTTTTTCCTTTTTATGGCTAATGTAATTTGATTCTTAGCATTCTTCTTCCACCTTTCCTTCTATGATGTTCTTAATGTTGTCTTGTTAAACCATTAATCTTGGATAAGATTTGTACCTTAATGATAATAAATTGAATGGAGTGCTACGCCGAACACAGCAATTAATAAAAGTATCCAAGAATAAGAGGACAGGTTATTCCCTCATGATTCTACAACTTCCTGGCAAAAAGATATAAAACTGTTTCCAAAATTAAAACAAGTTAATAAAGGCCCCACAATAAACAGTGTAAACGAGCGATTAATTAACACTGTCGCCGGTATCAGGCGACAGTACAAAAACGGAACATAATTTATGCGCGGTAGCCCTAGCTGACGTAACCACAGAGTATATAGCCAGAAGGAACGCCTGACAAGCCAGTTTCAACTTTTTGCAAAGACAGGTTAGAAAAGGGCTTCTCATTGTGTCAAATTCAAGTCAAACAAAAAAAAAAGTTAAAAAAAAACATACGTTTGTAAATATTGAGGATCTCCTTTTATTTATTATGATTACTCTAGTCGTATTAGCAGTAATAAAAACAACCAATAAATAAATAAAAATGTTGATCACGTGGCAATTTTCCAAAAGCTTTGGCTGCATTCCTGCGTATGTCTAAAGAAATTCAAAGTGTTGTTAATGATTCACATTTCAATAACAAAGTCTTAGCAATTTTAAGAGTTAGGAGATCTTAGACTAACCTTTTTTGTTTAAATAATTATATATTTTCATATATACTTACTTTAAAAAATCTTTTAGAAACTCCAAGATTTAAAAGCAATAATATCTAACCCTCTGTCCGTTAGTCTGTGAGCCAGCAGTGTGGCAGCCCTACCCGGCGGCAGGTTGAAAGAGTCACGGCGAGTGATTGATGACGACGCACTGCCTACGCCTAACAACCGCCTAGAACTGACAAACTTTTGTATTGTAATATCAGACATGAGACACATTTACAATGTTATTGCCTGAATGATGGAGGTAAATGATGATAATGAATGAGTTTATTAAATTTTTAATGAAGATAAATCTGTAAGTTTCGATAAAACAACTGTGGTAATACAGTAGATATTTTGTTCAAATGATAATTTTATTGAAAAGGTTAAAATATAATCAAAATAAAACTATTCTATAAGTTCAAAGATCTGTAGCATCTCCCTAATAGAAAACAGAGCCATGACGCGCATGTTTTCTGTCAAATCATGCCATAATGAAAAATATGAATTTGTTAAGGATCCCATGGCATTAATCTTCACGACCACATTTCTTTTTACGGACACAAAGCTCGATAGAGTGATAAATTATGAATGAAACAACATTTCCAATTCATGTTTGGAAGCTGGCACACAAAAAGCAGTTGTGACTACAACAATAAGCCTATAAATATGAGTTTCTGTAATCTTTTGTGTCGTTCCGCTCCATTCGCTTACGTCGTCCGTTTCATTTTTATGTTCATTGTTATCGGGAATCATATTAATTGCTCGTTCTATTGAACTCGTGTATGGTACTGACTTTATGGTGTCTTTAGATACTTCAATTTATACTTGTAATAATATATTGTCGACAACTCTAAGAATAACGCTTTATTGGTAGTGATTCATTGTGTCATCTTCTGTATAAATGATTTCTAGGAGGGTTCAAATCACTTTTGGGGAAACCATGTTTACTGGTTAAATGGTTTTGCAATGTTAACTGTCCAGACGGACATTAATCGTCCGAATATTAACCGAATTTATATAAAAAGGATAGCATAAGAAAATACCAGTTGATTTTGGAGAAATAGTCCTTTAATAGTCCAAAATAGTCCTATCTAATCTATACCAAAAATGTAAAAGGGCAGAAATATTCTACACGATGACAGCAACATCAGAAGCTATAACACGAATATAGATCCATTTATTTTTTATAGAGCTGTTAGCACAGCCCTGAGTGAAATTTCACCGAGGGCAATAATTTATGCATTTGAAGTGCAGTCGAGCGCGCCGCCGTCAGCAATAGTCTAGTCCACGTCGTATCTCTAAATGCATCTGACACAGTTAATCCATATAAAGTTATTATTGCCTCGCCTTTCAACCGAGTTAATTGGCGGCTACCAGTCGGTGTAAACTCATGTGTTAGCGATAAACTAACTGAATAATTTGTGGTTTTAAATACCGCTCACGTTCGCCGCTCACGAATACGAAACGCAGTTTTTATTGCGGTCGTGCTCACCTAAACGATTTTCCTGCAAACGTAGTGGGACAAAGGACGCATGCGTGTAGCGATAACGCTGTGACATGAAATTTTAATTTGTCAGAAAATATAAGCCTAATCTTCCCGGTGTTTGAGCTGTCGGTTCCGTGGCTGTCCCGAATTAGCCGGCGAGCCAAAGCCCATAGATTAAGCCCGATCTCGCCGAGACTGTTGCCAACGTCTCAATAAGCCGTTCTACATTTTTACGGCCCCCTATATCCGTTTCGCTGCGTAAATACACTTAATGACCGACATTTCGTGAACGCTTTTATTGTGAAGTTTTTATTATCGAGAAAATCATTTGTTTAGTCTACGTACGGTTATTGCGAGGCAACTCAGTGCTTTTCGGGGTTTATTAGGGGTACTTTATTACCCCTTTTATATACGACTTCTTTAATGCAGAAACACCGAGCAAGCTTCCAGCGGATACCGACCGGATAGTGATAATTAAAATTTGATTTAATCTGCGAATATGATTACACGTTGTGTTCCGTTATTACGTTGCAATCTAGAGGTTTTTTAACTGGATAAAAATTGTGGCTTAATCTTGAGTGTCGATCTCTTATTACCGAGTTGATGGCCATAGATTAGACTTTTTATGTGTTATGTAAATAAGACTCCGAAATGGCAATCAGCTGTGTGTGATGTCAGCCAGTCTGTTATTTAGCTCTCGGTATTTCCATTCAATACTTGATTCAGCTCGCAAAAAATATAATCTCCTTGTCCATAAAGTAGTGTCAGACGGCCATAATAATTTTGAAATAGTCTATTAATTGAATCTTTATGGTAATCCGAACAGAAGTCGCGGTCGCGAATGAAACGCCTGTTATTTTGATGCATTATCATATTTAAACAATTCAGATGATAATAGACACGTCGGGCGAAACCCTTTGGTAATATAAATGGTTTTATTATTATTTATTTATGGGTTTCCTTCCTCTGGGCCAGGGGCTATACAGCATATTTCATCGAGCGAAAAAATGCTTCGAAGTCGTGAGTTTATACCGAGAGATCCGGTTCGAGTACCTGAAACGACTGGGCTATAAGCTTGTTGCGGCAATAATAAAGATTTATGCGACATTCGGCGGTAGCGTGTTTTGTTCTCTGTTACAGCCGATTCGCTTTCTGCGAGATCAATAGCGCTCTTTATTGTACGCGCTGAGTTATCGTCATCTCTCGTTGCTTCAGCCTCCACTATAAATTCTTGCTCAGCTGCCTTCGATTTCATATTATCGCCTTTTACATCTTCACTCTCGTATTTACTGTTCTCGTTTTGTTTCACTTTATTAGAGTCGTTAGCTTCATCGATTTTATGAATGTCTGTACTTGTGCCCATTTAACAGTAACTTTTTTTGTAGTTGTATCAACATTGTGAATGTCGTCTGTTGACGCGTTCCCATCGCACTTGTCTCGAGAATATCATTGTGTGTAATTTTTTCTTGTAATCTCATTATTACGTCGAGAGCTCGCGGCACGGTGATTAACTACTTGATTTATGGCAAGTGCAATTTGCATCACGAGCGATGCTTCAGCTTTTTGCTTCCACCCGATGATTATCGTCCGTATCGTGTCGGTCTTAATGATAGTTATTTCATGACTCGCCGAGCTTACTATCGGAGACGTTTCATTAAACTTCTTTACATACATTACTTCGACGAATGTGTCTGATTATGTTAATGTCTCCCGTACATGGTCCTCGTTTGCCGAGCCATCTTTGTCTACTACCGTTAATGGATTGTTAACCATCTCTTGTGGAATTTTATCTCTGTCTTTAGTTTTATTTTACGACGTATCGTGTAAATCGTATCCATTATTAAGGGTCATCATTTCGAATCCGTTGCTGTCGAGTGTTGTGTTGATGATGCTCGGTGACAGCATGTTATAAGAACACATGTTTACGTCGACGTGTGCGTGCACAGGCCTGTGAGTCGGTGCGTGCAGATAGATAATATCGTACATAAAACTAAACGGCGCGCCGCGAAATTTATGAATCGGCCGGAGAGCTGCCTTCCACACAAAAGTTGTTTATTACTGCCTCGCGTAGGGTTGCTAATATATTATTATTTTATTACTTCTCTTAACAACGAACATCATAATTTTCTTTCTTTATATTATTTAGAGCGAGAACGTTAATAGCGCTATGAATCACATCACAATGGTCGCCTGTAGCGAGTATGGATAATATAATCTCCATTATTTGTATAATTTATAGACTTATTGAAATGCAATATGTTCTAAGAAATATAAAGCTAAATATTGAAGTTTCTTGGCATAACATAAATGTATAATCACGAATATGTTAATCAATTTATCTTCTTACAGACAAACCAGTTCGCGATATTGAAGAAAAAGAACGTGACGTGGCTTTATTGATGTTCAGCATTTTTGTTTTAGAGGATGGATCAATCAAATGTTAACAATATTAATTATGTCTGCCATGCGTTAAGCTTTAAATCGATCTTCTTAATGATCACCGTCTGTTTGAAGTACCATGAATGTTTAATAATTTTTTTACAAACTTCTTTATGATCACTATTATAATGAATGACATGGATACCTACATGTTATTCAATCTGTATACTATTTAATTAAAAATTTGAATTTATGAGTAGCACCTATATCATTATCATTAGTTTATACGATTGGTGTGGCCTCGATGGCTTGGCTGGACACACCAATTTTTTATTGGTTTTGATAATTTGAATTATTCATATATTTTTCGTTTACAGTTCACTTGTCGCCAATGATTATATTCCTCTATAAATTAATTAATTATGTATTACCACATTGATTTTTTTACTATCACCTTATAATTGCTTCCTCTCTATTAGGTGTAATTACATTTTTTGAATCAATGATTTATAATTTTGATTCATGAAAAACTTCAAAGATCATGTTTTAGATATTTTTAATTAACATGACATAAAATTATACAAATATGCAAACTTAAGAAAAACTAGATTCTAAATTGTTGCATTACAGTCAAATCGCTAAAAATTTACAAAATTAACTGATTTAAAATATGTATGTTAATAGTTTAATATTTGTATGCTAATGACTTCATAAATTTACTTGGAGATAAGTTAATGTTTCAAATTGATTACGTGAAAATTGGAAACTATGATGAAATATTTATTATTTGACGTTGATTAATGAGCCGGTGATGCTTCGTGGTATGTTTTAGGTATTGATCTAGAGGTTTCAACATCAACACAGACAAACCTGTTATTATGGTTTATTCAGAGTAGCTTTATTGGCTAGAGCTATGATGGAACTGCCAATTTTTCTGTTGTTCTAGTACCTAACATTTCTAAATAAAATTCAAATTATGGAGAACTTCCATCACGGTACTACCCAGTGAACTGCTCCAACTCGTTTTATAAACATGATTGTAAAGAGATCATTTTCCAAAAAAATAGCCAAGCGTGGTTTCTTACCTGTATCTTCCACGCTTGGTCGCGTTACGAACAGGTGTAAATGCAACGTAGATTTAACACGTGTCCAAGTGATCCCCAAGATTTTGACTGCAAATAAATCTTCGTTATCTATGGTCTGACAGGATATTTTTTTACTTTGCTGATCACTTTCGAATGTAATTCCTTTTTCAAACACCCTATAGAGATAATCAACTGACTATTCCAAAAGCGCCCAGGGTATTAGTTCCATCAGTATTCCGCCCACACTGTCAAGTCTAATTGAATTTTACCGTTCGTCCATATTTTATTTTAAACGTACCGAACAACCCTGCCGCCGGGGCATTAATACAGCTTGAAATATGGCCCACTAAAGACTATATAACGTAAAATTTACAATTCATAAAACGGAATGATATACGCGGAGGTGGATTGCCGCTCTAGACGTTTACGGCGCCAACGATGGCCTTTGCTATTTGTATTGACAGTCAAATTGGATTGCTTTCGCTTACGGGAATCAGGGAAGTTATGCAGTATTAGATGGCACTACCATTAAATTAGAAGGCGCTATTGTTTGGGAAATATAACCAAACATTCACATACGTAGTCCTGACCTAAGGCCTTTTACCATCTACAGTAGATGATTTATGCAGCATCAGGAAGCAACTTTTTACCTTCACAGACGGGACGCTGTAGTGCCTGGGACGAATTAAGATGGAGTAGGCTTACCCAGCACCTATTCAATCCTCTCAGCTTAGTCGGCCTTGTTCACAGGAAAGACATGGTCAATACGTGCGGAGCTGACTAAGCCGCGGGTTTCCTCACGATGTTTTCCTTCACCGTTTGAGAGTACTGGTATAGCGCACATAAATTTTTCGCTCAGAAAAACTCATTGGTACACGACCGGATTTGAACCCACGACCTTAGGATCGGAAGGCGGGATCACTACCAACTAGACCACCACTGCTCAGTACCACCAGTAGTCCTGACCCCACACTAAAATTTCCTGTATCGTCGGTATCAGAAGAGCTAGTGGCGTAACTTGCTAAGATGTTCTTGATTGATCGCTGAAATGAGGCAATGTGCACCGGCATACTGTGGACTGTGCACTGTACTACTGCTCAAGAGATAGAGGTATAATTCTAGATCAGAATCCAAGCCCTGAATCCCCAGAAGGCAGCGACAGGTGGAAGATTACGACGTCAACATGTCTCCGTCGCTCGCTTGTTAGCTGAATTCTAAGCATGACTCTGTAAACTTATTAAATAAAATAAATAAATATTTGCGGATATTTCACACAGCGCCATCTAGCCCGAAACTAAGCAAAGCTATTCTTTTTTTTGTAAATCTTTTAATACATATCAATATCCAAACCCGGTAGAAATATTTGCAGAACATACAAACATTGAAGAATGTTATGAAAGTGAATGAAGCGAAATAAGTATGTCAGGATCGTAGCAAATGGAGATCAGTGATCTCTGCCTACCCCTATGGGAAACGGGCAATGTACAAACATTTCTACTCGTCCGCCTCGCCACCGAGGTCATCAAAACTTATTAGGTCACTATTCCAGAAATGAATATTATTAAACCGGAAGAAGTATGATGTGAGTTTGTACCTTAAGTACGGCATAACCGCTGGATAGATGTAAATAAAACTTAGAGTATACATTGTAACTTGAAAACTAGGTCTTATAATTCCGCTATACGAAGAAAGCCACGGCTGGAACATGAATAAAAATAACTTTCGCAGTAAAGGTGGTCGTAAATGAAGGCAACCCAAAATTTAGTTCGTCGTCCTGGAAGTAATTAAATAAATAAATAATGGCCAATATTTCTGGACATTACGGGTTTTTATCTGTCAAAAGCGCCATACATTTTTTGACTGAAAACAAACTATTGTAATGAACAATTTTTCGTACGTTAGTATAATATTAGAGCCTCGCTTAGTCAAAAAATGTAACGAGGCGTTTTAACTTCTTGCTACTTTCAACAACAAACAGCCTTTTCATAATTCCCACTTAATTCATTCGCCGCGAATTCCATAAACAAGCTGTAATTAGGTTGGTGTCCCCCGCGGGGGTGGGAGGGGAGGGAGTGGGGGGTCGGAAGTAATAAATCAGGTGGTAACGTCGACGCCGCACGCCATCACTCATGCCGCCTGACAGACGGTCACGACCAGGGCTGCCGCCAGCCTGTTGATGCCTTTGAGGTTGTAATTCAGTGGGGCTAAGAAAGTATTTGCCAGTTTTGACAAAACTTCCTGTATAACCAAATTCTCGCTAAGACAATACATTAGTATCTGTCAAAATATTATCGCAGAGAAAATCAACCTTGTTTTTTCATTATCATCTTCCTGGCCTTATCCCACTCTATGTGGAGTCGGCACAGTATGATCCTTGAATCATGCTGTAAGAGTTTTGGCTAAGGTGTTTTATGACCGGCCGCCTGCCTGACGTCATCCCTCCTTGGGAATACTTGCTTGTTGTATCTCATCATGTTGGAGGATACTATCCCTTAGTCGATTTTTACGACTTGCTCTGGGAGAGAAAGGGATACTTGGAAGGGAAGTTCGGAAGCCTTTGCCCAGAAGTAAGACGCATAATGGCTACCTAAAAAATTTATTATTCCATTTCATAAACTATGTGTTTTATGCCATAAGACTGTTATCCGCTTAGCTAACACGCGAGCGAAGCTAGGGGCAGATAATAGATCAGCAATATAATCCTACTATATTATTATATCCTACTAATATTAAATCTGAAAGTTTGTGAGGGTGTTTGTGCTTCAATTTGGCTGATGATTTGGCCGAAATTTGAAATATGCATAGTACTTATGTTGGAATAATATGTAACTAAGCTACCTACTTTTTTACGTCGGTAAAACATTTAGTTAAGCAACACTAGGAGTGGTCAGTAATTGGATGGGTCGACTGAGTTTTTGCACATTTTTTATAGTATTTTTGTTTATTTCTTTTACAAACCATCTAAAATTTGCTGATTTGTACTATAAAATAAGGGTTCTCATAGAAGGGAAGTGTTTCAATTTGCTTTATTTTTTTGTTTGAATTTAGGTGATAGCTAAAGTGCTGCCACTTATAATAGGTAGCATACAAGAAACATTTATGTACATATACAATGGTGCGGAACCCTTCGTGTGTGAATTCAACTCGCACTTGACAGGTATCATTATTTAGCATCCGTCATCCGTTACTTGAATATAGGCACTGGGCGTTAGATACCTCTATGTTCATTACCTTTCACACAAGCTCATAAAACAAAATTGAAATAATAAAACCATTTAAATGTAAAAACCACAAAGTATGAACGAGCTCTGTACAAATTAAACCTTTTTATAAAATTAAAACTGTAATAAAGTCACAAGGCGAGGTCATGACTGCTTATAACTATAAAAACAGCTCAGTTATATTACAGCTTGGTAACTATACCAAATATATGATATCATGTATGTGTGTGTTGTGATCTTTTTTTTTCTGTTTCTTCCTATATTTCTAGTGTCGTCTACTTTACCTGTTTATGTTTATAATCTATACTCTTCTATTTTATTTGTGAAAACTTTTAATTGGCCTTCCTTTGTTATGCAACTTTTTTCAAGGTTACATAATACCTATTTTCTATTATTATAATTTTGTAAGCTAGCTGTAAGTTTTCCAATAAAATTTGCGACCTATTTTTTATGACCTCGGTGGCGTAGTGAGGGAAAGTCCAACTGAGATGTCGAGGTGAGCGGTGCGATTTCCTCTGCTGTGAGAGATATGTTTGCATTTTGCCATAATACTCATCATTTCTGATAGCTATGGCTTTTTACCATCGTAGATGATTTATACAGCGTCAGGAGGCAACTTTTACTTCACAAATGTGACGCTGTAGTGCCCGGGACGAATTAAGATGGAGTAGGCTTGCCCAGCACCTATTCCATCCTCTCAGCTTAGTCGGCCTTGTCCACAGGAAATACATGGCCAATACCAAGCTAATCAAAGTTGGCTACTATTCAGATGACGTGTCAATTTTTGAACAATTGTCAATTTCATACTGATAGTATAGTTATAGTCTATTGCTTTTTTGTGGTGAGTGAACCAGCTGTCATTCACAGCTGTGACAAGTACTAGTAAATTACTGAAACAGTCTACTTGCGCTAAATAATGCGAATTAGTATAACACCAATGTACAAACGTCACGTAAGGGTCAGACTACACATCATCGCGTTACTTTTGTCTTTAACTTCATTTATTTCTTCAACTTAATAGGTAAATTAATGTAAATATTTGTGGACATTTGACACAGCGCCATTTAGCCTTAAACTAAGCAAAGTTTGTACTATGGGAACCAGATGGCTGATATAATATTTATATACTTTTTTTATAAATAAAGGTCTGGGTGTTGTAGTATTATAAACTAAGTACCTATGTAGTTTATAATACTACAACATCCAGACCCGGAAGAAATATGTGCAGAACATGCAAATATTTCTCTCGTAGCGGAAATCGAACCCGCGCCTCTTGCGTCTCAGCCAAGCACTCGCCCGTCACGTCACCGAGGTCGTCAAATCAGAGGGCACGTTAAATTGTCGGTCCCGGTTTTTAAGTCGTCAAGCTATGACGGAGGCCTTTTAGGCGGCCTAAAAACTCCGTCACAAGAGTTGGCCACTAGCTCATAAAAACTTACTTACTCAATTCAGCCTGGTGTCACCCACTGCTGGTGACTACCGGGTATACCCCCGAATACTCAAACGCATCTCAGAGTTGAGCACGTCTCAAGTTACGAGTTTTTGACAGATTTTCATCAAAAACTATGGGAAAATTAATAGTTGACCCACTCACTGAAGTGTGTGAAGGTTTGTAATGAGCCCTTCCGTTGAAATATTGTATCAGTACACAAAATGGTTACAACTTGTCACGCACTGTTTTTACAACTTGTGTTTTCTGTTGATTTATTACAATGTTTTTGGGAATAAATGTGCTTGGGCGAACATTAAATTGTACCAATAAATAAAAATCGATAATAATAATGTATTAAAAGGCGTGTGACACATAATTTAACAACTTTTGTTCACCACAATTAAATATTTTTTCATGATATTTTATTTTAAAATTATGTGCCGACCATTGTGGGATACGGGCAAAGAGATGATGATAATGATTGTTAAAAAATCACGTACTGAAACCACATAGTTCTGATATCATAATATCACAGAGACTCTTAAATTTTGTTTAAGTCTTTGAAATCTTATCAGCATGTCGTCTTGGCTCGAAAAGCTCAAATGTCTGTATTTCCTGAAGAGTATCTACATTATCTTTTCAAGCTATTAGCTATACAAAGCCTTTAATCTACATCCAATTACTGTCAATTTATAAAACAAAAAATCTAGCTATATCTAAAATATATTTTAAGTACAACTTTAATTCACAAGCACATGAAATTACCTACCACACGTTTCCACATTCCGGGATAAACACGCCCGGAGTGACAGTCGCTGTCATGTCATGCCACGTGACGCGTGTGACGTGTGACGTGTCACGCTGACAGCGCCCGTGGGGGGTTGAAAAATGACGTGTCGTGCGGATAAGGATTAGCTATGGAGTTTAGTTTATTAATAAGTGATGATTTTTGTAGGCAAGCTGTTATTTATAAAGTTGATAAAAAGTTGTCAAGTTATAGCGTTATTTATTTATTCATTCAGCAGAAAATTCATTCTACCAAAAAAGGCTAAGTATAACTTATACGTTGAAAGCAAAAATCATAAATCACTATGTAAATATTTCTATTTTTCTATATAACTATTAAATCGAATTGGAACGTGTAATTGACCCTAATTGTTCAAAATTATTTCATGAAACAAATGCTAGTAAAGTTATCAGGTGAAGTTTTTAATAAATACTATCAATTAGCTCATTTATTCAATTATGCTAATTAGATAAATTATACTACGTAATAATCACTAATTTATGGTTTACATATTTAATGTCCTGGCGACATAATTAGCAAATAGAAGGCACTTAGTGGTCTAGTGAGAGCAGTGGTGTTCTACTGGCAGTGAATCGTATTCTCTTGGGTTCGAACCCTGCTATACCAAAATGCTCAAACAGAAAACATCGTGAGTAAACCGTTTATCGTAGAACCGAAAAGTTTGAAAATATATTACGTCAAATGCATAAAAAATGCCTTTTTGAGGCGTACTTAAAATCCTTTCAGCACTCTGGTTCAAAAAAACTAGTGACACGATTAGTGTGTAGTATCGCCAATTATTTAATTAATATCGATAACGATCTCGGTGGCTCGTCCACAAATATATTTATTATCTAACAGTATGTAGGTACCTACATAAAACTACTCATGAATTAGTTTATGTGGCTATCCATAAAATGCGTGTTGACAGTTGACAGCGCGCGTGACAGGTCGTGACAGATCGCGGCCACGCGGATTATGTCACATTACGCGTGGAGCGGAATAATGAACTACAGACCACCGTTACGTCACTGTCTGTGTCACTGTCTGTGTCATTGTATAAGTTGATTGAAGCTAAGGGTGTTAACTGCTTTGTACGAGAAATTATCGACCTTAGTACGCTACGTTGAACACTGGTGGTCTAGTTGGTAGTGACCCCGCCTTCCGATCCTAAGGCTTCAAATCCGGTCGTGTACCAATGGATTATTCTGTGCGAAAAATTTATGTACGCTATCAGTAAGATTACTGGTACAGTTTAAGATCAAACGGTGAAGGAAAACATCGTGAGAAAACCCGCGGCCTAATCAGCTCAGCACGTATTAAAAAGTCTTTCCTGTGGACAAGGCCGACTAAACTGAGAGGATGGAATAGGTGCTGGGCAAGCCTACTCCATCTTAATTCGTCCCGGGCACTACAGCGTCCCGTCTGTGAAGGTAAAAAGTTGCCTCCTGACGCTGTATAAATCATCTACTATAGATGGTTAAAGGCATAGTTTTTAAGTTAGTATAGCTATAGATGGAACTTTATTTAAAGTAAGTCCGTTTAATCCCTAATAATTGAGTAATTGCAAAATCCTTACGGATTACACTTGCACATCAAAGAGCGTATGAAACATCAGATAAAAGGTAAAAAATGAGTAAAAGCCGCTCTGCGGTGGGCTCAACCATGCGTCATAATTTTGACAGCCCGCTTGACAGCCGGCTTGACAAGCACCGGCCGACGCCCGGACAGATTATATGCCTTGATGGATTAATTTGAGGGTATCAGGGTATTCACTTTACTAGAGCGTACACAGATTATAATCAAAATAGTTTTATAATGAGCTAACTTGTTATGTAACTTACTCTAAGATTTATTGTGATTAGACGAGAAATAAGTTGATGCGCAAACTGTATAGAAACGTAACTTTACTTTTTACATGAACAAAATAAACAAATTGCTGCTTTTAAGCTTCTAAACCATCTGTATGAGCGGTGGACTGATCATCTGTCACCATGGTTCAAAATATCCATCTTGGGACTTTGAATCAAGAGTAGCTGCAAGTTTTCTTATGATTTCTTGTGGCTCTGCCCACCCCATTAGCTCAAGCCATAAAATGTGGGGTTTGAGAGAATGTGCAGTGACGTAACGCACGGTAACCGGTTACCGCTTGGGGCTTGAGGGGTTGCAAGCTACGCCACGAGTGCTTAACTTTTTGGTAGGAACGGTATTCTTTTATCACTGCTTATTCAAATTTATGATTTTCTTTCTGAAGCTGAAATAACACTGCAATACAAGGAGTTGCTTATCTATACACTCTATTACATCCATGTTATAATGTGGGAGGTTTCGAACGGATGAACATGTGGGGTAATGGTATCTTAATTTTAAATTATACTTGTTTATGGTAATCGCTTCCTACTTACAGCAAGACATTATCACGTATAATAATTGATACTTAGTGTAGCTTCTTGATCGTATTCAATTTCTAATTTCTATTAAGATTATAGTTTATAAGTACTTAAGCTGGCATTTTTTTATATAATCATCTAAGAATATTTTAAACTGTAAACTAAGGCCTTTTATCTATAGTAGATGTTTTATATAGCGTCAGGAGGCAACCTTTACCTTCACAAACGAAACGCTGTAGTGCCCGGGACGAATTAAGATGGAGTAAGCTTGCCCAGCAAACAGTGTCGGTCCAAGGGGGGGGGGGGGGGGGGGGGGTCACAGGGGACATGACCCCCCCAATATCGTATACGTCAAGAAAGTAAAATCTTCTAAAAATTTACAAAATATAAGAAAGCTATTTTCTGCTCCTAGCCGCAATGCCAATAAAAATAGAAGGCTTCCATTTGTTTTATGTGTGCGTAATGTGTGCACATTATCTGATTCCGATCTGACAAATCTGATTTACCTACTCGACATATTCTATTAATAGTGACCCCCTCCAAAATCACTGGCTGCGACCGCGCCTGCCACCACCTATTCCATTCTCTCAGCTTAGTCAGCCTTATCCACAGAAAAGACATGGTCAATACGTGTCGTCATTGGGTCATCGATAAGTACCTACTTAAAAAACGTCGTGTGCATAAGATTATTAAGGAAAACCCAACAAAAGCTATCAATTACATACAAAAACACGCATAATGAGGATTGCGTAGTGTTAATTAATCAGCAGTAATCATGCGAGCTGTTGGTAACATTGTTATTGCTAATTAGAGTTTGCGTAACCTGTCTGCTGCTATTTATTAGTATTTGTTTTAAAATTCGCGTTGTCGAAAGACAATGGGCGATAATTAAAGAATAGGTCGTCAAATGTTGAATTAAAATTGCTTGCGATTTAAGGCTGCATTATGGGTAATTTAGAACCACTCTTTGCTATTTTTATATTTTTAAGTGCTCTATTGCTTTGTTTAATATAGTTTTTCAAGGATAATGAAAAAAACCTGTCTGTGATCAAATAACTCCAGGATCTGTGTAGTAGAACCAATGTCCTACTACAAAATAGTATGTTCATTGTAAAAATGTATTGATTTTTTTATTTAAATCGAAATGTATTTTGTTACCGGATTATTCTAGTATTTTCATGCCTTTGAAATGTCTGAGTCATTTAGTGATATCATACTTTCTACACAAAAGCAACCATAAATAAAGATAGAGTCAACAAAAACTTCTCAATAAGTATTTTCAAAGCAAAACACGATTTGACAATGCTACACTATAAAATTTAGTGGAAAACTTCACAAAAGATGTTGAAACTAATTTTACGGTTGTCAATTTGTGTTGTGTCGGAATTGGCGAGCCTTTCAATTGTCGGAATGTTTGCTCTATTGTCGGCTAAATGATTTATAGCTAGTTAGAATCTTTTATAATAATGTAGAATAGTTTGCTCTCGTGCCGAGGGAGAGATAATCTAATGATATGGAAAAAGTAGGTATAATTTAGACAAAATTTAGGTAGCTACAAATATAAAAATCTGAAAGTTTGTAGGGATATCTGTTTCTCAACAGAAACGCTTATGTACGAAACCACGCATAAAGTATAATAATAAAATAAACTTCCTTAAAATTACAGTAAGCATCAGTAAAATTATTTTACTATTTTATCCACATTCCGAAACCAATCGCGGTTACAGCTACTTTCTAAGTTTATCGGATCGATTATCGATTGTCTCCATTACTATCGATAACAAATTGGTCGATAATCCGAGCCGCGACCAGATTTTATCGGAACTAGTGTAAGATGCAAGCACTGATAGCTGAGGCGATAGCGAGCCCGATCGGTTCAGTAGGGTTGTCTATCGGTAGGGAAATAGCGAAGGTAAAATAATTTAGTGACGCTGACTTGGTGGTAATTGGATAGCGCACGTCTATGGTAAGGGGTTGCGGGTTCAAGTTTCGTGTGGCATTTTTGTTAATGGCTCATAACAAAATCTCTAGATTATCCTCTCAAAACTCTAAGCTTCAGTTTCTTTTGACATAATAATAAAAGTATCAAGGATTATTGTTTTTTTTCTGTATTACCATTGAGTAACCGTAGGATTAAATGATTATGTCTATTAGTCCATGATCACAATGAAACAATACAATTTTAAGTTAATCCATCGATCATCGAAAACCTTTATCCATCAGTGTTTATCAGACAGCACTGGTGGTCTAGAGTGGTTCCGCCTTCCGAACCAAAAGTCGAGGGTTCAAATCCGGTCGGCACCAATAGATATTTTTGTTTGAAAAATTTGTGTACGCTATACAAGTATGCTAAAACGGTGAATGAAAACATTGTGAAGAAACCGGCATCTGGGCATGAAATAGAACCTAAAAAGTTCGAAAACGAAAAGAGTCTTTGAGGCGCACTTTAAATCCTTTACACTGGTTCGAAAGAACTAGTGACACTAGAGGAAATGTTAGACAGTGTTCATCTTTTATTAAAAAACAACATCAGTAGTCATCAAAAAACATTTACCTACTATTATTTATTACTTTATTCACACAAGCGCTCTAAGAAATTCTAGTTGGACTATCTTACCACCTAATGGAATAAAACAATGCTTTTGTTTTTAGTTATCTCGAAATGATGAATAATAAATTAATCCTCCATTCGATTGCAACAGTCGCCATTTTTTCGTGAATTCTTGATTAGTGGCAACCCTAACAGAGTAATAATTTGATGTAGTGTTTGTTAGCTTGTTTGTTTGGCTTATTTATTATGTTTTAATAAAAAAAAATATTATAACATTGCGTAATCCTAATGTCTACATCCTTGTAGAATGTAGAACTTTCGTCAACAAAATTATAAATAGATTATACAAAACTCTGATTTATTTAATGTAAATCTTATTAATATTGGATTAATTGAAGTAATATTACTAATGGAAAACTATTTAGGTATTTCATATACTTAGTAACTAAGTAAGTTAATATGGGCTAGTGGCCAACTCTTGTGAAAGAGTATTTAGGCCGCCTACAAGGCCTCCGTCATGGCTTAACGACTTAAAAGCCGGGACCGACAGTTTAACGTGGTCCTCCGAAACACGGAAGCGCTCTGTTTGTTATGCCACTTGCCACCAATCCAGATTGTGACCGCGCACAATGTTGCTTAACATCAACGATCGATCTAAGCAATCAAAGAATATCTAAGCAAGCTACGCCACGAGCGCTTCATATACTGCACTACAATTTTTTTTAAGTTTAGTTCATACCTACTTTTAACTATGGCTGCAGAATGCTGCAAATAAAAATTTTGCCCACCTTGTGGCAACCCTATAATAAGAAAGTGGAATCGATGAATAATGGATATCCCGATCGGAATCCGGATTGCGGTTTTTAGATCTATTTCAGGACTCACTTTTACCGCGTCTTCGCTTGCTTCTTTCTATATATTTTCTGCCATTCGAATTGATTAAACGGGACCATTTATTATTTAATCTGCATTTAAATTGAGTATTTCGGTGATCGATGCATTTTTATCAAGATTTAAAAAATTCTAAAATTTGGGTCATAAAATTTTAAACAAAATACACTACAACTTTTTACGCTCCATTACAAATGGCGACAAAATGAAACGAAATGGTCCCAATTGAGGTCAAACGTGTCACTTGAATATTAAAAGATGCCCTTCGCCCAACGCTCGTTAAAGATTTTATCAAACAAACGTAAATTTATATTATCATAAAATTTATTGAAAAGGTCATCCATAACACAGGAAGCCATATTTCAACTTTTGAAAACGTGTTAAACCCACGAGTTCCGTAACGTGATTTATTGTTTTTTATATTGAAGAAAATGAATCGAACATAAATTTCGACATCATAAACGTTGCCGATAAAATATATAACGTTATTTTGAATACGAGAACAGTTTTATTTCTCAATTCCGTTTTTTTACTCTTTTGTCGTAAATTTAATGGCGGGACGTGGAACATGCGTTCGCATAAATTCGCGATTTCCGACGAAGGAAATTAAACGCATTCGGTTTAAAGACAAGAAACGCTCGAATTAAACTTAAATATGCGTGAAATGAACGATACATAAAAATTTCCCCGCGTTAAAAAGTGCCTTTGACTCTCCATTCTCACCTTGAAAAGTCCGTTTTATTGAGTGACTCGATTAAAGTGTGGCGAATCAGGCTGTTAAACTACTGACAGGATTGATGATAGAAGAGCCTTATCTGATAAATCTTGATCAAGCAATTTCAAACTTTATGTCCTAAGTATGATAACCTAAATCCGTGAAGCGTAAAAAAATATGTAAAGCATTTTTGAGAGTAACGCAGTGCCGCTTGGGTGAGCATTTTGTACGTTGATTGGCATTTTGCCGCGCGAAAAGCAACACCTTTGCGGCCATGACATGTCGTCTGATTGATTGTATAATTAATTTTGTTTTAAATTCACAAGCCGGCAATACTTGTCTGTTATATGAGCTGTCAATTAATACGACAGCTCTTGATGAGGGTAACGTAACGAGATGTTTTGTCAGTTTTTTTATGTTTATTAATTTTAAAATAGTGTTGTAAGAATAAGTTTACGGTTTTGACGTGTGGATATTTACTTTTCTAACATATATATGCACAAATACTTGTATTTTGCTAAACACAAATTGTCTCTGCTTTTAGTTTTTCTTCTCTCCTTTAATACGAATATTCGTGAAGATGTTTGTATGATTGTGCTTTAGTCACAGAACGGCTGAACGGATTTGAACGTTTAACTATCTCTTGACCTGGAATTATAAGAATATTTTTATCCATATTACACCAAGAGCAAAGCCGCTGGCGGAAGTCTATGTTCATAACTCTAATTCAACAACTACAATTTCGAATCTGCCATAATCGCTCAAGTAACTTCCACGCCCTGAACAATAGGCTATGATGAATAGCTCACCATGCATCATAGAGGCCATACACCATTATTCCGATGTAGTATGGGGGGCGAGTAATTAGCGCCCGTGTAATGGCCCTATTGTTCAGTGAAGCGTGATATGCTTTCCACCGAGATACCTACTCTTGTTCTACTGTAAATAATACTGTTGCTAGTCGGTAATATTTCACTGCTAAGATTGTAAATTAATTCAATCATTAAAATGAATAATTACTTCAGATAATTAATAGGACATTATGAAAGAATTATGTATTAAATATATGGTTATTATCTGAAAAAACGGATGATTTCAATTTCACGCTCTCGAATGTATAGAATTGCTATTGATCATCATCCAAAAACTTCAAAAATAATCCAAAATCCACCAAAGAATATTGTTGAATATAATATTATTAATAAGTTTCGCCCATAACACATAATTAGATACACATAAATCTTTATCCTACCGCAAGTTTAGGTATAGGTACTTAAACATCTTCATTTAAAATAACAAGCAAAAACACACAAAACCTTCATAAATAAAGCGAAGCTCTCAATACCACAATCAGTTTCCACGACGGACGAGGTAGCTCCAGTGCATAAAACTGCTATTAATTACCATCCATCTACTATGAACGATCGCCGGACGCTTGAGGACGCCGTAAGTGTGAAGAGAAAAGCGTTTTTATTTTTCCCTTTTTTACTTGTGACGCTCGTGACGTAGCTTGCTTAGGCGTTCTTGACCGATCGTTGAAGTTCAGCAACGCTGTGCGAGGTCACAATTGGGATGGGTGACCGCAAGTGGTATTACGAGCTGAACGCTTCCGTGCTTCGGATGGCACGTTAAACAGTCGGTCCCGGCTCATTTTTATTAAGCATCAATTCAGGCTTTCAAAAGTCATCTTACCTATTGTTTGTGTTCACATTATTATTGATATTTTTTCCTTTTTGTTAATTATATTTAGGTTGGGTTGTTTGGTTGATTATACCTACCTGCTTTATTATGTTTGACGTGGCATTTTGAATTATTGATTATCATGAATTTAAAAGACTTCATTATTTAAATTTTGACGATATACAAAAATATAATGATTAATGATTTTTAAGGTTACATTTTAAAATCTTTATACGCCCTTACCATTTACATTTTTTTTATTTATAATACAAAACAAATAATTTAATAGATATCAAATCAAAAATGTTGATTTTTTCTTCGAGAGAAATTCGAGAAATTAGACAAATAAAAACAGCAGTAACAATATAACATAGTCATATCGGTCTGTCCTTCAATACGGTCTCATGATGTGGGGTATTTTTTTCGATATAAAGAGAAAAAAACAATCTTTATTACACAAAAAAGTGCACCAGGGCAATAAATTTAGACTGAAATAAAACCGGTCAAGTGCGAATCGGATTCACACACGAAGGGTTCAGTATCATCGTATTCATATAGGTACATAAATGTTTCTTGTATGGGGTCCTCTTTAATTTTATTTTAGTCTTTGTTGTTATAGCAGCAATATAGAAGTACACACTGAAATTTCAACTCTCTACATAGGTAGAGACCGTAATAATACGGTTCATGAGATACAGCTACTGACAGACGGTCGGACGGACGAACGGGCGGACGGATAGCGGACGCTTAGTCCCGTTGGCAATCTTCTTGTACGGAACCCTAACAAAAAGTTCAATCATGTTAATATTTTTTCAAAAACATTGGATTTTAACACGTGCTTTGTATTTTTTTTTAATTAGTTAACTAGAATTTAAATAAATCTTGTAATATTGCGTATTACATGCGCTGGATAAAGATAATAGGTAATTTTTTTTATTTAGTATTTAAGTTAAAAAATATAGTTAAAGTTGAATAATTGCGTTTTTACTGCTTATAAATCGAGACACTTCTCCAATTTGTTTATTTATCAGCAATATCTCGCACAATTTGTCTTCACCACATTTTAATATTCTCCATTGTCTTTGAGTAATTCTTTTAATAAATTCCGACAACCTTGGCGTTCTTCACTTTCCTTTGTTTATCAAAATGTTCCCAACAATTATTAACGGAGGTTCTTATTGTTAGCTCAGTAGACAGTTATCGATTAATAAAGTTGATGTAGACTTTAAAGCAGGGGTGCCCAACAAGTCGATCGCGAAAGCAGGCCAGACTCCGCACGTTAGGTACAAAGCGTATATCGGAAGGCCTAGTCGACTGGGCCCTTTCATACATTCATTCCGCGCCATACGAGACAGAGCTACGCAATAGAAAGAGAGGAATAGTGCCTCATTATTTTCACAATAAATATTAATGACATTAGTTTATTTTTTTTATATAAACTAGACCCACAATAAAATTAGGTCGATCTTATGAGGCATTTTTTTTCTGAGTAGATTGCAGCCTTAAGCAAGTTGGCCACCCCTGCCTTAAAGTCTTGTAAACTATAAATTGGACTAAATTAACACAAACATTAACGCACGTAACTTAATGTGTTGAAAATTATCACTATAACTGAAAATATAGCTCTTAGGGGAGACCTTCGCCCAGCAGTTGGACCTGGGACCTGGATGGGACACAATAAGCTAATTAATAGAAACGAAATTACCTAACCACGATTTTTAGAACCCTTTGATAGTTCTAAAGATAAGCTCCGACCTTGGTTATGACGATCATGTATAATTTATGATAATATTTTTATATAGAAGCACTTAAAATACATGTCATTATAATGTGTGATGGCCTGTTCACTCGGACATTTGTATGAAGTAATAAATATACATATTTTATTGACGTTTATAGCAATAATATCTTAATTTGATGTGACATGTAACGCAAAATATGAATAATAATTATTCTAAAATTATTCCTAAGAGACTTTATGATATTTAGATATCAACAGAGTTTTTTTTTATCGAGTAATAAATAAAGAAAATATACTAGACGATCAATTTCCTTATCACACGATTCAAACGACATTCCTACATTTCAAAATAATTAAACAAAAATTTTACGACCGTTAACTATTAATACCATAAATTATATCAGCTCATTAATGCAAATACGTTTCCATCTATAGATTCAATCAATTTAAAACACATAAAACTACAACATCATAAAACGTACAATGTAAAACCATAATCAAGTGAATAAATTAGATGGAAATAATAAATTTACATTATTTACAAGACGCAATGACTATTCAAATTAACTAAAGAAACTTAGAAAGTACAGATTATCATTAATACTGAATAGTTGGTAATGAAAGAGTAGATGATAATACAGAACGGACCGCGTCGAACGGCGCCGAGGCAAATGCTGATAAACCAAACTCCTGGAATAACAAAGCCAATGCAAAGTCAACTGTAATTTAACAAGATAGAGATTATTACGATGGTAAAAGTAAAATTGTTGCCGAGTAAGCGAATGCTACTGACCAAATCAGACCAGTTAAAGAAAAAGCAACGTTATGAGAAGACAATAAAGGTGAAGATGAATGTAAATGTGGAATGATTTGTCGGTAAACCGAGCCGACAGCCGTCAATCAAGAGTTAAAAACCGGTAGCCGCGGTGTCAGGCCAAGATTACAGAAGTCAAAGAGGTTGCATTATTGAAGTGTATTATTTAGTTATTCAACTCAAGACTCCTTGTCATTGCTGTTATTACTTATGATTACAATTCCTTAAAGTTTATTAAAATAAAGTATTTTTTTACTAAACTTCGTCCAAATTATAACAATGGGTAGGTACTTTGAAATTTACTTTTTTAAGGAGTGATATAGTTTAATATACATAATAATACGGCCATTTATATTCTAATGTGGTCTATAATTTTGAAGAGTAATAACTATGATGATAAATTAACACACCAAACACATAATTAGTTTATTTCCACCAAAAATAATATTTTAAATTTATCGTAAAATTAGATGTATAACATTGGCCATTCAAATAATATAGAAATACCCTTATAAAGATCGAAGTAGATATTCTGTGTTATTTTAGGTCATAAACTAAGCGTTTGCCAAGTTCCAGCCAAATCTGTTCAGCCGGTAATGAATGGAAATAAGCATACCTCTTAACAAGAAACACAGCAAGAAAGTAAATGTAAGTAAAAGCATAAAGTCATTAATTTGTGCAACCTTTTACAGCTTAATAAAACTAGTCTTAAAACAGCCAACATAATAAGTTATATCTAGAATTGGATTTTAGTGTTATTGGTATTTTATCCAATACCATATAATTTAACGATACTAAAAATTTAGAGCCATCATTAATACATCCATTAGTATCAACATTTAGTAGAAACGAAGCCAAACGTGTTCATACCTAATAGAGAAGAAATCAACAGTGTTTTTTTTTATTAGTAAATAAGAGGAAAAATGCAAGAATATCTTGAAATAAATAAAAGATTACAAATAGTAAATAAGCATTAAAAAAAAACAGTATTTGAGGAATGCAAGATCAAAAACCATTCTTAGAAGATAGTTAATATTAATTGTGCGTCAGTTTAGTTGCTGAAATCCCTTAGACTTAATCTTCTAACTATAGAAACAAAATTTGGTATTATTCAAATGCAACGCAAGAGCATTCAATCATGGTAATATTAAACCAAAGGTAATCCCAAACCAACAAAGCCAAGCCTCCACACCTCTGTAGATAGAATAAGAATAACGAAGAAGCTTTAGGACATAATGAAAATAATACAAAGCAAAAACTCAAAGGGACCGCGGATAAAATTTGACCGGCCGAATCAGGATGAAGTACCAGAGACTTTATTCAGATAAATAGATGACACTTGTTAACATATTACACTTTTTCTTCGCAGTTGGGTAAAAAACTTTGATTGACGTCAAGATAAAAACAACTTTAAATAATAAAATTTCATCCTGAAGTTTATTTCCGGTGAACACAAAGAAATTATTAAATCAGGAGTGACTGTAAGTTTTCCTATGATTACTTGTGGCTCTGCCCACCCCATTAAGGACACGGGCGTGTTGGTATGATTTATCTATGTACAAAAAAAATACATAAATTATAATTACAAAAACACTGATGCAATTTAGATAAATTATGATCGTGTTATTGTGACTCAAATTTTACAACATCTCCAATTAAATACAGTGAATCATTATTATGTATTGTAATGACATTGAATCAAACATCATTTGGGCAACAAACAAAAAGCGTAATCTCAAAACGTCGCGATTCATCTGAGTTGACCTTTAGCGTGTCAATCATCATCATCAATCATGCTTAATCATCGAAGCTTTGAAATTGATTTCTTGTGAACGTGAACTTTGAAAAAAACATTTTGTATAACAAATGAATTATGAACGCGTTTATAGATTGTAAAATCTACATTTTTCGAATTACACGTGAAAAATTGTTGATTGTTAAAACTACTGTTTTGCATTCCGATGTATGAGAAATTGTTTAAACAACACTTTTTTTCCCACAACTTTGGATGCTGTCTTCTGATTATGATATTGAGGTTTCGGAATATTCCATGCTTGAGGTTATTTGACAGAAATATACATAGTATCAAGTTTCTTCAATTCAAAATGAAATCACTAAATAGCTTGTACCTACAGGTTCAAATCCGGTCGTGCACCAATGGATTTTTCTGTTCGAAAAAATTATGTGCATTATATAGTAGGTACTCTTAAATGGTGAAGGAAAACTTCGTGAGGAAGCCGGCATTTCGTAAAACTTAAAAAGTTCTAAAACATAATACTAAGTGCACAAAAGGAGCCTTTAAATCCGTCCACCACTCTGATTAGAAATAACTATTGACACGACTACATAATATACATCATCATTATCTTCCTGCCCTTATCCCACTCTATGTGGGGTTGGAGTTTTGGCTAAGGTATTTCATGACCGGCCACCTGCCTGACGTCAACTCACCTCGGAAATACTAGTTAAATACATAAGTAACAAATTCTTTCCTTAGAATTTGATTAAACTTTTTAATGTTTTTCCTTGTTTTGTCCCACTGTTTGGTCAAAGGTGGAGAAGACCTATGACTAAGCAGTGATGGATTTCCAAACATCTATAATTATCTTAACTGGCTTCCACCAACCTCTTTTGAAATTAACTAGTTCGTCCAACTATTCCTTGTACGATCTAATATAATAATGAGAAACCTTATCGCTTATAATTTTATTGTTATTTAATTCTCCAAGCGATACATCCTCAGACCACAATACCAAAGCTCCATTCAAAAAAGCCTTATTATCTCTTCCAGTCTATTTATGATAATTTGATACTTTCAAAAGTAAAAAAGCTATACAAAGACCATTCTTGCAGCCGTATACGGGAGTGGATAAACATCGATGTCAGTCGTCAGATGTCAGTGACGTCATGATGTCGGCGATCGAAACGCACCGATTGACTGACAGTGATCGACGGTCGACAGAATGACAAGTACTGTTAGTGCCGCTCGCAAACGAAAATGAACCTTAGGATAAGACCCGTAAGGAAGAAATCAAATTGCAAATTGATGATGCTTTTTATGCACAGTTTGACAGGTATAGTTGAAGATACCTACCTAAAGCGCAAGCGAAAATGAATCTTGAAAATACAAGCTAAGGTTGGATTTTGAATGGAGGGCTGTTGGTAGTCGGTGCATCCAGACATGATAATGACACTGTTTACCATATAATAAGTCGCGTAATAACAAACAGGATTTGAAATTCACATTCGATTTTATTAAGCCAAATGCTTCTAGAATAATTTAATCGAATAACAATGACTCGCTCTATTTAAGTAGGCTAGGTTTATTTACGTGCCGCTTGAACAGTCATGCTAAAAAAATAAACATTCATTAATCTGCTACGTAATTTTCTTGCTACATTTCAATAGTCCCAATTTAGATTATCGTATATCATCCGATATGGTCTAGTGGCTAGGATACCTGGCTCTCACCCAGGAGGCTCGGGTTCGATTCCCGGTATCGGAATAACTTTTTGCACTTTAAATTTTGTATAGTTTCATATTTAATTGCTCCAGGCTATAAACTTAAACTAATTTTAATTCCAAGTTCAACCATTTTAAAGGTTAAAATTCTTATTGCGACTGTCAACCTTGTGTCAATATTAATTTTTGATCAGTTTACACTCATAGAATTAATACTAGTATCATCGTCAAAGGATAATTTCACTCATTTTAATTTCTATTTTTGCTTCAATGGTTTAAATGAAGACTGGTTGAGTTTTTGATAATTTGACAATTGATTACATTCACTTTGTATGACAAATTGTGTGTTTGGAATAGAAATATTTTTTGTATTTTTTTTTGTATAATTTTAACATTAAATGCATAATATTTTTTTGTACACTAAGGCCACCAGCGAACATAGCTCATCGTGATTCATTTGGCCATACATCAGGGACTTCTAGCTATACCGTCGAAATTCGTATTCAGCTTTGGTGTGCAGGAATTTATATTCTTTGCATTTGTTTCTACGAAGTTGCGTGCAATATGGGTGGCCATTTGCTTGTTTATTGTTGAAACTGTTATACGAAGTTTTACACTTTGATGTACCTATATTTAGATTATGTATGGTTATTTTGGTTTCGTGATTTTCTTTTTGGGCTCTTGGGCTACTGGTTTTTAAACTAATTATGATAATTAATTAGCTTATCACATGTAGTGTAGATGCTTCTAGAATGACGTCACTTGTAGATGCGTTTTAAATAGTTTTATTGTTAAAACATAATAAAAATGCTTGATAGTGTGTTTTACAGCTTTGTTTGTAACCTTCCAAGTCTTTTCTTTATTCATGGCTTTAGACATTACATTTTTGTTATCACTGGCACTTTGGAGCTTATCGTGGGCTTAAGCAGGAAGTCTTCCACAATAAACCATTGATAATGTCCACTCATCAACTTAAACGCAGAATAAATTACTTCATTATTTAATCCTTCTACGGATACTTTATTCCTTTCCGAGAACGTTTTCAATTTACTTTCATTTATCATAGAACCAGTTCTGAAACGCATTATTTATTTAATCTGGACGGGAGACAGCACAATTGGAATTAAGTTTAGCGGGAACAGTGTCTATCGTCTACTTCTCATTTTATAAAGCCACAGCCGGAGCCCTTCAGCTAATCCGCGCCTCACAATACCCCGATTCATTATAAACCCTATTGTCACATCCAACAAAGATCTTGTCAATTATAATCTTTCAACGCGGAGACGTCAAACGGTAGCGCACAGTAGGCCAACTGCCACGGAACGCTACAAAAAAAACATTTTAATACATTATTTGCGAAACTTGTTTAGGACCCTTCTCAAAGAGCGGCGAGGAAGCGAAACCGATTGCTCGTGACGTGACGGCTTTTGTGACCGTCGAGTATTATGTTGTCAAAATACACGGGGATTTTGTTATTATTTTTGTGTTTGCCAGCACACTTAGCACCCCTTTGTTGCAGGCCTTCTCAGAACGGGGGATGTGCGAGCAGTAAACTGGCTCGTTACTCCAATCTTTCCATGAAAGGAGCGATGTGAATAGAATAGTAATCGCGGTGGAGCATCCTCGAAAACAATATTTAATCCTCGCGTAAAAAAATAATCACCCCTGGGAAAGGAACCCGTAATACGAGACTCAAAACTCGGAATTACGTTTATTCCGTCCTCAAAAAGTTAATAACATTTTGTGAGATGTCGGTTCGTATACGCGATGTGCCAACTGTAACTGCCAAATTACACCATCACATTGTATAAACATGGATGGCTGGGTGCGCTTTTTGTCACGTCACTCGTGTGAGACCTCGGCTTGATATTTATTCAAATTATTATTCCACGTCACCCTCTTGTTGTCCCGAATGAATTTTTCATGCTCACGTCGCGCTGAGACGCGGTAATTTCACTTTGACTTTGCTCGAAGCCAGCGAAAATGAGTTTATTTATTTTCGTTTTTTTTCCTACGAACGTTGCGGCTTTGTGCAAGTGGTGTCACAACCCTCACAATATTGACTGAATAAATATTTGAGCGTAATAATTTGCTAACAAAATACCGTGTCACCTTGTGTGATTTTTTATGATTTTTTTTGGGATAAGTCTTTGTGTACTTTTCTATATACCTTGTGAATGCCAATTTACGAGAGAAACTAAAATGAAAAAAAAAACAGTTATGAAATCTTAATTTCATTACTACTTATGTATTATTATTATCCATACTTTTAAATTTACAAATACCCTTAAAAGCTTTTATGAACAGAAAAATAGATAGATAGGCAAGCAAAGTTTTATAATAATCAGCACTACAATTTTCTATTGAAACCTTCGAAGAAGTTTGAAGCGTTGAAGTCATCATAAAGACAGTAATCGAGCTCAGCGACATTTACAACCAAAGCTTAAACATAAGCCTTGATTTCATTTTAATACCTCTACTTACCTGTTTGTAGACCTTCACGATGAAAAACATCGGCTGCTATTAATCAATCTGCCAAAACCACTCTCTCATTATGTCTCGTCACGTATGCCTCTTGTTTGTTCGACCCTGTGTGCTCGAAATCTTTGTCAAATAAATGTATTAGCATCATTCGATATTATTCACTTGTTCATCCTCTATTACATTGACGACTCCAAAAAGATTCTTAATATGGGGAACTAAAACAGCAATGAATATAAAAATGCTTATATTTTTATCACCAGAATTTATAGTAGTTTCACAGACGATGTAATAAATTTAGAGGTATTTGCTCATCATATTTGTGTATATTATTTCTTGGCAAACAGAGGTGTCACTGTGTAAATGTTTTATTATTTAGATAACGATGTTTAATTACCTCTACGAGATTATATTATTTGTTTTAGCCAAACTTTGTTAATGTACTGTGTTTGCTGAAGATAGGGTATGATTATATAGAGGCTTGCAAACATTTGTGCTGAGAATGGTGACAGCTTTTTATGTGGGGCATAAACAAGGAAAAGTAGAAGGTTGAGATTCTATTCTTCCTTAGTTTATGTGGGAAATTGTAAAATAGACGGATGTGGCATTGAGAACAGTCTTCTATGAAGGTCAGCTAATATTTTGAGCAAATAATAAGCCGACAAGTGGGTGTAAGATTGATAATCTTCACGGAACTATATATTATGATTATGAATAAGAATCAGTTTAGTCAATTTAATTTCTTAAAAGATAAGCTAAGTTTAAATAAGTTATGTCATGGCCACCAATAAAATAAAGTCAAAAATAGTCTCATCCATTAAAAACACTCAATATATTATCGCGATAAATTCGACGCCATAGCTAAAATACTTTCAAACGGCCATTAATTACGATTAGCGACAGTCGTAATGTCTGTCATTTTAGTGCCAGCTTCGAATGTCGGGACCTCCCATAAAACATCCCCTAATGTAAATATCTCCCTTTTATCTGTCTTTAACAATTTCGTATACTCTAACTAAACCGTCACCGGAATATAAATTACATAAACACCAAGTTGTATTTTACGATCACTGAAGTTCGCCACTACTTTATTTTGATTCTTATCGTCAATGATATAGAGGTGCTCGTTTTGAAGCTTAACGTTTTCGGAGCATGGTTTTGTTGTTGTAAATGTGGCAGAATACATCGTCTCAAATTGCCCCCTGCCAATAAAAAAAGGGAAGGCACATAGGGCTGAATTTTGTTTATCGTTATCTTTACGGTGGGCCACATTTATTTATATTGTATTCATGCGTGTAAGTCTGGTAATATAATACGTTTAGGAATAATAAACATTTTGAAAGGCACAGTTCCTTTGAAAACAGATGGATCGTGAAGTTTTGGATCGAGTTGATTAGAGCATGAGAATATGTGACGTGATTTTAAAAGCTCTTTTGTAAATGCTTTTTCGAACCAGTTCTTTTGTGTGTACATTTCAACACATACCCGGGTAGGTAACCAACTATAATAATTATGCAAATTTTCTTCATAATTGTATTGATCAATCAATTGTCGATCGTAATTTATTGGCTCTTGAATATAAATTTAAAAACGTTGACTAAAAAATTAGAATAGTTTATAATACAACCAAGACCTTGAGTATTAAAATGTTGTTTTAATTTTTTTAAACCTCTAAAGGATTGGAATTTTATAAGAACTACCCCTTTCAAACCCAACCTGCCCTAACATATGTTTGACTGAGGTTAAAACATATTTTATTACCAACACTGTAAACTGATAAATATTATATTGTAAAATATTTTCAAATTGTAAATTTTGGGCTATCGGAAATAAGGTTCAAAGTGCATAGAATAAACTAAATACGACTTTGTCGATTCTTTTCTCGGAAAGTGTGTTAAAAGTGGTTATTTATTGTTCACATAAGCACACGATGTTTATAATTTTAATGCATTGTTATTGGAAATGGCTACTGGTGTTTAAATGTTATTGTTAAATATTTTGTTAAGAATGCTTTTTGTTTTTATATCTTTCTGTGAGGTCCATAAGTCATGCTTTTGTCAGAGTTTAGTTGTAAAGTTATTTCTTTCATCTATTGTTATGTCATAATTAAAAAGCCGATGCTACTAATAACTTTCTTGATCAAGAATATTATGAACATGGTTGATGAATAGAATGTCGTGGTGATATTCTTGAATGTGCTTTGAAAAGTAATTAAAATGCAGACAACGGTTTCATTTCATCGTTGCATAATTTACAAAAAAGTCTACAAATGCTCTGCAATAAATAACGGGAAAGTACCGTTATACGACCTTGAAGCGAAATTTAATTCGCTAAATTCGCAAAGCGGTTCTTTATTTTTTTTTTAAACGTCTCATTGTTATTCGACCTGTTTGAACAAGCGCCGGGTCTAAACAAATGTTGTAATTCCACTGACAGCCAAAATCCACAATACGTAATCATTATGACCGTCATTAAGTATTGTCTTGTCACCTTTTGAGTTTTGCCGACAAAGGGCCGGGCCGCAGTAGAAGCGAGAGTGTGATTTATGACTGTTTGCTTTCGCGATATTTCTAGAAAATGAATATGTTATCTATTGAAGGTATTTCGAATGGTAACAATAGCTTTGTTTATTGTTTTTGAGTTTTCAATATAGTTTATTGAGAATAGGCAGTTTACAATCCTTTGAAGCTGTCGGCTTATTTGTTACCTAGATTTTTTTTTCGTACGTCTTTGAGTAATTTCAGGAGTTACAAAAAGGCAATGGTTTGGTAATTTTACTAGCTATGTTATTGGCAGACAAACTTTCAATAGAGAGCAAAATAACAATGATTTTATCTTTTAGAACTACATGCTTTTGATTATACAGATAACGTTATATCATCATTCTAGTAAAAAAATGTATTTTGATAAAAAGATGTTGTGATAACACAATTGCATAATTACTTTAATTTGGGTTGAAATCTCCTGTATAATGTTAATATTATCCTCTGCGGTCGTTGAAGGACGCTTGAATTTACCTACAGACATTAAAAGACTTAGTAGACCTAGGTAGTGTTTTCTTCTTAAATCAGCATTTAGATTGTTTAAAAGATCTATAGTTATTTACCTAGCTTATTCAAACCAGCTGGGTAATTCATGGAGTACAAAATGAGTACAAAGTGATCCACAACTCATCAGCCCCGCGGCTCGCGTGCACTCCCCCCGCCCCCCTCCAAGTGTTACAACGCGACTGACTAGCACTGAAATTATTTACAACCGTCGGCATTTCACAAAAGCCCGCTTGTTTATTGCAGCCATAAATACTAATACAACTCAGGGGAAATTTATTCTGCCTCACCTTTTATTTATTACTTTAGTGTGCGGCTCTGGTTTTTCTGTGCCAGTTTTTTTCACTATGCTAAGTATAGGGTAAATCAGGGAGCTCGTATTGGGCCTCTTCTCTTTACATTTTACAATAATATTAGAATGAGCTAGAATGCCATAAACATCTACAACAACTAATACAATGCCATACAGACCTTTCCGAATGCTTATCTCTGTGGAAGGTTATAAACAAACATAGACAGAATAACTGCTAGCCGGGCAGAACTAACAAGGATCACAGGCAAAATCATAAAACTGAACTGTCTGTAAAGTTTAATAAGAAACAAACAACACCTTCCAATTTTATGCAGCCAACACGCCATGAATTCGATAAAGTGAACTGGTGCTAAGAAGCCTGTCGTCCGTCTTGCAGCGCTGTTCGATAACAAGCCAGTTCGCTGTCCTAGTCAAAGATTAAGGGATAAAAAGCTTTGAGTTACGAAACATTTTGCATGCAATTTTTTAAGTTTCTCGTTTGTTGCTCCAGGATTATCTAACTTTATAAGGTGTTCAAGGAAGTTTTTATTTTATATTATACTTGAGAAATGTAAAACATACTGTCTTACTAGCTGATCTCAAGAGGTTTCACTCATATAAGAAATCGAAGCGATGGGCGTTCCAAGAGCTGGTTCTTATTTGGCTTAACGGTATGCATTGCTTTGTAGACTACAATAATTCTATACATTTTTATTTAATAATTTTACTGTCGGTGAATAATATTCTGAATTATATTTTTAAAACCGAAAGCAAACAGTGACACAGTTTTTTTATAATCTAACTTATCAGTAAATAAAAAATCTATTGGGCCCAATATCCTCAATAATTGCCGACAATATTAGCAAAGCAAAACCGATATCATTATAGTTTTAAAATAAGGTAAAGAGGACGTTACGATAAAAACTAAACCAAAACAGATTTTACTATCCTTATCTACAAGATAAGGGTTTACAACGGATATAAACCTTGCAATTAGGGGTAGGTAGAGAATGACTTTATGGTGAAAATAGATGGCGCTATCAACTTTGGAGGTCCGGGGAACTTTTTGTCATCCTCTTTTACTGTGCATTAAACCATCTGCGGCTCATAAAGACCCTGAATAACGCAATAAACCTCTTTGAAGTGAGAATAGTGCTTGGGTGTTTCCATATTGAACATTTTGACACAAAAACAATAATAAAAGCTGTCTCACGATTGAGATCAATAAAACATAGACAAATAATTGCAGATAAGTAGATCGAAGGATATGCGAAGCTATTTTTAACCATTACGTATATTAAAAAGTGTTTAGTCATTTGCTGCTGTTTCTGGGACGACTGACAGCCAAACGAAGAACGAAGAAATTCAATGACGATAGCAGTTTATCCATAATTTCGAAGAAAGCCAATGAAGTATATAGCAGTTCATCCATAATATATCTACTACCTTGATTTCCTTTGTTTGATCTGGTATGATCTTAATGTCATCTAGGTTCTTAGCTGAAGTTCCTCATGAAAATTAAATTCTACATTAGCAAAGATGAACGATGGTCTGAGAGAGCACTGGTGGTCTATTGGTAGCGGTCCGGCCTTCCGATCCCAAGGTCGTGGGTTTAAATCCAGTCGTGCACCATAATGTGCGCTATACCAGTTCTCTAAACGGCGAAGGAAAACATCGTGAGAAAACCGTCATATCGTAAAACCATGGAAAGTCGAAAAAACATGTGTCAAGTGCAAGAAATGAGCCTTTGAAGCGTACTTTAAATACTTTCACTACAACTGGTTCAAAAAAAGATACACGACTAGATAGATAGAAGTGACTATCATGGATTCTGGAAGTAATACAACTCTTTAAGAACACCTATCTATTGCTCATCAAAATCAATCTACTATGACTTGTCATTCATGGCTTACAATTTCCGTCCCACTGTGCGATGAACGCATAGTAAAGAACCAAGTAACGCAACATAGAAAAGTGTAAAACATTTTATAGAACACCAATGAAGATAAAGATTCTTCTATACATTGCGGTACTTGATAGTGAGTAAATGAGCTTTTTATGATGTGATAGACAGCTGAGACGCAAGAGGCGTGAGTTTGATTCTCGCTGCAGGAGAAATTTTTGCATGTTCTGCAAATGAATGAATGAATGAAATCATCACCAATTGACTCTAGATGAATAACGGGTAGAGATGTAATAGAGCGCTAACAAGCAAACTACCATAGTTCGATATCGAAGCTTGTTTTAGTCATTGGACTAAACTAAGGCCTTTTACCATCTATAGTAGATGTTTTATACAGCGTCAGGAGGCAACTTTTATCTTTACTAACGAGACGCTGTAGTACCCGGGACGAATTAAGATGGAGCAGGCTTGCACAGCACCTATTCCATCCTCTCAGCTTAGTCGGCCTTGTCCACAGGAAAGACATGATCAATACGTGCGGAGCTAACTAAGCCGCGGGTTTCCTCATGATGTTTTATTCGACGTTTGAGAGTACAGGTATAGCGCACATAAATTTTTCGCATAGAAAAGTCCATTGGTATACGTTTGGATTTTAACCCACGACCTTTGGATCGGAAGGCGAGGTCACTACCAACTAGACCACCAGTGCTCTCTCGCTGGACAACAACTTGCATTACTGAATGTAAACTGATACAACGAGATGATGTACTACTTTACAGGTTTACTATGGCAATGTTGTTGGTTACTACATCCAATCCTCGTTAACAGCATCAATGACTCATCGAACTTCAAAGCAGGCACAGATTACAAGGCAGTTACTTCACGGTGTGGGCTCAGTCAAAGTTTTTACGCCCCACTGTAAACACTGATTTGGTGATGTCGGCGTCTTTGTGGAAAGCCTTTGATCTTGCCGCTTCCGTTGAATACAATCGACGGTCTATCTTGGAGGTTCGTCGGGCACAGAGAATGATAAGCAGTAGATAATGTTACCGATCGGCGTCTGTTTTGGATTAACTGTTACTGGATTTATGTTTAAGGTTCAGTACTATTATGATCCTTTTGAGGTTGTTCCAATTTCTATAATCTATGTACTTCAATAACGTCAAGGTTCTACTCTGAATCGATTAGATTAGCAGCTAAATATGTATATTATGCTTATCTAGATCATAACTCCTTTTTTCACCTGAATACGGTTTTTATTGTTGTTTGTTGTATCAAATTCGATTAAACAAAACATGAATAAAAAAATATAATCGTTAAGAAATCACGTAGAAATTGAATTAAATAAAGTACAAACGAATTCAAGGTCTCTCATAAAATAAGATAGACAAAACAGACAAGACATGGCCAGGAAGATAATCATGTTGATACCTTGCCTTTTACGTTGTGTGCGCTCAGAATTTGGATGGGTAACTGCAGGTGGCATTACGAGGGCATTTAGACGGCTTAAAAATTCCGTTACAAGAGTTGGCCACTAGTTCATACGAACTTACTTACCAGGCCCCATATAGAATTATGATAACACGGTGATTCCACACAAACGTACCCGCGTTTGGTTTTGTTTGGTCATAGTGAACAAGGCCCCTGTTGTCAACGACTGCCTTTCAAAGTTTTGTTGGTAAACATTATAGGCTGGAGTACAATTTCACCTACTGCCTGTACTGTGCTGTGGCCTATCCCATTTCACTCTGAGCTTTTTGCTTATTTTCTACTTCGCCGTTAAAATTGTGGTTGTTTACACCCGAACGGATTGTTATTGACGTGTAATTGGGACGAGATGAGCGTGCTTTGAATCAGGCCGGCGTTACGAACCATTTGTAAAGGATTGTAAGGGTGATTGGATTGTGGTTGATCTAGTAGACTGTTGGAAACTGCTGAAGTGTGTTAGTACAATTTAAGGATTTAAACTTACTTTAAAGATTCAATTCTAAACGATGATGGAAGATCGCGTCAGACTCGCTTTCACTGCTACACTGGTGTAATGGTTAGGAAGAAAATTTCCTCTACGTGACATTAGATTTAAAGGTAGGAAAACGCTTTCCTTAAATGAACACCGTACGCTTCTCTTGTCACTTTTTCATTTTACAAATAAATACAAAATCATTTATTTAGGTAACTTACCTACATTTACACAATACATTTTAGTTCACTAGCCCCACACTAGGATTCCCTGTGTTGTGGAAGATAGTCTCTTCCAAAAAGTACATAAATAAATATATAAATAACACCCAACAGTCACATACATAGTCCTGAGCCCACACTAGAATTCCCTGTGTCGTGGGTATCAGAAACTACGAGTACCATGGTACCACAACACACAGACCCGGAAGAAATATTTGCAGAACATGCAATGCAAACATTTCTTCCGCAGTGGGAATCGAACTCGCGCCTCTTGCCTCTCTGCCGAGCAATCGCCCGCTACGCCACCGAGGCCGTCAAATTAAAATCTTCATTACTTATATTTGGTATGGTGAGGTTTGTGTCTCCTCCATGAATTTCTATCATCATCATTATCTCCCTGACCTCATTGGAGTTGGCACGTTATGTGTTTTTCAATAAATCCCCTCTGTCAGCTGTTATCACAGTATCCACTCCTTTCTTAATGCTGTCATTTTTCACGCAATCAATCCATCTCTTCTTTGATCTACCTCTACCCTTGTATCCTTCTACATTAATATCTATTAGAGAGCACTGGTAGTCTAGTTGGTAGTGACCCCGCCTTCCGATCCTAAAGTGGTGGGTTCATACCCGGTCGTGTACCAATAGATTTACCAGTACTCTTAAACGGTGAAGGAAAACATCGTGAGGAAACCCGCGGCTTAGTCAGCTCCGCACGTATTGACCATGTCTTTCCTGTGGGCAAGGCCGACTAAACTGAGAGGATGGTATAGGTGCTGGGCAAGCCTACTCCATCTTAATTCGTCCCGGGCACTACAGCATCCCGTTAGTGAAGGTAAAAGTTGCCTCCTGACGCTGTATAAATCATCTGCTATTATAGATGGTAAAAGGCCTTTTTTAATATCTAACACTCTTCTTGTCACATGACATTCATCCCTCCTCATGATACCTTTATATTCATTCACATTTAAGTACATCTAAGACTTTTCTCGACACATGAAGTAAGTTATTACAAGATGGATAAAGAAATGGGTGATATAGCGGCAAAATCACATTATCTCGAGAATGTGAATTCTCTTGCAACCTGATATCCATTCAGTCTAGCAGGTACCTATCTTAGCTAGTAAGTACCTAAGTATCAAGTAGTAAGTACCTAATAAATGTCATCTACATCAATATGATTATACTTCAAAAGAAGTAATATCCGGCATAAAGATATGTTTCTAAAGGCACATTCCATTTATTTCACGCAACGCCTCAAGGTGTAAATTCAATGCAGTTTATACACCATTGTCAACTGGGACATTTAGACCATCTGTCATGTTGACAATTATTATAACAAAAGAAACACGGTGCAAAAAATATGGCAGTCTCATACACAAAACTCATACTAACTGATTTGAAGCGCTCGTGGCGTAACTTGCTTAGACGTTCTTGTCGTTGTGCGCGGTCACAATGTGGATGGGTGACCGCAAGTGGCATTGCGAGCTGAGCGCTTCCGTGCTTCCCGGCTTTAAGCCATGATGGAAACCTTCAGGCGGCCTAAAAACTCCGTCACAAGAGTTGGCCACTACCTCATACGAACTTACTTTACTAACTGATTGATAGTCAGCATAAACCAAATTAATTAAACTTAGTCTTAGGCCTTAATTAAACTTAGTCTGTGCACCCTTACACCATAAGCAGAATTTAAGAAAGGAATTTCTTTAAGTATGAAAAATAAATTCAACGCAGTGTCTATCCCCCGAATACTCAAACGCATCTCAGAGTCGAGCACGTCTCAAGTCACGGTTTTTTGACAGTTTTTGATGAAAATCTGTCGAAAACTCGTCACTTGAAACGTGCTCAACTCTGAGATGCGTTTGAGTATTCGGAGGTTAGTCTAAGAACTTACGGTTCGCTCTTCTTGTCATAAAAATATTCCATTTCATTTTCTACGTACAACTATGGCATGTTATAAAGATACATAAAGTCTCGTTCTAGTAATAAAATTGTGTTAAATCAGTCCAGCTGCCAATAAATCAAATTTTAAATAGGTCTATCAGATTAATCGGTCGAAGTGGTAGAACAACTTTGTTCTGTTATTTATGGATCGGTCAGCGGATACTGATTGTATTTGTTGGCCGAGTTTGGTAAGTTAGTGCCGTCTGGTGTCGGGCTCATTTTAAGTTATAATCTTAGTACCTAATAATTATTAACACCGTGACTTAAACTTGTGCAAAATAAAAATATACAAGTACGAATAAATATAGCGATATTCAAAAGAAGTAGTTTATACTTAAAAAGTATTTCACTTCTGATTATAGTAGGTAAAATAAAGTAAGATAGCATTTTACAATAGAACAAGTATCCAAGAGACGACTGGAATATCTATAGTTGAAAACTTTACAAAGTTAACACTAAAACGGGTACCTAATTTATCTGGCGCAGAGCGCGGCGGCGGGCGGCGAGACCCGATCTCGCAATAAACATGTTTTTTGTTTCGCATGTCCGCGCACTGTCAAATATATTACAACCCGCCGGGTTATTTACGAGCCTGTCCTCCGCCCATACGTTATACTTAGTATCTTTGTTTGGACACAATAAGCAATATTTCTAAAGGGCCCGCCGCGCGTCGCTCGCAGCCGTTGATATGGGTTCCCAAATTGACATATTTAATTTGATCGCGACGGAGGGTCCGATCCCGTGTTTGACAGGTTTTAGTGTCGGATTAACGTTCACGTTATGGAGTCAAGCTTGTCGATACACTCGAAATACTCTGTTTATTCGTCGTCTGAACTTCAAACAGGTTCGGGGAAGCTTCGCAGATCAATTTTCCCCTTTGATAGCTCGTAGAACAAAGGAACTCGTAAAAGCGGCGAAAGAGTAGTGCCGAATGTGTCAGCGCAAAGTGCGATGACGCCGGAGAGCTTCGTCGAGGGCGTTATAAAAGTGGCGTGAAACAAAAAGCGTCGTGCTCGCGGTCAGGTAGAGCGGCGCGCTCAAAGCGCAGCCCGTCATGGGTGGCGAGCGAGCGACACCATAGCACGTCTCAATCCGCACCCGGCTGCCGGCCATACCACCTTTCCTTTTTCCCCTACCGCAATGCAGCTATGTGTCGTTTCCGCTTTGTTTTTTATGACCGAGCGCTGCAGCGGTGAGACATAGCGCTCTCCCTCTAACGGAGCCTCGAGATGTTCCCGTCTCTGTCTACCGTCGCGGGGTGAGGGGAACGCGGGCCGTCGTGCGCTGGTGGGGTCTCGTCTCTCACAGTTGTCTCGACCGCCGCCATAGACGCACGCGTTCGTTCACATTCCGCGCTCCGGTGGCAAAGAAGTAGTTGTTGCCAGAAGCGAATCGTGACCGCACAGTGAAGTTAACAAGTGATCGTGAAGTTGATACCAAATGGTGGTTCTTGAAGACGGTGGAATGATGTCAAATCCTAACCAATATCTACAACCCGATTATTTGGCGCCTCTTTCTTCCTCTGTAAGTATATTTTTTTTTAGTTTAAAAAAAAATTAGGCAATTTGTTTTATTTTTTTATAATTTTTGTACATGTTGTTAAAATATATTAAGACAATTTGATAACGTTTTTTTTTCTTTTGTTACAGTTGGACTCGAAGAAAAGCCCTCTTGCGCTTTTAGCGCAAACCTGCAGTCAGATCGGCGCTGACACCACACCAACAAAACCTCTGCTTCCGACAATGGATAAGAAGAAAGTGATTAGTGTTAACAGTGATTCTATCAGTCGTTCGTCTCCTGGTAGCTCTGGAAAATCGGAAAAACCGCGTTCAACCCCGGAAATCAAACACTTAGCATTCAAACCGTACGAAGCGAATGTTGTTACTAAAAAACCAGAGGAACCAAGACCGTCATCCAAATCCAGCTCCGATAGCGCTGATGAGAAGAAATCTGGAAAAAGCACTCCCGGCCGCAAATCAACGCCGCCGTCGGCTGAGAACGGAAAGAGCAGTCCGTCGGAAAATAAATCATCTAGTTCATCCGGAACGAGCCCAATCATCCGCTCCGGTTTGGAAGTTTTGGGACATGGAAAAGATCATCTCGGCGCATTTAAAAATCTACCCGGTATGCCAGGTTTCAACCCGCTAGCTGGACTTTACCCGCCAGGAATGGAACAACACGCGAATCCAGCTTTTAGGCCTCCTTATGCCGGAGCCCCGTTCAGTGCCCACCATGCGGCTATGCTGGCCGCTGCCGCTGGCTTCCCCGGAGCTTCGCCGAACCCCTATCTCGGATATGCGAGGGTGAAGACGCCCGCCGGCGGAGAAACCCTCGTTCCCGTGTGCAAGGACCCCTACTGCACCGGGTGCCAATTTTCCGCGAACAACCATCATCTGCTAATGAGCAACGGAGCTTGCCCCGCTGGGTGCACTCAATGCGATCATCAAAAGTACAACTTGGCGATGGCGATGGCTCTGTCACAGCAAGGCGCCGCCGCGGGCGGGCTCGCTTACCCCCAGCTCAGCCGCCCCTACGTTTGCAACTGGATTGTCGGTGAATCTTATTGCGGAAAGAGATTTGGAAACTCCGAGGAGTTGCTGCAGCATTTGAGAAGTCATACTGCGGACGGATCTGCACCCGCCAGTGTATCTTCTACCCAGGCATCACTTCTTAACCCGTTGAACCCTCTGTTTACGACTGCGGGACTCCGCAGCGCGTACCCGACGGCGCCGCTGAGCCCGCTGTCCGCGAGCCGGTACCACCCGTACTCCAAAGCCGGTCTCCCGGCCGGCCTGGGAGCTTCGCCCTACGGAGCTTTCAACCCGGCTCTCGGGCCCTTCTACTCCCCATACGCGATGTATGGCCAAAGACTCGGCGCTGCTCACCAGTAAATAAAACCCATAGTGAAGTGCAAGGACTGAACTGTATATAAATGTTGTAATGTCCAATTTTCTTCTGTGATATTGATAGACTAAAAGTTGTAAGGCGCGACCCGCCATGGCAAATTTAGTGATTAGTGCAATCTAAATACATAGGTATTTATGTAAGTGAAGTGGAAAGTTGCTTAGAGCCGCGATGTGAGGCATCGGTGGACTGTACAGCCAAATGATTTGTGTAAATAATCTTTAAGTTTAATTAAATTGAATTATTTTAAATATAACGTATCAATCAAATAGTTTTTTTATTATTTATCCTGGGGATTGTTTTATAGAAAGTGATTAGGCGTGCATAGCATAAATTTAATGGGCGATCAACGTCACTACAAAGTGCTGCTTTCTATCTCGTGGAACGCAATAAATCGGGCCGGGTGATTGATTAATATACCTCCTCGCGCACATTACAGCCGTCAATCAGCGCCAGAGGATCACTGCGGTGTAAAACAACGAGCACGCTAGCGTAAACCCACCCACACGAGCAACTAACTAAATAATTTATTACCTACATCGAAAAGCATAAAGAAAACACACGAGCGAGCCCCGACAACACTCATTAATAACAAAACCGTGAGCTGTCAGCTTTGTTAATGTCAAGTTTTTTATAATAAATGCTATTTTGATTAGGCCCATGTCATGTCGGAAATTCAACTGTCAGAAGCATAATTAGTCGGTCGAAAAGATGCGAGACAGGTGCTGAAGTAATTCTGAACGGAGGCGACACAGACGGCTTCATTCTTATTGTGTTCAGACAAATATTGAAATTGGCAAGTTTGTTAGCTGTGGCCATTAGTATTTTATCGTTTTTGGCTTTTTAGTTTACGGTTTAATTTAATTAAATATCGAATATCTCTTTTAGATAATTGGGTATACAGATAGCAGTATAATTTTGAGTAAATCATTAAACGTTTACGAGGATTTAGTAGGTAATAGATAATCTTTTCATTCCCATTTAAATCTTTCTCATTTAATAAGTTGCGATTTTGAGCTTTCGTTTGAGGATTATCTTAATGAAATTTTATTTTAGTGAAACTGTAGTAGAATTATGATAATAAAATATGTATCTAAATACTTATCAAATTACATAATAAATAATTTATGTTCGTATTGCAGATAATTATAATATTAAAAACCAGTTTAGGTTAAACCCAAATTTAACAGGATAAGATAATTTCAGTATTATGATATCAAAAATGATTGATAGTGGCATTAGTATAGCGATTTGGATCTTAACTCGTAAATCATAGAAATAATAATAGGTGCGCAGCATGAAACTACTTTGACACACATTCAAATAAATTTTCAAACGAACAGGTCACGCCATCTATTGGTTTGAGAAGAGAACTACAAAAGTTCTAGAAGCGACACACGGTTTTTAGAGACAGGTTAAAAGATAATAATTATGTAAGTGTCTATTTTTTTTGCTGAATTTATTGATGAATACCTATTCATTTTCAATATAATAATATTTAATCGAATAAATCGATGAGAACAACAAAACAGAAACTATTATTTTGTATACTTTTCGAAACTTGTTTGAGAAACATTTCATTTTGATTAATGGTCGACATTTATTTATGTGTGATTGCTAATGTAATTAACCCATTAAAATGATTAATGCAAAAAATATATCGAAACGTAATCAGAATGTCAAGTCGAGAACCGGAGGTGGTTTGCGTTTCGTTTTATCTTTAATGTCGACACATTAAAAAAATATTCACATTTCGTCTGATTGATCACCGTATAAGTTGAAAGGGCAAGTAATAAATCTCAAGATATTTATTTGAGATAATTATATTTATTTTGTAGGTATATGTCGACTTGGAATTAACTGGCCATACTTTTAATAAAATGAATAAATCTTACGTTTTGCGGAATTTAATTTTTTATATAAAGTATTAAAAATATTTAATTACGCCTTGATAACATAGAATAAATAACATCCTCTCATTATATCGAAAGCTTAAGTAATAGTTACGTTTGTGTTTTAATCAAGCCATGACGGAGGCTTTAAGACGGCCTAAAAACTCCGTCACCAGAGTTGGCCACTAGTTCATACGAACTTACTTAGGCAACTTTTTATTCAAGAGTTATCGGGTATAAATAGAAAATTAGAATAAACTGTTGTTCTACCCGAATATACAAACCAAGATAGAAAAAACTTCTAAAGTTTTCACTCTGATACACGCTAAAGTCTAAAGTCGGTATAATGGCGTTCTCCGTTTGTATGGAACTAAATCAGTCGGCCATGCGTCATCAAGCCAATTTTGACAACAATACCCCATGTTGTTCAAAGGAGTCTGTTGTCGGGTCATGGTAAGGTAAAACCAACCCTCTAATCCGGGTCTATAATACCCATAAATAATTCATTCAAAAGAGTAATTCATCCCACAGGCCTACGTCACTAAAATGCTCGGTTATTCAACTAACGGATGTTCCTAGATTAGCATTGGTAAGACCAGGTTGCTGAAACTGATTGAAGTGGCAATGGGCAGGTCATAATAGCTCGAAAACAGCTATTAAGGTGTAAAGGTTCTGCAATGGCGGTCACAGGGAAACGAAATGACAGTTTTCACCCCCCCACATGACAATGACGTTGCAAAGGTGAAGAGTTTGATGGAGGCGGCATTTTTGAATGGTGTTCTCAAGCAGTGGACTTCTAAGGCTGATGATGACAATGATTGCATTTTTTGCGTCAAAGTGAAACACCATTATAAGCAGTACCCTATTATCCCAGCCTCAGTATGATAATACCTACACCCCACCTTATGTTTATGCTAATCATAATTGGTTATTTTGCTGCAAAGGTTTCAATGTATCAATCTTTACTACCCATCTGTCAAAATTAATCTTTTGTATAACAATAACATGAGTGGTATTTTACATTGAGGGTCGTATCATGAGAAAGAAATCAAATAGTCGGTGAGTCAAAACGTCATGTTTGGGGCTTATGGCATTATTCAGAAAAAATAAATCCCATGTTCCTGTGGTTTAAAAAACTTAATACATGGATTCTAAAGATATTACAAAATCTAAAAAAGTCTTGTCTAAGAGACATTAACTGATATACTTATTATTGCATTAGTTATTTATGAAAATACATGGCGAAAACTTAGAAGATTGTCTTGTTAGAAAATATATAATTCTGTGTTGTAAGTAAGTAAGTAAGTTCGTATCTATGAGCTAGTGGCCAACTCTTGTGACGGAGTTTTAGGCCGCCTAAAGGCCTCCGTCAACACCTCCATCAACACCTCCGTCAACTAACGACTTAAAAGTATTGGAATCATTGGGTTGTCTTGTAAATCTATGTTCATAAAAGTTTACTTTGCAGGTTATTGGTTGATAAAATGTACATAGTTTGAAATCTGTATTCATTAATAATATCAATAATTGAAAGGATTTTCTATCTTATTATTATAATAATACTCATAATACTAATTTATTCACCGTAGGGGTTTAAGGCACACTTGGTTTTGTCAACTTAAATACTAAATCATATCAAAAGCTATTACAATTGGACCTCAACCCTATGAATGATAAAAGCTTTAATAAAAAATAGTTCGACAACATAGCTCGACTATCGTCAATAAACATTTTTCTCAGTACAATTTTCAATTGCAAATAAAAATACTTGCATTATTCTCGCGCTATTCACCTTATCTTATAAATAAAACATGCCTCCTTTACATACACGGGGTGTCAACACAAGATACCTACTCGACTATATTGGCACATTAGGGCGTTTTAAATTTTTATTGTGTCCCTCAAATGGAGTGATTTTTTATGTCCCCAGCTCCTTGACAATGCCGAATGAATTATAGATCGGGAGCGCCGGATAAAAAGCGCTTTATTTATGCGCTATTTCATTGTGATTTTGCTGTATGGTAGTTTTATTTGTAAAGTTTAATGTTGCGTGATGCTTTTCGGAGAATCTATTTTAATATGCCAAAGAGGATAAACATTTCTAGTAACAGCTGTCACTTTAATCCCACTTCTGATATTCTGAGAAACCTTTAACATTTTAACAATTGAGTAATGCTTGTAGCATAGCGATATAAAACAATTATTAATACAACAGTAGTACTAAGATAGGTACTTTACTGATTTTATGAATAACAAGTTGTTACTCTTCCCACAATTTATACCATAGTTATAAACTCTTGTTATTGTGGAAGTGTTTTTTACTTGAACTTTTTATCTGTTATTTTATAAACGAAAACATACGAGTAGTGTTTAGACAAACTAAACATACAAGGCTTACAAACACTTTTAACCAATGTTTGTTAAAATTTAATGAAAATAAATATATCTATTTATCTATCTTTTCAATTTTAGCTTTCACTATCTGGACTCTATTTTCTCAACTCAAGTAGTTACACCTAATTAATTGAAAACTTCTTCACAAAACACTGTCCCATCATCTAGCCAACATTCGTGAATTGTAAAAATAAACAGACTGACAGCTGGCAAAAGCTCATACAATTATTGTGAGTTATACAAACTACACGGTATTCTGTGGCTTGAGTAAATGTACCGTCATCTCTCACAACATCAACGTGGGTTGATAGAAAAATAAGGGTGGATAATAATAAAGTGCAATTACTTCACAAATATATTATACCAATAAATAGTTATTTGTCTGTATCACTTGAAAAATAACGATATATTTGAATTATTTTCAGAAAATTGGCACTAAATGAAACAAATACAACATTTAATTAAATAAGTATTTGTAGTGTTTTAAAAATGGTTTCTTTGGCATTGTATCACAATACAAAAATTATTGCAATTTCGTAACTGCTACGATGACAAAAACAAAATGACAACAAAAAGTAACGGTCTAATTAATAAGTAGTGACATCAATCAATTTGACAATACATCCGCATTGTCAGGCAGAACAATTAATTGTACCGATTGTACTGTTTGACTGTTTTTATTCTGTGCTTCTTAAAAAAAAACTACTGTTTTAGTTATTTACTTTGTCGTGGATGTAATTATTGCGACATGTGACAACTGACAATGTCGATACGGAACAAATTACAAGGCGTGTCTGGATGGTGCAAGTTGGAACATTTTAGATTTTTCAGTTCAGTTCGTTTTCCTAGGGGCTCCGGGTGCGTTCCATACGGAAATTCCGGAGGCTCTTGACATGCATCGAGGCTGGCCACCAGCTGGTTTTTTAGTGGGTGGTCGAGTCCAACAACCCCACACTGCCCAGCTGCGACCCTCAATCGCAGTTGGGCGTCTGGGAGCAGATTTTCCCACCTGCAACTAAAAAAAAGGTACATATTATGACGACCTCGGTGGCATGGCGGGCGAGTGCTCGGCTGAGGCGAAAGAGGCGCGGGTTCGATTCCCGCTACGGGAGAAATGTTTGTATGTTCTGCGAATATTTCTTCAATATCTGGGTGTTGTAGTATTATGTATTAAAAGTATGTATTTACAAAAAAAAAGTACTTATACCAGTAAAAGCTGTGAGGAATGTCCACAAATTTTTATTAGACGCTATATAACTAATTTTGTACCTATATTAATATCTTGTCTTCAATGTGAAATTCTAACAACTACAAAAAATCTTATATTATAATTTGAAAGTCTCCAAGTCGCTTCAGCTTCAGACATGGACCAGATCTAGATAATAGTTTAATTAGTGGACTGACACAAATATCTGGAGGTCCAATAACAAAGTGTACATTTTGTATAACTAATTACATACAAGAGTTCTACTAGACTAGTACATTTAGTAAGTATAGGTTACTACTTTGTATATTGTGATAGTATTTGTATTTGTTTATATTTGTATTGTCAGGGTTGTTTAAAAAAATAATGTTTATTTTTTATGAACAAGAGAGCACTGGTGGTGTAGCCCCGCTTCCTAAGGTCGTGGGTTCAAATCCGGTCGTGGATTTTTCTGTTCGAAAAATGTATGTGCGTCATACCTACCAGTACGAAGGAAAACATCGTGAGGAAACTGGTATGTCGTAGAACCTAAAAAAATCGAAAATATGTGCGTCAAGTTCATGAAAGGAGCCTTTGAGGCGCACTTTAAATTCTTTTACCGCACCGTTACAAACAAGTGAAGCAGGACAGATGGAAGTAGCAGACAAATAGAAACAAAAAAATAAAAGAAGTAAACTATACAAAAGCAAAGTACTGTCAAAGTTTGACAGAACTTTGCTGCATCATGACGAGACGACCTACGTGGGCGATTGCTCGGCTGAGATGCAAGAGGCGCGGGTTCGATTCCCGCTACGGGAGAATTGTTTGTATGTTCTGCAAATATCTCTTCTGGGTCTGGGTATTGTAGTATAATAACTATGTATTTCAAACGAAAAAAAAGTTTATACTTAAGTATTCTATCAGCCATCTTGTGCCCATAGTACAAGCCTTGCTTAGTTTGGGGCTAGATGGCGCTGTGTGAAATGTCCACAAATATTATTGTATTTATATATAGCACTTATAATTTAGGCTGTGCATTGATTGTCAGTCAGTGATTTAAAAGTTTTAGGTATATATTTAGGATTTTTTGTTGGCTACAGCAGCTACCGAAGTAGCAAAAAATCCATCACCCGCCGCACTCGTGATACTAACAGACATTATCTCACTTCAGATCGAAATTACAATTGCTCAACGAATTTAATTGAAAATGTACATTTTAATAACACCTTGTTTGTAATTATTGCTAAAGTAATTTGGGAGTTTCGTAATGACTGTGCAGAAACAGTTTCAAAATGACTGTGAAATGGTTTGTTTATGTATTCGCTAACTATAGTTATAAAAATTACTTCGAACATTATAAGACACTAAAATGCACAATACATAATTATTTGGTATACTAAGTAAGTTCGTATGAGCTAGTGGCCAAATCTTGTGACGGAGTTTTTAGGCCGCCTAAAGACCTCCGTCATGGCTTATCGACTTATAAGCCGGGACCGACAATTTTACGTGCCCTCCGAAGCACGGAAGCGCTCAGCTCGTGATGCCACTTGCGGTCACCCATCCAAATTATGACAGCACACACAACGATCAATCAAGAACGTCTAATCAAGCTACGCCACGAGCGCTTCCCAAACATATCACCCTCCTTCTTCGCAGTGGGGTAAAAAACATTGCGACATTTTTAGAATGTTCAGACTAGTTTACATTTTCATCAAGATGATTGTTACTTTCTATACGTAAATTTATTTATTATTTATTTAACTTGTGAATAAAATTTGTATAAAACCACTCTCGAGACCATTATCTATACTCCAGCCAAATAACCAGCGAAATTTGTTAACAATTTTAACAGCAGAGATATAAAAATAAATAAATAAATATTTGAGGACACATCACACAGCGCCATCTAGCCCCAAACTAAGCAAAGCTTGTACTATGGGAACCAGATGGCTGATAGAATACATAATACTTATACTTTTTTTTTGTAAATACTTACTTATAATACATAATACAACACCCAGACCCGGAAGAAATATTTGCAGAGCATGCAAACATTTCTCCCGCAGCGGGAATCGAACCCGCGCCTCTTGCGTCTCAGCCGAGCACTCGCCCGCCTCGCCACAGAGGTCGTCAATATCATGATATCATGTGACATTATAAAAATAGAGAAAAAAAAAACCGGTTTAATTCAGAACGTCTGTTTTGAAGTTGGTTAAAAACAAGTACTAAAACTGGTCTACAATTCGTTTTCAAATAACAATTATGTGCAATAAAATTTGTAAGTCAATTAACTTCACAACACTGTTGGTACGTGAACCTACGACCTGTGTTCCTGTAAACCGTAAAGAAATAAATAGCATAGACTTTATAGCCCGCTAACATTCAAAACTGTAATTATATTGTACGTAATAAAAGCAATTACAGCTTTATTATTAACAATTGTAAATTGGCTCAATTATTATGACAATGTGCTATAAATTCTCAAGTTTTAAATTCTTTCTTGAAATAATCATAAAGTAAACTATTCAGAGTGATAAAATACAATAGAGATAACGCGACGGGAAAAAACGCCTTGAAATTAAACGTATTGGAAACCTTATTTAGCTACGTTCTAAGACTCCACTATTTTAATTTACAAAAAACAAAATTGCTAATGTTTTGCCAATGATCCAGGTATTAAGTGAGAAATACTTTATTACATTAATATAGCTTATGGACATGGCCATCAATCTATTTAGCAGTAGTATCACTAGTTCTTTCAAACCAGTGTGGTGAAAGGATTTAAAGTGCGCCTCAAAGGCTCCTTTAGCGCACTTGACACATTTTTAAGAACTTTTTCGACATGCCTATTTCCTTTGCTATCCTGCACCGGTTAAGAGTACTAAGTAGTACACCTGTAGCGCACATAATTTTGGACCGGGTTTGAACCCACAACCTTAGGACCGGAAGGTACACTAGACCACCAGTGCTCTCAATGGCTATAGCCATTATGCACGGTGACTCCTAATACATACATAATATCGCGCCTGTTTTCCATAGGAGTAGGCAGAGATCAAGGATCTCCATTTACTACGATCCTGACATACATGTTTCGCTTCATTCATAACATTCTTCATACATGCTCGTCGGTTAAGGGTACTCTTGATCTGGCCCTTTACCAAAACGTTGCCAATTTTGTCCAGGTACGGGTTCTTTCAAATAAATAATAAATATATCGTCACTGGAAAGGCAAAATTACGTAAGCGCCAAAATAGGCATATTGAGTTATTATCCTAAAATAGCAGTCCAAATACAATAATATGAATTGAACATAGAAAATGAAAAAAGAATGAAATCTTACGTTGACGTCATCAAAATTCGATAATTAGGTAGAAAGTTATGATTAAAAAACGAAAAAATGCACTTTAAACGGCTTTTTCTCGATTGGCGCTTACGTACATTTGCTTATCCAGTGACGATATATTTGTTGACTTTTCACACGGCGCCTTCTAGCCCTAAACTAAGCAAAGCTGTACTATGGGAACAGATGGCTGATATACTGTAAATACATACTTATAATACGTAATACTACAACATCTAGACCCGGAAGAGATATTTGCAGATCATGCAGACATTTCTCCTGCAACGGAAATCGAACAGACGAGGACACGCCATCGAGGTCGTCAAATATTTGTTATTAGTAATATTTGTTCATACTCACTTCCCTGTCTTGTTTTACTACTCTGAGCAACCTACATAGCGACATTGAGATAATTACTTTAATGGCATTGTTTTATGGCAATTGCTAGTCCGTGAAATGATTCGAGGAATTGTGAAAGTTTTGTGTTTTGATTACAGGCGAAACTATTGTTATGTCCTCATCAATGATAATTAAAACTAAATAAAAAACAGCTTCCTCCCGCGGATTTACTCGCATAAATTAAACTTACCTTTGCCATCTAATTAGATGATTTATACAGCGTCAGGAGGCAACTTTTGTCTACACTGATGGATCGCTGTAGCTTGCCCAGCATCTATACTATCCTCTCAGCTTGTCGGAGCTGACTAAACTGCGGGTTTCTTCACGATATTTTCCTTCACCGTATAAGAGAACTGGTATAGTGCGCATAGATTTTTCGAACTGAAAAATTCATTGGTGTACCGAGTTTGAACTTGCAACCTTAGGATCAGAAGGTGGGGGTGCTACTCCTTGACCATTAGTGCTCATTGCTCTTTATTAGTATTATGGATATAACTTGGAACATAGTATGTTACATACTATATCCGTCCATCCGTATATATAGGTATTATTAAAATTAAATTACAGCAGTTAAACATATACAACAGTTTTCGTTTCAAGATTTTAAAGTTATTTCATACACACGAAATAAAAACGTAGTCATGAACGTGTAAAATGTACGTCATAAAGCCTACTAAGTACCTTACATAATTATGTTTTAAAGATATTGCCAATTTATAAAAAACCGGTCAAGTGTGAGTTGAATTTGCACTCGAAGGGTTCTTTACCATCGTACATTCAAAAATATTTCTTGAAAAAAAGCTTAATTTTATTTTGTTTTATTATTTGTTGTTACAGGGGCAATAGAAATACAGCAGCTGGCAAAGCACCGATACATGAAATATCTCAGAACCATAATATTGGAAATTACAAGAAAGCAACAAGGAATTAGAAATCGTAATAACTGAACGAGACACGCCAATTACAGACAAACCGACAAATTACTTTCATTATCCATGAATTAACGGTTACAATTTGAAAGTTTTCAAGGCTCATTTGCTGTTTTATGATTATTGAGTTAATTTGTTGTAAGAAATTGCTGAATCAATATAATTATTTACGCTAAATGAATGATTGTTAAGAAATTAATTAATATATCAATATTTTATTCCACATACTAATGAGTGCTTTTATGGACATAAAAGGCACTTTTGATGCGGTCACAAGCGGTCCGTCACCGTCTCGATAAAAAGAGCTAAGCAAAGACCTGTGGGGCTAATTAGGCCACACTGAGCAATTCATCTATAGCAATTCATTTTTCGATTTTATAGCAAATCCTAAGCGATTCCTGTAATTTTCGTAAAATGGTCGAAATTTTAGGTGATTGTACGCGAGTTGATTTAGCAGCAGATTCATGTTTGGACGTGAAATAGTCGGAATTTGGTACATCGTACGCAATTCATTTCAGCAGCAGATCAGATAAAGTCGCCTCACCTGGTAAAAGGCTATGAAGGGATGGTAACAGTGGAGTTGTAGAATGGGGTAATGGGCGGAAACCCTAAAGTTGTCACTTACTAAAACTGAAACAGCCCAAGTCAAATTGCTTTAAAAACACAATATATAGTGGAAACTTTGTATGCAACGGTTTGGTTACACAGGTTAAGATGTATGATGTTTGATATTATCCCTAGTTCCAAATGGCACTATCCCAAACTCCGTCAATTCCCAAACTCCACGCGACAGAGACGGAGCGCTGCAATTTCTTCATCTGCCATTTCACACGCTGCATTACAAAGATTAATGGCGCAATAGAAGCAGCACAATTTGAACCCGGCTCCCGGCAGGATACAATATTTTATGTTGACAGACATAACACCGCTTACACCAGCGCTTATTCTTTGTGCCCCGTATTTTATTCGCTTTATGACGGCTACAACCGCCCATCATACTCCAAACAACAAACGAAACATCAACGGTAAAATAGACCTTACCGACAAAGCAATAAAGGATGGTACAACCTTTGAGGACGGTAGGGGCAATGTTGTAGAGAATGTAATAGTCGTGGATGCCAGTTGAATGTTTGTTAGTATTTTATTTCGGGGCGTTCTCGCGTCATAAAATAATGGCGTAATGCACCGTCGTAAATCAATTTTCCTTTTGAACGATGACGTTTATAATGAGACGGTAGTTTTGAATTAGTATAATTTATTTTTTAATTTCAAAACTCGTGATTATTATCTGTGTGGTTTTATTAATGGCTTTGTGTTTCGGATGCCGGGTCGTTTGTATGATGCTAGAGAGATGTTAGATGCTAGTGATAATCCAATTCTTTTTAAAATATACGATCATTTCTATTCATGAGTTTCTGAGTAGATAGATAATTTTATTGCTATGAACAATAATTAAAAATTGAAACAGAAGCAACTGTAGCTTTAGAAGTGGAGGTACGTTTAAATGTAGAATAGGTTTTGCGAAATATTAACCATAAAATTTTATTTAAAACATGTAAAAAGTGCCCTGGCAGTAAATTGAACCCAATTATTTTATAGATAATTTTAATAAATGCTGAACTGGACCACTTTCAATTGAAATAAACATTCACTCCTAAAACACGCTTTATAACATATTCAGTTCCCCGACCGTGGATTGAAACAAAATGTATGAATTCCTATCGCAAGGCTAAATAAATAAAGCCTGCAAACAAGGGGTGTTGGCAACTATAGGGATTCAAAGCTGTAGGCGTGAATTATCTTATACATTCGTAATAAGATCCAGTGATTTAGTTAAGACAAATAGTCTGATCAGGAAAAGTGGACTCCAAAGCTTAAAGCCTCAGATAGCAAAAAGAAATGATGTTTTACTACGTAGACCAATTACTATTTTAATATTGCATTTTTTAAATGACTATCGTTTAGCTCGCCTAAACTATTCAGTTCATCTGGTGATATTTCTAAATAGTTACCTGGTCTACAATCAAGTAAACCAACATTGAATAATACAGCGAGATCAAATCAGCTATTAAATCAAAATTGATGTCCTCGAACAAGTTTCAAACGAGATCCCGTCTCTAATCCGATACAAATCTGAAGTGCGCAATACAATTACTATCAACAAAGTAGAAAATGTGGTTATATTATGTGAATCGTTTGACTTGATCGTACCTCTAGTACCTACCGACCTGTTCATAAATCTTCATTGCGTCCCGATGACATGCCGCGACACGTCTCTTTGCTACCGCGCTACCTACCTTTCCTACATCCACAACAACCTTACTCTCACATTTATCAACATTGAATTTTGAATCTTCAGTAATTACAATAAGACTCACGTTCATGTTGACTTTAGAAACTGGAGTTTAGTCACAATTTCCAACATGAACAACCTCACAATGTGAAACGGCTACGATGGATTCTCGAGCCAAGGCTACCGTATTAAGGATTCATTTGGAACAAGCAAGTCCAACCACAACTTTGTTCTTTTCGTTAGATTTGTATTCTGCTGGAACAACAACGTCATTAGGGTCACGCTTCACAGAATTCGATAATGAGTCTTCGGTGTTTGCTTTAAGGTTGATTTTTGAGTGCAGCGAGGTTGGAGAGTGTGGCAACAACATTATCCCTCTGTGACAAGTAACGTCAGGCTGTCGATCATGATAATGTATGTGCCGCGCTGTCAGCTGTCTCAACGCATGAATGATTCACTCCGTGATAAATTCGAGCTTATGATTACCTTTCAGACTTGTCAATGTGTCTGTTTACGTAATTACGGCCTGTATATTTAAAGGCTTTTGCTGTTTTATGGTGAAACCCGAGGCGGAAGCCCAGGTCGTATATAACGCCGACGTGTGCAAGCTTCGAACACGGCATTGTTGAATGAGTATGATTTATAGCTTTAACGGTCTGCTCGAATGATAAATCGAACTCATATACGCTAAATGTAAATATAGACATGCAATCATTTATTATGTTTGCTGTGCCATCAATTTTGTTACTATCTAATACGGGGCTATCAATTGTGGAAATTGTCGGACGTAGATATTATTCAAAGAAGAGTTTATTAGTTAAATTAAATTGAATGTCTTTGGTTAGAGATAATTTGACAAATCGATTTTAACTTTGATGTCTTTAATATTGTAGAAAACGTACTTTTTATTAACTAAAATAGCATCTAGATATAAACAAATATGATATGATAAATCAAGTTGTAAAATCATATAATTTTTTCGTGTGATTCATATTTGAACCAAGTAGCAGTAGTAAACCAAAATAAAGTGCAGTTTCCTATAAAACATAGGTAACCAAGTACAAGAGAAAAAGCCCGTCAGTAGACTTATATCGAGGCGGGTGCAAATGTCGATCAGATGGAGTCGAGCGGTGTCCGTCAAAGTCAGAGCCAGTCGGGCCTTATCTCGGCTTGTGATGTTCGACTGCATTTACACTGTATAGCTCTTTCGCTAAAGGCTCAAATATCAGCCACTCGACGCTACGATGACATTCGACATTCAAGTGCACAAGCAAGGATTTACCAGCGATAAACCTGATAGGGCGTTCGACAAAAAGAGGCGCTGCAAAAAGGAACTGAATGATGAAAACCATTCGTGAAACTACCGTTGAAATTCTGAAGATGAGTTCAAAACTCTCGGCCCGCTGGCTCCAGTACCTACATCACTCTGTATATGACTATGAACAATTAAAAAAAATACGTTTGATAAGGAACAATGAAACATGAATAAAGCAATTTAACAAGTCTAGATTTTTTATTACTTAGTCAGGTGCGCATATCGAAATGAGTTGAGCTCTTACAATAAAGAGTGGGACACAATGATGTACAAAATATCAAAATATGTGATGCAACTATCTCAAATGATTATATATTATGAACCAGTAAGAAAAAATAATGAATTTGAAAGTAAACTCAATATACACGGCCTGTGAACTTTTTTGACTGATTTGTTGATATTAAAACACTGATAGGAATCTACTCACAGTCAAAAGCTATAAAGCGAAGGTACCTACACAATGAAAACCTTTGTAATAAAAATATTATAGGGTTTAGTATAATAATAAAATTATTATAACAGAATACAAATTAGTACTACACAATTTAAGTAACTATGTAGGTACAGTTTTTTTATAATATTGAAGATAATTAAAAATATCTGTGTACAGAATCAGAAACAATTGAAACTGATACCTACTAATTTGAACCCACAAAAGAAAAAGTTTGTTTATTACCTAATCATAAAACTCTTAGTTTATGATTTGTAACGAATTACTTAAACAATAAAACTATATATCAGATAGCGGATCAAATTAAAAATTCAAACATTAAACCAAATCATAAAACATAGTAATGAAGACATATTATATTCAGTGGGTGAAGCTAGTGAAAATTTTAACGCTAAATAATAAAATTACCATATACATAAAAACTTCTTTTAAATTTCACTTACTAATTATTTTATGGCTTTAAGTACTTTCCTGTGACTAATTACTTAGTTTCACTAACACGGTCAACAGCAACACTTTAGATATCAGCACCTATAGATTCAATTTATAATAATTTATACTTCTCTATTTCTTATCTGAATAAATTCTGTGACTGAAAACATCTTTTTAATAAATCTAATTTGTAGTTAATCATAATTGAATACTCTTTTATTATTGTTATTATTTAATATTCTCTGCTGGACTGGGAGTAAAGAAAAAAATAGAATGCATCCAGCTGCTTCTCTCTTCAAGCTAGTAGGGATAGTATCCTCTCCAACATGATGCATCATGGGCGATGGGCTAATCACCTGTCACCATAGTTCACCATAATAATATCCATCTTGGGATTCTTGGATCAGGAGTGGCTGCAAGTTTCTTATTATTATAAGACGTGTCCAAATGATCCTAGAGATTTAACGAAATAATTTATAACGAAATTTTGAATTCATTCATTAACTCATCCTTCTTTGTCCCAGCACTAAAATGCTAAGAAAAACTTAGTCAAGCTTTTTTTTGATAGGACTTTGCTTTGCTTTTGTACCGGGTCAGTCCCCTTTTTGTGCTGGGATAGTGACAGTCCCATTAAGGAACAGGACAGGTATCATTAAGAAGTGCCCTTTGAAATTACAAAAAGAAATAATACACAAAAGAAGAGTAAACATATTCTTTTCAAGTGCTCACCCGCTCTGTCCTATGTCAACTGCGCCAAGCCATAACCAGAAGCAGAGATGAGGAATGCGATACAACCTATTGCGTGCATTGTCCACCGATCGGAGATGCCTTCCATCAGTGTCTGCTGCAAAAAGACCCTCGGCCAGAAGTCTTTATGTCTCCGCAGACAGATCTAAAGATACGCGCATTGTAAAGATAAGAAAGCTAGATGTATTTACTGTATTGAAATGCAAGATGTGCTAAGCATTGCTTTAAATAAAATAAAGGAATCATATAGAACCAAGAGACATAGTTATTTATCAAATTACTACCACTAATGTTATAAATCATAAAAAAAATTATGTATGTTTGTGCCTCAACCACGGCGCAACGGCTGGATAGATTTTAATGGAACTTCAAATATATCTAATCCGCGACCTGAAATAGCCTACAGGATGCTTTTTATTTGGGTACTATATGGGTATTCATGTCAAAATGGGAATGATAAAGAGTTTGTGGCCGACATCGACAAAAAGTAACATAAAACAGAATTATATTGTAGTACCCACTAAACCGAAACAGATTTGAAATATCCACTCCATTACATTTAATCGGACAACGAGATAAATACGCGAACACAAAGGTAAAGCACCGCACAAATCAACGGCACACAACAAATGTGCCGATCACGGAACAAATGACGTCCATATAAAATACTGTCCCAATTATTTGGGACAATTCATTACAACTCTCGACGCTCTCCGATTGGCGCGATCAGTCACCCGAGCCATCTATCGAGCGTGTCAGGAAGGAATGGTGGTAGTAAATCAAACTACTGCCGACAACCCAGCCTGGCCGGTGTCGATACATCAAGTATAATGCCTCGGATACCGCGGCGAGATAATCGAATGTGAGCATCGACTCGTTACGCTGGATATAAGATGAGGTTTGTGACTTGACGTGGGATGGAACGGCGTATCGAGTCGGAACATCAATTCTATTATCAACTTAATCGATTTCGTATCCACTGGGTGTTTTACTACTTGTTATTTTGAGACCGAAGTTTTTGAAAGTGATGGATGGGTTGCGAGTGGAAAGTATTTAAGGTTGATTTTGGATCGGAAGGTGCGGTCAGTTGTCTCCTGACTCCGGCGGCGATAGATCTGTAAAGTTTGCCGCGGACAGGAATATATCGAGTGGTTGCCTCCGTTCGGCTTTATTTATACATAACATCTGTTTGAAGTTGAATCTACCGGCGCGGACGGAGAGCGCATTACCGGAGATTTATTCGCCGTCTTAATTGTGAATCGATGGGTTAATGAAGATAAAACCAGCGGCTGTGTTGTAAATTAGCTCGCGTGTCGACTCATGGCTCCGATAAAGGCCTTCTTTATTGCTTTGTTTGTTTTCTCGGAGCGCACTTCAAAGAATGAGATAAAACCCAGTTTATGCGAATTTATAAGACGAACTCGCGCCGTGTGAAGTCTTCAGGTGACTTGGCTGATAAATGGGTGAATGTAAGCGAGCGCCGACGCGTCGTAATTAACTGGGCTACTTATAAATCACGTGGAACCCCGGCTGTCTGTAACAATAGCCGCAAAGTAAGATAAATCGATACGACAGCTCCGCTCATACTGCTCGCTATTGACAAGTGTGGCGTATCGAAGAGTCCGATTACAACGTACAGATTAACTGCCTTTCATCCTCAACTATGATAAGCTCTGCCAAAATTTTGACAGTCGTAAAGTAACACCACTAATAGTGAACGAAAATTGATGCCAGTTTTGTTTCAGACATTGACGGTTTTCAAATACTGGAGCAATCAAGTCTGAACACGGCTTAACCCCTCGCGGTCACACACTCTCGTCTAATGGCCGTGATTCGACAAGTACAAATGGCCTCCGTGACAAATGGCCTGCGGAAGACCCCGCGTCGACATCGCGGACGTAAGTTCAAACGATGCTCAAGCGAAAATGAACCCTCGCGACGCTCCATATAATTTATCACACAAATATATTAATTTTGATAATATGGAAGATGATAAAGATTTAACTAATGATTATTTTATCAGCGATTGCCAGACTGATTGATGGAGTTATACATTAAAATAAATTTATATGTTAAATCAACGTTTTAGATGCAAATCTATTAATGTCACTGAGTGTCGAGATATAAGGTCGAAATTAGGTTGTAGATGAAAGGGTCGTTAAGCTAAATGATAAGACAACATGGAAAGTGTCGATCGCTTTCTCGGTTCGCTCTCCGATACCGATCAAAGGTCTCATCGAGGATTTGCGAAAATGGCTCTACCAGCTGAAATCTTCCCTTTGCAAGTTCATGTAGTGTCAGATCCGGTCACAGGAAACCCTCTGACACAGAATAAAAAGTATTAGACAAAATGGATATTCACTTCCAATTATTATTAAATCCAATAATGCATACAGTTTAAGCACAATTATTTTATCAGAGAAAAACAAGCAACTGTGTCGAAAAGTATATTGCTTCGCAGTTAGAGTTGATGCCATTTAGCTGTTGTAGAATCTAAAAACATTGCAAAAAGGCTCATTTTACTTTGAGTGTACACTAAAGAGACACAGGCCTTGACGGGCCGTAGTGATTTATGGGCTATGGAGGGCTTACATAATACAATACTTGTGATGGACGACGTGCGGATGACAACCCACATTATTGGTTAGCTGAATCGTTATTGACTTTGTGGAAGTCCTAAGACTTTGAAAGTTGGATGACTAGGAGAATCTGTAAGCTAAGCTAGTCATACATTTTCATGGACTTACGGATAAATCAAAGTAGATAGAATGTTGATCAGCAATGTCGCTAGAAAAGTAGGTACAAAATATTTAGGATTGTCATTGTTATAATTGCTTTAGAAATGTTACGTGATCCCACCGAACCGTTAAAAGTCAATAAGGTAAGAACGTTTTACTTCTTCTGTTCGCAAAAACTACTTAACTAGCGTAGTATTTTAAATCTCGTTGCAGAAATAAGGCGTCAAAGATTATAGACATAATAATCACTTCGAAGACTGTTTAACTGTAATAATCATTTAATTTAGGTCCATTCGTCGTCAGTACTCTTATTTTGGCAAGAGAAAGCAGGTAATTACCCGGTTTTCAATTATTTGAGCTCTACTCATAGTGATATCGTTTCGTTTTTTTATCAATCCAGTCACCAATCAATTGCCAGATGATAACGGTATTTGTAAAATTTGATGTCGCATCTACTTATTTGGTCAGTTGTTATAATATCATTGGTTTGACGGAACTATTCTTTGCAAGGATGTACAATTGTACACTTATGAAGCGTTTATTTCTTATACCATCCTTGGTTTGACTGGAGCAGATAACAAAAGAAACAGGCAATTGATACCCGATCGCGCCATTACCCCTGACCATTAGAACATTAAACCTGCGGTTATAAATTCCCTTTCCGCCATCAATCTTCTAATGAAGAAAAGTGCGCTCCCGGATGGTTTATCGCCGATCTGTGTAATTAAAACGTTACCCGAAGGAAATGTTGGGTAATAACAATAAATCTCTCTCTCTCTCTCGTCGGGCAATTGCCGGGAGACGAGATTGGTGAGATTTTGTCATTTGAGTAACTAGTTATTATGGTATTTGAGGGTTATAAGATAACTTGCCAGCCACAGTAGTAAAGAGAACTTAGTAATATGACAACCAGTTACAACAAAAATTTAGCACTACATTTTTGAAATATGACTGGAAATCATGCCCTGGTGGTATGTTGGTACGTTGATAGTGACACTATCATCGAATCATAAATCATGAGGTTGAATTTGGTTCTAAACAAGTGATTTTGAATGATAAAATTAACATGCATAAAATCACGCCTGTTTCCCATAGGTGAGCTCGGCTAAGACGCAAGAGGCGCGGGTTCGATTCCCGCTGCGGGATAAATGTTTGCATGTTTTGCAAACACTTATTCCGGGTCTGGGTGTTGTAATATTATGTATTTACTAGCTGTTGCCCGTGACGTAATGTATTTTGTTCTATAATCAATAGTTTTCGCAGCGCACGCCAAAAACTATTTTGGGTTTTCAATTTGGGTTACAATATTACAATTTTCTTACGGAACCCTAATTTTTTTTAAATATATTATAGCCTTTACTGGACCCTGATAATGTAGCTTTCTATTGGTGAAAGAATTCTTGAAATCGGTCCAGTAGTTTCGGAGCCACACGCCAAATACTATTTTGGGTTTTCTATCTTGGGTTACAATATTGCAATTTTCTTACGGATCCCTAATTTTTTGAAAATATATTATAGCCTATACTGGACCCTGATAATGTAGCTTTCTATTAGTAAAAGAATTTTTGAAATCAATCTATTAGTTTCGCAGCCTATTCGTTACAAACAAACAAAAAAATCTTTCCTCTTTATAATATTAGTATGATAGGTACTGCAAGTAATCATTTGGATGTAGTCTAGTCCATCGGATGCGGTCTGCATCCAGCGAGGAAGTCTTCTAATCAGGACGCGAGTGCCGGCGGATGCATCATGAGATCTAAATGACTTTTGCAAATATGATTGATTGCCTAGGATACTAGACTCAAAGTATTTTGTATTTCATTCGTAGTGAATATTTTTATACACACTTTTACACTCTTCATAATAAAAAGTGCACGAAAAGAGCCCTTACGGTGCACTTTAAATCCCTTCATCGCACTGGTTACAAAGACCTAGAGTAAAAGTAATATTATAAAGAGGTAAAGTTTGTAAGTTACTTATTTTTAGAGATAATCTTAGAAACTATTGAACCGATTTTAAACATTATCATTTCAAGCAGATTTCTGAGTAGGTACTATTGAAATACCTTTACCGTCTGTACTAGGTGATATTATACAGATTCAGGAGGCAACTTGCATACACTAACAGGACGTTGTATCTGGGACGATTTTTTGAAATTTTTGATTATACGTGAGTAAAGAAAGCAAGCATAGCTTATCAAAATGAAACTAAATAAGTATTAGCTAGGATGTGCTTAAATATTTCCAGTAACTATTATTTAATCTGTGCATTCACTCTTCTCACTGAACTGCCTTGACCTTGTTAGTGAATGTTGAACAGGTGATCACTTATTTCGTTACTCGCATCAGCCGGCTCGTTGGTCTAGGGGTATGATTTTCGCTTAGGGTGCGAGAGGTCCCGGGTTCAAATCCCGGACGAGCCCAAGTTTTGCACCATATTATTTTTAGTTTTTGTTGTCTTGTGAATGAAAGTAAAGAAGAATAAGCTATTTCGTTTCAGTTCACACAAAGACTAGCATTTGCATAACTCAGCATTTACAATGTACTCAGCTCGGAACATAGGTTTAATGTGAGTTGAATATTCAGTAAACAAAGTACTTTCTATTCGTGGAGACGATAAACAACATCTTTATTACCATTGTGTAAAGGCTAGTTTCGCTTGCTTATTGTATGAGTTGCAAGCAAATCTAATTATTATTAAAACAACTCATTTTCATATTTGTGACATACATTTATAATATTTCTATTTAAATATTCTAATAAATATTTCTTCCGGGTCCGGGTACCATGGTACTCGTAGTTTCTGATATCCACGACACAGGTTATCCTAGAGTGGGATCAGACCTACGTATGTGACTATTGAGTGTTACCCACGACGGAACGAAGAAGGCGTTTGGCCTAAGAGGTTGTTTATGTTATGTATGTTTATTTGTGTGTTTGTCTGTTACCATTTCCCTCAAAAACTACTGAACCGATTTGAATACGATTGTTTGCATTTTATTGGTGTCATTTCAGGGAAGATTTTTAGATATATTTTAATGCCATAGCCCACCAGGGGCCGCTGCAACAGCTGGCATAGTTTTTATTTGCACGTCTGAAACTCAATGACTACTGAAGCTATTTCGATGCAGTTTTTTGCATTATGTTAGATTTATTTTAGATTAGTTATTTTATCGTCATGGGTTTTTATGAAGAAAAACGTTTTTTATTATCAAACCGTTGACGGAATCTATTGACTGAGCTTTTCTTTGATGACAACCACGTTCAAATAACTCAAATAAAGCTATCAATAAGTACCACAAAAGGCGGAATGCTGACATAAACCACTCCGCACCGGCTATAAATCGGCCGTATATCTTTAATCAGTTAATAAGTACGTGTCGAGCGAAGACGCGGGATGCATTTATAGCTGGTTATCCACAATAAAGATATGCGAGGGATGGTTTATGGTATTGTCAGGTTGGTGCACTAGTGAGATACCGTGGTTTTGGCTGTTGGGCTTGAGAAATGGGATTGTACTTCGTATTTTAAATATCACGCTGATTTTCCGTAAGAGTAGATTATTGTTGACATTAGTAATGATTAAGAATACTAAAAAACTTTCCAGTAGACGAGTAACTCGAATATTTTTTCGACATCATTTTTTTTATTATCTTAGCATGATTTCTTGCCCGTATTTTCCGCGCTTGGTCGCACTACAAATAGGTGTACAGGTCAATACTCAACGTAGATTTAGGAGCCGTTCCGTGACCAGATCATTATTTACAATTTTTGATATAAAAAAAATAAAACAGTCCTTACTTCACACTAGAATTCCTTGTGTCGTGGATATCAGAAACTACCATGGTAGCACAACACCCAGAACCGGAAGAAATATTTGCAGAACCTGCACCTCTTGAGTCTCAGCCGATCACACACCCGCCACACCACCAAGGTCGTCTAGGCATGAATTTCCTTTTATTTTTTGGACGGAATAGTGACGGTCCGGTTTATCTAGTAGAGACCATGAAAAAGTATATTAGTTCCTCATTCAACTACAGTAACAGTAACGTTCCAGAATAGTGAGCTGAGACCACTTCCTTCTGCATACAAGTGTGTCATTAGCTTGCCATCCTTCAAACAATTGCCGGTAGAATCATCTCTCCCACATGCGATTGTTTCGTGAGGAGGGTGATCTGCTAAAATGATTATTAAGGACCTAGTATTTAGTCAAATAACTAAGGCCTTTTACCATCTATAGTAGATGATTTATACAGCGTCAGGAAGCAACTTTTACCTTCTCAAACGGGACCCTTTTTTCGCACAGAAAAATCCATTGGTACGCGACCGGGTTTGAACCCACGACCTTAGATCGGAAGGCGGGGTCACTACCAACTAGACCACCAGTGCTCTCTAGCCAAATAACTAACCCTAATCTTACTTATATTATAAATGCGAAAGTTTGTGAGTTTGGATGTTTGTGCCTCAATCACGCCTAAACGGTTGAACGGATTTGAATGAAACTTAGAATATTATATAGTACATGTACTGGATCAATATATAGGCTATTTTTTATCCGGACAACACGCGAGCGAAGCCGCGGGCGGCAGCTAGTTTTATTATAAGTGCTTGTGTATATTTACTAACAAATTATGGATCTTGTTGTCCGAAATAAAATATTTTTATTTTATTAGCTCTTTCAAACCGTGTGTGTGGTGAAAGGATAAGACACTAAATGCTCAGATCGTGCAATCAACAGACAGACTCGGAAAGCTCAGTATAGGTATCACGGTACAGAAGGCGTGTCTGAATGTTTACGAGTGATCTTCACTATAAATATCAGTGAGTTTATCGTACTTTACGTCCGTTTACATAGCATTGTTATTACAATAAATATTGTTGGAGATCGGCTGGGAGTGCGGGGCGTTGCAGTTCTTATAAGTATGATTGGTAAGATTATCTGTTTTGAAAAAGTGTTTTATATATTTTTCTGACCATTATTACAAAAAATATTTACATACATAATTATCACGGCTATGGTGAAACATGGTGATAGGTGATCAGCCAACCCATATGGTCCATCATGTTGGAGAGGATACTATCCCTTAGTCGACTTTAACGACATGCTCAAGAAGAGAAGCAGCTGGACGTATTCTGTTTTTTCCTTACTCCCAGTCCAGCATAGGTTTCACCAGTGTGGTGAATGGATTTAAAGTGCACCTCAAATGCTGCTTTCGTGAACTTGACGCATATTTTGAAACGTTTTAGGTTCTACGACATGCCGGTTTCCTTACGATGTTTTCCTTCACCGTTTGAGAGTACCTAATTGTATACCGACATATTAATTTCCCCAAAACTGTGTTTGTTTCTGGATTAAACACGAAATAAAAGGTACCACAGAATGACTTTACTCTGTAATTCCAGGATTTTTAAACTAGACCTGACTAAATAGAGATTTATTCGTATCCTTTCCATCTTTCCTACGAGTACATTCTCCAATGAGATAAGATCTTCACAGTTTAGCACAGTCCGGGACCATTAGTGGTAACATTTGTTAGCTCGTCGCCTGCGGTTGATGATATCGCCGCCGTGCTAATTAGCTTCGGTACCAATGGAGCCTTGGTTTGTTCCCGATGTCCCTAGAAGGGAGAGTGGGGGGAGTTCATGATAAAAATTTGACTAAAAATAATCTTGAAAGCAAAAGTCTTGAAAGCAAAAAGAAATGTTGACTCGTCATTTTTTTTTATCTAAACCATTTCGTCCCACTGCTGGGCATAGATATCCTCATGGATATCTAGATATCCCTGTCTTCGAACCTGCCTTCGAAGTCAGGAACGCAAAAATTTATTCTGTGGCCAAACTCATAAAAAAAACACACACTCATATAATAAATGCAAAACTTTTTCCATAACAACAGCTTAGGAAGATCCTGGGAGCATTAAGTCTACTGTACACGGGTAGAGTAAACAGCAAAGTAGCACGGCATAGTACTAACTATCCAACTAACTCTACCAATGTAGACAGCATTGATAGAGTAGAGAACTAAAATTTGCAAGAGTAAAGTAGGTTTCCTCACGATGTTTTCCTTCACCGTTTGAGAGTACTGGTATAGCGCACATAAATTTTTGGCACAGAAAAATCCATTGGTAAACGACCGGATTTGATCCCACGTCCTTGGAAGGCGGGGTCACTACCAAGTACACTAGTGCTCTTACTAAAACTGGTAGAGTACTTAGTATTGGTAGAGTAGCGTGCTAGTTAACTCTACTGTTTGCTCTACCCGTGTACAGCAGTCTTTAATGATAACATTTGTTAGGTCGTCGCCTGTGGCTGCTATTATCAGCGCCGTGCTCATTAGCTGTGTTACCAATAGAGTCTTTTAATGTTTAGTTTGTTCCCAATGTCCCTGTTACTGACCTTTAAATAAATAAATAGTAATAAATAACATCCGAAGTCCACATACATAGTCCTGACTTCCACACTAGGATTCCATGTGTCGTGGTTATCAGAAACTACGAGTACCATGGTACCATAACACCCAGACCCGGGAATCGAAACCGCGCCTCATGCGTCTCTGCTGAGCAATCGTGCGCTACGCCACAGAGGCCGTCAAATGTTTGGATAGTTGGTTCCCAACGTCCCTGTTGCTGTGTCCCTGTGATAAGGAGAATGAGAGCTCTGAATCAAACTTTGACTTTTAAATTAAAGTTGAAACTTGAAAGCAAAAAGCAATTTTAGAACGACATGGGAACGAAAATTTGATCTCCCAGTGTCAATATAATGTGGAGAACGGGAAAAGATCAAAGGTTGACTTTAAAAATGATTAGGAGTCAAATGAATGATAATTATGAGTTACAAAATAAAATTCTTTATCAAAAAAAATTTACTTTCTGTATATCCTTGAGTTTGAGAAGATAATATCCGACAATGTATGATTTTCTGTATATTTGTGTCACGGCTGAACGGATTTCTATAAAACTTAGAATAAAAGTGACCTGGAAAAACAAGGCTACTTTTTACCCCAGCAAAGTGCAAAGCTAATATTAAAAGATGTTAAAGATAGAACAAGTATCAGAGCTCGTCCAGTGCCATCTATCACGCTAACAAAGATGTCGTTCACCCCGACACGGCCATGCATCCGGAAAGTACCCTCTAAACTAGGTACATAAATTATTTTGTCTGCTTCGCGAAGTGTAAGGAACTTCTAGAGAATTTATCACGAGAGTTGTGGTGTAAGGGAAACAGGGATTTAATGGTCATTTTGGTGGCTTTAACTGATTCACTCTGTAGAGCCGATTTCAACTTAGTTTCAGTCAGGCCTTTTACCATCTATAGTAGATGATTTATACAGCGTCAGGAGGCAACTTTTACCTACACAAACGGAACGCTGTAGTGCCCGGGACGAATTATGATGGAGTGGGCTGGGCAAGCCTATTCCATCCTTTCAGCTTAGTCGGCCTTGTCCACAGGAAAGACATGGTCAATACGTGCGGAGCTGACTAAGCCGCGGGTTTCCTCACGATGTTTTCCTTACCGTTTGAGAGTACCGGTATAGCGCACATAAATTTTTCGCACAGAAAAATCCATTGGTACACGAGTGGGTTTGAACCCATGACCTTAGGGTCGGAAGGCGGGGTCCCTACCAACTATGGTCTAGTTGCTCTGCAAATATAATAAAAAAAATGTATAATAAAAAGCTGATCAATTTTAACTGATCAGTATTGCCATTTAGGCAAGAGTCTTGGGCACGCTTGCACCGTCTGATTATCTGGATCAGGTGAAATATCTATAGACAGTTTGCAACGGTCTTTAGATAGCCCGACTGTTTCTCTTGTAATTTGTAAATTATATTTAAAGTATATCAATATAACATTAAGAACAGAATCCGTCCGTCCGTCCGTCTGTCAGCGGGTTGTATCTTATGAACTATAATAGGTAGAGTTGAAATTTTTACAGAATGTGTATTTTTATTGCCGCTATAATCATTATCCAATGTATGTTTTGTTTGACCTTTATGGTATTGGCTAATGGTGTTGTTGGAAGATGAATATTTCCTCACAATGCTGTGTCAGCTTATGCCTTGCAGCGGGGCACTTCGCACGAAAAATAGTAGCGAATGCCGACAGCCATTTTGTATAAAGCAAGGGGATGGTTTAAAATATTACTTGTCGTAAGGAAATGTATTTTTTGTTGGAGGTGCGGGGTAGGGTTTATTTAGTGCTGAGATAAATCTAATTTATAATCCGGAAGCTATATATCTGTTTACATTTATTGTAGTTGGACATACGAATTCTATACGGGTTTTTTTTGCTACGGCTACGAACGTCTATTTTTAATGAGTCTGTGGTCTATCTATCTGTCACTAGTTCTTTCGAACCAGTGTGGAGAAAGGTTTTAAAGTGCGCCTCAAAGGCTCCTTTTGTGCACTTGACATATATTTTCAAACTTTAGAACCTGACGGTTTTTTTAGCGATAATTTTCTTCACCGTTTGAGTACTTGTATAACGCACGTAATTTTTTCGAATAGAAAAATTCATTGAAACACGACCGGATTTGAACCCACGACCTTAGAATGGGAAGGTGGGGTCACAACCACAAGACTAAGAACATTGATAATATTTTCGCAACTACTTATATCGTAGGCCTTGTGGGACTTTCGAATCGAAGTGCAAGGATTTTTAATTAAAAAAAAAATACGTTTGCTTAAACATTTACTCAAAACTGTAAGTCTCAGTATATACAATACAACAATACAATACGAGAAAAAAATAATGATAATGCAGAGAACTCATAAGAAGAAAAAAAATTTAACACGTCAGAGCAAATGTTTATAAAAATAGTGTCATAAAACAATGTCGCATGACAAGGTTCCAACAGATCGCGAGTGCGGCCATAAATCAGGCGGTGGCCGTAAATATCGCGCCGCGGGCGGAATCACTTTGGCGTAGATAAGGTGAAGCCAGTCTGCGCGCGGCCTTAGCTTTCGTGTGACAGGGTACGAGAAAGGAGGAATGAATGGATTGTTCAATGCGGCCTCAAACCCATTGTATTAATCGCAAAATATTTGCAAAATATTTTTTTATTAACTTTAAATGTTTGCTATATTTAAAACAACGCGTACAATAAGCCTTTTACATTGTTATATTTAAAAACTAATCTATGAGTAAAGCATTTCTTTAAACTTTGAATGAAATATGTCGACTTCTGGTTTCTAAGCAATCGGTTAAGCAAACTAAGGGCTTGTGGAGTAGGGGTATACTAAGAAATAAGATAATAAAAATATTTTAGATGTGATTTGTTTTTTGCAAGGTATTAAAATACTTTATTATTATTTCTGTTATTATTAAAGTGTAATTGCAAATAATGTTAGAAAGATATTTATTTACACGGTGGTTTTTAAAGGGTCATATTTTGAAAAAGAATAAAAAGAGGAACAGCTTGTATGATGTCTGAAAAAAATATCTTTTAACTTTTAAGTAATCTATTTTTATTTGGGTAAAGTCACCTGAAAAAATCCAAATAAACGAGTTTTCGAACAAATTGTTCACAATAGTAGCAAAAACTCGGTCTCATCGTTTCGTGAGCCAAGCAAGCCATATCTCAGAGTTATTTCCCTCGGATGAAATATGTGGCAATTTCTTTGAATAATACATGGGCCATATTTCAAGTGCTACGAGCTACGCGGGGCCTACGCCGTAGCCGCGTAGCGCTACGATGCAACTTGTTTCAACGTTCTGATTAGTATTGTTTCCATGTCACGTGTTTGATTACACAGCGTTTTATGTTTTATTTAGAGTTTTGTTGCTTTTCGTTTTTATGTAAGTTGTTTTTAGCAAAATATGTAGGTAATTTTATTAAAAATTTTGATGAATTTTAATTTGAGATAACAAAAAAAATTGAAACATCAGGATACAAACAGTTTATAAAACAACCAGCAAATGGTTCTCCATGTGGTTTGGCTTTCGTGGTAAATGGATAAAATGTAGCCTCTAAGCTATTTCAAATATGACTGTTTTCAAAATTCCTTCAGGGTGTCTCGTAAAGTGCGCCTCAAAGGTTTTTTTAGTGCATTTGAGACATTTTATAACTTTTTAGGTTCTACGACATGCTGGTTTCCTCACAGTGTTTCCTTCACCGTTTAAAATGTATTTCTTGTATTGCTGTGTTATTTTGCTATAGTTAAATAACTACTTATGTCTCTGCTGGACTGGGAGTTAAAATAATCATAAAATGCGTCCAGAGTCTCCTCTCCCCGAGCATGTCGTAAAAGTCGACTAAGGGATAGTATCCCCTCAAACATGATGAACCACCTATATGGGCGATGGGCTGATTACCTGTCACCATGGTTCACCATATCCATCTTAGGGCTTTAAATCAGAAGTGGGTGCAAGTTTTCATAATGTTTACTTGAGACTCTGCTAACCCATTAGGGATACAAGCGTGATAATATGTATGTATGTAATATTAGAACATAATATAAATTTCTGGAGAGCTAGTAGCTAATCTCCAGTCCAGTCATTTGACCTGCCTTCTAGAACATTCCTTTGTTCTAAGAGACAAGAGCTAATAAGGAGATTGTCAAACGCCGCAATGTGTGAGCTATTCAGACTGCCGTTTTCATAATTGCATACTTGGAACGTGAAGTAACGAAGTTTGGATGCGGTAAAAATAAACTAGAATTTAAGTCGTCAAAGTTGCTGTTTATTTCATCTATGACGTTTGACGCCAATAGCCAAATCTCATTGTACAATAACAGATTGCAGAAAAATGCTTATTGTTTTATCAAAATATATTTTTTTAATAATTTCACTGAAGTCTTCTAATTTCCGCCCGCAACTTCAAACGCGTGTTACTTGAATAAGAAGTAGGTAACATGCTACTCCATATATTATTCTATATTATATGCAGTTTGATTTAAATCCATGTAAACTTTGTTGCCTTATTTCACCCCTTTCAGGATTACTTTTAAGACAAAAACTAGTCTATGTTCCAGGATATAACCTAGCTCCTTGCGAAATTTCATCTAAATCTGTTCAGCGGTTTAGACGTTTAAAGTTAACAAACAGACATAGCCTCAGTCTACCTCTCTTCATAGCTCATCGTCATGGCGCCAGCTGGTGAGTATTAACCGCAAACAGTGTGGTATCAAATTAACTTGTATTATTACTACTTTTATTGTCTATCTGTTCTGCTTTTTATATTGCCTATTATCTACCCTTAAAACCCACATTGTTTTATTTTTAGGGTAAAACACACTACAAAGCACACTTAACTCATTCGCTGTTAGACGTATTAAATGTCAACAAAATGACATAAGGTTTTTCATTTATATTATAACTAGCTCCATACAAGCACATTTCAGACAAAAATATTGATTTGGCTTTACCGCCAAATCAATTCTCAATTTGAAATCAGATTCAACTGTCATCTGTCAGACGCCAGTGTGCCAGAACGCCAGACGACACAAAAGATGACAATGACTTCAATTTATCATTTGACACTTCGCCTTTAAAGACGTATAATATATTGGCACATTAGGAATATAATAGACGATTCACTCGGTCGTTTGTCATGTTTTTGTACCCCAGTTTAAAACATCCCAACCTTTAGTCCTTATGTTCTAAATCATAGAAGCTATTTTCCCTTGGCTAGTGAGGTTCTGTAATTTGGCTGTTATTTCACGCAGTATCCATTCAGAGACGTGTGTTCATAAATTGTCCTCGAAATAGTACAATTGGAGACTTAAAAGGACAGAAAAATGTGATTAGCTTATTATTATGTTTCGAGGTATTTGCTGCTGGTTGGTTATTAATCAAATTGAATGAAGATAAATTCTGAATAAAACTGACTTTTAAATTTATCTAAGCTATAATTGTTGTAGATATTTGATGATATCTGTGGCGTGGCGGGTGAGTGCTCGGCTGAGACGCAAGAGGCGCGGGTTCGATCCTCGCTACGGGAGAAATGTTCTGCAAATATTTCTGCCGGGTCTGGGTGTTGTAGTTATGTATTATAAGTATGTATTTACAAAAAAAGGATATAAGTATTTTATTAGCCATCTGGTGCCCATAGTACAAGCTTTGCTCAGTTTGAGGCTAGATGGCGCAAGGTGAAATGTCCACAAATATTTATTTATTTAATTCTAGCATCTGTGATGGATAGCACAAACAGATGTAAGGTCATGATGATGATGATCTGCTTCTGCCACAGCTCCGATCGCGTGATGCCTACCTTTATAAAAAGTAGCCTATGTTTTTTCCAGGTCATGAACTAAATGTATTTCAAAGTAATTAAGTTTTCGTAAGCGACATACTTTCGCAATTATAATTTTTATTAGTGTTATTCCTAAACAGGATGAATAAATACTTTTAAATGTACTCAGTAAATTCTTAGAATTAGCCTAAAAAATCTAGTTAACCCTATCACCGCCGCACTCATTTTACACTCAACCCGTCAGGGGTATAAAGTACCGTCTCGGAGTGCCGCTCTTAAAACTCGTAAAGGCGGCCATAAGTTTGAATTATGGCCTCGTGAGACCCAACAGTAATGAATATAGCCCACTGTATATTTCAATTTGGTTATGGCGTGGAGTACCGATGTGTTGTTTTTACGAGCAGATGTTTTTCGCTTTTTGTGGGTCACGTGCAAATGAACAGGAAGGGGTTATATTTCTTTACGGGCTTCGCCATCAGGATTGAACAATGGTTTCCGCGAGGTTGGACAGAATCATTGTTTATGTTTATGTTAAAACTACTTGATAGGTTTTTTGATAGAATTTACTGCGTATTTTTTTTTAATATTAACTGCCAACCGTCTTTTACATAGTTTCGATGATAAACTTGGATTCCCTGCATCTTAAGTATTAGAAACTTAAACTTAGAAAAAAAAACAGTCAAGTGCGAGTTAAATTCATACATGAAGAGTTCCGTACCATATAAGTACCCATAAGTTTCTTGTATAGGCCCCCTTTTTATATTTTTGTTATATTATTATTTGTTACTATAGCAGCAAAAGAAATACACACTTTGTGAAAATTAGAACTCTATTACGGTCCGCTGAGGACGGACGGACGGACAGACGGACGGCGCAGGCTGAGTTGACACCCTTCGGATACGGAACCCAAAAAATGGTATCGTTTATAAGTCCATCATAGTAAACATATTTTCATAGCTTTGGGCTTAAGTTCCAAAAAACCATTGAGTAGTATCGATCTGGTTCATACTAGAGACACTTTAAAACATAATATGTTTGTTGTTATAGTAACAAAAAATCTGCATTGAATACTTTTTTCTGTCCAAACATAAATCATGTACACAATGAGTTAGCTTATTTAATTCGACATTCATCCCTTAAAAGTAATATTACCACCCGTATCACCAATCACATTATTCTAAGCCGCACAATATACAGCGTGAGCTAATTTACAGTCGCCATTTAGCCGTGAGCACGTTGAAATTGTGATATACAGTGTGTTTCATTACGTACGCGTCGTAACCGGGACATAACTCAAAATTATGGCCCGGTTTACGAGTCAGCAGCCGCAGGGTTAGGGGTAGATAGCAATTTTTGCTTTAATGCCAAAGTTGGAAGATTCTGCTTGTAATCTTTATTTCTCTAGATTGTTCTGCGTAATGTTGGCTTTATTATTACAGGCCATAAAATGGGATAAGTGCCTCGTTCTACTCAAATATTAGTTAAATATCTGTTATGCTGATAAGTTTCACAACCAACAGTTGAATAGCAGTTACGATTTGCCTTTCGGATAAAACAAATTGCAGTGGTATTTACAAAACATTTGACCGCATTAAAAAGTCCCTTTAAAAACATGCAATAAATCTGTATCAAATAAATCAAGCTAATAATTCTAATCCGCGAAACTTCCAACTTCACCACTTATCCGACAATTGAGCGCAATAAATTCGAACCCCCAAAACGCTACAAAAGAATCGCGTACATTATCACTGCACAAAAAAAAACACACCACGACACGGCTTATTTATTTATGAGTTCAATTCAAAGCCCTCATTGAGCGATCGATATCAGCTCATTTTCTCGGCCCCTCACTGGGCGAGGATAAAGGACGTGTCAAAAAAACGGGTCTAGGTGTCATCTCGACAAGCGACAGCTGTGGGTAGTGACAATGTGTAGATTCATCAACTTGACAATACCCGCCGGGGAGTCCCGTCTTAGGGAGGTCGGATAAATCCACCTTTCATATTTCACTTTGTCAATGATGATTCTGGACTTGGGTGATTCTTTTGTAGAGTTAAATTACGGATGTAGGTATATGCTTTTATGACAGATATAATACAATCTAAATTCAGATTATGATAAGCCTGGTTTAGCGTGCATCTATTACTTTAAATAGCTTCGTGTAGAATATCAAAAATTTTTAGTATCAAAAATTTTGTGCGCCTCTGCAATTTTTGTCTAGTTTCAACGCAATTATGATATTTTATGTAATATGTTACAATAATTATGTAGAGACAAATTTTTTTAAAAGGCTGGTTCAGTTATTATTTTAGTTATATAATCGGACAAATTCGGTTTTCATACAAAGCACGAAGTTTGCCGAAGCACACAATATTACTGGTACTACTGTATAATCAGCATGACCTAAAACTTTTAGACCAATCAATACACAACTTTTACGCGTATTTTACCCAAAATCACCCAAACCCTGGTGACAGTGGCAATGTTAAACAGACAGACAGACAGGCGTGAAGAATCCACAATAGAAGTGATTTAGGAGGGAGATAAATAAACTAAAATCCGTGAATACAGTAACAACAAACATTAATTTCACGGTCGGGATTCGCTCAGGATACTGTGGTTGGCGTGGGTATTTCAAATCTTAAGATCTATTGTTAAAATGTTTGGTGTGAGTAATGAGTATTGTGTATTGATATGGGTTTTAAATCAAAGTCAAAGTCAAAGTCAATTTTTTTTTATTCCACAAAATCACGGGGATCATTTGGACACGTCTTAAATCTACTAAACCACGCTTGGCTGTTTTATTGGAAAATGATCCCTTTACAATGTTTATAAAAGGAGTTGTAATTTATTGAATATTTTTTTTCTCAATTCTACATTTTCTAATCTAAATCCGTAAGGAATTAGGTATAGAAAGTTCGAGAACATGGTGTCAAGTGCATGAAAGCAGCCTTTGAGGCGCACTTTAAATCCTTTCACCACACTGGTAACATTTCAGTAACATTAACAGACCACCCAATAACCTCATAAAATACAAAATTTCCAGATTCATTGTACTTACCTCTATCAATCAAAGATCTAAAGTACCTAACCAATACGTAATGACATTCAATTTAAAAGCATCATAAATTTAAATGGACAGAGTCAAAAAGAATTGGACACCCCACACCAAGTTATTTTATACCGACAATAGAACGTGTCCACATCACTGCCTATTGTCGTGACAGACAAACAGAACGACCAGGCTTCCTGCGCTTTCAAAACTGAATTGTAAACACTACTTACTTGGAGCGACTAAAAAGTCCTAACCGCCTTCTTCCCGTCATAGTAAAACCAACCATATTAATATCAGGTTAGGGTTGTTTTTCGATGTTTTGTCGATGAGATACACCGTTTCGCAGGTGAAAGTGTAAGTGCACAAGGTAATGGATTGGACGATTGTCGATGAGAGCCCGTGGGTGGCCTTTTACTTCGGTGGCTTTTATAACGTTTGAAAAGCGCACGGAATATCAATATTGCTTTATTTCAGAGTTCAAAGGAGTGGTTGTTTGACCAAGAAGTTAAGATAGCGATAAAATTATGACCTATTTTCTAGTAAACTGGGCTAAAAGGGCCACTTTGAGCAATTATTTTTTAGATTTTATAGCAAATCCTAAGCGATTCCTGTAATTTTCGTAAAATTGTCCGAAACGTAGGTGAATTGTACGCAATTCGATTCAGCAGCAGATTCATATTTAGCCATAAATTTGTTCGAGTTTTGGTAAATTGTACGCAATTCAATTCAGCAGCAGATCAGATAAGGCGACCTTTTTAACTCACCAGATCTCGATTACGCGGAGGAAAATGGAGGTTTTGAGTTTTACAGTCTATGTAAGTATATTTTGTTAGTAGGTAGGTACATGTTCCCACATAGATATTTATACTAAATGCACATAATAGGACAAAATAGTGGAGGTGTCAATTGATGCGTTTTTAAAATGTAGTATCTAGAACTAGAAAAAGATAGGAAAACTATGAAAATAATACCCTACAATTCTAAGACACAATGTAACGGTACTAAGGTCACCTTACACATTCAGTCGGCAGTCACGTAAACCGCACATAAAACATTAAAATAAACATAAAAGTGTCGGCATTACCTCATTATTTACGAGGCCCGTGGCCATTCAATTATACCGATAGTTATCGGTATCTACGAGAATGCCTAGAACAGATACTAGTGTGTGCAGTACCTTATTCAACTGTGACTAACCTCCCTAACCTTGTTATTTAATACATACATACATATCACGTCCGTATTCCTAATAGGGTGAGCAGAACTACAAATAATCATAAGAAAAGTTACAGCCACTCCTGACTCAAAGTCCCACGATGGATATGGTGAACCATGGTGACAGGTGATCAGCCCATCGCCCATCTTTATGGTCGATCGTGTTGGAGAGGACAGTCGAACCCTTAGTCGAATAAACAGAAATAGTTTTGATATTTTGCACGTAAAATATAAGTGTTATATCAGAAATAATGCACGTAAGAAGATTACTTTAAATCCTATCACCTCACTACTTCAAAGAACTAGTGAAACGACTGTATTAGATAAATAAATACTGCTGGACATATTTATTCATTTTTAAAAATAAAAACACATCGACGTTACACAGTGACTCTTAAGAGGCCACAAAAGTCATTACCGAATTGCCACCGAGTGGGTAACACCAATAAAAATAAAATATGCTTATCTTATTACCCGTAACGGCGCCTTAAGTCACTCAACTCGAACATAAAGAGTGACAAATAAATGCACTGATGTTAGATAAGGAGGGTTTCACATTGTGCCGACGACATAAAATGATGTTATGCGTTTGAGAATGATGATAGCCCGGCCTAATATGACAGGTTCATTTTGAAATGTGGAAAGTAATAAATGAAATTATGTACATTTTATGGATCAGTAAATTGTAGATAAAATGTGGTTTATTTAACAGTGAACCTGCTTTGATGTTGTATAAAAATCTTATAAGAAAATCTGGATATAAAAAGAACGATTTTTGAATTCGAAAATACTATTTTTTTGTTGTTCTGTATGTAGTGTGTTTTTTGTTATTAAGTTTTATAACTTTTGTTTATTACCACTATAAATAATATTCACTTTATATCCTTTCGAGAGAATTCTATACCATTTTCACTGGTTCAAGAGAATTAGTTAGTTACACAACGAGTAGTAACACAATAGTGTAACACAATAGTATTTTTACTCTTACAATGTATTCGAGCATTTTCGATGTAAAATCAATCAATCCTTGCTTGAGTCATGTGATGATTCGCGCTTGAGCACTGTTCTCGAACATGAGCTTGAGTTATTGAGTATTGGTATCAAACGATTCAGTGAAATTTTTATAAAACAAAACTGAGTGTAACTGATCAGCCGCCGTCAAACTAAAAAGCTCGTTTCCTGTAATAACTTTTACAGCTCAAAACTTACATCCAATTAGTGACCAACACACTACCGACAAATTTTATATGTAGAGATTTAAGATGGCTGCCGCGGCTGTCAGTCCATTATCTTCTGTCGTATTTCAGTGGTATTTTATTTGTTTTTTATCTCCGTATTTTAACAAGAAGCCGCCTTTATTATGAGTCGAAATTGAGGTGTTAACTATTTGAAGTTTTTTTATGTCTTATGTGCTTGGTTGGGACTTCTGTATGTGTGGGTTTTTATAGTCGTTTGACATAATATTTAGGTGGTTATGACAGTAAGTATGTAGTTCGGTAAACTTACTCGGAAATTATTGTAGATCTGATAATTTATTTTGTAATTTTCAAAACGATTGAAATAATATATTCACTATGATACGTTATTATCTAAGTCTTTATAAGTTACATGCCTTAGTTTTTTTTTTCAATTTTTTAATGTTTTAACAATAATAAATCTTATATTAAATGACAGTATCTAAAAACCACTGATTAGGTTTCATAGAAGTACATCATTTCCCATACCTAGAAGAAGTAGGTAGCTACATAAAAATATCACATAACTTACTCATTAGATCCCTACAAAATTTACCCAGGTATCTACCCGCATAATGTAGGTAGGTAAATATTACAAGCAACTATCTAAGCCATTAGTGTGAGCGTAAATTAAGGCCCGGTTCTAATATTTAACAAACATACGAAGGACTGTGTTCATTACCATAGCAACGTTGATTTTCTGTCAAAAATTTTATGGTGCTTTTTGACAGTTAAAAATCTTGATATGTAACGATCTGTCGTCTGTTAGTAGAAATTTTGAACAGGGCATAGACCAGTTTTTTCAAAGTTAAATTCTTCCAAAACATTTCTGTATAAAAACCGACAAAAAAACATCAATAATACTTTATCTTATCCTAAAAACCACGTCAAAATTACTGCTAAGTGAAACATAAACGATAGTGTCACTCGAACAAATATTGCGCCCCGACAATTGTACAAACACTGACCCACCGGTTATTAGGCTTACAAATTTTACTACTACCCTCAATTACTCTAAACCCAACTCTATTGTTAAATTGTAGAGTCAATTATTGCAGTAAGAGGTTTGTGAGTTAGGACGTTTTGTGAGTGAAAAGACAAGTAGAACGGTACGATCCATCATCGGTAAGTGATCGATGAAGGCAGTCCAAATATTTGAATTATTTTGATATCGGGAGCGCGTCGCAAACTCACTTGCCACTGGCGATAATTTCGTTTTTTTGTGCAAAAACTAGTACAAGCATTTTGAACAAGTTTGTTACTAGCGACCCGACCTGGCTTTGCGCGGGTGCAGTGTGCGTTGATGTGGCTAATAACAATGTTTAAACGACTTAATTTCATTTTTAAGGTAGCGAGTTACTAGTTCTTTCAAACTAATGTGATAAAGAAATTAAAGCACTACAAAGAGGCTCTTTCCGTCCACTTAAAACATGTTTACAAACTTTTTTATCAATATTTCTTATCCATGTATTTATACATAAATGTTTATATGCAAATTTACACTCTTGTTTTGTACTGTTTAAAAGTACTTAATACTAGTTTAAATATTTATTAATACCTAATTATTATTTTTATCATGGAAACAATATTTCAATGTCGCTGAGCAAATAAAGCTAATCGCCCACCTGTCACTCGGGAGCAAATAAAGGAGTGTTTGTAAAATATACGTCTGTCACTTTAATACTTACCTACTCACGCTTATAAAATAATTTATAGAGCGCGTTTTATTCATGTTCGGTATGTACATGTAATAGAAATAATGGAATTGAACTTACGACTACTACAAGTATTTACAATACAAATATTGCATTACGGCATCGGCCACTGTCTCGTAGAACAAAAATCTTAAAACAAGTTATATTTTCACAACCACGGTACCATAACGAAAATTCAATCTTCCCATTAGATGTGACGTTGATAAAACAATATTTCAAGAAGAGCAAATATTCATCTATCAGGTCCAATTAAAAAAAGCCGAATGCTGCTATAATATATTTATCTTTGGTCTTTCATTCTATAATACCTAATATTTATTACAACAAGCGTTCTTAAATATTAGTTCGTAAATACGCTTCTGACACTCCCATGTTGCTTTCCCAATGAATTTAAAAACGTAAAATTTAATCAATATGTTTGTAGAAGATAGCCTTTATTTATGTCCTATTCAGGCTATTTTAGACGTCATTTATGACACTTATTGCTGTTTTTTTTTTAAAATAAATAGCCGTTTTAGACACTTTCCTGGCAGTGGGACAAATTGGAGAAAAAATGCTTTATTACAATCATACACCTAATACTTAAATGACAGCGACTGTCAAATCTCTCTTCGTACCTTGGCGGATTTTTCATCGACCCGGTGATTGTAATTCATGCAGGTAAATACTAGGGCGATGGGTAATACATCAGAGACCCTTACCTGCATTTCTAAAAACAGTAAGGATTGAAGGATTTTTGATATTATTTGACATTGAATTTTAAACTTTTGCTCATTTGTACCGGGGGGAAGCAGTGACGGTCCGGTTCAGAGTAGTGTGTGGAGACTTTCATCATGTACTTTTCTGTCATACAATCTGTTGGACTGCAATGATTAGGGGTATTCCAAGTTGTAATCTAGAACTCTACAAGATGTTTTCCTTCAAAGGAGAAATCTTTTTCTAGCTCTCTCACCTAATACTTCCAGCAATAAAACAGCGTCCCTTCTGTCCGTCAGTCATCGCGTGATGAATGTGCTGCGAGCTCGTTAATCACACCGACTGAAGATACTTACTGTCAAAGAGCAGTGTGCAGAAGAGGCATGGTCGTTTATTCATTGGGGTAAATATTTTTCTAACAAGATTTTACTAGAATAATGAATGGATAGACATAATTTAAGTAGTAGATACGGAAAAAAATGTGCCCATAAATACTGTAGGTAAATAGAACCCACTCTCTCGTAACAAAAAAGCAAAACAAAGATTTGAAAAGTAAACTTTTGACAGGGTTTGTTTTTTTTTGTCGGTTTTGTGTCTAAAAATTCCATCAAATACTCCTTTATTCGAAAGAAATTTTAAAGATTAGAAAAAAAACATTATAGACAAAACATAATTAATTCATGAATAAATGTTTTTTTTTTTTAGGGAAAATATATTAAGCACTTTTAGTCGTTAAACCCCTTGAAACACTCGTCAACAGTGATGCGCATCGAGCCCAAGTTGACACAACATAACTGTCGATAAATTTAATTGCCGAAATCGGCCGCTGACGTCAGCTGTCAGCTGTCACCTGTCAGCGGTGGCAATATGATGAATGTTGGGTCGTTAATCACAGGGTGGCCATCAGTCATCGGGGTAAGTGAATCGGAAGGTGAAGTGAGGTCTTGTGATGTATATGGATTATAAGTTAGTGGGGTAGGAGGTGGTTATTTTAGGGTAGTTTTGGTGAATACACACTCCATTTTTATCTAATGGCTTGCTTGTAAAAAGTAAAAATGTTTCAGACAGCATTGTACCTATTTAGAATTGTCTAGACGATAGCTTTAAATATTTAAGAATTAATGATAAAAAGATAAAGAGAGATTATAGCATTTTCCTGATCAAAAACTCCCGGGTAGGTTTAACAATCCAACATAATATCCAGTTATCAATGTTTTATCTCAAATCCGCTTACCTTCTAAACTAATGCAATTAATTAATTAGTGTCCACACTTTGACACTTTCATTTTGATCTCTCACTTAATACCTACTCATATGCGTATTTGACAAACGCGTAGCTTTAACTTCATTTTTAGTTCTACTGGATTTGACATTACAGCGCTATCAGAGGAAAAAAATTAAAATGAAAGAGCACAAGTTTGGTTGTAGGTAATGTCTATTTAATCAATCATGCTTAAAGTAAATTAAGCAATGATTTATGATAACATCTAAATAAAACTTTTATACTATCAGACATGAAAATTACTTATACCGTTATCTGGCTATCTTTTTATAAGTATTTATTAGAATGATTGATTTACAGATACGAACAAGTAAGCTCACCAAAAATTAAAGATATATTATATTGATTTACAAAGTACTTTGTAATTTTTTGTCCTAAATTGTATAAAAATTCGAATATTATCATAGACATCAAAAATACTGTGGTAATTATTTAGACAAAACCTTTTAATGAAACATTTTAAGTAATAATATGACGTTTCGACGTAAACAATTCATTGAAGAAAATGCCTTCTTAGCTTTCAATCTCTTGTCAACCACTACCTATTAAGTACCTATCACAGTATCTGTCAGTTGACGTTGATGTTGACACAATGTCAAAAATAATGATTTCCTAAATGTCACGTTGTGCCTGAGTTGACACATTTATTAAAGTGTTTGAAATTCAAATGTCCTATTCCCATGTTAAGAATTCTCTCAACAAACGTGAAACCGGACATAGACATTCAATTTAATTGATAACAATTTACATTATGTCAGATATTGAACATAATGTTTTAACCATGCAAGAAAGTACCTATACAATAATTTACTTAATGATAATGCTTTTAATTACATCATAACTATTAAAAATCATTGTTCACAATAATAAAATACATTAAAACTTTTAGAACAATTGATTGATTGGATTTTTGGTTAAAACTTATGTATTTTTATTGAGCGTCTAACCCATGCCTAACTTATTATATAAACACCATTTTCAAAGCTGTCACTAGAAGTCAGAAAGACAGACATAAATATTAATGTTGAACTGCTAAACTTTTTCACACAGCACGTCAAAAACTCAAGAACAACAAAGGATCAACAAGTGAACTTGACACTAATGCCAACGTCACGAGCCTCATAATGCGAGCTGTCACTGGGCTGTCAAAACCGAATGTGACAACAAAAGAAAATGTTATTCCTAACATGAACTCGCTCATCACAGCTGATTTATTCTCGGATATAAGATATGTTATTAAAAACATATCTTCTAATATTATTTTTGTCTCTAGTTCAGATAAAACGCTCAGTTCTGACTTACAGAATACCTTGTTTTGACAACAAATAACATCCTAGATTATTACTTGGTTATCTAAGCTTGAAGTAAAAATATTTTATGAATATGAAACATTTCGACGACCTCGATGGCGTGACGAGTGAGTGCTCGGCTGAGACGCAAGAGGTGCTGGTTTGATTCCCGCTACTGGAGAAATATTTGTATGTTCTGCAAATATTTCTTCCGGGTCTGTAGGTAGTATTAAAAGTACGTATTTACAAAAAAAGTATTACTAGTATTCTATCAGCCATCTGGTGCCCTTGGTACAAGCTTTGCTAAGTTTGTGGCTAGATGGCGCTGTGTGAAATGTTCACAAATACTTATTTATGAAATCCGCACCCTTCGCGACTGCTAGCCCACAGTTCACATAACCGCGTTCAGTATTTCTTATTCTGCTTTCATTGATCTCACGTTTGTGATACATTTATGTTGATAAACAGGCGCAAATCAAGTCTGGTTAAGGAAGTTGTATCCACGCTAGCTTTGACAGTTCCAAATGCAGCGCTCGACTGCGCCGGCGTCATTATAACGATATAATACGTGTTCGAATGCGCCGTGACAAGATACCGCGCGCCCTAATTGACACGTCTGTCTGTACTGAGCGGAAAGTAGAGATGGGAAAGAGAGACTAGAACATTGTCGATAGAACCAAGTACTAAGGCCTTTTACCATCTATAGTAGATGATTGATACAGCATCGGGAGGCCACTTTTACCTTCACAAACGGGACGCTTTAGTGCCCGAGATAAATTAAGATGGAGTAGGCTTGCCCAGCACCTTTTCCATCCCTTCAGCTTGGTCGGCATTGTTCACAGGAAAGAGATGATCAATCGTGCGAAGCTAACTAAGCCGCGGGTTTCCTTCGCCGTTTGAGAGTACTGGTATAGCGCACATAAATTTTCGCACAGAAAAATCCATTGGTACACGACTAGATTTGAACCCACAACCATAGGATCGGAAGGCAGGGTCACTATCAACTAGATCACCGGTGCTCTCTTAGCTCTTATATACGCATACATACACACTATCACACCTTTATCCCTAATGGGGTGAGCCAAAAGTAAACATAAGAAAACTTGCGGCCACTTCTGATTCAGTCCCAAGATGGATATGGTGAACTATGGTGACAGGTGATCAGCCCATCACCCATACAGGTGGTCCATCATGTTGGAGAGGATAGTCGACTTTTACGACATGCTCGGGGAGAGAAGCAGCTGGACGTATTCTATGCTTTTTCTTTACTCCCAGTCCAGCAGAGAAATAGAAATAATTTCGAAAATATATATGTCAAGTGTAAGAAACGAGGCTATTTGACGTATTATAATGCAGTCACCACACTGATACGAAAAGTATAGTAAGACTGTACCTACTGTAGTTACTGTAGTTTAAGAGGAACTTTATATAATATTGTAGATATAAAAAACATTTTCTTATCTGTTGCTAATTAATGTTCTTATTTTTGCTGCGTTTTTAATCAGATGAATTCAATTAATAAACAGGTGTTTGTTTATGAGGACTTAATTAAGTGTTTAAGATGATAATGCTTGGAGCACTAGTATCTGCTAGGTAGTTCAACGGTGGTTATTATTTTGATTTTTATTATATATTTATAATAAAAATATATAATATATTATATATTTTTTTGGTTATAATATAACGCTCAAGTAATCTATTTATACGTTCAATATGTAAGAACAATAAATGTTAATTTGGCTGTTTGGTTTTCCTAAGAAATAAAAATATAGTATGCGAATTTGAGGTACAAATATCCTTAGATTAGCTTTTTCTGTATAATATTAATATGAGTAGAATGTATATCGATAAACAGGCATCCCTAGGCCGTCAGGGCGCTGACAGGCGGAAGGCGAAGACGGAAGTAATGGCGAGCGCTGTCAGACTCGTCGCGACTTTGGACGCGACTGTCGTGTTGTGTCGCACTGCTTGTTAGTTGTCGCCTTGTCGCGCTTCAAGTGAATTATGTAAGATGCTGGGCGGGACTTTGTGAATCAATTATTTAGATTTATAGTCATGCTTCGTATAAAATTGGCATTGGTATTTGAAGGGCAATATGACACCAATGAATGTGCTGCTCATAAAGTGAGATTTAACTAAGGTTTTATATGAAACGAAAAATATTAATTCATACTATTGTACACAAGGAATGTATATTATTAAAAAACACATACATTTAATAAGGGTGCCCTTGTCGCTTAAAGTTATCTCTTCCAGACAACCTTGATTGCTGCTCATATTTTGCCATTGGAATTATGATCATCTGAAAAGTAATAAAAAAAAACATAAAGTGTTATTTCAATTAGCCTTTGATATTCGTTGCAAAATGACAGATTGTTAGATATCTGACATCTGTCACTCGCGGCGGCGACTGTCAAACCTTTACGGTAAAATCCATCCGAGTTGAATAAACTGAAAAGTCGAGTTTATGCTAAGTTTTTTCTAAAAGACATCAATGTATAATTTACTGCACATCCGTTTATGGCGTAATTTCCTATGCAAGGCAAACAGTGACTAATAATTAAAATATTTTTGAATTGCTAGCTGTCATCCGTAATGTATGAGTTATGCGTGTAGATAATTATTATGCATTTTACGTTTAATTCACTTAAATCACACAAACACAAACTTTGACTAACCACAATATAAAATAGAACCAAGCGACTATGTTCTTTATTACAATGGGGTTAAGGCTTGGATGTTGTCATGGAGTAAGTCGCAAGCTGGTTATAACGATGAGCAATTAATTGACATTCATTGACAGCTATTGCGCTGTCATCGGTCAATCAAATTGATATATTGCGTGCATCTCAGGCAGCAGTGATAGTTTAATGAATGTTTGCTTTGCAATTATGCTCCATTGTTCTAATAGTGCCTATTCATTGGAGTAAAAGTGAGTGTGAGTTTGGTGAGATAATCTAGTTTTTTTTTTATTAAAAAGAACACTACCATATTATTTTGCTTTTAGTGGCCATTAATGCTCTCAAGTACGAAAATAAGTACACATTACACAATTTGTTACACATTCATACATATTATCACGCCCGTACCCCTAATGGGGTGGACAGAGCCACAAGTAAACATAAGAAAACTTGCGGCCACTTCTGTCCCAAGATGGATATGGTGAACTATGGTGACAGGTGATCAACCATCGCCCATATAGGTGGTCAATCATGTTTGGAAAGGATACCATCATTTAGTCGACTTGTACGAAATGCTCGGAAGAGAAGCACCTGGACGCATTCTATGCTTTCCAGCAGAGAAGTAAAAGTCCAGTTATCAAAGATATGCTAAATAAATGTCTATATCTAAGTATGCCTAGCTGTAAGTTTTCTTAAAATTTAAAAATAAAATAAATAAAATAAATATAATAAATGTAATGTAGTAAGTAATAGTTTGACTAATAAGGTAGGTACTTGACACCACTTTGATACTATCATTACTTATTCCTGAATAAAATAATAATCAATTTATTTCAAACACCACTTCAAAACGCCTGCATAAATTCTCAAACCCGTAACTAAACCATTTAATCCCCCGAGTCACGAACCTATCCGATGTCAATCAATACAGCTGTCAGATTAACTCATTAAACGATTTACAAGCGTTTGCATAATGACATCCGTTGCCATTGTCAGATACTTTAAACCTGTCAACGAAACAATGCAAATTGATCTCTGACTCCGTGTCATACGATTCATGATTCATTATTTCGCCAACAAAGTTATAATGAGCTGAAAATTAACATAGAATCTGCCAACGGAATTTTAGCTTTATGCCTTTTGAATAGAGTTGAAAATTGCTGTGGTAGTATCCTGCGTGCAATTAGCTAATTACAGCGGTCGGTCGTGGACAGCGTGACAGGGACAAGACAGGGTGACACGTGTCACGCGGTTTGACGTTGACAGCGACGGGACTGACTCGCGACAACTTTTCGATGTCCGTTACACAGTTGAATGGGTTGCGAATTTTATCAGGAATTCTGTTTTGTGATTTTGATCCATTGCGTTCCACTTTAGATAGGTAGATAGGATTTAGATAGGTAGGTAATATCTAGCTATGTACTTACAGTAGTACCACACATATTGTGCGCCCCGGCAATTTTTATGTACCTTCTGAAATACGAACTAACGCGATGATGATTATGCAACATAGAGAGATGTTACGATAATAATGTAGATACTTATTTTTTTACAGGATTGGTTCAGTTATTATTTTAATTATAATATTCAGACAAATTCGGTCTTCATACGAAGCACGAAGTTTGCCGAGGTGCACAATGTTTGTGGTACCTACTACTGTAAGTGCTTTATAGGTTATAACTAACTAACTAGGCTATAAAAACTTAGAGAGTTGGTCTGTATAATTGTAGGTTCATTCCCGATCGAAGTTCGAACACACTTTTCCAAAGTAAGTAAAGTAAGTCTTTGCTGTCGTCACTTATTTTTGGTACTTTAAAAACTCTTATGCGAATATCACAGGCCTTTTTCGTCCACGTCGTTTTGGTGATGATGATGATACCCTAGAAAATTTCACTTAATGTTTTGTCACGTCAAACATTCGCAATGTTCTTTGCGTCACGCTGTCAAATACCTACCTGTCACCAACATGAGTCATATGTCAATCAGCTTTACAATACATTGTATTTGAAGGTTCCTAGCACAAGTCTGAACCATATAGAATTGTGAGTCAAATAGTTAGAATATGAAGAAGAGCTTATTAACTACCTCTGCTTTTGTTCATCTAGAAGTACCTAATTTTTTTGTTGTGATAAAAGAAAAATTACACAAAAGTCCATAACGATTTCCGCACATCAGCTCTTTGTCAGACTTTTTTTAAACACCATACTTAGTCCAGACCCCACACTAGGATTCCCTGTACCGTAGGTATCAGAAACTATGAGTACCACAACACCCGGATCAAATATTTGCAGAACAAGCAAACATTTCTTCAACTGGAATCGAACCCGCGCTCCTTGCGTCTCAGCCGAGCAATCGACCGCCACGCCACTGAAGCCGTCAGTTTTTTTTGAGCCGGGATGGTTGTTATGATCCCGTTATCTAAATCTATACTAATATTATAAAGCTGCAGAGTTTGTTTGTTTGTTTGTTTGTTTGTTTGTTTGAACGCGCTAATCTCTGGAACTACTGGTCCGATTTGAATGATTCTTTCAGTGTTGGGTAGTCCATTTATCGAGGAAGGCTATAGGCTATGTTTTTTTTCTTTCAAAATTAGGGATCCGTAATAAAATTGCTATTTTGTAACACAAGGTGTAAAATCGAAAACCTATTTTTGCGTGCGCTGCAAAAACTATTGACAATAGAACAAAATGATGTACTACGGGTTTGTAGATCCCATTAAGACCTACAAAAAAGTCCGCGAGAACATATATCTAGCTATCATGGTTTAATCACAATAATCGATTTTGTGTTCAAAATAATTATTAAATCGTCTGAAGAAAAAAAACTACGTTAAATATGTATCGTAATATTAATCTTTACCGAAATTAAGCATTATGTTATCAAGAGTATTTATGTAGAAGTAAAATACTTTTTGTTTCATCTCAATCGGATATTTCGTTTAAAAGTTATCACGTGTGTAAGATGTTAAGAGTTGGTACCTATTAATGAGTTATGGGCCATAGTCCATTTATTGAGGGAGGCTATAATATAGGCAATATTTTATCTCGGTATTTCCACACAAACGAGAAAAACGCGGGTGAAACCGCGGAGCACAGCTAGTCTATACTAATATTATAAAGCTGCAGAGTTTGTTTGTTTGTTTGAACGCGCTAATCTCTGGAACTACTGGTCCGATTTGAATGATTCTTTCAGTGTTGGGTAGTCCATTTATCGAGGAAGGCTATAGGCTATGTTTTATTTTTTTTTCAAAATTAGGGATCCGTAATAAAAATGCTATTTTGTAACACAAGGTGTAAAATCGAAAACCTATTTTTGCGTGCGCTGCAAAAACTATTGACAATAGAACAAAATGATGTACTACGGGTTTGTAGATCCCATTAAGACCTACAAAAAAGTCCGCGAGAACATATATCTAGCTATCATGGTTTAATCACAATAATCGATTTTGTGTTCAAAATAATTATTAAATCGTCTGAAGAAAAAAAACTACGTTAAATATGTATCGTAATATTAATCTTTATCGAAATTAAGCATTATGTTATCAAGAGTATTTATGTAGAAGTAAAATACTTTTTGTTTCATCTCAATCGGATATTTCGTTTAAAAGTTATCACGTGTGTAAGATGTTAAGAGTTGGTACCTATTAATGAGTTATGGGCCATAGAGTTTTTTATCAACACAAAATCCTGTAATAATCTTTTTGAAATATATTTGTTGATGATTGTAAGTATAAGATCTTTGAAGAGTATAATAAATATATTTAATGATTAAACGAACTTACCTGTACGTGAAGTTCTATCATAATTATACGAAGTGCTTAGTCTGAAAAGATTAGTACATTAGAATATTATTGAACACAATGTAGTTTCGCCTACGTAACTCCATTTCAACACTATTTTAGAGAAATTGTTGCCAAAGGGTCAACAATAGTTTTTTTTTTTTTTTTTTTATTGTGGGTACCTGTAGGTAGCATACCTGTAGGTAGCTTGTTTACTTGCTTACCGGGAGGCCGTTAGCTCTCATTTAGTTTAGATAATAAATACGATATTTCCTATAACCACTTGGGGGACATAGGGAGGGAGGGTGTTAGTACTAATCTTTTCAGACTAAGCACTTCGTATAATTATGATAGAACTTCACGTACAGGTAAGTTCGTTTAATCATTAATTATACTCGTGCTTAGTCTTCAAGATTAGTACATTAGAATATTATTGAACACAATGTAGATGTTCAGAGTAAAGGAAATATCGTTAACATTAAACAATGAATATTATTATATCATTAGTTTATTCATTTACCATAACTCAACAACAAAATGAACTTAATTGTATTTAGAAACTTAAATCATACTTAACTACATATAATTCATCAAAATGTTATGAAACTACTACCCCAGTATTTTAATCAGTGTGAACGTTAGAACAGATAGTTCTTGCTAATGCCATGTTATCCTCATTGTGGATAACAGGTCTATTATAAAATTTAGCAAAGGTAGTGGAATTGTCGCGCCACCCTGCTGTTTGCCGTATTAAGTCTATATTAACTCCTAGTTTATGGGCCTTGGAAGTTGCGGCGTGACGAGTGCTATGAGAAGAGAACACGGACACGTCAATTCCACTATCTTTTAAAGTACATTTAACCCATCTACTGAGTGTTTGCGTAGAAACACATTTATATGGTTTTCGGATACTAATAAAAAGTTCGTTAGATTTACGTATATCTTTACTTTTGTCCAAATAAGTGATTAGGGTTTTAGCAGGGCAAATGCCAGGTCTCTCAGTAAAGAAGGGCAAGTATAGTGTCGGTTGCTTGGAACCGATTTTTGAAGTTTTAATCAAATCTGTTATTCTTATAATAATGTGATTGTTTAAAACTACTATCTGGTCAGTTTTGATTTTAGACAGCGTTTGTATCCTATGAGCCGTCACAAGCGCAAGTAGTGTAACACACTTCTTTGAAAGCTGTTCGAGGGTAAGAGCTTCATTGGGATATAAAGATTCCAGGTAGTTTAGAACCACATTGGCATCCCAGGTGACATTGTATCGCGGTAGCGGTGGTCTTAGCCTATAAACACCCTTACAGAATCTGGTTATCCGGTCATCATCTGATATGTTTCCTACAATGAGGGAAAGTGCACATCGGTGTGAATTTATGGATCCATATTGATGACCCTCATTAAATAATTTAGTCAAAAATTCTATAATCAATGGGATAGATGGATCATACATGTTAATATTGTTTTGATTGCAAAAAACAAACCATCGTTTGAAACAAACGTCATATTGTTTTAGCGTGTTGTCTGCTATTGAGGCTAGTACGATGTCTAAGGCGGAAGGAGGAACTAGTCGCTGCAGCATCGCCGTCCGGACAATACTCCGGCAACCAGGGTAGTGTGGTGAATGTTCCGGTTGCTGCAATTAGGAATTATGACATCACTGTAATCTAATTTAATTAAATTTGAAGAAAGTAGTCGGATAAAAAGTGGGTACCAAGGCTGAGTGGGCCAATAGGGAACAACAACGATACCTTTAGCTTTATCAGAGATAATTTTGCGTAAGGTTTTGAGTACAATTGCTATTGGAGGAAACGCATAAAATGAATGTTTAGACCAATCTAATGTGAAGGCATCGATAGCGTAAGCATCTGGGTCTCTGTGCTGTGACACAAATCTATGACATTTTTTATTATTGCGGGTAGCAAATAAATCTATTTGTGGAATTGTAAAGTTATCAATAATTTTTTGAAAGCCAGATTCCGATACTTCCCACTCAGTGTCAGAATGGATTCGTCTGGATTCCCTATCAGCATTAAAATTTTCTGACGATTTTATATATGAAGCTACTACAAATATTTTATGGGCTTCACACCACTGCCATATATCCTTTGTGACCTTGGTTAAGTGGGGGTATTGAATACCGCCCATTCGGTTGATATAACTGACGGCAGTGGTATTATCTACCCTTAACAGTATTTGACAATTGTTAAAATCTTTTGCAAATATTTTTAAAGCAAAATACGCGGCTAAAAGCTCGAGAAGATTGATGTGCAATAAAGCCTCATTATCTGACCACTGACCACTAGCTGTTTGTTCATTGCAGGCTGCCCCCCACCCAGTCGTTGAGGCGTCAGAGAATATTTCTAAGACATAATTATCATTTCTGATTTTATGTACAGAATGATCAATGACATTTAACCACCAGTTTATGTCTGGTAACAGCGATCGAGGTAAAGTCATATATCTCTCGTAATCCTCATTACCTTGTAAATTAAGGAATTTGCATCGTTCAAATTGCTTCGTGTAAAGCCACCCGTATTCTATGGCGGGGCAGGCAGAAACTAATAAACCTATAAGTTGGGCGAATTTCCTAATCTTGCAACGCTTTAGTTTTTTGATGTTTATTAGCTCTGATTTGATTCGTTCTCTTTTGTCTGAGGGTAATCTTAATTGCCATTTATGTGTGTCTATGATGTACCCTAAATACTTGCAAGACTTTGATGGTATTGTGACACTTTTTTCGTGGTTAATAATAAAACCTAACGCTTCTAATAACCCTTGGGTGGTCTTAACGTTTTGCATACATTCTTGGTAGGAATAGCCAGTTAAAAATAAATCGTCTAAATAAATAGACGATAAATAGCCACAAGACCGTAATAATTGAATAACCGGTTTCATAAGCTTTGTAAAGATGTATGGGGCTGTACAAATTCCAAATGGGAGTACATTGAATTCATACATTTGATTATCTATAAAGAATCGTAAGTATTTTCTTGAATCTGGGTGGATGTTAATGAGAAAATACGCGTCTTTTAAATCCAAAGTAGCTGTATAACATTCCTTCATTATAAGCTTAAGAGCTGTACGAATGTCTTCTAACTTAAAATGTTGTGTTGTTATAAATTTATTTAAACCTTTTAAATTCAATATGAAACGCATCTTGCCATTCGGTTTCGGTATAAGGAATACACGCGATATATATTGCCCAGGGCAAGGTTCACACTCAGAAATGGCACCAATAGATAATAAGTTTTGAATAGATTTTACAATGTGAATTTTTTCACAGTCTGAGAACTTATTTGGGGGCGGCAGACTAGATTGGTGAACCGGTTGGTCAAACTTAATTTTATACCCTTTTATCCATGATAAGATAGAATTATCTCGGGTTATTAAGGACCAATACTTATAAAAAAGGGCAAGTCTACCAGCATAGCGTACCGGGTTTAGTGGCGGCGGGTCTGCTTCGGTCGCTGTTTGTAGGTGTGCGACGAGGTCCCGCGCTGCTGCGCGTTCTGCGGTGCAGGCGGCGGATGGCGCGGCGTCTGGGCCTGCGGCTGCCTGCGAGCTGGGGCCCTCGCCTTCCAGTTTAAATATCTGGACGTTGAGCTCGCTGAAGGAGTCTTAGACTTCCTCTCAGCTTCCGGTTTTAGGTCGGCGGAGGATTTCGACACAGCTTTTGCAGTTTTTAGCGTTTCGGTAAAGTTACTTCCGAAAAGAAATTTGTCTATTTTAGTTTTGGACAATTGCTCCTTCAGTTCCTTTTTGACAGCGTAAAGCGTAAAATTACGGCGTGTTTCCGATTCAGAATGCTGGATGTCGCAGAATATGCGACCGACCTCCATAAGATCTTTGATCAGGTCATTGTTTTTGTCCTTGGTCAGGAGTTGATCGGATATTATCTTTCCGAGAGCGGAAATTCCTGCTGCCATTTGCTTCTGACGTGATTCAATGGCTTTGTCTCTTTTAACCACTTGTTCGGTCAAGGCTGCCTTAATTTCCAAATTAAGCTGCGGTGCATCTATATTTGTGCAGTTACTTGGCACCAAGAATTTCTTGATAAGGTCTTTGCGAATCTCCTTGTCCAAGCCAGACGTAGCAATGTGAGCAAATCTGCTAGCTACTTCTTTGTTTATATCAGGCCCATATTCTTGGGTGACCGACGGGTCAGCTCCCAATATCTCTAATAGTTCTGGACTTATCGTGGGATTTTCCAGGTCACATGGAGCCATCACGTTGTTTAGTAATACATCCGTTGATGGGTGTGTTTCCTTATCTTGTGCCAAGGAGGCTTCAATATTTTCCGCTGAGGGTAGTTCAATATCAATTGCATCAGCATGTACAGAACATGTGGTTTCTCCCAAGTCTAGACAAAGGAAGCAATAGGTTAACTCACATAATGATGTGATGATGATAATGTAAAAATATGAATGATTTTTAAACAATTATGATTTTATTGCGGCGAGATAATCCCTCAGATTACTCTGTTGCATAAAAATCAAGCTCGGCATTTTTCGGCCGTTAATTCAATGCGGCGAGATAGTCCCTCAGACTACTCTGATGCATACAATCAATCTAGGTTTTGCATAACCCTTTCTCTAATGCGGCGAGATAGCCCTACAGACTACTCTGATGCATTTTCAAAGTCAGGTAGGTAGGTATTTTTCTACCGTTAGCTACAAAATCATTGCGGCGAAACAGTCCCACAGACTGATCTGGTGCAATAAATGGTAGATCGCACTTAATTGGAAGGTAAGTAGGTACTTACTGTTCGGGGGATCAGGTTCCGGCGAAGGTGATCTTGATCCATGCGAGGGACTCGTAGATCGGCTCGAAGACGACGACGATGAACTTGTTGGAACACAATTACTTCTTGGATGACGCGATCGTTTAACTTCTCTCTCCAATTTACGTAATTTGTTAGCAATATAATCCAACTTGTTCTCACTAGAACGTTTCGGCATGGTTACTGAATTTTAGTGTGATATTCCAGAAACGAAGTGAAATGGATGAGCACTAAAAAGCGAATGAGAGCTAACGGCCTCCCGGTAAGCAAGTAAACAAGCTACCTACAGGTATGCTACCTACAGGTACCCACAATAAAAAAAAAAAAAAAAAAACTATTGTTGACCCTTTGGCAACAATTTCTCTAAAATAGTGTTGAAATGGAGTTACGTAGGCGAAACTACATTGTGTTCAATAATATTCTAATGTACTAATCTTGAAGACTAAGCACGAGTATAATTCTAAAATAACTCTGCTAAGGAAATCCACGCGCGCTTGATGCAAGCAAGACGAGACGCTGGCGGCGCGGCGGCGGGCGAGACGAGGAAGCCGCGCTTGCTGGCTGCCTGTGACAAAAACGCGGGTGAAACCGCGGAGCACAGCTAGTAGTGTAAATAAAGGACAAACTTATGTTCCAGAGATTTAATCACGAATGTGAAAGTGTATCGCTTTTGTCAAACAGCTCCAGAATTATTTGAAACTAGCTTCAACCCGCGGCTTCACTCGCATTGTGCCAGCACAAAAATCAGCTTATATGTTATTCCAGCACACGTACTATGTATATCCCAAGTTTCATTCAAATCCGTTCAGGCGTTACGGCGTGATTGAGGCACAAACAGTTAGTTTAGTTTTAGTTTGTTGCAAATAAATGATTCTGATTCTGATTCTGACAAACATCGTCACATCCTCGCAAACTTTCGCATAAAATTTCGCATATTATTAGGATTAGTAGGATAGAATTAGTGGAGTATTCTTTGACGTAACGCATTTGCTTTCTAGTGCCAGCCCTAGTCACCTGTCAAACTACGAATTAGCACAGCGATTGAACTGCATTTCGGGGAGACTTACGTATTGTGACACAAATTGTCGGATGCTCTGCCGAGAGACGTTTGGCGAGTGATTCTGTCCGAGGAAGATGTATAGGTATTTTTATGAGAATTGACATTTTACTAGTTTTCGCCCGAGGCTTCTCCCGGTAAAAAATAGATGTTCCATACGAAATGGAGGTCCGTTGTCTCTTCTCTGCCTATGACATACAGTCGTGATAATTGTATGTATGTATTCAACACACGTACTTTGTAGGTAAATTCCAAATTCATTCAATCAAATACTTTAGGCGAAGTGTTAGAAGCTCAAACATCTCTATATCCTCACAAAAAAACGCATTTATTGTCAGAAAAATAGTAGTATTACTAAATATTTATATGTAACACAAAAACTTTATTTAATATCTTCCCTTCAAAATGTGTCATAAAGTACAATGACGCACACAAACTATTATACCACTTTGTAGTATTTTATTAATAGCGACGGTACAGAGTAACAAATAGTTAGTACGATTGCACGGAACACGACACTCGTTTAGCGACCGTCGTTTGTGTTGAAAGGTTGTTTGGGGCCAGCTAGGTCACTCGGAAAAATAATATTCACCCTTGTCGCAAGCATCTCAAGGCGCGGGGTGAGGGGGGAAATGCACCCACCGACGCGACACAGTCCCGAACTGAACGCTCGCCGCGACGCACGCGTCTTACCTAACCCGCTATTTTCAATACAATACAATTGGCGACCGTGACAGGCACATCACTTCAAGATGCCCATGAGAGTCTATTAAAACACTCTGGGAGGTCGAAGAACTGCCCTCAGACTCTAAATCGGCCATCTCCAAATACCATTGCAGACTATCACCATTTTATAATGTTTGTGTATTGACCTTTCAAATCTACCTATTATTGTATTATTGTTTTTTTACCTGACCACGAATTTTTTTTTTGTAATGGGAGTTCATTTGGCTGTAGCCCAGGCGGTTGGATGGATTTTGATATAATTATGAAGTGTCGTTGGATTTGTATAGATTACGAAAGAGGATATAAATAAAGACCTCTTACCATCGATAGTAGATGATTTATACAGCATCAGGAGGCAACTTTTATCTTCACAAACGGTAGTGTAGTGCCCGAGACGAATTAAGATAGAGTAGGCTTGCCCAGCACTTATACCACACAGCTTAGTTGCCAAGACATAAATTCATGCGTCACAAATTGTTACAAAATCCAATAATCTGATTGTAAATATTAGTTTTTTTTTATTTACTTCGAACTAAAAAGTACCAAAAACTGTTTTTGTCAAATAAGGTATTGTTAGATTTTTCTGTATCACTGGGTTGACATAGGACGAGTAAAAACATCTAACAATTTTTTTTGTCATAGTTGTTAGATGAATTCTTGTGGCCTTGAGTTGGACTGAGCTAGCTGAACCTATTAATAAGCTAGTTGAAAGGTTGGCAGCTTATTATGCGGTACTATTTGTCGGGAATTCACTTCGATTTATGTTGCGCGGGGAATTTCAGACGGCGCTGTGCAGTCTTGAAGTGTTGGGACACGCCATTCCTTGGACGAAAATTAGTTAAGACATTTGGAATGTTCAGTGATTTATTTTGACGATCCCGATGATAACTAGCACTTGTCACTAGTTCGTTTAAGCCAGATTAAAGTATGCTTAAAGAGGTTCTTACATGCACAGAACACTATTAAAAATTTTGAGGTTCTAAAACAAGCCGGTTTCCTCACGATATTTTCCTTTGCCATTCGAGAGCATTGGTTATAGCGCGTATACTTTTATTTCTACTGAAAAATCTATAAGTGCAAGGTCATAATGCAAACCTGAAACTTTAGAATAGACAAATCCGCTACTTTGTACTTACTTACCTAATATTTGTTTATATTACAATAAGTAGATACTTATTTTTTTAAAGGGTTGGTTTAGTTATTGACTATTAGTTGCATATTCGGACAAATTCAGTTTTAATACAAAGCACGAAGTTTTCCGAGTCGCACAATATTTGTGGTACTACTGTACAAAGTTAAACATAATAACAGTTACACGAAAATAGGTATCTATCTAATATACCTACTACCAAGTACCAATGCATTACTTTTAATTCTTATCTTAAAATAATGTCAATGATTGTTAGAGAATAGTACCTACCAGTGTCATCATGACATTATCATTTGGCTAATCATGACACAACTAATGCAAGTAACATGTAATCCCATAATCTGCATTTCATAATGACTATCTGATACTAAAGACCGGATTTTAGGCAACATTAAAAGACCAAAATATGCAGGCAAATAAATATGCACGAAAATTCATAAAAAGGGCCAAAATATGCAGCATGAAATAATAAAAACAGTCGTATTGTTAAATGTTTTTTATTATTTTAAAAAGCTGTTATTGCTCAACTATAAAAATCATATTTGCAAAAATATCAATTAGCAGATACCTATATTTAACAATGAAATTCACAATTTACTTTCAAAAATGCATACGACTAAGTAATATTCGAGAGAGAGAGAGAGAGACAGAGAGATCAAGATCGAGCGTAAATTTGCATGATTTCAAAATTTTTGCTAAAATATGCAATTACCGCTGAAAAGGGGCTAAATATGCAAATGCATTTGCATATAATCCGGTCTCTACTCATAACAAAAACATAAATTGTGATAATCAAACCTGACTACTGTTTGATTCTTCTGGCAAATGTTCAGACATAATTAATATTCATGACACATACAACATAATATCACAATCATAATAGACGTGCCTATAAGAGTTACATGCATTTCTTGGCTAAGATCTTGATGTGTTCATTATAATCCAATATCATAGATTAATACGATACTGTAGTATTTATATAGCCTTTAGTTAGCCCGACTGTTTCTTTTGTAAATTATATTTGTACTAGCTTTCGCCCGCGGCTTCGCTCGTGTGGTATCCGGATAAAAAATAGCCTATATGTTAAACCAATACATGTACTATGTATATTCCAAGTTTCATCCGAATCCGTTCAGCCGTTTAGGCGTGATTGAGGCACAAACATCCAAACATCCTCACAAACTTTCGCATTAATAATATAAGTAAGATTAGTTGTTAGTTTCTTTCGGTCAATAAAATCTATAGTACAATTATCAAGCCTACTCCATCATAATTCATCCTAGGCACTACAGCGTCCCGTCTATGAAGGTAAAAGTTGCCTCCTGACGCTGTATAAATCATCTACTATAGATGGTAAAAGGCCTTAGTTTTTTTTTACAATTGTTGAATGCATTCTACTACCGTGCTTCCTGCGGATATAATAAAAACTAAAGCTTGTACGTTTGTATTTGAATCACGCCCAAACGACTGGATCTGAATAAAACTTGTCAAACACATGGCTAACAATCCACGCACCAAACACTGGACCAAGCGTTCGAGAATCAGAACGACAGAACGTTGGTGAATTAGGGCGACGTAGCAGAATCGTCAATCATCAGCACGCATTAATCTTGCGAAGACAAGTTGATAGATCATCGCGCTCTGAAGCCCCGAAGTAGGAAAGGTTCAGAAGTTGGATGGATACGGCATGTATAGTGTCATCATCATCTACTTACACTCATCCCACTTAAGTGGGTTCGGCACAACATGTTTTTCTATCCATTTCCCTTTATCAGCCGTCATCTCAGTGTTCACTCCTTTCTTACTCATATCAATATTCACGCAATCCATCCATCTCTTCCTTGGCCTACCTCTACCCTTGTATCCGTCCACTTTCACATCTAAACCTCTTCTAGTCACATGACATTCATCCCTCCGCATGACATGCCCATACCATGCTAATCTACTACTCCTCAACTTCTCCGTCACAAGCGCTACTTTCAAACTTCATTTAATATTATATTCATTCCGTATTTTATCCATTCTCATCACTCCATACATCCATGTTTACATGCTTATTTCTGATGCATGCAGTGTTTTTTTATCCGTCCCTTTAGTTGCCCATCATTTTGATCCATACAATACGACAGGTCTCACGATTGATTTGTAAATTTTACCCATAATTTTAAGGGGCATGTATAGTATACAATAGAAAATGATAGTACCCTATCTATACCAAATTATAAGTTGGCTGACTCATTGACTGAAAGAATTATCGACTGACAGATGCTAAAAAGCTGAAATGGAACCATGCCAGCCGGATCAGTGTTACATGACCCGTAGGTATTTGTAGCCTATGAGGCGCACTTTAAATCCTTTCTCCACACTGGTTCAAAAAAAATAGTGTCATGACTAGTAGAGTAATAATGATCCTTAAAGCATTCGAGCGCATTGTCAATGACAAAAGAAGTTTCATTCATTTTCTTAGTATCTCTGATACTGACTTTGAAAACAATTGAATAGAATAGACTAATATTTGATTTTGATTTCTGTGTCCGATCAGTGTCGGACCATTTATAGTATGGTAGTTTCCTGAGTCTCTTTCTACGTTACCACATCCAAGTCTTCTTGCCTCCTAGTCCGAGTACAAGCCCTCGCGCTAGCAGGTAATAAATCGCGCTAAACAAGTAGGTTGGGCCGTTTTATCAAAGTCAATCGCTATCACGCCGCCTGAGTAATTACAGAGTTTGTTCTTACGCTATCACTCGACTGAGACATGACAGAGACGTGTGTTGTATCGTAAGATGACGCTTCCCTTGCCTGAAGCATGCCTCAAGCAGTTTGGTCTTCTACAACTTCTACAAGACACAGCAAAGAAACATCAGGCTGGATAGAAGACATTAGTATCATATTTTATTTTGATACTTTGCATTGGTGAGGATATTCCTGAGCACTGGTGTTGTGGCTTCTGATCCTAAGCTAGGGTTTAAAACAGGTCGTGTGCTTATGGAATTTGCGCCAATGCCTCTGGTCATGCACCTGTTGTGTTGCTGACTGTACATTATTAAAGGCGTAGGTCACGCCATGTATGATGAATCCGCGGGATAAAATTTAATCCTGGATTTTCCGATAGATTTATCCAGGCGTAATGTTTATTTTACGAGTATGAATAATAAATACCTAAAGCAATAGGCAACCCTTTTGTGAGCAGAGGCTCGTGAGCAAGAAGGTAGAACAATGGTGGTCTAGGAAGTAAGTTTGTATGAGCTAGTGGCCAACTCTTATGACGGAGTTTTTAGACAGCCTAAAGGTCCTCGTCATGGCCTAACGACTTAAAAGCCGAGACCGACAATTTAACGTGCCCTCCGAAGCACGGAAGCGCTCAGCTCGTAATTCACCATGGTTCACAATATCCATCTTAGGGCTAAATCAGAAGTGGCTGCAAGTTTTCTCATGTTGACCTGTGGCTCTGCTCACCCCATTGGGGATATCACGGCTTCCGCAAAAATATCAGAAAATCATTGCTTAAACTTTATCCCGCAGTTCAACTTACGTAGCGTACACGCAACTTTTGCTAAGTACCACAGGAAGTTCTATCGCTATTCATTAACCGAAACGTACCATCAATCATGGCATTAATCAACAAAAATAAATCAAAAGCGCCACAAAAAGTACAATCTTCAAACACATTACGCAACAGCGAGTTAGCCTACTTTGATGGATGGCTTCCACAATCACGCTGCCTTACGACCAGCGGAGCGGACCTCTAACCCGGGAGTATATTGGTGTAAGTTGGACTTTTTAGACAAAGCACAATTGGCACAAGGTTTTGTTAGATGAACAGAGTAGATACCTAGATATTTAACCTTTTGAGGAGCCTTTCACCACATTTGGCCTGGTTCAAAAGAAGTAGTAGTAGCATTTAACTTTCTATTTAGAACTAGCTTAAAATCATCATCTTCCTGTCCTTATCCCACTCTATGTGGGGTCGGCACAGCATGATCCGGATCATGCTGTAAGAGTTTTGGCTAAGGTGTTTTATTTATGACCGGCCGCCTGCCTGACGTCAACCCTCCTTGGGAATACTTGCTTATCTAGCGATCACGATCGATCAACGATCACCGTTTGATAGTACTGGTCTATTACACAATATTTTCGAACAGAAAAAACCGTTGGTGCATGATTTGAACCTACGACCTTCGGATCGGAAGGGGTCACTACCAATCCACCAGTGCTCTTAACACACTTCCTAAAAAGGTACCATTAGAATGGGTGCTCGTGAGTGAAGAAGGGTCTACGTGAACTGGTCGCGCAAAACGGTGATAAATGAACGAACGGATAAACATGGCTACTTTATTACAGCGAACAGGCATGATTTATTCATGCTCTTGTCAGATTTGAAGGCTGTTGCGCTTGGCTCAGGGCTTAACCTCTCAATAATCAGCTTTTGACGTTTTAAGCTGCTTCTGAGTTTTTATGATGACTTAGAAAAGTTAAGAGGTTAGGTTATTTTGTATAGACATGTGGCCATAATTTAGATTAGGGTTTTCAAAAGTGGATTATAGCCAATTAAAACACCTTTTTGTACTAAATATCGAAAAACAAACATAATACTAATATTAATAAGGTCTTTTACCATCAATAATAGATGATTTATACAGCGTCAGGAGGCAACTTTTGTCAACACTAACGGGACGCTGTAGTGCCAGGGACGAATTAAGATGGAGTAGGCTTGCCCAGCACCTATTTAATCCTATCAACTTAGTCGGCCTTGTCCCAGGAAAGAAATGGTCAATACGTGTACCAAACATAGCTCTTGCATAAATCCTTTAAGATATTAAAAGGTAGATAGACTTAATTAGTAAGCATTTTAAGTGGCAAAAAACAGTGTTTAACTTTTTGAGAATCTAAATTCACAAGACGTTTTACTTCTATTTGTGGGCTATATGAAACATAATTCATCACAAATAAACGAAGTTCCAATAAGAATAAGCTTAATAGAAGCTTCATACAATCATTAACCAGTCACGGCGTGTGCTGATGGCCGGCCAACTAATGCATGTTTGCTCTCGCGTTTTACACAATTAAATGTTATCTCTGAAGATTGAAATCTATTGAAGGACGTAACATTCTCATTACATTTTGAAGAGTTGCAGGTGAGTAATTACTGAGAAAGAGGTCATTGATCTCAATTGTAAAAGATAAATTGTTAAAATGTACGTCTTCTAGGTGTAACTTAGTTCTTTAAAAGATTTTTTTTTATTATTGTAGACCTACTTATTATTGAAACATATAAATATTCTCATTTACAATACAGAGATAGCAATAAATTCAAAAAACAAAATAACAAAAATAAGTTACTCAAATATTGACCTATGTAATTTTCTTTATCACAACCTATACAAAAAATCCCAAGGGAAGAGTACATTTTCTTTGTACCTTTGGACTTTTTGTGGTCACTTCACTACAGAAGGCCCCGAGCAGCCCCGTCCTGTAATTTGTCAACGTCAAAACACATTTATTGTAACCAAGTTGTCAAGTTTGTCAGCTCTTATATCTTTGAAATGACACATTGTGAGTGGAAATGGTAATTTTTGACCATTATTGTGTGCATGATAGATATTGTGTCATTTTTGTAAATCTGGTGTGTGCTAATTATTATATACGTACCTGTCTAGCTAAAATTATGTAGTTCATAAACAAATATTTCTTTTTAAAGCGTGTCAAATATCAATGCCTCAAACCTGTGTAGGAATGTTTATCTAAGATTCGAATTTTATGAGGACCATTGGTTGGAAATATTTTAAATGGTTGTGCATAAATATTTTATATAAATACTATGATAAGAGTAAACAATAATAATAATCATAATTAAAAATAATTAATTCGTGTAGATTATCTTTCAGATATTTTTATTTTGCTATAATCGACGGAAATTCTAACTTTAATCTTTATATCATAATCAGAATGTATTATGTTATTTATCACAATGATATTTTTGACAAGCTGCTTAATCGATCGTTCTAAAGTCATGGATTATTATATTATTAGCTGATAATAATAGTGTATTTTGTTTCAATAAGATTTTAGTGATCAATCATGTCGAAATACTGATAACGATTGTAATGGCTTCGCTGTTCTAATTAATGCCATTTATCTAATAAAAATCCTTCACCAGGTGTATCACATTACCGACCAATTAGTGTTGTCACAAATAGCATAATAAATAAATCTTATATTATAAGAATCTTTGTCCTGACTGACTGACTGACTGACTGACTGACTGACTGACTGACTGACAGACAACGCACAGCCTAAACCGCTGGACGTAGAGACTTGAAATTTTCAGTGTAGGTAAACCTTGGTACGTAGGGGTGTACTAAGAAGGGATTTTTCAAAATTCAACCTCTAAAGGGGTGAAAAGGGATGAAAACCTGGAATCAATTTTTGGTCTAAAACTGCACATAACCTATATCAAATTAAAGAGCCGATTTTTCTCATTTAGTTGATGTCATAATTACCTGCAAATTCTTTATTTTTGGCATGTTTTTCATGAAAAATAGAATACTTTTATTTTGACATATGACAGCGATGATACCAAAGATTAGTAATAGATGATACAAAACATATGGAAAAGGAACTGTCAATGTCAAATTACCTGTGAAAGGAAGCATAAATTATTACTGGTCTAATAAGTTTCTAATCTTGATTATTCATGGAGTTCTGACGTAATTCTACGTCTGAAAACTAGATGTCGCTGCTAATTCTGATCAAATTTTGACGCGCTATCGTTGCGTTTTGAAAACTTTACCTTAACCATGGGCGCCGGCAAGGGGGTGCCAGAGGGTGCACTTGCACCCCTTGGGAATCTCGGGATCAACAGGAATTATTGAAACTGTATTGCGCTTTCTCTGTTAAGTTCATCCCATTTATGCTGGTGCCATCTGGTGTAGAGTAGCGGTACTTTAAAGGGTGCGTTCAGAGAAGTAATGGAAATCGCTTAATATCGATCCCGGTACTCCTGGCCCCCCAATTTAGAATTTTTAAATTTCGATCGTCGTGAACAAATAGGTGTGAGCCGTGACGACTGGGTACCTATATAATAAATTCATAATGAATAGTCAGAAATTTGTAAATGTCTCGAACATTCAGACTAAAATTTCATCTTTTTATTAACAATCATAATATACGGCAAAGATTGTAAGAAAACTAAAATCTGCACCACCTGGAAATTATTTCTGCCGGCGCCTATGACCTTAACTCTCAATTTTTTTCCTAAATTCACCAAAGTTCTTAATTTTTAGATTTAGGTATGTTTGTTACTCTTTCACGCAAAAACTACGGAATATACTTACATACCCTATTATTCATATTCGTTCGCTAAAGTTAGCCCTGTCACTGTTTGTCATTATGAAATGGTAAGATTGCAATACTTTAGTCATCGTTTAGCGTACACTATATTATAATGATTATTGAGGATAGTAGGTACCTACGTGTGCTGGAATGGGACATAGGGTACTTTTTATCTGGGTACCGCGTGAGCGAAGCCGCGGGCGGCTGCTAGTACTTTATAAAATTGTAGTAAAACTAATTATGAATACCATTTTACATAAAAAATGAGTCCATTTTTCACACAAATTTGTCTTATCTTCTTAACATACGTCACTTTTTGTTATTCGAAGTCAAAATAAAAAATGAATTTATTCAAAAACGATTTGCTTTAACAATGCTATGTTGAGATTGTAACTAATAAGATAATTTATTTACAAAGTTACTACCGTGAAAAGGCTTTCGCCTGAGCGCCACGGAACCCTAGCTCCTGTTAACATAAGGAGTCATTAGTGCGAGTGGTCAATCTATCATGCTGTCATAGGACCTGGCTGACACTCGAGCCATTAGCGCCTGATGTGATCTCCTTAATCAGCATCTGTACAGACACATCTTTATTGCAACGAATATTCTCTGTTACTTCTTCTCTGCTGGACTGGGAGTAAAGAAAAAACACAGAATGTGTCGAGCTGCTTCTTTCCTCGACCATGTCGTAAAAGTCGATTAAGAGATAGTATCCTCCAACATGATGGGCGATGGGTTGATCACCTGTAACCATGGTTCAATACATCCATCCTGGGATTCTTGAATCAGGAGTGGCTTCAAGTTTTCTTATGATTACTTGTGGCTCTGCCCACCTCGTTAGGGAAACGGGCGTGACAATATGTATGTATATACTTTCTGTTAAGGATATCCGCCTTCACTATAACCATACAGCTGAAGATGTGCAATTTTATTCCTGAAATTAGTAAAATATTTCTATTCCATGTACTTTCCATGATACTCGTTCCGATATAATGATAACCTTCCAGAATAAATTATATTAATGAGTGAAAGCTATGCGAGAGCAAGCGTGGTCTATTGGTAGTGACCCCGCCTTCTGATCCTAAGTTCGTGGGTTCAAGCCGGACGTGCACCAATGAATTTTTCTGTTCGAAATGAAACATCAAAAATCGTCAAACATGGTGAAGGAAAGCATCGTGAGGAAACCGGCATATCGTAGTACCTATAAAGTTAGAAAATATGTCTCAAATACAAGGAGCCTTTGAGGCGCAATTTAAATACTTTCACCACACTGGTTCGAAAGAACTAGTGACAGATAGTAGATAATCGACTAGAAAAGACTGATGTAGATAGCGACTTTGTTTCATACCATTCAGAGAAGAGATATAAACACAAATCTTGTTTAAAATATGTGTAGCATAGTTCAAAACACCCAAGAGTCACCAATACCCATACCCCATAACTTAAGGGAACCAGTAACACGTCGGATGCCCGCGGGGGTCCTCATTACGAGGCTACCTTCCAAGACCACCGGTCGAGATTCAAAAAGCAGATGGCCCGTTTTATATTATTCTGCATTTTTGGTGACACCTGTGGCGGGAAGACATGGAAAGTAATTTATGTCTTCTTATATTGCAGAATTATTTGCACAAATATTATAATCGATAGATAAAAAACCTCGATGGCGTTTAAGCGAGCGGTCGGATGAAGTGTGAGAGGTGAGTTCGATTCCCGATGCGGAAGAAATGTTTGCATCCCTTATAATAAGTACATTGAGTAATGTTTTTTATTGCATAATCACAGGCATTTTTGTTTGTCTTTTATTTTAAAAGTAATGTCAAACAGAATCCAGTTAGTACTAATTCCTAAAACTTATCTAACTTCGACAATTTTAATTCAATAGATAAATAAATTCTAAGTTTCGAAATAGTAAACTTTATTCTCTCGCAATATCGCAAGCACTCGTAAAATATTGTTTCTACTGAGTCCCGCGTTCCTATGAATCGTTCATAAATATATGATTAAATGAATGTATTATCTCTAGTTAATGGCACTTATTCTAAAAACAAAAGTATTCAACCTAGCTTTATTCATGTACAAAGAAAAAACCATTTTTGGCACAACTATTTAGTAAAGACAAATAAAAATGGTCAAGTCGGTCCCCGCTTTTAAGTCGTTAAGCCATGACGGAGGCTTTTAGGCGGCCTAAAAACTCCGTTACAAGAGCTGGCCACTAGCTCATACGAACTTACTTACCAGTTCTGTCAAACCAGTGTGGGGAAAGGATTAAAGAGGCTCTTTTCTTGCACTTCACCCATGTTTTCGAATTTCAATAAGTACCAGAACAGCTATTAACCGATGGAATTTTCTGCATATTAGCATCATTAGCCCATCTTTATTGCAACGAATACTTTATGTTACTTCTTCTCTGCTGGACTGGGAGTAAAGGAAAAACACAGAATGCGTCCAGCTGCTTCTCTCTTCGAGCAGGTCGTAGCTCCTGTTAACATAAGGAGTCATTAGTGCGAGTGGTCAATCTATCATGCTGTCATAGAACCTGGCTGACACTCGAGCCATTAGCGCCTGATGTGGTCTCCTTAATCAGCATCTGTACAGACAGACCCATCTTTATTGCAACGAATACTTTATGTTAATTCTTTTCTGCTGGACTGGGAGTAAAGGAAAAACACAGAATGCGTCCAGCTGCTTCTCTCCTCGAGCATGTCGTAAAAGTCGATTAAGAGATAGTATCCTCCAATATGATGGGCGATGGGCCACTTGTTACGTTGGTAATAAGACGGTGATTATTTTCCAGAAAAGCGGAGCTTAAACGAGGACATTTTGAATTATGGCCAACGGCGCAGCTATTTATCATCACCCCAGTGAAAGTTCAATATTAGCAACATTATTTATGGCTTTTGAAAAAAGTGATAATTATTGCCTAGGTGATTCTATTGGAAATTAGGAAATAATTTATTTGTTTTTTTTATTGGGAGACCTCATCATTATGAATGGTACTTGAAATTAGGGAAATAATGTCAAAGAAAAAGTTGGTATTAAAGATTCAAAGTTTAGTACCACAAGTATTGTGCGCCTCGGCAATTTTCGTCTTGCTTCTGAATACGAACTAACGCGATGATGATATAATACAAGAGATGTTACAATAATTATGTAGATACTTATTTTTTTAAAAGGGTTGGTTCAGTTATTGAAGCTCGAAATTTGCCGAGGCTCACAATATTTGTGGTACTGCTGTTAGAATGTTGCGTGATACATTTATTCTTAGTCGCTCCTCTCTTGGCAAAGTGGTCGAGGTGTTCAGGAGTAAGCTCCTGGCCTGTCTTCACAATAATATGCGCCAATCGTCTCAAATGGTAGCCTTTCTAGTTCACTGTGTAGTGAAACATTCAGCGCTGCCTTGACTTGGTTCGTCTATCTCATTCATTCATTCGTTTTCATTCATTTCATTCATTAATTCTTCGTTCTTCAATAATTTTTGAAGGCATTACGTCTTTAGTACACCGACGCTAACTAGATGGCGCTGCTAAATTTGTCCGCTTTCTAGAACGCGCTATCGTTGCGTTTTGCGTGAATGGTGGATGGAATCGCTTCGAAGTTTATTAAACCGCTACCGTCACCTACATTGTTGCGACGTATTTGTTATTTTAAAATGTATTTTTGAAAGGTGCCTTAAATGGCACCGTTATCTAATTAGAATATTTTATTATTACTATTATTATAAATATTATTATGTATAATTATATTAATCTATACTATTATTATAAAGAGGAAAGGTTTTTTTGTTATTTTGTTTGTAACGAATAGGGCCCGAAACTACTGGACCGATTTCAAAAATTCTTTCACCAATAGAAATACTACATTATCATGATCTAGTATAATTGGCTATAATACATTTTCAAAAAAATTAGGCATCCATATGAAAATTGGAAAACTATTGATTATAGAACAAAATAATGTACTACGGTTTATAGGTCTTATTAATGTCTACAAAAAAGTCCGCGAGACAACATAAATCCATCTATTATAGTTAAATCACAATAACAGCTTTTGTGTTCTAAAATTTAATTACAATGCAGGTAGGAACAAAGGTTGGTTCCATTCGCGTCATGGTATGAACCCTTATCAAAATGAATTATTTCATCACCAGGACTATTTATTTCTAAGCAAATTCCATTTTAATTTATTCGAATCCGACATTTAGTTTAGAAGTTATCACGAGTATAAGTTCGAGCGTTCTCTGCAATACCTCGGGATGTCTCGAACGGCCACAGAATAGATAATAGTTTGACTCTGTAGAGTGAGTGTGTTACCGAGGTAAAATAAATGGACACGTGTTTCAGGATTTTTCAAAAAAACCCTTAAAAAGGGGTGCAATGGGGTGTCAAAGTGTGTATGGGAACTTTTTTACGGGCGGTGCGAATGGTTCGAAACTCGGTTTGAAATCTATTATAACATATATCTAAGTCGACTAAGGAGTAGGTACCTATATGCAAATTTATTTATTTATTTATTACGGAACAACAAACAGCTACATTATAATGGCTTAAGTAAGGTCCTTATAGATACATTCTGCTAATGCAGATCAACTTGGTAATAATATAGCCCACGGCGTTATCCACAGATTAAATAAATACATATACAACAAAAATTAACTGTAAGAGAGTCTAGTCTAAAAGTAAAGTCTATCTTTAATGAAAAGGTAAAGAAGAAGAAAATTTATACATATAAGAAAACAGAAAATGAAAAAAGGGAAAATTAACTTAAATGTAACTTAGAGTCTGCACGGAAAAGAATACAATTAATAATTTTTTTAAATTTGTAAACAGTGCAGACAAATATATCTATATCTATGAACAATATATTGTAAATGGGCGCTGGGCTGATCACCTGTCACCATAGTTCACCATATCCATCTTGGGAGTCTTGGATCAGTAGTGGCTGCATGTTTTCTTATGATTACTTGTATCTTTGCCCACCCCGTTGGAGATACGGGCGTGATAATATGTGTGTATGTATTTGAATAATAGGATTTATATTTACCAATATACAACTTTGACAAAACATGGGAGGTACAGAGGTAAATAGAACTAAAGGCATAATAATGTGGGTTTCCAAGAGAAATACTCGCTACCGTTCAAATGTCTAATATAATAACACATCTGTCATTCCCTGCCATTACAATCATTGCTGTCATTACGACATCTCAGTCACGACTCAACTGACAGGCCGTGTTATAATCATTTTCTTTCAAATTGTTACCTTTGTACTGCTGGCACGGATAATAATACTGCTAGGATACAATGTGTTACATTGACCATTGCACTGTTAGAATATAGGTGAAATGTTTGTTTGTTTGTAGAGGGTAGTTTTAAAAACTACTGAACCGACGCTGTAAATTCGGTCTCTGGTAAAAAACTACACCATTCTTGAATGACAATGAATGTATGGCTAGTTAATAATACTTTTGAAGATATTAGAGTTTCTGGCGGCATATGCTTAGTTCACACACACACACACACACACACACACACACACACACACACACACACAACTTAGTTCTAGATTTTGTTTATGTATTTTTTTGTATTAAAACTGATCTAAGTAACTTTTTTTGTAAGGAACGAAAATGTATAGTTAAAAAAAATGCAATACATTTTTGCGTATTTATCTGTGCAAAGCTTTGGTTTCATAAGACAATTTTAAAATAAAACAAAAATTCTTCTACCTTCAAGTTTTTTCTGCTCATCTTTTGTTTCACTGTTTGGTCGAAATCTTGTAGGTCCAGATCGAATATTCAACTTTTCTTATGATGCAGTTAATATGCAATAGTTTTAGGATTACGAATATGAACCCACAACACACCAAAATCAAAAATACTTCCAAATCAAGAGAGCCTACATCATCTTGCTTAGTTTAATATCCACAGTAACCTACATGCCAGTTGTATCTTGTCACAAAAAGAGTAACTGCATTTACACCGCACTTCTCAGCAATAATGGGCGTTGATTATAAGGCCTGAGTGTCAGCGGGGACGGGGTAATGACGGTGTAATGACAGTTGATTATAGAGGAGCGACAAGCCTTGCTTTCCTAAGATGCTGGAACCGTCACGTTCGGTCTAGAGGTAAAAATAAATTTTATTTTATTCCTGGAATTCTGAATTACTGATAAATTTTTGTCATCACCAGAAGAGCAGTAACTAAGGCATTTATAATCCATACCCATTATATTCATGCCCTAAAAAAAGTAAGTTCGTATGAGCTAGTGGCCAACTTTAATGACGGAGTTTTTAGGCCGCCTAAAGGCCTCCGTCGTAGCTTAACGACTAAAAAGCCGAGACCGACAATTTTCTTACCCTTACGCTCTTTGTGGGGTCGTTACAGCATGTTCTCTTCTTCCCTTCCCTTCTGTCAGCCGTCATATCTTTACCCACTCTTTTTCTAACCATTTCCTCTTGCAAACAATCCATCCACCTTTTTTTATTGACCTACCTCTACTTATAAGCATTATCATTCATAACTCTCCTCACAACATGACTTTCCAACCATCACTAAAAGATAATAGAATTGGTGCTCGAACTTATTTGAACCCACGACTTTAGGACCGGAAGACGGAGTTACTACCACCAAACCACCAGTGCTCTAAAGAAGGTGAAGTGTGACAGAAACGAGTCGCAAGAACGATTGTGACATGATAAAAATATACAGGTAATATGGAACTTCTTCCTTTTTAGGGTTCCGTACCCGAGGGTGCCTTATTTCTAAGCCTCCGTTATGTACATGCACATGTTCGATGGTACGAAACCCTTTGTGTGCGAATCCGACTCATACTTGGCCAATTTTTTGAAGTCTCAAAAATACAGTCTTATTTTGCCACCGTATTCGTAAAGACTATAGCTAGGTATAATAGTAGAGCTTGCGACATGAATTGGATTATAGTTATGAAGATTCGGCTGACATCTGTTGTAAAGGTCTACCTTGTAAAGTTTTTTACGTCTCTGTCTTTAGCCTGTATGATGCCTGTTTTTATATGTTGTAGTGTTTCTAGGTGGTGTCGCTTGCAGTAACATGTTTACGAGTACAAATGTTTATTGACATCCGAAAGCATGGATCATGCTGTGCCGACCCCACATAGAGTGGGATAAGGGCAGGAAGGTAATGATGATGATGATGAAATGTTTCAGATGCCATTACATAACATTCGTTTGTTCACTGTTGTAGAGTTTTAGAGTGACAAAACTGCTTCTATTTGTGATTTTAGTTAGACTATTTGTATGTGTAGAAAAAAAACGCTTTTTGTTACGAAATTCTACGGAACCCTATTATCTTAAACCTCAGCTGTCCGTCCGTCCGTCAATCAATAGGTACGTAAGTCAGTTAATAGGTAGACAATTGAAATTTTCACAAAGTATGGTATTTGTATTGCCACTATAACATCAAATAATAAAAGTAAAACAAAAGGGGACCTGGACAAGAAAAAACATCACGTTCGTAATCGATCATTAAAGTTAAGCAAGAGTAGGCACGGTTGGATGGGTCGAGTGAATTTTTGCACATGTTTTTTTAGTAGTATTTTTGTGATTTTTCAAAGATCTATAATTTACAGATTTGTACAAAACTAACAAAATAAATTAAATGGGTCCTCATAGAAGATACGTATTCATTTTGCATTTTGTGCTTGATTTTAAAAGGGAATATGCTGCCACCTATACGTAGAATAAAAGAAACATCTAATGTACATCTACAATGGTACGGAACCCTGCGTGTGCAAATTCGTCTCGCACTTGACCAGTTTTTGAAATTTTATTTGCTATCAATTTGATAACAAAGCGAAGTTTTATTTCGGGGATAAAATTAGTTATTTCCAACTACCTTAGCAGCTAAGCACCTACTGAATATTTTTAGACCTGTCCAAATAGTCTCTTTGCTCAGCTTTCGTCTAAAATCAGCCAGCACTCCCCGAGATCCCGTATGTAATTGATGAGGCAACACAAAGGAAGATTAATGTACCGCCCGCCCGAGACAATGCCGCCCACATCCGTGATTGATACCTCAAATTACAGCCTATCTGATGGAATATCTATCATTAAACAGACTCGGATCATAAGCATGAGCATGAACATGTTAAAATTTTAGTAGTTACATCATCATCTTCCTGCCTTTATTCCCACTCTATGTGGGGTCGGCACAGCATGCCTTGGATCATGCTGTAAGAGTTTTGGCTTAGGTGTTTTATGACCGACCGCCTGCCTGACGTCAACCCTACTGGCTTATTGTATCTCATTCGTTCGAAATAACTACACGCTTAGATATATTCCAAATATACCCAAAGCTACGATGGTCATATAGGCCAGAAGGCTCAATTTCAAGATATACAATTTCACTGTCTCATGCAAAATTAATGAAGTAAAATCACGAATTTCAACGTATTGAAACTTACTATTAAACATTCATCCTGCCATTCAATGTCAACATTTCAATAAAAGCCAATACAACCTCACACATTAGGTTCCATACGTTCGTATCGATAGTGGCAAGTAATTTACGATCGCTGTCGGCGGCCGGCGGCGATTATTCATATTTATGCTGTGCTAGTGTGGCCGCCCCTGATATATTGAGCGAAGGAAATTACTTTGCACGCCCGCGGTGCCTTGTGGAAGGCGCTGCCTCACTGGAAGCGAAAAAATAAAGCGTACAGCAATTCAAATTGTTTATTGCACTTAGAATTAACATTACGGACAAATTCCAGTGCGTTATTCCTGTAACAAAGAGAGATTATTTACAAAAATAAAAATTAATAAAAAATTAAAAAATACTTATACTTTAAAAAACATGTATATCCTAAATACCAAACTAAATAAACATCTGAAACACAAAACATAAGAAGCAATACAAATCTTTCTTTCACTTCAGTTTTTATGAGTAATTTTTTTAGAACTAAAATTTTATCTTTGTTTGAATGATTCTTAGTCTATAGACTGAGAGTAATGAAAAAACATAGAATACGTCCAGCTGCTTCTTAATCCAAACATGTTTGGATGTATGGATGTTTGTTACTCTTTCACGCAAAAACTACTGAACGGATTTGAATGAAACTTGGAATATACATAGTACATGTACTGGATTAACATATAGGCTATTTTTTATACCACGCGAGTGAAGCCGCGGGCGGCAGCTAGTTATTTATATATCGCTGTAAGTAGGGCCACGCACACACCTGCGGCGACAAAATGAATTGTTCTGTAACATTACTAAACAGAAAATGTTATGTTAATCTTTAACATAGTTCATATCCACTACAGTGCACGCTAATTCACATAGCACATCTACAAACCCACGTATATTCTCATCATTTTCAAAAACGCATTCACAAATTATTCCTCCCTCATAAAATTTTGAAAGAACTTACTTCTTGGAAGTACAGGAGATTTATTACCCCGAGTGCTATATTAAGCATGGCGTACTGTAGCCAAGCTTATGGCCCTAAGTTAGCTTTAATGACCGCTTGATTGACGAACAACTTAGCTTGGCACAGCTAAGTTATTAAGGAGAATTACTAGCCTCATAAAATTGAATTTATGTTCGGCCTTAAGCGAAAACGGTTAGCTTGGAGTTACTTAGGGCCGGAGTTCTGCAATGTTTATGAAAAACTTGTTTAAATTTTCCAGTGAGCTTATTTTATATTCATTTTTTGTCTTTTCTAGCGCACTAATAAACACGAACCGCTCGTGGCGTAGCTTGCTTAGACGTTCTTGATTGATCGTTGAAGTTAAGCAATGTTGCGCGCGGTCAAAATTTGGATGGGTGACCGCATGTGACATTATGTCGGTCCCGGCTTTTAAGTCGTTAAGCCATGACGGAGATCTTAGGCGGCATTAAAACTCCATTATAAGAGTGGCCACTAGCTCATACGAACTTACTTTTACCGCACTAATAAAAGTGAACAAAGATCGCCGAGTGAACCCGAACGAATGTGGAAGTTTTGCGAGTTCCTTTTCTGTTTCAACACTTCAGAAAAAGCCAGTATATTGTAATGAATATGAAATACATACTAAGCACCACTACACTCGTGTCACTAGTTTGTTCAAACCAGTGTGATGAAAGAATTTTAAGTGCGCCTCAAAGGCTCCTTTCGTGCACTTTCAAACTTTTTAGGTCCTGCATGTCGGTTTCATGAAATAAAATGAAATCCATGAATAAACTTGTGACAAGGCAATTAATTTGACATGACAATGTCATTCATATCGGGTCGTCAGCAGCTCTCTTTTTTTTGCAGGGCTGTGGGTAAGGGCCTCTAGCTGGACCGATTTCATGATTTTTGATTTGTTGGATTTGTCTACGCCCCGAATAGCAGAACCTAATAAAACTTTTGAAAATTTGCATTAGATATTAAATCTAAGGCTAGTAATGAAATAATATTTATTGCTTAAAATGTACTCAGATATTACAGTCTTAGTAAATAGGATAATCACGTTTCACGGATAGTATCCTCCAACATGATGAGATACAATAAGCAAGTATTCCCAAGGAGGGTTGACGCCAGGCAGGCGGCCGGTCATAAAACACCTTAGCCAAAACTCTTACAGCATGATCCAATGTTCATGCTGTACCGACCCCACATAGAGTGGGATAAGGGCAGGAAGATGATGATGATGAATCACGTTTCTGCACACTGGTTATTTTACTGTCACTTACAAAGTCTGTTTCACCGCTTCATCTCGGTCGTTAACCTTTGCAAAAACTAGGAACACATGTATTTATACAACTTAATTGAAAGCATAATATAAATTTCATTTTATGCAGCGAACATATTACAAAATATTTACCGTTCACTGATCAAATTAAAACGCTTATGGAGTTCTATGGCGTCTCTGTCATATTAACTATTACCAGTGATATTTTACTTCTAGATGCGGTATCTTGTTTATTTTTTTGATGACACAGTATTAAATCTACAAAATAATATTTTAGTCATGGCAAAGAACAATAAATTAACTTAAATTAATAGTAAAAAAATATTAATATCAAAAAGCTTTTATTTAAATGCTCTTAAAAGATGAAAATAAGCTTTAAATTAAATCAAACCTATTGATTTATTACATTACCCGAATTATATGATACACAAGCTTGTCGAGAGTAAAATAAAGATTGTCTCTTACAAACAAACATACAAAAATGTATCATTATCAAGGAAAAGGCTGTCGAAATAGTACATAATTTATTTAATGTGACTTTGTGTCTGTTTTCCGAGGAAAAATCTTTACATCTCATTCTTCTACAAACATAGGTCTATCTATCTAGTTGTGTCACTAGTTCTTAAAAACCAGTGTGGTGAAAGGATTTAAAATGCCCCTTAATTTCTCCTTTCGCCCATTTTCGAACTTTTTTTAGATTCTACGACACGCCGGTTTCCTCACGATGTTTTCCTTCAACGTTTGAGACTACTTGTATGCACATACATTTTTCAACAGAAAAATCCAATGGCGCACGACCTTTGAACCCACGATATTTGGATAGGAAGGCGGGGTCACTACCATTGGACCACCGGTGCTCTACAAGCGTAGGTATAGCGTATCTATTGAATATAACATCACTGATCACATTTATGAACTCTGTCGTGTTAATAAACTTAAATTGCATTTATTACTCAATTGTCGTTACTCATGGCAGTCTGGAAAACGAATTAGAGATGAAATAAGAGTTTTGATGACAAAGAGGCTTTAACAGTTATACAAACGAATAAGATGTGGATGTGACGACCTCGGTGGCGTGGTGGGCGAGTGCGCGGCTGAGACCCAAGGCGCGGGTTCGATTCCCGCTACGGGAGAAATGTTTGTATGTTCTGCAAATATTTATTCAACGTCTGAGTGTTAGTATTATGTATTTTCAGTGTACAAAAAAACAGTATATAAGTATTCTATCAGCCATCTGGTTCCCATAGTACAAGCTTTGCTTAGTTTGGGGCTAGATGGCGCTGTGTGAAATGTCCACAAATATTGATTTCATTGATAACTTATTAAATGATAACGAATAGAGGTTTACCAAAGAATTGCAACAGGGTTTCAAGGCTGCTTAAAGAAGAGGAAGAATCTACTGTTCACGTGCAAAACCGCGAGTGTTCTGTATAAAAATACTGTAGAACAGTAAGGGCCCATAACCGCGCGCGCGACATAAATCGCCCGTTATCGCGCGATCTGGCATCGCCTGTTGAAATGAATATTCGTGATAAATCACTGTTTAGCTGCTGGTGGAGGCGGGACAAGATTGTGGACTCGTTTATCGTTAGTGTTACATTTGCATTAAAAGAATGCGCTCGTGGCGTAGCTTGCTTAGACGTTCTGGATTGATCGTTGAAGTTAAAGTAACAGTTAAGAAATATTTGCAGAACATACAAACATTTCTTACTTAACTTTTCTGCTGGATTGGGAGTAATGAAGAAACATAGAATGCGTCCAGCTGCTTCTCTCCCCGAGCATGTCGTAAAAGTCGACTAAGGGATAGTATCCTCCAACATGATGAGATACAATAAGTAAGTATGCCCAAGGAGGGTTGACGTCAGGCAGGCGGCCGGTCATAAAACACCTTAGCCAAAACTCTTACACCATGATCCGAGGATCATGCTGTGCCGACCCCACATAGAGTGGGATAAGGGCAGGAAGATGATGATGACAAACATTTCTCCCGTAGCGGGAATCGAACCCGCGCCTCTTGCGTCTCAGCCGAGCACTCGCCCGCCACGCCATCGAGGTCGTTATTAACTTGTTTACGTAATAAGCGCGTGCAACATACAATATAATAAATATTTTATTTGATTTACGGTTGCACGGACACTGTAATGACACTATTTATATACCTAGTCGTAATAACACTGTTGTGTGATAGGTTAATAACTTAGCATCGTGTCAAAGAATAATGTCTAGATGGCCTTTTACCATCTATAGTACCTAGATGATTTATATTATACAGCGTCAGGAGGCAACTTTTACCTTCACAAACGGAACGCTGTAGTGCCCGAAACTCCATCCTCTCAGGTTAGTCGAACTTGTCCACAGGAAAGACATGGTCAATACGTGCGGAGCTGACTAAGCCGCGGGTTTCCTCAAAATGTTTTGTTTGGGTTTGAACCCACGACCTTAGGATCGGAAGGCGGGGTCACTACCAACTAGACCACCAGTGCTCTCTCTGTGTCTAGATGATGCACGTCATAAATTAATGTAAAAAGGTATTCAAAATAAAAATCAAACGTAGAAAATTCCCAGCAAATCTTGATAGCACAATCTATTGATGTACCAAGTTTCATACAGATTAGATTAACGGTTCGAAAGTTATGCTCTAACTAACATATCCACAAACATACAAACATATCCACAAACATACATGACGACCTCATTGGCGTGGCGGGCGAGTGCTCGGCTGAGACGCAAGGTTCGCGAGTTCGATTCTCGCTACGGGAGATATGTTTGCATGTTCTGCAAATATTTCTTCCGGGTCTGGGTGTTGTAGTATCAAATATGTATTATAAGTATGTATTTACAAAAAAAAAAGTATATAAGTATTCTATCAGCTATCTGGTCCCCATAATACAAGCTTTGCTTAGTTTGAGGCTAGATGGCGCTGTGTGAAATGTCCATAAATATTTTATTTTTATTTTATTTATACAACACCAAATCGCCTTAGTTACTACTGAGATTTTCGCTCGCTTCGCTTGCTGGATCAATAATTACAAAACATACATACATATTACCACGCCCGTATGCCTAATGGGGTAGGCAGAGCCACAAGTAAACATAACAAAATTTGCAGCTACTTCTGATCTAAACTCTTAAGATGGATATGGTGAACCATGGTGACAGGTGATCAGCCCATCGCCCATATAGATGGTCTAGTAGGTACCTACTATCCCTTATTCGCCTTTTACGACATGCTCGGGGAGAGAAGCAGCTGGACGCATTCTATGCCTTTCTTTATTTCCTGTCCAGCAGAGAAGTCAATAATTAATATTTTATATATTTTTAATGAAATTTAGTTTTTCCTTAATAATCGAATCTTACTTATCCTTGATATTTACCTAAGTATCTACTTCAAGAGATTAGTAGCAATAAATATTGTTGCTAAAATAAACTTGACACCATTTTGAAATTTATGGCTCTTTGATAAGGACGATAATAGTTGTTTTTATAATTTGTAAAGAATAAAATTATTATTAATTTGAGTCTTTTAATTTATTAGCTCAAATCTTCATAAATATGTGATAATTTTTAGTACCATTTGCATTTTGCTTCGGAAACACGATTAATTTTTTTACTTAACTTTAAATACAAAGCATTATTATCACGCTGGATTAACATAATAAGCTATTTTTTATCCGGGTACCACGCGAGCGAAGCCGCAGGCAGCAGCTAGTTAAGTAATATAGTTATAGTCTTGCTCTTAAGTAATCAAATTTATTAGTGAATGGACTAACAACAAAATATTTCATGAACGCTCACACAAACAATTAACCATTAGCATGATTCAATGGCCACGAAAATAAACAACTTATTGTTGAGCCGACTGTACAGAGTCATCAATAATTCAAATGAAGCGGTTATGCCGAACGCTAACTGCTCATTGTGTTGTTTTTGATTTATTTTACAACTCGACTTTCACCGGCCGTGGATGTGAAATTGTTGTTGATTTATTCGCCGACCTTACTTTGCGAGCTGTAATTTAGAATTGTGATAAGAGTGGAAAGTCGTGTTTTATTACAAGGCTTAGTTGTGAAGTTGAGCCGTTTCACAAATCATAACTATTTTATGTTCCGTCTTTGTTGGGGACTTTTTGATCCTCAGGAATAGTTTGCAGTTTTATTTGAGTCGGTTCCTAAGTGTTAAAATGACATGATTTATCATAATTACATTCTGCACAACTCGTTTGAGAACTTTTGGAATAAATATAAATATTTGTGGACATTTCACACAGCGTCATCTAGTCCCAAACTAAGCAAAGCTTGTACTATGGGCACCAGATGACTGATAGAATACTTTTATACATTTTTTTTTTGTAAATTCATACTCATAATACTACAACACCCAGACCCGCAAGAAACATTTGCAGAACATACAAATATTTCTCCTGTAGCGGGAATCGAACCCGCGCCTCTTGCGTCTCAGCTGAGCAATCGCTAGCCACGCCGCCGAGTTCGTCAAAATATCTGATCATTTTATCTAGTACTACCTTTTTAAAGGCAATTGAAACAAGAACACATTTAGATATTGTTATTTCAATGAAATGAAATTTAAAATCATTTTCGAATATTAAGCTGGCTTGTTTTGTTAACCCTACACCGTCCGCAGTCCATAATTACCGTCAATACATCGCGGGTCAAATTGACCATGCTCGGAACAATAACCAGACGATTAACCACTGGTTAAAATGAACATTTTGCGAAATTGATTGATATTGAAATTGCAGGGCTTGAAATGGCTTTTCGATAGGGTTTCATTATTAATCAATAGCAATCGGTCTTTAAAACATGTAGCTGTAAATAATCTGTAAATGAAATTTCAGATTTATATGTAATTATTGTGTCCTTATTCGTTATAACTTTGCAAAAACTTTTTAATTGTCCGAAAAGATATGTCAAGTACATGAAAAAAGCCTTTAAAATTATGTTCTTTTCATTTTGACACTCAAAGTTGTATGCACTTTCATTATGATCAACAATAATGTTACTTAAATGCGAATTATTTTCGAATCTAGCCATTTCAAGTGATAAAAACTGGTCAAGTGCGAGTCGATTTGGCACACAAATAGTTCCGTACCACCTTACATAAAAAAGCACTCGTCCGCTACGCCACCAAAGCCTTAAAAATAAAGTAACAAATTCAAAACACTTCCATAAATAACCCCATAAAAACATTTATTTGTATTCTAAAGCTTACAGACCTCAAAATGGCAGGATGTGGAGTCATATCTTCATTTCCATCTTGATGGTATCAAAACCAGCTATTTAAATATCCACTAACACCCATTAGTCTTTATTATCCTGCCTGGCCGTCTGTTGCCACATCTCAATCTTACCTTCAAATCTTTAGAACCTTATCAAACTTCTCCGCTATAAAATTGTTTGAGCTGCGGAGGAAGTTTTCATCGGCCTTAATAAGACACGGTTGTAAGTGCAGTTGAAAGGCTTTTAGAATCTTGTCGGATTTATTGACACTGGAATTTGTTTGAAAGATTGAAAAAACTGTTGAAGGGATTATTTTGACAAGGTTCTTTATTGTTTTGTTCCAGATCGAAGAACGGTGTGTTCTGGTGCGTTCATGCTGGTTTTTTATAAGAATTCTACGGATTTAGGTAAAGATCGAGAGGAAACCCGCGGCTTAGTCAGCTCCGCACGTATGACCATGTCTTTCCTGTAGACAAGGCCGCCTAAGCTGAGAGGATGGAATAGGTGCTGGGCAAGCCTACTCCATCTTAATTCGTTCGGCACTAAAGCGTCCCGTTAGTGAAGATAAAAATTGCCTCCTGACGCTGTATAAATCATCTACTATAGAAGGTAAAAGGCCTTAGTACCTTCAAACAAAGGTATTCAGATGAGGGGGATTATCATATTTAATCGGTTCAACGTGAATGCAACGGGCACGCCTATAGATCTCAATGCAATGCTCTGATAGGGCGGGGGGGGGGGGGGGGGGGGTAATTATTAGCTGGGTCGATTATTCAAATACTTACTATGTTTTTTGTAGATATATATATATTATTTGTATATTGTGTGTAATATATCTTATTATATTTGTAAGCTTGTCTTTATGTTTTCTTTTTCCTGTCTCTGTACACATAACTTCCACTTATGTTAAAGCCTCTCCCTTGCCTCAAAGGTTTGCTGGCAGAAAACTCTTTAAGAGTTAAGCTCGCCTTTGTACATGTACTTTTTAAGGTTTTGTGTGTATTTGTTTCGTTTCGTGCGTGTATAATAAAGAATTTCAGATGATACTACTCAAAAATATCCATACATTGGTTCATGCGAAATTTTATAATTGAGTTTTTAGGTTACTGTGTCATTATAGTAGGTATACCATATCCACCATGGGACTTTGAATCAGGAGTGGCTACAAGTTTTCTTATGATTACTTGTGGTTCTGCCCACCCCATTAGGGATACGGGCGTGAAAATATGTATAATAATATGTACTAAAAAAATATCTGCTTAAAGTACCTACCTACTTGTACATCTGGACAACCATCGACCTAGTGCATAAATATAAAGCAAAAATTATAATCAAATTCTTTAACACCACGTTGTTTTTGCTTATTTGTGCCGGGACAGATACAGTCCTATTATAGTAAGTTCGTATGAGCTAGTGGCCAACTCTTGTGACGGAGTTTTTAGGCCGTCGTGGCTTAACGACTTAAAAGCCGGGACCGATAATTAAACGTTCTCTCCGAAGCACGGAAGCGTTCAGCTCGTAATGCCACTTGCGGTCACCCATCCCAATTGTGACCGCGCACAGGGTTGCTTAACTGAAGTTAAGATCGATCAAGAACGTCTAAGCGAGCTACGCCACGAGCACTTCCTGTCCTGTAATAACGAACGGACTAGGTAGTAAGTGTAAACCCTCACAATGAAATCTTATCAAGGGTAAAGGCCTTACGCTGACCTCGGGCCCTTTTACCTTCACAGTTTCATTTAACCCCTCAATTCACACCAATATCCATCGCAACGCATTATCAGCAGATAATTTACTGCTCTAGGAAGGCATAAATCTGACTTACGCCTATGTCACTTCTGCCTTTAGAAAATCACCATTATTTGCCTATGAAAAGTTTTGACGAGATATTTCTATGTTACCGCACATTATGTGGTTTTTTAAAACCTATTTTGACAATTCTATAAAAATTGCCTTTTTTTAAATAAAAAGAACATTACCTATGTTCTTTTTATTTAAAAAAAGGCAATTTTTACCTAAAATTATGACCTGACAAAGTTTCTAAAATCGCTATCTCTATCTTTCTTATTCATGACTTATACGACATGCTCGGAGAGAGAAGCAGTTCAGCAGGGAAAGAGAAATCTCAGTATTCACTCCTTTTCTTATTCATGTCATCTTTCAACAATACATTCCTCTCATCGGTGTGTAAAGATCTGCCTAGTTGAAAAACCTTCGCACAATCGCTGGAACTAAAAAGCGTCAACAGAGTGAAAAGTCATACCCCCGTACTATCGGTATTCCTTGGTGAGGAAGGCGTAAATCAAAGCGCCGGCGCAGTCCGCTATAAATCCTGTAATATTATCCTGCCGGGACGGCAAATGGCGATAATTTCGGATGCGAGTTCCTGCGTCTATTGCGACACGCTCGTTTGTACAAGTTCCTGGACGGTGGACGTTCGAGGGTTAACAGCGGAACCATGGTAATGATTTAATTATTCACAAATGAAACTGTGACTCCCTATTTCTTTTTTAACCGAATTAGGTTTGCGTTTGAGCACACTCTACCTGATGTCAAGTAACAGTGTGGTCTTAAATGAAGCACGATTACCTAGAAAAAACATACGCGGAAAGATGCGCGAAGAAACATATTCCACTTGCAGTCACTCATCCCAATTATGACCGCGCACAGGGTTGCTTAACTTCAACGGTCTAAGCAAGCTACGCCACGAGCGCTTCATTAATACGTTCAATTTACGCGTTCGTCGCGACTAAGCCATAATATCAGTATAATACGAGCCAATAACGCTTCAAAAGCAAGGCTTACTCCATTCACAGAATTGCCCCACACGTTCATAAAATGTTCTCTCCCCATAAAATATCATGTAGAAAACCTGAGGAGGCCATCGGGCTCGATAGAGCCATATTGATACGATATCTTCACGACCCGACTCGTAACAGATACAGAAAGCAGTATATACTGCATGTGCACTCATGAAGGCACATTCCCATACCTATTGACTATTGAACGCAGATAACGATTTTGGAGGGATGTGGTCGAGTTTTTAGTCTTGTAACACGACCATACATACATATTATCACGCCCGTATCCCTTATGGGGTTGGCAGAGCCATATGACAACTTGCAGCTACCGATTTGAAGTCTTAAGATGGATATGGTGAACCATGGTGACAGGTGATCAGCCCATCACCCATATAGGTGATCCATCATGTTGGAGAGCATGCACGAGCATATTAAAAAAATATCACCATAATAAAAAAAAATTAAGGCCTTTTACCATCTATAGTAACTGATTTATACAGCGTCAGGAGGTAACCTTCACCTTCACAAACGGGACGTTGTAGTGCCCGGGACGAATTAAGACATAAGCCCTGCCACACGCTGACAGTAGGTAGGTATGTACAAAAACGAGACGTATCTAATTAAACCAATTAAGAAGTCATAGAATAAGTGTTGACAAACCGCCGTTATTTCGTGAGATAAGCAACTACTGGTGCACCACTTTTAAAAGTTTAAAGTAAAGTTTTACTAAAAGTTCGCTAGACAAGTTGGTACCTATTTGAATGCCCTTTGTCACAACTTCCCTCTTACCAATGTGGTGAAAGGTTAGACCATAAGAAACTCTCGACTCAAAATCTTTGAGATATGATTTGGGAGAAAGAGACTACATTGATTAGGAATTCAAGACTCTTTTACCCCATCCCTATAAATTACATTGTCTTGGCCATTCCGGGCACAGCACTAGAGATAGTCCACAACACGTGCAATAATATTTTAGGAGGTAACACCTACGTAATGTCCCGAGGTAGGTACGAGAAGGCTGCGAGCTTTCAAACGATGTTTACATGGAATTATAGTAAGAAAAAATGGAGAAGTGAGCGAGATTGACTTTTTATTTAGACAGTTAGAAAACATTTTTCGACCTCAATGACGTGGTGGGCGAATGCCTGGCTGAGATGTGAGATGTGCTAATTCGATTTCCACTGTGGGAGAAATGTTTGCATGTTCTGCAAATATTTCTTCCGGGTCTAGGTATTGTGGTGCCTTGATAGGTACTTGTAGTTTTTGATATCCACGACACAGGGATCCTAGCGTAAGGTCAGAACTATGTATGTGACTGTAGGATTTTTTTAAGTACCACAAAATGTTTGTACCCAAACACAGTGCTTTTCAGTATTTACATTTTGTAATATGTCGCATGCGTTAACGCGAAATTGGACAAGCAAACTTTAAACAAATTATTGCTTTGCCGTTTTGGGCAGGGACTAGGCAGTCCGATTTATTGAACGGAATTGTGGACGAAGACGAAGTGTGTATTTCTACTAGACGTGACACTAGTTCTTTTAAACCGGTGTGGTGAAAGGATCTAAAGTACGCCGCAAAGGTTCCTTTCATACACACTTGTTTTTGAACTTTTTAGGTTTTACGACATGCCGGTTTCCTCGTGATGATTTCATTCACCGTCTGATAGTACTGGAGTGCACATAAATTTTTCGAATAGGAAATCCGTTAGTGCACGACCGGATTCGAACCTTAGGAGCTCTAGTGCTCTCAACCAAGTGTACTAAAAAGTTATGATTAATTCCAGATAACAGAAAAGAAATATTACCATCTAGCGTTCTAAGCGACAACCAACTCTAAACAATAAAAGAGACACTTGCCAAACAAAAAGCCTCCAAGAAGTTGGGACATAAAGGCGAAAATTATTACGCTTTCAGCAGCGCATTTAAGCAAAACATATTTCAAAAGTTTCGGCATATTAAGCAACATTTATTTTGGCAGTGAGGCAGCCATTACGCCGAAAGGGGCTAGAGCAGAAGTTATGAAAAACACGTCCCTTACCACTGGAATACAACAACATATCCTCATATCCTTAAGCCCTTTCCATCTTTGTAGTAGATGATTTTTAAAAAGCCTGAACGCTTCACTATTAAAGAGGTGCCAAAGAATACAATCATTTATAACGTTAGATATTCACAGATTCCGGAATCCGGAATTCCGGATCACGGAAGCGCTCAGCTCGTAATGATGTGACATTAGCAATGGCATAATAGTCACCTATTTCAATTGTGACCGCGCATAACGTTGCTTAACTTCAAAGATCAATCAAGAACGTCTAAGCAAGCTACGCCACGAACGTTTTGTCAATGATAATGAGCCAACGCATATTTTTCCTTGAATATTGTTTCGAATCCTCATGGTATGGTCATCTCGACTATAATTCCGAGGACCGTTGTATCTAACATTCTAGACTCATTCCCAGGCGAAACGCCAGCATATTTTATTTACACTACCCGGTTTATTCAAGTAGCGACATTTTCTTTAAATTATTATCCTTTTATCTTCATGCGAGAGAATTCGGACTTGGCAGGGGATATAACACATAAACATACATTATGGAGGTATAGAATAGAGGTCACAAATTTTATTTTTACTTCTCTGCTGGACTGGGAGTATAGAAAAAGCATAGAATGCGTCCAGCTGCTTCTCTCGCCGAGCATGTCGTAAAAGTTGAATAAGGGATAGCATCCGCCCCAATATGAAGGACCATCTTTCGCAGCGAGAATCAAACCCACGCCTCTTGCGTCTCAGCCAAGCATCCACCCGCCACGCCTCCGAGGCCGCCGTTTTTAAAACCAATGAATGTAATATAATTGACTAAAAATAAAGACTTCCATGGGCAGGGCACTCCAAACCATCAAACGCAAACCCTACATCCTGTCATTGTGCAGTTCCGCTAACAAGACCTCCTGGCGCGAAGGCGGCCCCGCCCATCTTGACAGCCGTCATTACCGCCGCCCAGCACCAAAGCTCACACAATACTTTCTAAAGTGCAAACCATAGATCGTGTAGTTCTTTGAAATTGTAGGTTTGTTTTTGTGTTATATTGTTTGGTGTAGTGAGTTTTGGTGTCCGCCTTCGACTGACCCTATTCTTAAAATATAAGGGTGTCTACAGACCACGTGAAAACATGTGCTGGCCTAGGCTATTATTTACAAAACAAAATAATGAACACCAAACGGTCTAAAAATGCCAGTATTCGAGGTATAAAAATCCAAGAACCCGTAATTATCAATAGAAAATACGGGGTAAATAAACTCTCGTATTTATAACAATTACGATCCGGGGCTTTAAATTTGGTGCGTAGGGCATGTACCAAATATTATGTTTGGACGTGCCTCTGACTACTCCCCTAGATACCACCAAAGATCTCGAGAGCTTGGTGATTTTAGAAGTTTTCTACCGCGCCTGGGGAACCAGTCGTGAAGCTGCTTTTTTTTTAATCTTCTGTAAAAAATCGAAAATCCATATTTTTCATGCTGGTAACCCTTAAATAAAGTAGTGGCAGGTGGCAACCCTAAAACGGCCACACATATAGTTGACTGCTGACCCTACACTAAAATCCCTGAATGTCAGAAACTACATCGAGATACTACCACAAAATTTGAAAGAAATACTTGAAGAGCATGCGAATATTTTTCTCTCTGTGGAAATCAAACTCTTAACTCTCGCGTCTCAGCATTACACTCGTCCACTACACCACCGAGGTCGTCAAAGCCAAAATGTGTTTATGTAAATGTTATTAGCATCTCAACATTGTTACACATTATATAATTATTTTCTATAACCGTGGCGGCCAATTTAGATGGTTTTAAGGACTTTGCTTGATCAAAGCATTGTCTTAAGTGTCTACTGTTCAGAATGACTACAAATCAGGAATAATAACGAATAACGAATCCGTTATCCCGTCTGTGGGCCCCGCCCCTCGCTAACGAGCCTCTACAACGACACTTCAACAATTCAATAATGACGGCTATGGGCGTTCATTTGGAATCTGAATAATAGCCATTAGAATAGACTTTATTCGTTTGAATTTATCGTTCAACAAATTGGATGTAAGTAGAATTGAATATTTTTTTTTTCAGATTTTGAAAATGTTTAAAGGCTTTTAATTAACTACCCCTACGGGAAACAGGCGTGATATTATGTATGTATGTATAAATATTTGTGATTTCACACAGCGCCATCTATCCCCAAACTAAGCAAAGCTTGTACAAAACCAAATGGCTGATAGAATACTTATATACTTTTTTTTTGTAAATACATTATACTTACTACATAATACTACAACACCCAGACCCGGAAGAAATATTTGCAGAACGTACAAACATTTCTCCCGTAGCGCGACTCGAACCCGCGCCTCTAGCGTCTTAACCAAGCATTCGCCCGCCACGCCACCGAGGTCATCAGAATGGATAGTAAGCGACAGATCAAAAACGAATGCTTAATATCCATTGGGTTATCACATTCGAATACGTACAGTCATTTTGATCCCTGAACATTCCAACCGTTGAACATTTTGTCACGTTACTTTGTCACTACCCAGTCTCGGTATCAAACTGGTGCTGTAGGCACTGCCTAGTACGTACAGACACTCATTTCAAGTGTAAAATGGGCGGAGGTCTCAAGTCCCGTGACAATTTGGACGCCTATTTGTCAAATTAATGTTCCTAAGGGGCGCACGGGGACCCTTAATCACGCACTGGATTTAATAACCGAGAATGACTGAGGGGGGCTGTTTTCCTTATGTTTGTACAGTTATTTTTTCTTCTGAGGCTGAATGGGAAAGAATTGTTTCATCTTAGCGAATTATAAAAATGCCTCTATAAAATTAAAGGTAAAGGTCAATCTTAATTAACAGAAAGAAAGTTATACAAATATAATTTACAAAATACAAAAGAAACTCAGGCTATATAAAAACCGTTGCAAACGTTCTATAGAAAATATTTAGGTATTATTCAAACCTGAAATAAGAGATAAGAAAATCAACTTAACAACTTCACATTGACATAAAAGAGTAGGTATAACACGTTGGGAATTTTTCATCCCTTCCAGGCACACCATATTTATTGCTGCTATTTTTGTTAATGTCGGTTTGCCAACAACCATCTGTAAAATGTTAGTTCGTTGGAAAAAACGTCAATTGATGGTTTGGTTGTTACTGATACTACTGTAGTAAGCCTCATTGGCTATTTCAAACTTTTTACATTCTAGGACATGCCGGTTTCATCACGATTTTTTCCTTCACCGTTTGAGAGTAAGGCGCTCATAATTTTATCGAACAGAAAAATCAATTGGTGCACGACTGGATTTGTACCCACGACCTTAAAATCGGAAGGCGGGGTCGCTACTATTATTTTAGACCATCAGTGCTCTTACCAATTACAAACCCATCGTATTTAAGTAGTAGGTTCAATTTAATCCGGCTTCCTGTCGAGCTACAAAGAATGTCAAGTATCTGTATGTGATAGTATCATCATCATCATCTTTCTGCCCTCATCCCACTCTATGTGGGTCAGCAGCTTACATCATGATCCAAGGATCATGGTGTAAGAGTTTTGGCTAAGGTGTTTTATGACCGGCCGCCTGCCTGACGTCAACCCTCCTTGGGAATACTTGCTTATTGTATCTCATCATGTTGGAGGATACTATCCCTTAGTCGACTAGTATAGAATATTAATTTTATTCAACAAGCAAAGTCGCGGTACAAGGTAACAAGGAAAAACGGTAAGTTTATTCAGGTATCGACAGCAAAAGCTCTAAATCACATTGCAGATGTGATTCTATAAAATACGGCCCGCCTCGAACAATGGCGCGATGCAGATATGAGGGGGTATGCAAAATTGAATACGCTCCGACCTATAGGTGAACAGGGCTGTGAGACCTCATCGAACCATGGTATTTAACTTTATCAGACATGTTAGCCCAGTAGGAGGTACCTCGACTTTCGATCCGAGAGGTCGTGGATTTGAAAGTGCACCTTTTGCAACTTCGTCAGCTCATCACGCATTGGCAATATGGATAAGACAGACTATGTCAAAAGGATGATATAACTGCTGGGCTGAAAAAGTTAAGCAACGTTGTGCGTGGTCACAATTTGGATAGGTGACCGCAAGTGGCATTATGAGCTGAGCACTTCCCTGCTTCGGAGGGCACGTTAAATTGTCTGTTCTGGATTGTAAGTCGTCAAACCATGACGAAGGCTTTAAAAACTCCGTCACAAGAGTTTGCCACTAGCTCATACGAACTTATTTATTAACTGCTAGGCAAGCATACTTCATCATCTAAAATAAAATTGTCCTAGGCTCTGTAGCATTTCGTTTAGGCTGAAGTTGTCCCCTGACATCGTAGGTACTCATTAAATAGGTACCACAGGAGCACAGTGGCTGCTGAAGTTGACTCGTGTCTCTTTACGAATCGAAGAGCATAAAGAAGACAATAATAAATTGTGAGATGTACCAACAGAGTCATGGTCAACCCTATGGTATGATGGTCGATAGGGGTCACGCTGTGATTTACCGTGCAAGAGATTATCTCGGTCGCGGCACACTATTGCAACTCTCTGGTAGTTTCTGGCTACTGGATTCGAACCCAATAACTTTGGACAGTCCGAACTTATGAGACCAAATCTCTCTCCTCAAATTATTACGATGTGGCCTGGAAACAACAAAGGAGATAACAAACCACCACGCAGTTCCAAAATACTAAGGCTTTTACCGGCTATACTAGATGAAATTAACTTCTGCATCTTTTGCCTTCATTCACGGGACGAATTAAGATGGCTTTCCCAGCACCTACACCATTCTCCCAGCTCAGTCGGTCTTGGAGAAAAAAAGTACATTCTTCCAGTAGTCAGATGATGATTTATGGGACTTTTACTTCTCTGTACTGGGATTAAAGAAAAAAAATGCGTCCAGCTGCTTCTCCCCGAGCATGTCGTAAAAGCTGACTAAGGGATAGTATCCTCTCCAACATGATGCACCAACAGATATGGGCGATGGGCTGATCACCTGTCACCCTGGTTCACCATATCTGTCTTGGGACTTTGGATCAAAAGTGGCTGCAAGTTTTCTTATGATTACTTGTGGCTCTGCCACTGTATTAAGGATACAGGTGTGATAATATGTATATATGGTTAGTATTTATGGAACTGAGTGGTCTCTAATTATTATTGGCTTCATACAAAAACTTCAAATCGCGCAGTAAGAAGAGAGGTCTTGTTGTAGTATAATAGCTCGCAGAACAGGTGATCGGAAACAGGTAATTGGAAAGCATTTAATTACTTGCTTTGTAGATTGCGGGTTTTGTTTTGAGAGCACTCGTGGTCTAATTGGTAGTGACCCCGCCTTCTGATCCTAAGGTCGTGGGTTCAAACCTATTCGTGTACCAATGGAATTTTCTATGCGAAAAATTGATGTGCGCTATACCAGTGCTCTCAAACGGTGAAGGAAAACATCGTGAGGAAACCCGCTTCTTAGTCAGTTCCGCACGTATTGACCATGTCCTTCCTGTGGACAAGGCCGACTAAGCTGAGAGGATGGAATAGGTGCTGGGCAAGCCTACTACATCTTTAATTCATCCCGGGCACTACAGCGTCCCGTTTGTGAAAGTAAAAGTTGCCTCCCGACGCTGTATAAATCATCTACCATAGATGGTAAAAGATCTTAGTAGATTGCTGGTGGTTGGTGGATGCAAACAGCATAAAAATGATCGCACTTGAAGAAATATACTGGCTATATTCAGCAGAAAACTTCTATAGGCTGAAGTAAAGAACAAATCTTACATTTTCTCATCTCAAGATCTTCAGTAGTCAACCCTATAGTTTACAGAGATGCTAGATAGAGGGGTCACTGTGATTTACCGCGTACCAGATTATCGGGACAATATTGTTCGATAACCGTTTTGAGTATTGCTGCCTTAACTAATGAGGCCCTACAAGTGGGAAGGTAGCTTTATGTAATGCTTGCTGGTTAGATATCAGCGCTGGGCTTTATTAAAATATTGGCTTCATTTTATTGCTCTCTTGGTTTCTAGGTATATAGCAATACTTACAAGTCGTGTCACCAGTTTGGTTTTGTAACCAGTGTGGTAAAGGAATTTAAAGTGGCGCATTGCCTTAAAGGTGACAGTTAAGTGACATATCCTTACTAATATTATAAACGTGAAAGTTAGTATGTATGGATGTATAAATAAATAACACCCAACAGTCACATACATAGTCCTGACCCCACACTAGGATTCCCTGTGTCGTGGGAAATCAAAAACTACGAGTACCATGAGCAAACATTTCTTCCGCAGCGGGAATCGAATCCGCGCCTTTTGCGTCTCTGCAATCGCCCGCCACGCCACCGAGGCCGATCGGGAATAAGGGGCATTTGAGGCGCACTTTAAATCCTTTCTAGTGAGGCGACTAGTATACGATAGAGCTGTATTTCATGCTTTCAAGTTAGACGTAACCACTTTTGGTAACTGCCACTCAAATCATAGAAGACAATTGCTCGCAGCCAGGCTCGATAGCCAAGCTACCGCACGACCGTATTTTATGGCCGCCGATACACAAGTATTATTTATGTCTCTGTTCCCTTTTCCGATATATTTACTGCTAGTTCATGTTTCAAATGGATTCTTTCCATTGTTTTTTGTACAATATTTTGTGTTGTTGGAATATTTTTTTTTTCAAATGTGTTTTGCACATTTTATGCGTAGGATTTTTATAACATTTTTTATAATATTTATATTTCATCTGAATGATGTTTAAAAGAGACTCAGTGCATTTTATATTATTATCCTTGCTCTTTTCCGACTTTATGTGGGGTCGGCATAACAGGTTTTCTTCTTTTATGTCCTCGGTCAGAAGTCATCACAACACATCTTTCTTGTTCATGCCATCTTGCACAGACCATCCATCTTTTCTTTGGCCCACATAATAAAGGAGGTATAATGAAAAGATTAAAAAAAACTAGAGAAATACTTCTCTGCTGGACTGGAAGTAAAGAAAGAGCATAGAATGCGTCCAGCTGCTTCTTTTCCCGAGCATGTCGTAAAAGTCGACTAAGGGCATAGACCTCTCCAAAATGATGGATCATCTATATAGGCAATGGGCTGATCACCTGTCACCATGGTTCACCATAATCCTTGGGACTTTAAATCAGAAGTGGCTGCAAGTTTTTTTATGTTTACTTGTGGCTCTGCCCACCCCATTAGGGATACGGGCGTGATAATATGTATGTATGAAAAGATTTCTCCCGATTCTACACCAAAACTAACAAAGTCTCATCTCAGTTGCATTTCCGAGCTCTCCCCATTAATCTGGCTCGGAACATTCACATGTTGTGGCTATCAGCTCTAATATATTCTTTAGCACGTCAGGCGGAGGCCGTCAGGCACAATGCATGTGCTGACATAATGCGTTTGTATAATTTCGCCACTTGGGAACACAATGGGAGGGGAATTCATCATTTTTAAGGTTGAGAGGGTATTTAGTTTTAATAAAAATCTATACTAATATTATAAAGCTGCAGAGTTTGTTTGTTTGTTTGAACGCGCTAATCTCTGGAACTACTGGTCCGATTTGAATGATTCTTTCAGTGTTGGGTAGTCCATTTATCGAGGAAGGCTATAGGCTATGTTTTTTTTCTTTCAAAATTAGGGATCCGTAATAAAATTGCTATTTTGTAACACAAGGTGTAAAATCGAAAACCTATTTTTGCGTGCGCTGCAAAAACTATTGACAATAGAACAAAATGATGTACTACGGGTTTGTAGATCCCATCAAGACCTACAAAAAAGTCCGCGAGAACATATATCTAGCTATCATGGTTTAATCACAATAACCGATTTTGTGTTCAAAATAATTATGAAATCGTCTGAAGAAAAAAAAACTACGTTAAATATGTATCGTAATATTAATCTTTATCGAAATTAAGCATTATGTTATCAAGAGTATTTATGTAGAAGTAAAATACTTTTTGTTTCATCTCAATCGGATATTTCGTTTAAAAGTTATCACGTGTGTAAGATGTTAAGAGTTGGTACCTATTAATGAGTTATGGGCCATAGTCCATTTATTGAGGGAGGCTATAATATAGGCAATATTTTACCTCGGTATTTCCACAGAAACGAGAAAAACGCGGGTGAAACCGCGGAGCACAGCTAGTATTATATATTTTAGATTCTCGTTTAGAACTGACTTACCCCCGAATACTCAAACGCATCTCAGAGTTGAGCACGTCTCAAGTGACGAGTTTTTGACAGATTTTCATCAAAAACTGTCAAAAAACAGTGACTTGAGACGTGTTCAACTCTGAGTCGCGTTTGAGTATTCGGGGGTTACACTTACTGTGCTCAAACTGTTTATTGTTTTTTTTTTAAACTACAGCTCAATTAACAGAAATAAACTTACAACTAAAACAAATATAATTTACAAAAGAAACAGTCGGGCTATATAAAGTCCGTTGCAAACTACAGCTTCATACATGGATTTTGTATTTACAGAAGTATGTTCTTGATGAAAATATATGATGTTAGGACAATTTGATTTGCTGTTCTGAGACGGTTAGTGAAGGTAAAAGTTGTCTCCTGATGCTGTAAAAATCATCTACTATAGATGGTAAAAGGCCTTAGTTTGTGCTTGAAGCTTAAAATTCTCTAAATATTCGCAAAATAACGCGAAGGACCAAGAAAGCACCATCAGATCCAAATCAAACAGTGCTCCCAGTACACCACCACCTAATTGTCCGCCACGGGGCCTAAACGCCCATTCCATGTCCCGTATCTGATACCGGCCGATTTATAGTCAACCGCCTTAATTGCACGACGATCGTTCCACAATCGGACGATTTCAATTTGCTATTATAGCCCATTATTATACAGGCTGTCTTAATATTAGCTTAAGGAGATTCTGCTTAAAAAAGGCCTCCACTGATCTTCACTGAAATTCACTGATGAATTCACTGATCTGTGTTTAAAGCGCAGAAGAGGTGTGTGAGGGCAATTTGCAAATTAAGACAAACTGACAGCTGTAAGCCATTTTTTATTAGCCTAAACATTATGACTTTACCGTCACTTTATATATATGAAATGAGTATATTTGTAAAAAAGAATATGGAACAATTTGATAACTTTAGAAGCCAGCGACATGGTCTTAAAATTTGCTGCCCAAAAAACAAGACTGCATTGCTTAATAATAGTGTCTTCTGTATGGCACCAAGGATATATAATAAATTACCCCAATATATAATAGAAATAGATAAAATACATCATTTTAAATTGACATTAAAAAAATTACTTATCAAGAAAGCCTATTACAGTATTGACGAATATTTGAAAAGCAAATTCTAACGCCATGACATTTTAAAATAACTTTAATATTGCAATTTAATCATACTGACATCTCATTTCAATAATAGATAGTTTTTATGTTTGTTATTTTATTTCAATCTTTGACATTTGTAAAATTATATTGACTAATTTGACATTAAATTAATATTGTAAAATTATAGCTTCCTAAATGTTTGTACGGCTTACCGCCAGAACCTAGAGGTTTGATTATTACGCATAACACCTATTATGTACCTAGGTCCACAGACAAATAAATGATTTATGATTTATGATTTATGATTTATGAATTTAATTAAACATTTGTTGTAAGTTATAAAAATCTTATCATTATCTACTATATATTTTTTTTAGTTGTTACTTTTTGATTTACTTATGCTCTGGCTATAGAATAACTGAACGAAAGAGAATGGGAATCGCAGTTCGTTCGATTGATAGCCTTCTCTTGCTATGGTTTGTTTTAAGTTCTGTTTAATTCAACAAACTAATCGCATTTAGTTCAACATGTCAAGTTTTACTTCACAATGAAGGAATTCAACAGCAGATACAGTATTATTATCTTTAATACAAGTTACGCTAGACAGGACTTTATTAAACGTCCATTTATGACGACCTCGGTGGCGTGGCAGGCGAGTGCTGCGCTGAGACGCAAGAGGCGCGGGTTCGATTCCCGCTACGGGAGAAATGTTTGTATTATCTGCAAATATTTCTTCCGGTTCTGGGTGTTGTAGTAAGTATGTATTTATAAAAAAAACGTATATAAGTTAAGTATTCTATCGGCCATCTGGTTCCCTGGCGCTGTGTGAAATGTCCACAAACATTTATTTATTTATTTTTTTACTTTAATCATTTGGTAACACCCTGTATACCTATCGATGAAAAAATAGTTGATTACATGTTGGTTAGAGTGGGCTGGCTGTTACTCTGAGGTCATAATTTAGACGATGGTCGGATAAAGAATGAATATTTAAGGTTTGGGAGTATAAAATTGTAGTAGTTATTTAGTTATGATGGTGTTTATGTTAAGGATGACGAATTTATAAATGGCGTATGAATGAGGCATTTATCTTCGAGCTTAAGTGGTCCGACAGGTAAAGTAATTTTATTCAACGCTGAATTAGTAATGTTGAAAAATGGTCTGCCGTTTTAGGCCCGGCGTACACTATCTGCACGGCACGGCATGCCTAAGGACGCCTAAGGATCCCTTTGAATGCCGTGCCGATGGTGTGCGCCGAACCTTAGTGCCTAAAGGCTTAGCCAAGACACTTGGTGTCTAACGACATTGACATAAGCAATCGCAATGTTTATGATTATGGTGCTTGGAAGATCATTGCGTCAATTCTACACATCTGTGTAGTAGCGTCTAATGATTTGCCCGGTGAAAAAGTGCCCTAAATTTATTGTCTATTTTCAGGTACAATTAATTAATGATTGATAGTGCACTGGTGGTCTAGTTGGTAGTGACCCCGCCTTCCGATCCTAAGGTCGTGGGTTCAAACCCGGTCGTGTACCAATGGATTTTTCTGTGCGAAAAATTTATGTGCGCTATACCAATACTCTCAAACGGTGAAGGAAAACATCGTAAAGAAACCCGCGGCTTAGTCAGCTCCGCACGTATTGACCATGTCTTTCCTGTGGACAAGGCCGACTAAGCTGAGAGGATGGAATAGGTGCTGGGCAAGCCTACTCTATCTTAATTCGTCCCGGGCACTACAGCGTCCCGTTTGTGAAGGTAAAAGTTGCCTCCTGACGCTGTATAATTCATCTAATATTAGGTAAAAGGCCTTAGTTAGTTAGATAGTGCACTAATTAAAAAAAAATACAAAAAAACGTTATAGGTTTCTTTCGTAGCCCGTTAGTAAAATATAGGCTCAGGTATTAGGAGCAAAAGTGATTTGTCGAATAACTAAGTATATTACAGTACTATTAAGGCCTTTTACCATCTACAGTAGATGATTTATACAGCGTCAGGAGGCAACTTTTTACCTTCACAAACGGACACTGTAGTGCCCGGGACGAATTAAGATGGAGTAGGCTTGCCCAGCACCTATACCATCCTCTCAGCTTAGTCGGCCTTATCCACAGGGAAGACATGGTTAATACGTGCGGATCTGACTAAGCCGCGGGTTTCCTCACGATGTTTTCCTTCACATACATTTGCCGGATTTGAATCCACTATTAGACAACACGTTGTATACTTTCAATTATACATTTACAAGTTTAAATTAAACATATAAATGAAATTACCTTGTTTGAGCACATTAACCATAATTTCATAGCATTTTCACATTATTCCCAACAGAATTAAACACTCTCCTAAATCAGCATGAGAGTCAGAACACAGAAATATGAAATAAAACGTATCACCCCACATAAAGCATTCTACAGCGTAACGTACCGCACTTGGTTCCGGCTGCGGGCACATCCTTCTTCTTTATGATACCTATTCAACTAGGAGGGGTTACAACTGGACAAAACTAACTAACAAAGGCCTTTCACCATCTACAGTAGATGATTTATACAGCGTCAGGAGGCAACTTTTACCTTCACTTACGGGACGCTGTAGTGCCCGGGATGAATTAAGATGGAGTAGGCTTGCCCAGCACCTATTCTATCCTCTCAGCTTAGTCGGCCTTGCCCACAGGAAAGACATAGTCAATACGTGCGGAGCTGACTAAGCCGCGGGTTTCCTTACGATGTTTTCCTTCACCGTTTGAGAGTGCTGCTATAGCGCACATAATTTTTTTGCACAGAAAAATCCATTGGTACACGACCGGGTTTGAACCCACAACCTTAAGATCGGACGGCGGGGTCACTACCAACTAGATCACCAGTGCTCTCACAGTGGACAAAACATAACGTCACTTTATCGCTAGTGTTAGATATGAATGTTTATTCAACCTATCTTCCTTATTTTGTGACGAAACCACATACCGGTTAATTTTGTGTCCAGTTTAAAAATACTCCTCGGCTCACCCCCAAGGCCCGCTATTTTTCCACGGGGTCATCCCTTAAATTCTTTTTATTGCCGCCCTTGTAAATCATTGTAATGCCTCAGTGCATTATCCGTCGGAAACTTCATTATGGCTGGTTTAATGGTTCGGAGGAGCGATAAAATCTAGCTGGTGGCCGACATGCTGCGATGAACATGCTGAAGACGATATGCGGGATTTATAAATAATATCCATATTGAAATTATCTTAGCTGTTGTGTGTATTTTGTTCTATAATCAATAGTTTTCGCAGCGCACGTCAAAAACTATTTTGGGTTTTATACCTTGGGTTAAAATATTGCAATTTTCTTACGGATCCCAAATTTTTATGAAAATATGTTATAGCCTATATTGATCCCCAATAATGTAGCTTTCTATTGGTGAAAGAATTTTTGAAATCGATCCAGTAGTTTCGGAGCCTATTCGTTACAAACAAACAAAAAAAAATCTTTCCTCCTTATAATATTAGTAGTATGATTTATACAGCGTCATAAGGCAACTTTTACCTTCACAAACAAGACGCTGTTATAGTGCCCGGGATGAATTAAGATGGAGTAGTCTTACCCATTCCATCCTCTCAGCTTAGTCGGCCTTGTCCACAGGAAAGACATGGTTAATACGTGCGGAGCTGACTAAGCCGCGGGGTTTCCTCACGATGTTTTGAGAATACTGGACCATCTAAAGGCCGTTGCATACAGTCCATTGATAGCTCACTTGATCCAGCTCATCAGACGATGTTTGTTATGTGCTCGATGTTATTAATAAATGTCAGCTGATAGAAATGGAAGAAAAATAAAATGCATAATAAAAGAGGAAAAGGCAGGAGACGATGGTCTTTTCTATGGTGAGAGAGATAGTCCCACAAGCCGTGAAAAGATGGCTACCAGACAGTCGGCCAGCGATACATCACGTGCAATTTGTTGCGATAGCACAGCGATAGGTGGCCTGTACGGGCCAGTATTGTGCTTTATGGCCCAATAAACGTACGAGCTTTCTTACTTTAATGTTTCGCGTAATGGCTGTACGGGGAATTAAATGTCTTGGAGGCACTCTTAATGCTGCTTGATCAGGGAAATTACATGGTCAAAATGGATTATTCATGGATAACAGATAGATGTTTTTTCTGGGAACTAAGTAATGACAGACACGCAAACTTCTGTTTGGGGTGGAAACAGATTGTTTTACTTCTGTAAAATAATCTGTTTACCTCCACCCGCTTTTTTATAGGTACAATAAATTAGGAACTATTTTTTTTACAAGACTCCTAAGATTACATTTGGTACCTACCACAAGAGCACTGATGGTCTAGTGGTAGTGACCCCGCCTTTCGATCTTAAGGCCGTGGGTTCAAATCCGGTAGTGCATCAACGAATTTTTCTGTTTGAAGAAATTATGTGCACTATATAACAGTACACTCAAACGGTGAAGTAAAACATCGTGAGTGCATCGTAGAACCTAAAAAAAAAGTTCGGATGTGTGTGTCAAGTCCACGAAAGGAGCCTTTGAGGCGCACTTAAAATCTTTTCACCACACTAGTTCGAAGGAACTAATGACGACAACGAGTGAAAAGCCGCGGATGAAAGCCGGTAGCATTATTATTTTTTTCCTATTTTGTCACGTGCACTAAATCTTATGACTGGGATCTAATTTCACTAACAATTCGGTTAAATATAACGCGCCATTGATCGGAACCGAATTTCGTATCAATTTCACGACGCCGTCGGATTATATTTGACCCCCGTGGCGGCCTGAGAGCCCTTTAAACCTACTTACGATAAGTTACTGCCAAAGATAAGTGCATAGATGTAGAAAGTAATTTCGTATGAGGCCAACTCTTGTAATGGAGTTTTTAGGCCGCCTGAAGGCCTCCGTCATGGTTTAAAGACTTAAAATCCAGGATCGACAGTTTAACGTTTCCTCCGAAGCACGGAAGCGCTCAGCTCGTAATGCCACTTGCGGTCACCCATCCAAATTGTGACCGAGCACAACGATCAATCAAGAACGTCTAAGCAAGCTACCTACGCCACGAGCGCGATTTGCATAGAAGTACTTACTAGAAACTTAGATGCATGGTAAATGCGAGATTAGATGAAAAAATAGCGCAAAACAAATTAAGGCAAAATCCTGAATTCCACAGTTTTGCTGTCATCGTCATCATATTTTGTTAAAATAAGTTAGAAAAATCATGCCAGGAAAACTTTATTTCTTTGTCCTAATAATTTTCGCTTCTTTTCCTACATATAAGTAAATAGGATTGGTTTTATATTATATTTATATTGATTGCAATTTTCTTCACAAATACAATGAAATGCGTCTGGCAATGTCTCATCTGCATCTGCACTCATTGCTCTTTGGGCGTAATACTAGAGCCCCCGCAAAGTGCCCCGCGGGAATCGAACCCGCGACTGTTGCATCACTACCCAGCATTAGCCGTAATGACTACGCGTTTTTTTTAGCTGATCACAATGAATTGGAATTTTTACCAAATAATAATTGTAATTTTATGGATCCTGCAGTATTGTGATGAATGAGATTGAAATTGAAATGAAATGAGATTGCGTTTATGTTATGAATTGGTGTTTTGTATACCTAAAGATTAAAGAATAAAGAAAGTTTATTGCCGAAAACGAAAACACAAGATTACAATTTAGAAGTGATACAATGCACTAGTACCTATGTTAAAACTTTTTTTTTATTTGCATAGGTACCCTATCTATTATATAAGAGGAAGTCTGAAAGTAGCGCCGGTGGCGGATAAGTTGAGGAGCAATAGGTTAGCGTGGTATGGACATGTCATGAGAAGGGAAGAATGTCATGTGACGAGAAGAGTGTTAGATATGAATGTGGAAGGATATGTGGGTAGAGGTAGGCCAAAGAAAAGATGGATGGACTGTGTGAAAGATGACATGAGTAAGAAAGGAGTGAGCGTTGAGATGACTTCTGACAGGGAAATGGAAGAGAAATACATGTTGTGCCGACCCCACATAAAGTGGGACAAGGGCAGGGAAATGATGAATGATGAGGTACCCTATCTATTTATATCATTATATTTATACACACATCTTTATTATAATTTATACACATCCATCTTGGGAATCTTACTTATATTATAAATGCGAAAGTTTGTGAGTTTGGATGTTTGGATGTTTGTGCCTCAATCACGCCTAAACGGCTGAACGGATTTGAATGAAACTAGGAATATACATAGTACATGTACTGGATTAACATATAGGCTATTTTTTATCCGGGTACCACGCGAGCGAAGCCGCGGGCGGCAGCTAGTCGTTTAATAAATCATCTACAGAATAATAACATTTAAGTAGGTGCTAAAATGGTTTTTAACTTCCTCTGAAACACTGATCGCGGTAATTCTCTTCATGTTAAATACCTAGAATGTAAAAATATACCTATTCGTAATTATTTGCGCCATTTTGTCCTTCACCCCCGCAGGCGGTACACTCTTTGTACTTTGTAACGGTACCAAAGTCTCGGTAAACCATAATTTAGGCACAAAGACCGCCTACAGGGCAAAATATTAACGCGCCACCTAGTGGGCCATTGAAGAGTTGAGTGTAGTCTAGCGATTATATTATTTATCAGCATGTTACTTAGCTCACTTCGGCTTTGCTCGCATGGTAGGTACATAAATGCGTGGTATTATATAAGACAAGGGCTGTGTATACGACCTCGATGGCGTGGCGGGCGAGTGCTCGGCTGAGACGCAAGAGGCGCGGGTTCGCTCTTCGGGGGATATGTTTGTATGTTCTGCAAATTTCTTCCAGGTCTGGGTGTTGTAGTATTATAAGCATGTATTTACAAAAAAAAGTAGGTACCTATATAGGTATGTATTCTAATTTCTATCAGCCATCTGGTGCCCATAGTACTAGCTTTGCTTAGTTTGGGGCTAGATGGCGCTGTGTCAAATGTCCACAAATCATATTTATTGTTATACCTAGGTACCAAGTTTCATCCAAATCGGTTTAGCGGTTATGCCATAATTGAAACTCAAGCAAGCACACATTCTGACTGCCTTTCTAATAAAACTACTAATAAAACCTTTTGGTGTTTTTGAATATGGCACCGTCTTTAGAATAGAAGGTTCACTTACTAAGTACCTACTTAGATAAAATAATTTCATAGTAATAAAACAACGCAACAGTAATAGCTGGCAACCCTTAAATCTGCTGTTGAAATGGATTCAGGTTGTGCGGTGTAATGGAAAAGCAATCGGCTGGATTGTAGGGGTGTCGCGGTCAGCCGACGGGTTTTAGAGACGGGACTTATTTGCAAGTTCTATTTTATCGATATCGATAAGAATGCGCCTAAAATAAGGTAACACTTATTTATCTACTTTGTGTCACTGTTACATTGTTTCCTCTTTGGATTTTGAAATCGTACTCAGACACTGCACGGTCATCATTAATCCTACTTATCTTCTATCTTCCAGAATGAACGATTTAGCCTGCTATCTGGCGACTATTACCTACTATGACCTTTACAATATTAGCGACACATGCTATACCTACTTACTTAATATGCTTACAATGTAACAACCTACTAACAATGTTTTAGTAAAATGTTATAAGTAGGTAACTTATAATTAAATAGCTAATGTACCATTTTTAGAAATTTTTATGTTATAAGCGAACTTAGAAGGTTTCTGCTACCACATCTCTCTAGAGAGAGAACAGTACAAATTTATTTGAACCCGCTAATACTCCTAGTAGGTACAAAACAATTGAAAAATAAAATCGATATCGATAGTTTCAGCCCTCACGTCACATCACTACTCCAGCAGCGAAGCAGCGGGTGTCGGCACCACAATGAGGACTAATCCCACCGGCTGCGCCCTTTGTGATGTAACTTTGACATCGTTGCTCTGATAATTGAACGTTATTATGCCACTGGGCGATTCTAAGCAGGGGGTGGAATGGTTATTTATGATAGTGGAACGCCGGCGGCTTCGTTAAGAGTTATATTATTACCTACTACGAACTTAGAACACAAAACATTCCTTAAGGGTTCAAGTTATGAGTTAGTATTTATTTCTGAAAACAAACCTTGATATAAAACTACCTGTAGGTACTCCATTTTCTAGGACTTGTGTACTTACTTAGGTGTGTGTAAATAAAATCAAAAGAAGAAGCAAAGAGAAAACTTTACTAGAGCATTAAAGTTCATCTATTTCATAACTAACAATCCTAGGAAATAAGAACATAAACAAGTACAAAAATAATTTTAAAAGCAGAAAAACCGCCATCTGTATGAAAGTGATAGAACTAACTAAAACTAAAAGTTAATTGAAAGTGTTTGTTGTGGTTTATAGCGAAATAATGTCTTAATCATTTGCTAGATGGCGCTGTCGTACACAACTAGAAAAGCGCCATCTAGACGAATCTTTACAAACTGCGCTGACGCGGTAAAGCCCTAAATGTTTAAATAGTTTCTTTATACATTCATAGATGGCGCTGTGACGAATTATTCGGTTATCACTATTATTTTTAGTGTCGGGGTTTTATCTATCTTACCCTTGATGGAAGTATAGTAAAATTTCAATTTGCGATTTATTTATCTATTAGGACGTCAAATCTAGACTATTTACAAATCCACTAAGATTTGTGCGTACTAAGGCATAATCAATGACTGGGTATAATAATATCCACAACCACAGTGGCGTGGCGACCGCAAAGTTGAAACGTTATAGGTGCGGGTTCGATTATTACTGGGTAAGAGAAATGCTTTATGACAATTATTTAAATTAATTATTCAGGGCGATTAAGATTTTTTAAGTATTTTTTTGTTTATCATAAATAAAAGAGATTTGTACTTTTTGCACTCACTTTCTCTTAATGATCATTGTTTTTAAATGCCACATGAATGTGGTCACGTAGGTAGATACTAGGTACCTAATCATAATAATTTGGTACCATAAAATCGTAAACAAAAATTTGGAAAAATTCAACTCAAAAGATGAACCTAGACTTAAATTAAAACAAAACACTTCAAACATGAAACATAATTTTCATTATTAGATTTTGATTGCAACAGGCGTTGGTACGCACAAAATATAAATAATAAAACCGGTCAAGTGCGAGTCGAATCCGCACATGAAGGGTTCCGTACTTGGACTTAGTCCTTAGGTTCCTTACCATCGTAGGTATATGTAGGTACTTATGTATCTTGTATGCCACTTATTATTATAGGTTGACCTCTCCTAGTGTTGCTTATCTTCAATGATAGGTTGACCTCTCCTAGTATTGCTTATCTTCAATGATCGATTACGAACGTCAAACGTTTTTTTTTCAACTCTCTACCTATTTTAAGGTTCATGAGATACAGCCCGCTGACAGACGGACTAACGGACGGACGGAAGCTTTCAGTTGACACACTTCGGGTACAAAACCCTAAAAACCTATAGATACACATCGCCCTCAAAATACACCCCAAGATTGGATTTAGGTAGCTGTTGTTTCTTAATCGTTTTCGTTATCAGATAAAAAAAAACATTAATCTGTACCTGTGGGTTTTTCAACTATGATCGGACACTACTATCGATACAGATTCGCGATTTATTTAAATTCGCGATATAACTAATCATTTTAATATCATAATTAGTGAAAAAAGGACGTGTGGACTAATTGGTGATAAAATAACTTACACAGGTAAGGAAGCCTCTCCACCCATTATCCCACTCCATAACTGGACGACGTCCTCGTCATCACTGTTAAAAGCATCATCATCATCAAAATTTACCATAAGACTTACGAATATAATTCTACTTCATACAATTTTCTGAACAGCCGCGACCCTCACAATGTCGTAAGCTTCTTTTTGTTTATCAACTAATTAGATAATTATTTATAGGATGGCAAACGTCAAGCAGAGAATCAGTAGTCCAAAAGTCCATAATCAAAATGGCACCACAAAAACGCCAGCGCCAAAGCCCAGGTATTGGGATCCACTGACGGAAGGAGTGCGATGGATCGAGAACTACACAGAATCTCTGGAGAAGTTTATGGGGAAGCTGCCGGATTTCGTCAGCACTATTATCGCAACTTTCGCTGTTTTCACATTTGGGGCCACTTTGAGAGGTAAAAAATAGTTTGTAGCTAAGTTACTTGCGTGTAACAAAGACGCTACGTGCAAAATTGATTAGAATTGACATAAGCGATCGTGATGTCACCATGTAACATAATGAATAATTTGTACGAAGCGACAAGCGCCTTCGTTAGACGGAAAACAATTGACTACAGTCTCAGGATTAGGTTGTCGCACTTACGGGCTTGTCGCACAACGCAACATCACTTCCATACATCGGTGATGAAAAATTGTTGTTTAACATTTCAAAATATAAGAAGAATACGAAGCACTAGTCTAATAGATGCAAGAGTGAGTCATGACAGTGTCTAAATTATACTCTTACTAACTGACTGATAGCCAACCATAAGTTCTTGACTACTTCTAGGGTGTGTTCCTCTTATGGTATTGGAATGCACTAAGAAAAGGATTCCAGAAATACAATTCCTGCAAGACGCAGAAAATCGCGGGGCGTTCAACTAGTTCTTTATGAACGGTCAACTTATATGAGACAAGTTAAAATGTTGCACAGTTTAACAATGTCACCTTTTTAAGATAAAGATACCTCAAAATCAGTACCTACTGCTTTCTGCAGTATTTATAAAAATGTTAAAGAAACAATCCTCTTAGTGACAGAATGATAAGTTATCAATAAACACAGGTATTTCATGATAAGAAAATAATATCATAATTTGATAATCTAGCTATTATTTCTTTGATAGGTGCCTGAGTTTATTAATTATGTACAATAACAAATTGAAAAGCTAAATTTTATTCAAAAAAAAAATACTGATAAGACTATTATCATTAAAGTATTTACTTAGATAGCATATAGATTAATGCTAACTTGCAGATTCTTGATATCTCTATCCTAAACAGGTGTGATTTGATAACGAATACTTGTTTTGTTGATCACAAAACTGTATTAAAGTTGAACAGGACATCTGGCAAGGACTGGCGATAATCGAATGGCAGCCAAGAACCGGTTACATGATGTCGGACGTCCAAATGAGCTGACAATATATCCTTCTGGACCTGAACTTAAATAAGGCTAGCACAAACAAACAGAGGGAGGTTTTATGCTCAGCAGAGGGGGAAGTTTTGCAGTGAATGCTGTTGATCTGCATCTTTTATGTCGTTAACGTAACTTCTCTGCCGGACTGGGAGTAAAGAAAAAACATAGAATGCGTCCAGCTGCTTCTCTCCCCGAGCATGTCGTAAAAGTCGATTAAGGTATCCTCCAAAATGATGAAATACAATAAGCAAGTATTCCCAAGGAGGGTTGACGTCAGGCAGGCGGCCGGTCATAAAACACCTTAGCCAAAACTCTTACAGCATGATCTTAGGATCATGCTATGCCGACCCCACATAGAGTGGGATGAGGGCAGGAAGATGATGATGATGATTCGGCAACTTTTACTCCTCGCCCTGTTGCTCGGTTCATGTTCTTAACAGGTTCACAGTCCACAGCCCATATTATGAGCTGTAGGCCGGTAGCGTCATGAGTTCACAGCGCGCATATGGGTTGCCCCGCCTTCTGAGTTTTAACGGCTCGTATTTTATTGGACACAGGGGGAAATATTAAACGTGGAATTGGTAGGATAGATACTAAGCTACAAAATTTCACCGGACTTAGGTGGTACTTTATACTCTCGATGCTGGACTGTGAACCTGTTAAAATGATAAATGATACATCAAACTTCGATTAATTAATTTAATAAAAGGACGACGGAGGGCGACAGCGGGTCGAGAAGGCGATGGCGCGATGATCTCCACTGCTTCGACAAGGAGTGGTGGGAGATCGCGAAAGACCGGGATCAGTGTCCAGCATAAGAGCCTTTGTCCAGCACTGGGACAGAAAAGGCTGATTAAAAAATAGATGTTTCACAAATGTATGGTACCTACCTAGGTCTGATTGCTGTCTTGTAGAAACATAGCTAAATTAATGTGAAACCTTTTCCCTATTGTATTTTTTTTATATTTTGCTTTAGTTAATAGGGGCAAAACAAAACATAAAATATGGCGGGGCGGTATTGAACCTGAACAAAATGTTTTGACAGCTTTTGACTTTAAAAAGTAGGTAAAATGGCTGCATTTCGTTCGCGTAGAATGGAAATATTCGCAATGAAGCTGTCAAAATCACAAAACAAAATAAATAGTGGCAGTGGCATATACCGCTTAGGAAAATATGTAAGGTACCATTGTAAAAAGTCTTCGCATTATAAACATTTTTCTGCAAATAATTTGGCTTCAAATTATATAGAGTTGAAATAATTTTTTTTTTAATTGATTTGATATTTTCTTCATTTTTATGGCCGCCTCTATGACCAAGCATGGAAAATACGGACAAGAAACCATGATAATGATAAGTTCCTCTTTTTTCCAGGAGAATGGGTGGTGATTTTAATAGCAGCCATGAAGCAGATCTCCGGCCAGACGCAGGACAACCAGAACGTCACCCTCAGCGACATCTTCAACACCATCACGACTGCCAACCTAAAGCTGGAGAAGTTTTGGCTCATATTCATCGGAGCACATTTGGTGTCGTTTGGAATCTACTTCCTAATGGGGGGATTTTTACATGTAAGTACCTACTGTGAACGCTGAAACGGTAGGTATACGGTATACGGTATACGGTAGGTATACGGTAGGTCTTGCAAACTATCTGTATTCTGTCTTAGGGCATTTTTTACAGTATCATGTCATATACCGTTTACCGTTGTATTATTTTTATTATTTTGCTTCATTTAGTGCATGTTCCCAAAATACTTTCTCACGGAGAGCAACACAAAACAATATGGTGGGGGGTGGGGCGGTATTGAGTTAAATATTTTGAGCTAGCTGTTGACTTTGACAAGGCGGCTGCTTTTCATTCAGTGTATTTCGTTAGGTACGTAAAATTGAAATGTTCATAATGAACCTATACGTAACATTATTGGACTAATTCCTTCGAAAGTGTAAAATGGTTCTTTTCTCACCGAACGGATGAAGAAATCACGTCACTCACGGACACAATACAATAAACCTGTCAAAATCATAAAACTGTCAAAATATTTATGTCACATCAAAGCCGCCTAGAAAATAAATATTACCATTACAAAAAAATCTCAAATATTACATTTTAAATAAGATTATTTTTTCGAAATTGACTGATTTTTTCACCATTTTTCGGTCTGGTGGACAAAGACCAGGCCTGCTTTAAAACGTCACCATAATTGTGAAATATAGCTCCCATTGATTCCAAATTCCACGGATATACTTACAAGCAGTAGGTATGTGTTTAAATAATTTATTTACGTACTTATATTATACGCTGTACCGCCCCTTTTGTGTTCTCCTTTTGTAAGGCTTCTTTATCTGAAGCCTTTGTTGAGAGCTGATATAGAACCTAGAACCACGTGCATTTTATCTTTGCAGTTGACAAATTATTCATACTTAACACATACCTACATAGAAGGGTATTATCCTAATAATTTAAAAATACGAAATATTGCAAGAATGTAACTATTTCAAAATAAAATACAGTTTTCCCAAGAAAAAGGACTTAAAAGATCATCCACATTTTCGTATTTTCTTAAAAAAGGGATTGGTAATTTTTTCAACAACGCACGCCGCGGAATAAATCTAGTATTATTACGGAATGTTAGTTCGATAGAATTACCCAATGAAAAAGTAAAATGTCAGTCATCAAGATAAAATTAATGGTTAGTCTTGTATACTTCTAAATTATTTTCTATCATAGCCTATTATGTTAGAGCTAAAAGGAACGTGATTGAATTAGATTGGTTAATGTTTAACTCAGCCATTCAGAGGAAAAGTCTAGCAAAAAGCTGTTCGCATCAGCTGTAAAAGTTAAACAAGCTCCCTTTATTATAGTGATTTTCTTTAACATTGTTTAAGCGACCGATAATAAAAATAAAGGTTAATTTAGGCATTTTCTACAGGAGTTGTAGGACATTTTTTCTTTTAGTCAAATTCACAACCTGCTTTATTTTTAACACTTTTCAACACGATTGAGGTTTTGTGGCATATTTTAAAATCCCTCATTATTTTTGTGGCATTTTTTCATAATAAAACACTAGCTGCCGCCCGCGGCTTCGCTCGCGTGGTACCCGGATAAAAAATAGCCTAATATTAATCCAGCACATGTACTATGTATATGCCAAGTTTCATTCAAATCCATTCAGCCGTTTAGGCGTGAAAGAGTAACAAACATCCATACATCCATACTTACAAACTTTCGCGTTTATAATATTAGTGGGATAGTAGGATAATATAACAATATATTATTGTATTTTCCATTTTTATTTTTCATTTGTTATGTGAGAAATGGCGTGATAAGAGAGCGATGTGGAGTGAAAGAAGATCAGTAGTGATGAAGATTGAGAAAGGTATGTTAAGATGGTTTGGTCATGTAGAGAGGATGAATGAAAGAATATTAACGAAACAGGTGTATGAGGCGAGTGTGAATGGTACCGTTGGAAGGGGAAGACCTCGGCGTACGTACCTGGACCAAATTGGCGACGTTTTGGAAAGTGGCCAGGTCAAGAGTACCCTAAACCGACGAGAATGTATGAAGAATGTAATGAAAGTGAATGAAGCGAAAGAAGTATGTCAGGATCGTAGCAAACAGAGATCCGTGATCTCTGCTTACCCCTATGGGAAACAGGCGTGATATTATGAATGTATTGTATTTTCCGTTCCAGTGGTACTTCTACGTGAACCGACGACACAAGGCTCACGAATGGAAGATCCAGCCCACGAAGTGGCTGTCCCCTGAGCTGGAGCGCCATGAGATCATGATTGGGACCATCTCCCTTCTCTTCGTGGGCACCTTCTCTGCCTTCCTGGCGTGCTACATCTACAACGGGAACCCGTCCACCGTGTACTTCCAGTTCGACGAATACGGCTGGCTGTGGTTCTTTCTGCAATTCCCCGTGCTTTTTATATATTGTGTAAGTGACTTTTAACTTGTAAATACAGCAGTACGATTGATCGGAACATCTGGAAAAAAAAGCTTTTGTATGGTCACAGGAACATAGAACAGAAGACATGAGTCTCCCCAATTACTAAGGCCGTTTACCATCTATAGTAGATGATTTATACAGCGTCAGGAGGCAACTTTTACCTTCACGAACGGGACGCTGTAGTGCCCGGGACGATGGACTAGGCTTGCCCAGCACCTATTCCATCCTCTCAACTTAGTCGGCCTTGTCCACAGGAAAGACATGGTCAATACGTGCGGAGCTGACTAAGCCGCGGGTTTCCTCATTATGTTTTCCTTCACCGTTTGAAAGTACTGGTATAGCGCACATCATTTTTTCGCACAGAAAAATCCATTGGTACACGACCGGGTTTGAACCTACGACCTTAGGATTGGAAGGCGGGGTCACTACCAACTAGACCATCAGTGCTCTCAAGTGTCCCCAATAGACATAAAAGATAAATGTATTTGTGTTGCTTTCACCCACCGATAATCTGTTCACCGGACAACCCGATTGGACCATACATTTAATTTAGTTTTTTTTTATTAGACTCCCCTTTGCACCTGGTGATTTTAGAAATAAAACACTGCCAATGTTCATCAAAGTAGCTCTTTATAATTTTTTACTCGTATTGTTTTAACTATTTCCTATTTTCAATTCTTTAAAAATCATATTCATGGAAATTCTGCAATGTAAAAATTTTACTTTCGACAAAATTTGATTAACTTTTCAAAATCCTCCTTTTACTTCGTGTAGTCACATAAAAAGCAGGAAGCGTTATCCGAAAATCTAATAAAAGCGTAAAACTCTGACATATTCACGTACTCCAGGACACTCTTCGTGTATGCTGTTTTTGAAGCACTATGCACAATTCCATTTTGTTTTATTTGACGCGCTGAAACCCCCACATTGCACTGTGCATCAAACTATGAACAAGACTTTGTGTATTGCATAATGTTAGATGGAAATACTACGAGTATTGTGGCTTGTCAGAGCTGGGAAAGCGTTATCGAAGTGGGAAAGGAATATAAAGTACTTACGAATACTTAAGAATAAATGAAAGATTAAAAAAAAGAGAAAACCTGAACCTATCGAGTTACCCATATATAGCAGACAATAAAAGTTTTGCTCTGAGACGACTTTTTCGATTTTGATGAACTTGCAAAGCCGGAGGATCTGTACGCGCTGTGTTATTGGTTTTGTCTACAAGGGTTTTGTCTGGTCTATGATGTGAAAATTTTTATGGGGCGGACGTCCGGCATTTCAGAATTATCTACATACATACATATTATCACGCCCGTATCTCTAATGGGGTGGGCAGAGCCACAAGCAATCATAACTTGCAGCCACTCTTGATTTAAAGTCCCAAGATGGATATGGTGAACCATGGTGACAGGTGATCAGCCAGATCAGATGTTGTAAAAGTCGACTAAGGGAAATCTTCTCCAAAATGATTGACCACCTATATGGGCGATGGGCTGATCACCTGTCACCGTGGTTCATCATAAATTACGATCTTATGACGTAAATCAGAAGTGGCTGCAAGTTTTCTTATGATTACATGGCTCTGCTCACCCCTTTAGGGATACGGGCGTGATAATATGAATGAATGAATTTATCTAACTACTAAATTTTCTTCCTCCAGGACTATACAACGTATATCCTCCACCGGTTGTACCACACGCGCTGGTTGTACAAGAACTTCCACAAGTTACACCACAAGTACAAGCAGCCGACCGCCTTCTCCGTGACCGCCATCCACCCGGTGGAGATCATGCACGTGCAGCTCACCATGTGCCTGCCGCTCTTCACCATGCCGGTGCATTGGCGTGAGTACAGGAGATGCTTGAATCTAATGTATGTTCGTATGAGCTGGTGGCCAACTCTAGTGACGGAGTTTTAATGGGTAGCTAAAAACTCTGTCACTAGAGTTTGCCACTAGCTCATACGAACATACATACATACAATGGGTGGGTAGGTTATAAAGTCAAAGTCAAAAACTTTTATTCCTTAAAATCACTGGGATCATCTGGACACGTCTTAAATCTACGTAGCAAATAAAGATCTTTGTTCTGTTTCCAGTAACATTCTACGCGGTGGCTGTGTACAACTACTACCACGGCATCCTGGACCACTCGGGCATCTCGTTCAAGGCGCAGTGGTGGCAGCCCTGGCAGCCCGACGCCGAGTTCCACGACCAGCACCACGAGTTCTTCCACTGCAACTTCGGATTCAACATGTTCTTCTGGGATAAGGTTTGTGCGAAGATCTGTCTACATCATTATCATATATATCACATCTTTTTTAAAGCTATCGTGGCGTAGCTTGCTTTGGCGTTCTTGATTGATCGTTACAGGTAAGCAACGATATGCGCGGTCACAAATTGGGATGGCTGACTACTAGTGGCATTACGAGCTGAGCGCTTCTGTGCTTCGGAGGGCACGTTAAACAGTCGGTCCCGGCTTTTAAGTCGTTAAGCCATGACGGAGGCCTTTAGGCGGCCTAAAAACTCCGTCACTAGAGTTGGCCACTAGCTCATACGAACATACATACATACATCATTATCCTCATCAAGGCAAGTTCAAATTACGTTATGAATAGTGATCACAAAGAAACTTGTGGCAACTAGTGACAATTTATACTCGTACTTTCCTACTCAACATTTTTATGGCACTTTTCTTGGAATCCCCAACGAAATTTTGTGAAGATTATAAAACTAACCTTAGAAACTACGCAATAAAATTCCGTGTTAAAATTCAACGAGCAGCATCGCCTGTGAAGAACTTATGATTAAAATTCCTCAAAGCATTACTTGGCTATCTATTTCCCTGACAAAGAATAATAATTCAATCCGGGTGGAATTCCTTGGCTCCTCGCCACACGGTTATGGCCTTAGGAATGACGTCCACTAAAGCGGAACATCTATCGGGATTCGGTACCTGGACCAATCGGTGACGTATTGGAGAAATGCCAGGTCAAGAGACCCAAACCCGACGAGCATGCATGAAGAATGTGATGAGACTGGTCTGTTATCAATTACCGAAACAAATGAAGATGCGTGATCAAAGTCAAAATTTCTTTATTCCTTATAATCAGGGAGATCCGTTTGGATCTGTGCCTGTACCAATGAGAATCAAACGTAATAACGGAAGACCAGCGCGGCTTGTTTTTTAAACTGCATAGGGTCCATTTTGCAGCAATCAAGATTATAGAGATCTTAGTTTATAAACAGGTACCCGCTAACTAATTAATGTTGTTGCAAATAAAATATTATTTTATTCTATCAAAAGTTGCACGCCATGTGCTTTGGTTTCTCAGGGGGAATTTCTGGACATGGTTTTTTTTATTAAATTCCACTTTTTTGCAAGATGGATTTGGAAAAAAAGATTAGATTTTACATTTATCCCTACTAAGGTGTCTTTTAGGGGGATTTATGGAATAAACTGCTTTAAGGCGGCAGAGTTTTAAGTTTTCCTCCACATCAATCTTAGATTTTTCGTATCTAAGGTTTCAAATATTAAATTTTATTTCCAGTTACACGGTACCATGCGTAAGAAGAACCTGGTATACACCGAGGACACTTACCACGGCGAGGCGCCATCCTTGAAGACTGCTGAGGGTAAACATCTCATCGAGAAGGACCCTGACTTAAAAGAAGCATTTGAAAATCATAATGATCTATCGACGAACAATAAGTACGTCGTAGAATAGGTATTACAAAAAAAAATATTACTGGAGTAAAATAATCGACTTTTAAAAGACTTTTACTTTAAATTATTTTTCGGTCTTAAATAAATTATTATGCGTCTTATTTTGATGCATTGTGACAAATTGAACTTTTTTTCTATTAAACTCTCCACCCACAAGCCACAACCCCGTTCCATCATCATTAAATCGGAATAAAAAATATATTATTTAAACCCAAAACTAAGCAAAGCTTGTACTATGGGGACAAAATGGCTGATAGAATACTTATATACTTTTAGTTAAGTATCTCAAAGTTTGCTTCTAAATTTATTGTATTAAATAATTGTTACAAGGCCGCTTAGTGAAGGAACATCTCAGCTCCACTCATATTTAAAGGTACATAATTCTCACAAACTCGCATTTATTTTACGGCGAAAAAGTGAGGCCTCGTAACTTACCCAAGGGTCTTAAAAAACCTGTTCTCGACACAACTAGGCGTCCCCTAACATTGTTTAAAGTGAGTACAAGTGAAGCTCATCCTAGAACTTTGATTAGCCTCACCCGGGGGTCGAAACTTACATTATTAAACATTTCCCCCAAAAAACATCGGATACACTTTGAGAAACTTCAACAAGAGCCCAGATTGAAACAATGCCGACATAATAAGGTTTCGGATAAAGTAGCGTGTCCTCTAAAGCGAATCTTCTTAATAATATATCACACACCAACAGCTATCTACCGTGTTTGAATTTTGTGCATCAATCACGCTGTAACAGCTGAACAAAACTTAAAATATACATAGTACATTATAGGCTACTTTTTATCCGGGTATCGCGCGAGCGAAGCCGTGTGCGGCAGCTATTAAAAAAAAGGTTGAAAATAAAATCAATTTTCATGAACGGCTTTGCACATTCATGTGGACATTTCAGAGATATTGGCTGTCCTAATAGCTTCGTAAGTTAGTAGTTTTGCTTTCTGCGCTGTAGGCTGTGGGTTCGATTTCTATTCAAGACCAACACTTATATAATAAAATTATGGTATATGTTTTTTTCTGTTTCTAGGTGTTATTATTGTATTGTGATACCTATGTATTTAAAAAAAGGATATAAGTATTCTATCAGCCATCCGCTTCGCTGTGATTATGTTGTGCGAAATGTCGAGCAATATTTATTTAGGTTTATTCACTGTTCTCCATTATCCACTGTCACTCCTCTCCCTTATCAGTAGGCAATTAAATCTGTCCGACTGTATGAAGTGTCAGGAGTGTGAACGTAGACTGTAGCATATATATTTAATCTGTGGTTGACTGTAATTAATTATCGCTACGAAAATGAGGGTAGGCAAAAAAGTTACCTACTAAAACTAGGCAAAATCTACATTGTTTTTGAAAGTTCATTAATACCCAATTCTTATATTATGGATGAAAGATTACGATAAAGACGTCAAAAAAATCATTTTGTTTTTGTTACGGTTATTTAGCATTTATTTACTTCTCTGCCGCACTAAGAGTAAAGAAAAAAACATAGAATGTTGTCAGCTGCTTATCCGAGCATGTCGTAAAAGTCGACTAAGGGACAGTATCCTCTCAGACATGATGAACCGTTTATAAGGGCGATGGGCTGATCACCTGTCACTTGGTTCACCATATACATCTTGAGACTTGAAATCAGAAGTGGCTGCAAGTTTTCTTATGATTACTTATGGCTCTGCCCACCCCATTAGGGATACGGGCGTGATAATATGGATGGATGAATTTAGCATCAGTCGTCCGTTTGTTGAATATAGCCAGGCATAAGAAGGTAATAGGCTCTAAAAACAGCAACACTTACAATGTCTGAAACGCAACTCTCAACCCATTGGATTCTTTAACAGTCTACGAGGGTTTGGTATATCAATAACCCGCCCCATGTTTTCGCAAACAATGAGTCCGATCCCCGATCACCACTAATGCATTAATAACGAGTGAACTTGATAATAACTCACGCTTGGCTGAATTCCTCTCCACGTCTTCCATTTATCACTCTTGTGGGTCTGAAAAAATTGCTATGGCCTTAAGGGACCATGACCTTGCACATGATACCGCGAGACACGTGGCATGGCATGAACCTTTAAAAGAGAAGCTTTTAGGTCTTTTAAATTTATTTATTCATTAATTAGTCCGATTACAAAACCAATTACAGTAATTAACATTAAGATTTTACACAAAAAAGAAAGAAAAAATGAATTAAATACAAAATTAGACAATAATTACAAATTGGATTCAAATAAAATATATATTTAAAACACGTAAAAATTTTAACTCTCATTCATCAATCTCGCAAAATCTCAGGCACACTAACATTATCTTCTTCCATTCATCGGCAAAAATATCACAGTCTGGGTCACGAAAGAAGTGGTCAAGAAGTCTATTGAGAGCGGCGAGGGTGCGAGGGAGCAGTGGGTTGGCGCGAGCAACTGTTCGACTAACCCCCGAAAAGGTACTCAAACGCGACTCAAAGATGAGCACGTCTCAACTCACGGTTTTTTGACAGTTTCTGATGAAAATCTGTCAAAAAATTGTCATTTGAGACGTGCTCAACTTTGAGATGCGTTTGAGTATTCGGGGGTTAGAGGCACAGCAAGAGACTTCTGCTGTGAAGGTCAAGTATAGTAGATAGTGTTGACGAAGAAAGTTGTGCAAATCAGGAGCGTCGATCGTACCACGGAGTACCTTACACGCCAGTTGCCATCTGATCGTACGCTCTTCTAGTTTGTAGCAAATTGTAGCTTAAGAGAAACTTGGTTGGGTAGAGGAACGGATAATACCCAAAAGTTCGTTACCCATAAGTTGTTCTCTGGTACACTGTCAATAGAATATTGACAAAGTGCCTTAAAAGTTTACTAAAATATAACGGTTTCCTGGTGATATTTTTCATAATATATATTTTATGATACTTCATATACTAATATGAAACTCTGAATTTAATTGTTGCATGACTGAATTTGACACGAATTATAAGTCAACACAAACAAATGTCAGAGAACATTGGTTTGTGTTATCTCGGCAGCAGACGCTCTCTGGATTCACATTGAAAACTACACTTCAGAGGAAATGCGGGTGATCTTTTCTCAATAAAATGCTCTCGCCTGTTTTCTTGCTGGTTTATGACCTTAAAGCAATGATTGTTTACAGTAAAATGAATAATATCAACCTCTTATGTCCCTATGTTTTTTTTTGATGATACACATCATATTTATAAGCACTAGAACCCTCACAAAATGCTCAAAATTGCCTATTCAGAGCGCTGTCAACAGAGGGCTAGTGTACAAATTTGAAGACTATTAATGAGAAGAGAAAACATAATGACACAGTAAATATCCTTCAGATTATGTTTATAAAATATCTTTCAAATTGGTCCAATATTGGAGGAGGAAATATTCAGTCAGACCTGCAGTTGTCCTTATCACACGGCCGGACGACGAGCGCTCGCAGAACGACAGCGATCGTTTGTTCAAATACCCTATTTTCAGAAGTCACTCCGCCCGCATTTCCTCTTAAAGTCGTCGTATGTAAGAGCCCTGAGGGACCAAGTGAAAATAATGTGAGAACTAGGGCAGGCGGGTTTGATTTATACCCACCGTCCGCACTTTAATTAAACATCAATGAACGTTCTTAGCTATTTTTTAAAGTTTGAATGCCATACACGAGCAATGAGCATTTTAACTGAATAAAGGGACTTTCCCACTGCTGTGACATCCCCGGATTCTATACATTTCAGTTATTGTGAAAATGGTGTAGCATTCGAGGTACACATAAACAACAGATCGGTACAATGAAATCTAAGTCAAAGATTGTTTAAACCCTTTTACAATCAGATTTATGAAACGCGTTGGAACATTATTCTTTGAAACTATTGAATTTTTTGATAGTCACAATAAAATAAGTTTGAGTTTTTGTTCTGTAATTAATAATATTTTATTCTTATTGTAATGCACACATTAAAATATATACACATATAAAAGTAACGAAAATAATACATTATACCTCTTTTTACTTTCAAAATCCTTATTCAGATTTCAGAGCATTCATTTACAAAAAAATGTAAACACTCCAAAGTCCAAACAAACAAATAATTTACATTGCAAATTGAACGGTTTCATGTAAAATTGCAGTGTCTGTACAATACCATGGCACTTACATTTTTTACAAGTGGGTTTAAGTTGTGTATTGTTATTCATCTTTTTTTAATACTATATTTCCAATTCGCCTTTTCTTGGTCACCAAAAGTTGTTCAAAAAACTACTTATTGAGCCCCAATCTACTAGTCAGTACCTAAGGAAAGAAACATTCCTTATGTTACCTTCCTTAAGTAACATAGGATACCATCGGTAGTGCTTTGCTGAGACGCAAGAGGCGCGGGTTCGATTCCCACTACGGGAGAAATGTTTTTATGTTGTAGTATTATATAGGTATGCATTTACGAAAAAAAAAGTATATAAGTATTCTATCAGCCATCTGGTGCCCATAGTACAAGCTTTGCTTAGTTTGGGGCTAGATGGCGCTGTGTGAAATGTACACAAGTATTTACATTTATTTATAGTGTTATTGGGAATTATACAGAAGTGCCACAGCACTTGCCACTGGAGGCAACTCTTCCAATATGATGGAATCATCACAAAAGCTTGTTTTTGTGTTGGATCGTAATTGACAGATGAATATGAAACTCCTGTGAATGACAGAAAGATAGGAAAAAAATATAACACAAGCACGGAGTTTTTAAACGCATAAATTAGTTACTACTAGCCGCCGCCCGCGGCTTCGCTCACGTGGTATCCGAATAAAAAATAGCCTAAATGTTAATCCAGTACATGTACTATGTATATTTCAAGTTTCTTTCAAATCCGTTCAGCCGTTTAGGCGTGATTGAGGCACAAACATCCAAACTCACAAACTTTCGCATTTATAATATAAGTAAGAAGTAAGATTATTTTAGGTAAATACAATACTTTCAATTATATTATAAGATAAATCTACACTAATATTATAAAGAGGAAAACTTTGTTTGTTTGTTTGTACTGAATAGGCTCAAAAACTACTGGACCGATTTTAAAAATTCTTTCACCATTCGAAAGCTACATTATCCACGAGTAACATAGGCTATATTTTATTTTGGAAAAAAATAGGGTTCCGTAAGATATTTGGGTTTTTCGGACACAAGGTGTAAAAAATCAACCAGAAAAGTTACTTATTTTGCGTACGCTGCCTAAACTATAAAAGATAGAACCATAAAATGTTCTAATTAATTGTAGATCTTATAAATATCTACAAAAAAGTCCGCGACACACTATACCCATCTATGTCGAGTGAGGCACAGCAACCATTTTTTTATTTAAAAATCTTGAATTTTTTTTGGACTACATTTAAACGCGTTTATTTTACTCATGCTATTAATCCTTATCAAAATAAATGATTTCATCACTAAGAACAGTTTATGGAGATAATATTTGGTCTTTGAATGATTAAAATTGGACGTTTGGTTTTGAAGTTATGGCGAAATTAATCTATAATATAAAAATGAATCGCAAAATGTGTTGGTAAGCGCATAACTCAACAATGCCTGGACCAATTTGGCCAAATCTTTTTTTAAAATGTTCGTTGAAGTTCAAGGATGGTTTTTACGGCGAGAAAAATTAGAATTATTGCTGGAAAAACCCTAAAAATAGCCCTTTTCTTTTTCCCATACAAATGACGAATGAACAGGACGAAGTCTGTCGGGTCAGCTAGTAAGTTATATTTCAGTTAAAAAAGGTCTTTCGTCCGCTCTAAAAGTCATGTCAAAATTTCTGAAAAAAAAGTACCTGTGAAAAAAAGTATGTAAGTGGCTTAATTTTTATTCAGAACCTTTTGAATTGCAAACTTTTCTTTATATAGCTCAAGTATGTTAGTCGCTATAATAATTGTGCAAGATCCGGGAGCATCTCTAAAATGTTTATCCATCAAAAAGCTGAAGTGTGAAAGTCAACAATAATAAAATTTAGACCCTTCGTAATTAAGGAATCAAAAACGAATTTAGGGGGATCAAATTTTCCTTCAAACTTTTTATTGAATTTATTTTTCTTCTTGACTCATCAGTCGGGGCTGAACCCTATTAGTTATAATTGAATTAAATTTGGACTCTATCTACCCTTTTTACGAAACGACATCATATTTTCGAGCTTCGTTATTAATTTGTTGATTTTTTGCGAATTTCTTGATACTATGTTTAAATGTTATTTTCTTATTATTTATTGTTTGAACCATCGTTTTTGGTAATAATCACAAATAGTCATCATTGTTCAGCTTTCGTTGATGTACATATCATTATTTTTCATAACCATTAATCTCTCAAAATAATGACCACAGTCATAATTACCTAATCAGGCATTTGTCTCACTTGTCTCAGACACTTTCATACTGACGAGTATTTAAGAAGTCACTTGAAAATTCTGTTTTTTGAAAAAAGAAATGGTCTTTAAATCTACGTTCAGCTGTTCGTAACGCGACCAAGCGTGGAAGATACAGGAAAGTGACCACGCTTGCTTGTTTTTATTTGGAAATTATCCATTTACTAATCATGTTTAACTGATTTTGGTATTTAACTTTATCGTAATTCTACATTTCAAAAAGTATTCAAACAAACTAAACATTCATTACCTTACTTGGCTTGTATGAGTAATTTGCTGTACAGTTACCAGCGTAGTACCTAAAAATATCTCACAACCCGGGGGGTATAGATACGCTCAGTGAACTTTAATCATTTTCTACAATACCCAGACAATAATTGTGTAAAATATATATTTTTTATTCCATATTCTGTGATCGGAGAGGAAGTTCATCTTTAATATTATTACTCCGTAATTTCGGCTCATGGCTTCATTTGATTTTGCTTTTACTTTTAAATAAAGGCAAAGAATTTGATAACAATTTAACAGATCTAAAAGCTGCTGCTGGTACGGTTAGCGACGAAAGTTAACGAACTTTAATGTTTGTAAATTCTACCATCCTAATATTATAATAGTGATATAATTAATTACGTATAGGTTGTTTTATTTGGATACACGAGTGAAGTCGTGAGCGGAAGCCGGAACCCGTAGACAGAATCATAATTTTGGCTTACAATTATAAGCTTTAGTCTTTTTAAACTCTCGCGATCAGAATTCATAATTTGGATTAATTTGGGTTTCTATCTCGTGAAAATACCTTGTTATTTTCTCTAACATAACTAACGAAATATTTTGCACACGATAAAAACATAAAAAAAAATCAGAAAACTTAAAAAGTCCATGAACTTCGGTCGCTGACTGTACAGTTCAAAGGGATTGCCTTTCAACGATCGGAATAATAAAGGGAATTAAAAGAAAATGCGTATTGGATATTTTGTTTGAGATGTTTGCCTTTGATTCTCCCCTTCTCCCCTCGGAAGTCATTCTACATCCTTTACGCGCGAGAATATTACTTTTTTTCATTTTCGATATGTATTCTCCTTTTTTCGCCTTTGCCTTGCTTTCGAACACTTTCAAACGTTACGAGTTTGGTTCATGCGAAGTTGAATAAACGAATTTTTTAGGATCTCCGTCCACTATATTCCTTTCTATTACAGCTACAGTCAGTTACAGACCAGACTAAAAAAGTTGATAACAATTTTTTTTTATTAATAAGATGTCTCAATAAGATACCAATAATTTTGACCTAGATTTTGATCTCAGGCGAACCATAACTGACTTCAAAAAAGAAGAAAATTCTCAATAACTTCGCTAATGAGACCAATTTTGATGTATTTATCGCTGATATATATAAATGATGGTTCTTTATAGATTCTTTTCCAGCTAGATCTACTTCATTCCTGTAAAACTTGTGAGTGTGCCCCCTAAGAACATTTTCGGAAAACAGGCACAAGAGGTGTGAGGATAAGTCAAAGTTCATACCTATGGGTTTTATATATTAGGCGAGTGAAACCATGCGGGGGTTGCTATAGTGATCCATATACCCAATTGCACGATGAACATGAAACTGTTATAACCTTTTAATGAAAAAACTTGAAACTGCAAAAGGACAAAAAACTGGTCAAGTGCGAGTTGAATTCGTACACAAAGGGTTTCGTACCATCGTACTCTTGCCTACATAAATGTTTCTTGTGTGGGGCCTTTATTATTATTCGTTGTTATAGCGGCAATAGAAATACACACTGTAAAAATTTTAAACCTCTTCCTTACCATCTTATATACGGTTCATGAGATACAGCCCGCTGATAGACGGACGGACGAACAGACGGACAGACGGTCGGATGGACAGCGGAGGTTATATAATTGGGTCCCATTGGCACTCTTCGGGTACGGAACCCTAAAAACTGAAAATGTAAAACGCACTCACTTGAGACGAGAACGACGAAGTTCAACAACTCTACAACATTCATTTTCAAAACTTACTCCAAAGTTTAAATGTACTTACTGGGCAAGTTAAATAAAAACTGTTTGTCCCGTACTTTGAGAGTCGGTTTACATTGCAATATTTAGATAAAAGTAATAGATACTCAATATTTTGTACTAATACTAATATTCGTATCACTGGGACTTATAAACCAGTGTGGTGAAAGGGTTTAAACATAAATACTTAAATTTATCACGCCTGCATCCCTTATGGGGTGGACAGAGCCACAATCTTAAGAAAATTTGCAACCACTCCTGATTCAAAGTCCCAAGATGGATATGGTGAACCAAGGTAGCACGCGAGTAGCCCATCGCCCATATAAACGGTCTATCATGTTGAAGAGGATATCGAAAGGATATAGGAGAGAAGCAGTTGGACGCATTCTATGTTTTTTTTACTTCCAGTCCAGCAGAAAACATTTTAACATGCTTCTAAAAGGCAGTATCGTACACTTTGTCACATGTTTTCGAACTTTTTAGGTTCTACTATATGTAGAATGAGAAGATGAACTACATAAATGTTTCTCAGGATAGAAAACGAAAATATCATAATTATTATGTAGTTGTCATGTCAACAAACACCTAGCCAGGCCTGTCCGTGGGCTTTGAGGTGGCAACCCCGCCAGCGGACTAGGGTACTGTAGGCTAATCCCTTGCGTGCCTGACACCAACTGATTACATAAACAGGTACAAAGAATCGGGGACATAGGACACTAGAATAAATTTTCATGTGAACGGATTCCTAGCCCGGACATCGAACAAGCGACAAGTTGTACAAACTTCACTATTTATTGTCTAGAAACATTGGTCGTGTAACATGATTTGGTTTTGTTCTGTTTGTAGCACTGCTTAATCTTTTTTTACCTTAAAATCAAATGAACATGACAGTTCGACTCTATTTCCTTGGGAGAAGGGAAGGCCTTTGTGTGTGCCAAATAAATAAATGTTATTATTATTATTATGTGGGACGTCACACTCGCAGATACCGTTCTCATTTGCCGAGGATCTCAAAAGGCGCAAATATGCAAACCTGAACGGGGTTAATGTACCTTTTGGAGTCGAGACCCTAAAACCTAGGTCCATGGGGAATGAGCGCCCACCGCGTTCGAAGCGACGCGCGATTCAAGAGTTGGTTCTTATTTGACTAAACGGATCAGTATTGCTACTCAGCGTGGCAATGCGACCAGCGTCTTGGGCTCGCTTCCACCTGCTCATGAGCTGGATCAGTTGAGCTATCTATACTCCATTTGCAATGAGCTTTAGATAGCCCTACTGTGTCTTTTGTATTTCATCTGGCAAAGGCCGTTGTAGTACCTTGTAGGTAGGTTTTTGGACAGGTCCCATCGTTAAACTCACTTGCCAACTCCAATAAGTAGATTTTTTATGCTTCAATCAATTTATTTGTCAAACCATTTTTAGTTATTTCAATTTCCAAAAGCGTGTACATCCAACACAATATTTTTCGTCCGCCCATTCATCATACAATCAATTTCAAAGCCTATCCGCTGATTCAATCAATTGAACAAAATGTAATGAACTAGTGAAAAAACTTGTAAAATCCAATAAATTGAAACTGCGTGGAAAACAAGTTCAGTTTTTTCTATAAATCGAGTGAATAGGCGAGTTATTCACGGAAATTGGAGAGCGGTTGACCGTGGAGGCATACTGTTATTTAAAGAGCGAGGTGGTAGTTGCTTGCGGTCATATTTTTAACTTGAAAGAATGGTAAGTATCAGACGAAATATAGCTTCTCTGCTTGACTGGGAGTACAGAAATAACATACTCGTAGAATGCGTCCAGCTGCTTCTCTCCCCGAGCATGTCGTAAAAGTCGACTAAGGGCTATCCCTTAGTCGACTTTTACGACATGTTGGAGGATACTATTATCCTCCAACATGATGAGATACAATAAGCAAGTATTCCCAAGGAGGGTAGACGTCAGGCAGGCGGCCGGTCATAAATCACCTTAGCCAAAACTCTTACAGTATGATCCTTGGATCATACTGTGCCGACCCCACCATAGAGTGGGATAAGGGCAGGAAGATGATGATGATGGTAAGTATCAGACCCCATTACTATACACTCTTTCATTGATTAGGGTCACCGCTCACTGCCCTGTTACATAATCACAGTCACAATAGTTCTGGTACCCAAAAGCAAAACAGTCCTGTGAACATTCGTTCCAATTTTGTACAGTGACGTCACCTTGCAAAGTCGACAGCAAAGAAATAGTGCCTCGGCGACGCCACGACGCAATAAAACTTAAATAGCTAGCTACCATTAATAGTATCACAGGTTCTATGGAACCAATGGAGCACTAATAAAACACAAATTTAAGTGCACTTCAATGAGGCTGCTTCTAAAATAAACTTGGGAATTCCTTATTTGTTCAGGCCCAACACCTTCTCAAATATATATAGCAATACTTTGAAATGATATAATATTTTATAGTGCAGTAACTATGCTGTTCACAAAATTGTAGTTTAAATAATCAGAACATGTTTTGATTAGATTTTTTTCAACATTTTAGGTTTATGTTTTGTTTACTACATCGAATTTGGCTAGAGTGTAGTTTTATGCATTGTAAATTCATTTATTCGCCATCTTGTACAAATCACATCGAGTCACAATCCAACATTATATTTCTATTTACTAGATTTCTACATATTTTATTTAGCTCCACTATATTCACTAAATAAATTATCATTATTTTTGTGGCTCCTTGGCAATTCAAGCTTGAAGTGCGGTCGCGCCAAAAGGCATTAAAAAAATTCAATTAAATCAAATCTATAAATTTGGTAAATAACTGTGAAGTTATGTGGCTTTCTGATTTCTGAAGCTCGGGGAGAGAAGCCGCTGGACGCGTTCTATGATTTTTCTTTACTCCCAGTCCAGCAGAGAAGTCACGCTGTACGAGGATGAAATGTAGCAAATACTACTGGGTCTTCTATTTTCCCTCGCTGGCTTTCAAAAATGGAAGCGTTTATGAACGTGTTTTGACTATGACAAATACGTTCAGATTAGCAACTGCCCCGTCCGTCGTCCGATCGTCCAGGACTCCCCAACAAAACAGCTTAGATACAAAATTAAATCCCTAAGTAACTTACGGTCGATCAACGCGGCAGTTCCAGTAATTCCGTCGTGTAAATGCCTCCAGTTATCGCTCATTAGGGCCCGACAATGCGGGCCCACTTCATTATGGCCGGCCCCTATTATTCGTGAAATAGTGGGAGCCTTATGTATTTTACAGTTTCCTAGGGACGTAATTTCTTATTTGTGCCGCCTCCAAGTAATTAGTTGTGATTTGTGATTCTGTTTCTGTGAATGTTTTGGCTGGGCAACGATGTGTATTTTAATTTACTTTTTAAAAGTATTACAAAACTCGAAATCGAGGGCAAAACCTGGATAAAAGATGATTAGAACCATGGAGGTTTTTGAGGAGCCCTATACCCAGCAGTGGCTGAAATAATGATAATAATAATGAACCATTGTTGAATGAATACACTCTTCATCATTTCCCTGTCTTTTTCCCATTTTACGTGAAGTGTAAAAGTAACAGTCCTGGTACTCTTCTTACATTACCCTCGGTAATCTCAACACAATCATAGCTTAGTCTCTTTAAGTTTGCACTCCTTCAAAAAAGCTACTAAGCCACCGCGAAAGCGACTCTCACTTGACCGGTTTTTATTTTAATATTTTGATGTTTTCGTTTGCCCTCAAAACGAGGTACTTACCATATAATGTAAAAAGTTACACTATGTCCAAAGTTGTAGAAAAGTTACAGAATGGTATCTGGACAAATGTAACGAAATATTGCATCCCCCAGAAGTTTCCACTTCATCTGCAATACACAACGGAAATGCAACTGATTTCCTAGGGGCTGAGCACCAGTTACGGACAATTTACGATAGTACCCGCCAAGATTATTTTTACTGTTCTGTTTTTTTTCCCCATATTTTACTGTTTTTTTTAATAATATTATGTTAATCTTAATTTTGTTGTGAGAGAAAATAAAAATATATTATTATTATTATTATAAATTAAACAGTCTAAGATGAGTAAGTCTTTTACTAGTGCAAGTATGTTTGAAATGTTAAAAGGTAATTGAATTACCAGGATAGAATTTGAAGGGTGTTAGTGACATAGTAGACAAGAGCACTGGTGGTCTAGTTGGTAGTGACCCCGCCTTCCAATCCTAAGGTCGTCGGTTCAAATCCGGTCGTAAACCAATAGATTTTTCAGTGCGAAAAATTTATGTGCGCTATACCAGCATTCTCAAACGGTGAAGGAAAACACCATGAGGAAACCCGCAGCTTAGTCAGTTCCGCACGTATTGACCATGTCTTTCTTGTGGACAAGGCCGACTAAGCTGAGAGAATGGAAGAGGTGCTGGGCAAGCCTACTCCATCTTAATTCGTCCCGGGCACTACAGCGTCCCGTTTGTAAAGGTAAAAGTTGCCTCCTGACGCTGTATAAATCCTCTACTATAGATGATAAAAGGCCTTAGTAGACTTTCGAAACCTTTTTATCCGGTTGACAAGTAAAAAATATGTTGTGTTTTTGAAGATTAGGCCCGCTTATCGTAAAAAAGGTAAACTACTACCAAGATTTTGGATTACTTACTTTATTGAGCCGGGACGATGACAGTCCGCTTACAGAACATGGACACTGGGCGGAGACTGTAAAATGTTGTTTTGACGAACTCACAGGAAATCTAGGAACGTCGTGACTAATGCTATAGGCCAAATAGTTCGCTATCGAGATCTTTCTGAAAGTTTCGCAAAAGCGATTGTCGATCCGATAAAAACTTCTAGCGCTCCGAGATATACTTTACGTAGCTCTGTAGTTCTGTAGTTTTGAACTCGGTTATGACATTTTACAACGATATCTACTGAACCCGCCTATGAACTAACTTTGAGCCACTCCTGATTTAAAGTTCCCAGATGGATATGGTGAACCATGGCGACTGGCGATCAACCCATCGCCCATATAAATGGTCCATCATGTTGGAGAGAGTGCGTCCAGCTGCTTCTCTCCCCGAGAATGTCGTAAAAGTCGACTAAGGGATAGTATCTTCTCCAAAATGATAGACACAATATATGGACGATAGGCTGGTTACCTGTCATGATGGTTCACGATATCCATCTTAGGACTCAGATCAGAGTTGTTGAGAGATCAGAAGTAGCTGTAATTTTTGTTATGTTTACTTGTGGCTCTGCCTATCCCATTAGGGATGGCATGATAATTATGTATGTTTTTACATTGCACGTTTTCCAGCGTTTTGTGTACAATATAAAAATGTAGTACCGAAGAATAAGAATGTATGTTAACGACGCCACATTTCTTGAATATCGTTCCGGAAGTACCGAATACATTGGAAGTTGCGACTCGTCGTTATCATAAACTGGACTTTGCAACTCCAGAGTATGCGATGGAATTTGTGGACGTTCAACGATTTCGAATTTTTTGAATAAAACTTTTTTTACGAGTAAATGCTAAAAACTAACATTCTAAGCCCTTTCATGTGATACCAAACATGATATGATTACATAATTTTTTGGAGTGGAAAACTCGCGTTTGTCGACCGTCCTACTAAATGATGATCCAGGTCAGGCAAGCTATCTACAGATGTTTTTTAAGTAATCTTAAGAAAGTAGAACGTAAATCACGTTGCATTCGTTAATTTTTTTTGTAAATATTTAATTTTATATGTAACCGTTTGAATTATGTTACATTTTTCAATAATAATCTTGTAATTTGTTTGTCTATACGATAAGTGGGACACGATTTTTTTATTAATACCTAAGAGATGAATCACACGACCCAAAGGTCATAATCAGGCCCTGAGGTCATCACGATCACGATTTTCGATAGACCTTTGTTACAGTCCATTATCAAACATCTCCCTAGAAACTAACACCCAAAACCCTACCTTATCACTACAACACATGGTTGAAAATTAAGTGCTATAGTCAAAATGCCACGTGGACCAAAACTAACATAGAACCAACTACAATAAGTGACACACATAAGTCAACTATATTTTGAGGTGAATAAGGTTGAATTTCAAGAGGCAAGATGTGTTTTTGTCATTTTTTCAGGAACAAAGGATACTTTTTCAATTTCAGTTTTATTGATGTTTGATGGGAAATTTTTACAATTCTTTCGTTACTTAAAAATATACTAACATAATTAATTGTAGACAAAATTGATCTTTACCCATACAAAACATTATCATCATTCCCCTGTGAGGGAGAAGGGCATACATATATCTCAGAATATTTCTTCGGTCAAATTTCCCAATTTTCTGTTACTACGATTACCCAGTAGTAGTTAGAAATAATATATTTATTTACAGAAAAAAATTAAAACTAAATTACAAATATAATAAAGTCAAAATCAAAATATAATTATAATAGTTTATCCATTCGAATAAACTATTTGAACGAACTAATAAAACGAATGAATTGAATCGAAATGAATTGAATTGAACTTTTGCATACACTAACGGGACGCTGTAGTGCCCGGGACGAATTTAGATGGATTTAGGCTTGTCCAGCACTTAAGCTATCCTCTCAGCTTAGTCGACCATAGGAAAAACATGGTCAATAGGTGCGGAGCTGACTAAGATGGTTAACACGTGTGGAGCTGACAAAGCCGCGGGTTTCCTCATGATGTTTAACTTCACCCTTTAAGAGTATTAGCTCACATACATTTATTGAAATGAAAAATCCATTAGTGCACTATTGTGACCTGCAACCTTAGGATCAAAAGGTGGGGGTGCTACCACTAGCCTACTAGTGCCTGTTCGAAAACGCAACAATATTAACCTGGTTCTACTTCTTAGGTCATTCTAGAACTGAAAACAACTTATCTCTTTCGTCTCAGCCATATTTCTCACATTTTTAAGACCTTTCCTATTGAAGGTATTGAAACGGAAACCCGAATAATGGCATGCAAAACCAGACATGCGTATATTGTGCCGCGCGCCGCCGGAGCGGTTTCACGCCTCAGTTTCTTGCCTTCAGCTCCAGCATTTCATCACATCTTATGTATTCCCACGGTGAAAGAAAACGTCGTGAGGAAACCCGCGGCTTAGTCAGCTCCGCACGTATTGACCATGTCTTTCCTGTGGACAAGGCCGACTAAGCTGAGAGGATGGAATAGGTGCTGGGCAAGCCTACTCCATCTTAATTCGTCCCGGGCACTATAGCGTCCCGTTTGTGAAGGTAAAAGTTGCCTCCTGACGCTATAAAATAAATCATCTACTAAAGATGGTAAAAGGCCTTAGTTAGTTATTTATTCCTAAGATAAAAGTTTTTAGGCCGCCTTAGGGCCTCCGTCATGGCTTAGCGACGTATTCCCAAGATGTTCATCATATTTTATTAGAGTTTATCCGTAATGCCTCATTTTACTTCTTCGTTGGACTGGGAGTAAAGAAAAAACATAGAATGCATCCAGCTGCTTCTCTCCCCGAGCATGTCATAAAACTCGACTAAGGGATAGTATCTTCTCCAACATGATGAGAAACAATAAGCAAGTATTCTCAAGGAGACAGCAGAAAAGGCAATCCCTCCATCACATCAACATAGATTTTACATGACACCAATCCGAAGCACGGAATCGCTTGCCGGAAAACGGAAACGTGATGCCACTTGCAGTCACCCATCCCAATTGTACAGCGCACAACGTTGCTTAACTTCAACGATAAATCAAGAATGTCTAAGCAAGCTACGCCACGAGCGGTTCGTGTTTTTTTAGTGCGGTAGAAAAGACAAAAAATGTATATGAAATAAGCTTACTGGAAAATCTAAACAAGTTTTTCAGAAACATTGCAGAACTCCGGCCCTGAGTAACTCCAACCTAACCGTTTTCGCTTAAGCACTCTGCACTGACATTTCTCTCTTCAATCATTCAATTACTTTAATTTGTATTTTACACTATCCTAGAAATTGTATTATAATGTTACTACGGTTCCTGTCATTGATTCCAATTTTGTAAAACGGAAAGTGATCTTCTTCGTGTACTTAGCACATTTTTTAATGGTCTTTTCGTTGACCTTAGGCCCATAAAGCAGGGTTCACTAGGCTGCCAGTGCTCTTCCGGATTCCTTCATAAAACAGGTGTAAATAAGTTAATGTATTGAAGATGAAAGATCATAGTGTAGTGAAGACACAGCCCTTCATCGAGTCTCGCACGTGACCTGCGTAAAGATGAACCTGTGAAATTGGAAATCGCCAATATTAAATTATGGCAATGATACTTTTTATGGAAACTACATATTCTTTAGACTGTTTTTTTACCAATTTTGGTAAATTCCTAATTTTATTGTATTTTTATTTAGTCAATTTAAGAAAACATGGTATGAACTTGTTTTTCGTTTCTTTTTTTCTTTTACCACCGAATACTCAAACGCGACTCAGAGTGTTGAGCACGTCTCAAGTCACGGTTTTTTGACAGTTTTTGATGAAAATCTGTCAAAACTCGTCATTTGAAAAGTGTTCAACTCTGAGATGCGTTTGAGTATTCGGGGGTAAAGTCAGGCTAATCAAACTGAGAGGATGGAATAAGTGCTGGGCAAGCCTACTCCATCTAAAATCGTCCAGAGCATATTTTTCACATAGTGTAAGTGGAAACAGTAGAATTATTTATTTAACCCTATGTAAAGGGGTTCAAAAACTTTTGATAATGTCTAAGGTTCAACTTATCCTGAGATTTGGCTATTTTTATAAGATAAATTAAGCTCATCTCAATGTTATTTCACGTAATTTGATTTCCCCAAAATAAGTTCTTTTAATCAAAGTGAAAATTGAGTTCACTCAACTCGTATTTGCTTATTATGTGCTAAGAGCCGGACGCACCTCACTTAATTGAATTTTCCTGAAATTAGTTGTAAATTTACTGGTTGTGAAAACCGTTGATTTTGTGTAAATATTTATGTATCTTGGGGAAAATATACTTATTTTATTATGGTTTAGTTTCAAAAGTTAGTTTTAGTTAAAAAAATAGACATACATACCATATTATCGCGCCCGTATCCCTAATGGGGTGGGTAGAATTACAAGTAAATATAAGCAAACTTGGTAGGTAAAGTAGGTAGTCTAGTCATGTCACTAGTTTTTTCGAACTAGTGTGGTGAAAGTCTCAAAAGCTTCTTTCGTATACTTGAAATAAATTTTTAAAATCTTTAGGTTCTACGACATGCCGATTTCTTCACGATGTTTTCTTTCACCGTTTGAGAGTACTAGTAATAGCGCACATATTTTTTTCGAACAGAAAAATCCATTAGTGCATGACCGGATTTTGAACTGACGATCTTAGGATCGGAAGGCTACTGCTACCACTAGACCACCAATGCTCTTTGTAGAGGTGTGGTGTGTTGATAATGATAAAAAATATAGATTTAATTTGAAACTAAGTTATATATGTAAAGTTTTTAGGGCAAGGTATTCAATTTACGTACGCAAGTAACTAAATTTATAATTTGAAATTTCGAAGTAATCCCAAACAGAAATTACTATTCCATAAACAAAAGAAAATTAAATTCCTGGAAGCCGCAAGATCAAAAGGCAAATTCGTGGGGATTCCATTAAATTAGCCGATACTTCGACGAGTTCAGAACATGACAATGGAAGTATAGGCAGCAAGACTTGAATGTTTTGTTCCGAAGCTCATTAAACGGGATCATAGTCGAAACTCTTTATTTTCCACGAACCTGAACCGTTCACCTTTATGTAGTGCAATAAAGGAGCCTTGTGAAAATAGTTTCAATAGACTGGTTCAATAAAACTAGAATACAATAAAAAAAACTACATTTCATATAGCGTCATCTATCCCCAAACTAAGCAAAGCTTGTACAACAGATGGCTGATAGAACACATAAATACTTTTTCTTTGTAAATACATATTTATAATACTACAACACCCAGACCCGGAAGATATATTTGCAAAACATACAAACATTTCTCCAACACTGGGAATCGAACCAGTGCCTCTTGCGTCTCAGCCGAGCACTCGCCCGCCACGCCACCGAGGTCACTAAGATTTTCTATACAAATATATTCCTAAGTATATAAAGGAATCGTTAAAGTTTCTGAGTACGGCTGTAAGTTAATTATCGCCGAGTTATACCCAAATAACATCCTGAATATTATTTGTATTACCATCATTATCCATCTCCGGAGGGGATCCGGGAGGGGGTTGAGCTACACTTCACTGCAATCGTCAGCAATGTCAGTTCGAAAACCACACCACTACTAGTTTAGAAGAACTAGTGATACGAAAGTAATAGGTAGTAGTTGTAAGCAATGACGTCACTTAGTCCACGGTACCTCCATAGAAGCGTAATAATAAGTACCATTATAATGTATACATTTATATATGATGACCTCGATGGCGTGGAGGGTGAGTGTTCGGCTGAGACACAAGAGGCGCGGGTTCGATACCCGCGACGGAAGAAATGTTTGCATGTTCTGCAAATATTTCTTCCGGGTCAGGGTGTTGTAGTATTATAAGTATGTTTCTACAAAAAAAACATGTGTATAAGTATTCTATCAGCCATATGATTCCCATAATACAAGCTTTGCTTAGTGTGGGGCTAGATGGCGCTATGTGAAATGTCCACAAATATTGTTTATATTTATTATATTTAAAAACAATGCTATGATTTAAAGCACTGCTGGATTTATGGAACTTTGCATCCGGTCAGATCTCAACTCTTTTATCAGTGATACTCGACCACGAATATCATAAAATCTTTTTACGTTTAACGTTTTTTTACTATCTAGCTTGTGCTTGATGCGCGCCCCTTATTGAAGTATGCTTGGAGGAGGCTTGATGCTGAAGCATGGTTTATGTATACTTTCATAATAATTATACCCTAATCAGCACTGACACCTACTAATAATGTAAGCAGAATCAAAGTATTTACCTTATTTAGATAATGTTTAGATAAGGGATCCGGAAACTGTTCGACATACGACTACTATATACACTATTATAGTATGGAGGTAAAGTTTGTGAGTTTGTTCTTATGTTAAAATACTTGTTCGAAGGAACTAGTGACACGACTAGATAGGTAGGTAAATTCCCGCTACGGGAGAAATGATTTTCAATGATACTTATTATTATTGATTTATTATCCCATTGGTGGGCAAAGGCGTCCCTTTGTTCTTAAATGTTGCTCCGGTCTTTCGATCCACCATTTATACAGTACAAGTTACAGTGCAGTACAAATTTTAGTATCTATCTCATGTTTTTCATTTCTGTTCTTCTATTTGATCCTATAGTTATTAGTATTGTGTTCTCTGTGTATTGTGTGTCAAATAAACAATTTTTATTCTATTCTATTCATAAGTAATGCTTAGGTACCATTAATACTTAAGTAGCCTTGCCCTTGGCCCAATGAAATCGAAAAAACATGTTTTTCTATTAGAGTTATCTCAGTCACTCCCTACTCTTGTCATGTTTAAAGTCAAGATTACACGAGCCCAGTGATGTGATAGTGAGACGGTCAAGCGCTGACTAGCTAAAGCGCCCATACACTAGTTTTAATGTAATCCAGTGTGATATGGTAGGAGCTTACTCATCATCTGCTTATGGCCTACAAGTACCCACTATGTATGTATGTTCGTATGAGCTAGTGGCCAACTCTAGTGACGGAGTTTTTAGGCCGCCTAACGGCCTCCGTCGTGGCTTAACGACTTAAAAGCCGGAACCGACTGTTTCACTTGCCCCCGAAAGACGGAAGCGCTCAGCTCGTAATGCCACTTGCGGTCACCCATCCTAATTTGTGACCGCGCATACCGTTGCTTAACTCCAACGATCAGTCAAGAACGCCTAAGCAAGCTGCTACGCCACGTGCGCTTCAATGAATTCATACAACCCACTGAATTCATACGATTTACACGATGTCGTAGATACCTCCAAGCAAATTTGCATTTTAATTAAAGTCACTAATGCTACTGCAAATAATGGTTGGGGTTGACATATCCAATCGCTTATATTTTTCCCATTATAATGTTTTTCGTAGCGTCTTCGTTAGACGCAAAGTGACTTGGCTATAGGCTCAGGTTAGCATTAACTTGTTGAATTTGAAGTCAGTAACTGACCCAATGTAAATCAGCATTTAGGCAATCCATCCAATCTTTTCTTTTAAATAGGCATAACATTAGTACCTACTTCATAATTATGATGATAGATTGGTTTTGTTCTTATTTAATATCTTATTATTTTGTAAATAAAACCGACATTAATAATTTATTTTGCCTCTAAACACTTTCTACAATTTCAGAATCCCTTAAAATGTGTTAAATAAATTGAAATGTGTACATTAACGAACGGAAATGTTTAAACAGTCTAATGAAAAAGCTAGCAAGTGAAGCCAGAAATAAATTAGTTAACACCAAAACAGGGTTCGTTAACAAAACAAGTGGAAATTAATAGCGATTTGTGAGGCATTCCGTTGTTTCAATTAGGCGGAGTGAAAGTCATACAGACCGGTCGACTTTTAGAGCCGATCAGGTTGATCCTAAAGTTGAATAGTGCATAAAGGGTTGATCGATTTGAGATCTACGTTCACTATCCTGTACCCCGTTTCCCATCATCTGAACACTTGACAGTCATATTTTAGATTATGTAGGTTTTATTACATACCAAAATTTTCCGTTTTCCACGATTTTTTTTTTCCTTTATACTTTGAGAATACTTCATAATTCGAACAGAAACCAGTGGTAGTAGGTTGGTACTTAGTGAAGTGATTAAGTGGTCTTCACCACCAGATTTTTTAATACAAAACTTTGCATTCAAAACCTTAATACCTTAGAGAAGAAGACTACTTGAGCACATCACGATTACAACAACCAGTGGTAGTAAATTGGACCATCCGTAGGCTACATTGAAGATGCTTTTTAATTACCATTAGGCCTTGTTCGCAAATGAAATTGTATGACATGTACCGGATTAATTGTTCAAATGTACACTGAGATGGAATTCTTTTAGAATTAGGGCCAAAAGGGAAAAATAACTAATTTTATTTTGTACTCTATGTTGGTTCTTCAGTGTTATTAGAAACTTCGAGATAATAATTATTATTTCATGTAAAATTGTAACTTATTTAAATGATGTAACACATGTATGAGGGAAAAAATGTTCTTAACCTACGAATACATGGAACGGTGAAGAAAAACTTTCTTTAGAAAATCGGTACGTCGTAGAACCTCAAAAAAGTTCATAGACATTATGCCAAGTGCACTGAAATCTTACCAAATTCTCCATACTCGTTCGAAAGAACTATTTATTCTAGTTAACTATACTAGGTTACGCTTGTATTAAAAAAAATATATATTTTTATCTTGTCGATAAAAAGTAACTCAAAAGTTAAGTTTCACTCTGTAGTGTTTGAACCATCTTAATGAAAGAAATCATGTGGATCCATGAAAGAAAGACGAACTGTTGATTTACCTTCAACAAACCTACAAACATTATAACACATACATAATACATACACATATAATACATAAATTATCACGCACATATCCCAATGGGGTGGGCAGAGCCACAAGTAAACATAAGAAAACTTGCAACCACTTCTGATTCAAAATCCTAAGATGGATATGGTGAACCATTGTGACAGGTAATCAGCCTATCGCCCATATAGGTGGTCCATCATTTTGGATAGGATGCTATCCCTTAGTCGACTTTTATGACATGCTCGGGGAGAAAAGTAGCTGGACGCATTCTATAACGCATACGAGTAGGTACTGTAATATTGCTATGGATTCAAATTTCAATTTACCATAACTATTGACTAGAGTAGTAATTGAAATTTCAATTAAGCGAATGGCGTTGTTGTCATTTAAAGAGGCTCGGGGCAAATTTAATAAGGTTGCCAGCAAGCGGTCTCCAGCTAATTTGCAAAGTGCTAAGCTTCTTAAAATTTGCAACTTCGGATGCTCACAGAAGGGTTGGACCTTAGAGAGTTCAGACGAAAAAGTTTTACAGAAATTATATTACCGTAAACCAAAATTAGAAGCACTTCTCATTCCCTTGGTCTATTTTTGTTTTTTATTTGACTATGAAGAAGGATGCCAGGTAACCTAATTTTTTTTTGAGTGCATGTAGATACATACCTCAAAAATATTAGCAATGTAATGATAACATAATATGTGTAAAATTTGGCCGTATTTTGGCAATAAGGATTTGCATACAAAAAACAATTTAACAGCTGTAATCCTTCAATTTAGGATGAACTGAAAAAATAGTGTAAACCAATGGATTTCGACAAATAGGTATTGTTGGATTAGTCTGGATTACTAAGTTGAGAATGATAGTGAAAATCAAATATGGCGGCAGAAGTATTGACGACTTCGGTGGCGGGCCAGTACTCGGCGGAGACGCAAGAGGCGCGGGTTCGATTACCGCTACGGGAGAAATGTTTGTATGTTCTGCAAATATTTCTTCCGGATCTAGGTGTTGTAGTTTTATTATAAGTATGTATTTACAAAAAAAAGCTTGGGAAGTTTGGGACTAGATGGAAATGTCCATAAATATTTAGTTATTTTATTCTACTCAGTTATGCTGTTTATAAATATTTGTTTATTCGCGTATGGATCAAATTATAATAATATTTACTTAGCTCGTTTCAGAAAAGAAACCGCGAAACTTCATCACAGTGTTGTTTTTCAAGAATTGTTTATTTTGTTCTTCAATATCTTAACTTTTTTCGAAGGCATTGTTATTTATTTTGGTAATTGTAATTGTTTTAAAAGCTCTTTAAATATTCAAGCGTCCCAAGTTTTAAGTAACTTCTGAATCCTCATTATTATTAAGTTACTTCTGCAGACGAATAATAATAATGAATAAAAGTTGTTTTTTTTATAAAAAAAAAGTTTTAGTTTCCAATAAACTTGTTATTATTAAAAGTATACATATAATTAATAAGCATAAGTATATGTAGATAAATCGTAAGAAAACTAACGATTCCTCGAACAAGATTTAAAGTTGAAGAATGTTCTACTTCTAGCCACGCCGATTTGTTAAAATAAAAAAATTGGGAAGGTTTAAATGTCCAGCAGTGGACTTCTAAAGGCTGTTAAGTTGCAGGGTACTTAGGTTATTTAGTAATGAAAATCATATAAAACATATAAATGCTTATTTTCTTATTTTATGTGAATTTCTAAGTACCTCAGTCATTCTGGCTTCCATTCTACATTTTGCCGCAAAAAGTCTAAGCCCTGCTACACACACCCTAAATATAACATCAACTTTATGTCTGCAAACATAAGGTTCAAATTCCAGCATTTCTAATGCAGTTACACCACAAACCGCTTTTTACGAACGGCTTTAGAGAAAACTTTGAGCAGAGTCCATTAACAGAATTAAATTTGAAATACCCCATTAATACAGGGCAAGATTAATGAATTAACTATGCATTCGGTACCTTTTCACTAATAAATGTAGTTTATTTGTTTCTTACAATGCATAAATAGTAATGATGAAGCTTCATCATCATCATCATCATCATTTCAGCCCGTCTCCGATCCTGATGAAGCTTAGTAAAATTTAAATGTATTTTAGGTAGCTTGCATTAATTAATACCTATTCAATACTCAAAATGCTTCTTTATTCGAAATCGTTATGTACTTTGTATGTACGCGGTGACGATGTGACAGCTTGACGGATCTGGGTGAGATTGGAAGTATAAATAGTGATAGAAATTGAATAAAATAAAGCTTATTATACAGGTACAGAGCAAGCAAAGCGCGGAAAATGTCCTATTTATTGTGATTTTATTTAAAAATCTGCACTCATTTAATAACTTTAGAATAAAACTGCATGAAAAATTCACGTGCATTTTACGTTACTCAATCACATCATGTGCATAAAGTGTGTGAACGTTACGTTATTGTAAATATTCATAATCATCATTATCAGCCCTCATCCACCCGCGACTAGGTATTTCCTCTGTAGCATGCCATTCTTTCCGATCCTGTACTAACCAAATCCTACTATATCATACTTCATCATCATTTTCCTGCCCTTATCCCACTGTATGTGGGGTCGGCACAGCATGTTCTTTGGATCATGCTGTAAGAGTTTTGGCTAAGATGTTTTATGACCGGCCGCCTGCTTGACGTCAACCCTCCTTGGGAATACTTGCTTGTTGACTTGTATCATGTTGGAGAGGACACTGTCCCTTAGTCGACTTTTACGACATGCTCGAGGAGAGAAGCAGTTGGACGCATTCTATGTTTTTTCTTTACTCCCAGTCCAGCGAAGAAGTACCTTCTATCCTACTTATCCTTACTAATATTATAAACGCGAAGGTTTTTATGTATGGATGTTTGTTACTCTTTCACGCAAAAACTACTGAACGGATTTGAATGAAACTTGGAATATACATAGTACATGTGCTGGATTTTTTATCCGAGTATCACGCGAGCAAAGCCGCGGGCGGCAGCTAGTCCACTATATTTTTACTTGTTAAGAGTAATAGAGTTATATCAGGGAAAATTCATAATGTTCACATTATGAATTTTCCCTGATATATATACCTGATATATACTTACAACTTAGTGTTCCGTGATGAGTGACAGAACACTAAGTTGTAAGTAACAGTCATAGTAATCTGGAAATTCTAACAAGACTGGAAGTTCAATATTAGCCGCTCTCGCCCGAACTCGCTCGGAGTTGATCAAACAAGCACGTGGACTCAGAATCAGTGCATAATTAGTGCTTATTCTCGGCGTTTCCATTCATTTATGAATGGAAAATTCAATTTTAAATAATTTGTCGACCTCGGTGGCGTGGCGGGCGAGTGCTCGGCTGAGACGCAAGAGGCGCGGGTTCGATTCCCGCTGCGGGAGAAATGTTCTGAAAATATTTCCTCCGGGTCTAGGTGTTTTATATTATAAAAATGTATTTACAAAAAAAAACTGTAGGTATAAGTATTCTTTCAGCCATCTGGTGCTCATTGTACAAGCTTTGCTTCGTTTGAGACTAGATGGCGCTGTGTCAAATGTCCACAAATAATTAATTATTTATTTATGGGGTGCAAAATGTCTTTTCGAGCTTAGGTATCGGTTGACTAACTCAGACTTGAATCCACTCTCATTGTTCAAAAATACAAATGAAAAGAAACCAAACGCATACCAAATTTCTTTTATAGATAGCAGTGTCCAATTTTACAAGAGACGGGTTTTAATTTCATCTCTATAAGGTCAGGCAATTGCCTTCAATTTCCCGACGTTATATTCATTAATTGAGAATCATACGAGTTGGAACTCTTTTATAGGTACTTATTGATATTTTAAGGTTAATGTTTCCAAATAAAATTCAAGAGTATTTTCATAAAACAAACAGTTTACCAACGTGATTTAGAATTAGCTGTGCGTACGTAAAACCTGTTTCTGCAACAATAGCAGAATAGTGCCTTTGTTGCGGGTGCTATTGTCACACAGTACACAGTATATAGCACGATTCAGTAGTAGTTAATATTATTTGTAATTTTGACATTCATTATAAATTTACATGCCTCTAGGAGGTAGAATAGAAGTGGACGTATATTTTGACATATTCTTGCAAATAAACATTTCAACTTTCGATTAGGGCATAGCTTACAACTTATAAAGTCCGTACCATCACCGCCGGGTACAAAAAAATACAAAATGCCGGCCAAAATTTCGTAATTTAGATAGGTAGGTAGGTAGGCAACAAAAAAAATTACTAGAAAATGTTTTATAGAACTTTGGACTTGAACTTTGGACGAGCGGTGACGAACAGATTTATGGAAAGTTTTTTTCCCATTTTTTTTCCAGGTAAAATTCTGGGTTTTAAACAAAATTAAGTTGACCTTCTGTCTGTTTGTCAGTGTACATTGCTGTACCATCTGTTTACTCCAATCATTTCAGTTTAAAACTCACGTTTTTTCCTATTTTCTGTTTCTGCTCGGAGCGATCCATTCTGTATCACTGAAGTACTTTGTACTTGATTATGTCTGTATAGAAACACAATATCAATTTAAATTGTATAAAACTCAATATATTTTGAAATCTTTCGAACTCATGTAAGTATTGTAGCGTAGGGCTGGGCGATATTGTTATAATATCGATATAGTTACATTCGCAAAATATGGATTAAAAAAAATGTACTTAATTATAAATATAGTCAGCTAAGGGATAGTATCCTCTCCAACATGATGGATCATCTATATGGGCGATGGGCTGGCCTGTCACCATGGTTCACCATTCTATCTTGGGACTCTCGGGACGCCCCATTAGGGTTACGGGCGTGATAATTATGTTTGTAGGTATGAAATAAATAATATATTTTTAGTGCATTGAATAATATTATGTTGCCAAAAATTATATGATCAGCGGTTAACTCTTATCGTCTTATCGTCATACATACAATATACATTATCACGTCCGTATCCTTTATGGGGTGGGCAGAACCACAAGTAATTATAAGAAAACTTGCCTGATCGTCATTATACAAATAAAAATATCAATTATATAGGTACTCTTATACCTGTTTTAAGAACATATAATTGATAGGGTAGGCGAAGCAAGTGAAGTTCTCAGTGGCAACTGGCAACTTGGCTGATTGATTGAGTCGTATGTTTGAGCATATGTTAGGGATAACCTTTCGGACCGTTAATCCAATTTATATGAAACTTGGTAGGTCAATAGCTTGTGCTATAAAAATTTGCTGGGAAGGATATGAGCTTAATCAGTTAAGGGATTTAAAGATATTAGGTCCCCAAGGGGATGAAAAAAAGTTTTACAAATGTGTCGAGTGAGGTGCTATACAAATGAGCTTTGTTGGTACATTTCAAAATAGCTTTTATTTTTGTTCTAGGAACTATTTTATAAAATATAACGAACAATCAAAATTTACAAAACCGTTGTAACCTGAGCTCCCTTTTGTAAGAGTTTCAATGTCTTCGTAGTTCAGGTTCAACTGGATATTAGCTAAGTAGCGGTATTGTTGTGATTTGCAGTAGTTGTTTTTGCTATTTCTCCTATAACAAGTTAGAGTGAACAAAGTCTTGATTTTGTTCTTTAATCAAGACGTTATTATCTGCTCTAACTTTTTATATAATAGGTAATGGTCTTATGATGACTTGTTGATAAATAAGTGTGTACCTAAGTACAAGAAATCTCAAAACTGGCCGATTTGCGTGCGAGATTTCAGTTCAGAGCAAACTACTCGTATCGATAATTTAACCTATCTATCGACATACTTCCCTTCCCTATTATAGCGATTCACAGAATTGAGTATTTAAAATATCCTCCATTAGTTTTTACTCATGAAATAAACGACAGCTTTTACTGAATCAGGATTGCTTTATTTTCTTCCATTTGTAGAAGAAAATTATTAGTACTTTATTGTTTTAAACAACAAAACATTTCGTATATCATGATTACACAATTTTTTGGTAGAATTGTTTTTGAAACATTGTAATCAGAACCATTAATACATTATAGAATATAAATTGATGGTAAGTAAGTAAGTTCGTATGAGCTAGTAGCCAACTCTTGTAACGGAGTTTTAGGCTGCCTAAAGGCCTCCGTCATGGCTTAACGGCTTAAAAGCTGGGACCCACAATTTAACGTGCCTTTCGATCGGAACGTCCGATCGCAACAACCCATCCAAATTACGACCGCGCACAACGCTTCAACGATCAATCAAGAACGTCTAAGCAAGCTACGCCACGAGCGCTTCGCAAATGAACGGTGAACTAAATGAGATCACTATGGCTGTACTGCACCTTCAGTTTACCAAGACTAAATAGTAAAAAAAAGGAAAAATGCATTTATTACAGCGAAAAGATACATTAAGTGCTTATATCCGACAGGAGTTTATAAATAAGTTACTATCATCGATCGATAGCACTTTATGACCAATACTATTGATAATGGAAATACTATCGATAATAGTTTTACGTTAAATAGTAACGATAGTATCGATACTATTGTGATTTCTAACAGTTTAAACCAAAAACAATCGATACTATCGATATTATCTATACTATTAATACGTGACAATACTATCAATAGCACCATCGATATCCTGATTATTTTTCTAGGTCAACTATCGATAGTGATACTATCGATGGTTTTGCAACACTAGTTCCAAGTCTGGTTAAGCGTATCTCTTCTCGGGTGTCGTACGGCGTTATATTCATACGCTCGATACATTTCAACAAAACAAAAGTTTTTGCCGCAAGCTGGTGGCTATTAGATAACTGCCTTGTTACATGCATACGGATGCTGCTATAACGGTGTAATATATCTATATTGCACTTGTTATATCCGGACGTGGCGTGATAAATCAATCATCATCATCATCATCTTCCTGCCCTTATCCCACTATGTTAAGTTTATCCAGCTCTTCAAAGTACGGTAGAGTATTTTACCCTTAGGGTAAAAAACCCTAAAGAGGATGAATGAAGATGGTTCATTCATTTGCTGTCACAAATTGGGATGGGTGACCGCAAGTGGCATTACGAGCTTTCCGTGCTTCGGAGGGTACGTTGAACAGTCGGTTCCGGCTTTTAAGTCGTTAAGCCATGACGAAGGCCTTTAGGCGGCCTAAAAACTCCGTCACTAGAGTTAGCCACTAGCTCATACGAACATACATACATTGGTTTCGGATGTTTTGTTAGGGTTTTACAACGGCATTACCGTATTCATTTGACAAATGAAACAAGCATCGAGGTGCATATGAAAAGTGCCGCTCTAACTCCATTATATATATTCGGAACATTTCGTCAGATAACATAACTACGGAACTACTCTGGCTAATTTATTATAAAAACCGGTCAAGTGCGAGTCGAATTCGCACACGAAGGCTTCCGTACCATCGTACATGGACTTTTTAATATGACTTTTACTCTATGTACTTTTTAAATAAGTACGTAAAAAAAATGTTCGTTGTATAGGGCCCCCTTTTAATTTATATTTTTTATTTTTTGTTGTTATAACGGCAATAGAAATACACATTCTGTGAAAATTTCAACAGTTTTACACTTTCTACTCGTGTCACTAGTTCTTTCGTACCAGTGTGATGAAAGAATACAAAAGTTACCAAAATGGTCCATTTGCATTATTTTTTTTTTAATTTCGTAGTCTTGAAAGCAATTTGGTTATTTCAATATTTTTTTTTTGAAGTCAGCAAATGACTTTCAAGACTACGAAATTGAAAATATAACAATGGAAATGATCCAGGTGACCTTTTGTCACTCGGTGATTTTCAAAATTATTGAGAGAACGGTTACTGTGCCCTTGTAAAATTATCTTTTCTAAAAAATCTTTTCGATTCTCAGAAAACAATAAAGTTTTGTCCATGTTTTATTAAACAAAGTTGAAATAATCACAAGCAACGAAATTCCATTTTCGAATTAGAACTCAAAGTCAAAGTGAAAGATATTACTTTTATTTCAAACTTTCTACTTTGCAGGTGCTCTTGCTGACAAAATAATAAACTTTCAGAAGCCATGATATAACTCAGACTAGTCACAATGGGATCACCCACCATGCCGGGAAAATCCTCCAAACTACCACGTTTCATAAGTACGAGTATTGTCATAAATCTGCTTGTTTGCAGGTTTTACTATGCTTTTCAGTACCGGGACGTTGGCTGTCTTAAAGGCCATCAAATTTACAATCCGGTTAAGGAAGTTGAGAGCACTGGTGGTCTAGTTGGTAGTGACCCCGCCTTCCGATCCTAAGGTGGCGAGCTCAAATCCGACCAATGGATTTTTCAATGCGAAAAATTTATGTACACTATACCAGTACTCTCAAACGGTGAAGGAAAACATCGTGTGGAAACCCGCGCCTCAATCAGCTCCGCAAGTATTGACCATGTCTTTCCTGTGGATAAGGCCGACAAAGCTGAGAGGATGGAACAGGTGCTGGGCAAGCCTATCTTAATTTGTTCCGGGCACTACAGCGTCCCGTTTGTGATTGTAAAAGTTGCCTCCTCACGCTGTATAAATCATCTACTAGATGGTAAAAGGCCTTTAATATAAGGAAGTGGCCTTAAGCCGGATCGATCTTACGTAGGTACTGAATCTACACCAACTGTCAAAAAAATGTCCTTCAAAATAAAAGCCCCTGGGAAAATCACTATTCCATTTTCAAACGAGATTAATTCAAAATTGGAGTGTTGTTTTTGTTGGAAACTAGCGCCACCTGCATTGAGTTCGCGTAATTATGTAAAGTCGATGTAAATCCTTCAACCCCTAGTCGTTTAGAGGCGGAATAGGCGCCGTCAAATTGAATATGAAAGTGCTTAAGGAAACGGTAGGATTAATTTGAATTTTAAAATGACTTTAAAGGGGGAATGGATTTTTTATGATTTAATTTGCGGTGCTTTGTTTTACTTAAAGGGTTACCTGCTCTTTGACACTTAATCGTTATTGCCCATTACAAGTTTATGATACTTGCATTTATTCGACTTTGAAGGCAGTATTAAATGAAACGACTTCTTTGCTGGACTGGGAATAAGGAAAAAACATAGAATGCGTCCAGCTGCTTATTTTCCCTAGCATGTCGTAAAAGAGACTATAGTACCTATCGTATAGACTAGAGGTTATAGTATCCTCTACAACATGATTAACCATCGAAAATGAGCGTTGTTGCCAAAAAATTTTTTTGATGCTAATCGACTCAGTTATTTCTAAGGAGATTGCAAAGAATTGTTGCATCAAAAAAAAATTTGGAACAACAGAAGTTGGTACAAAGTGTGTACAAGAAACCCAGCTCCCTTATTCTCGATGACCAAACGAAACTTGAAAGCTCGTATCTTATTTATGACGCGCCGCGTCGTGTTTTTGCAATACAAAATTGCAAAGAATATGACAACACGGTGATTCCACAAACGTGGCCGTGTTACGGTTTGTTTGGTCAACGGAAATGCGAATGCAAATCTTGCGGGTTTTGGACATCACGCACAAGACCTCAGTTCAAGGCGAAACTAACTAACTATAATATTATCAGAATAAATAAATAACACCCAACAGTCACATACGTAGTCCTAACCCCACACTAGGATTCCCTGTGTCGTGGGTATCAGAAACTACGAGTACCATGGTACCACAACGCCCAGACCCAGAATAAATATTTACAGATCATACAAACATTTCTTCCGCAACGGGAATCGAACCCGCACCTCTTGCGTCTCTGCCGAGCAATCGCCCGCCACGCCGCCGAGGCCGTCAATGGGAGTAAAACCACCAGCATAAGCTAGTAACATCTAATTGCATACGTCGGAAGACTACAAGTTAAAGTTTCATGTTCTAAGCTCCTTACACAATAGCCTGGCAAACCAAACAATCCCGACGTGGCTGAGCTAACATTGTAAGGGGAATTCACACTGAAGACGGCGTCCTAGATTCTAGTGTGACGGATGTGACAGGCGCGGCTTCGTGATAGATGTTTGTCGTGACGAATGACGGATTTCAAAATGGCAGATATTTGAAATTAGACAGGCATGTTATTATGTATGTATATTTGAAATACAAGGAAGCTTTGAAACTACAATTTAGAAAAACATTTACTGACGACCTCAGTGGCGAGGCGGGCGAGTGCTCGGCTGAGACGCAAGAGGCGCGGGTTCGATTCCCGTTACGGGAGAAATGTTTGTATGTTCTGCAAATAGTTCTCCCGGCTCTGGGTGTTGTAGTATTATGTTTTTACAAAAAAAGGGATAAAAGTTAAGTATTTTATCAGTCATCTGGTTCCCATAGTACAAGCTTTGCTTAGTTTGGGGCTAGATGGGACTGTATGAAATGTCCACTAATATTTATAGTTATTTAAAAAGATTTTAGTAATGTATTTTCTCTATGTAGGTAACTATTTTTACCGTGTAGGTCATCAGGTCACAACTCATTATAATTATCAATGTGAAGTGCAAAGTCGAGCTCTGGGGTGAACCGTTTGCATGTTTAAAAATATTTATTTCAGGTCTGGGTCTTATAAATTAAGTTCGTATGAGCTAGTGGCCAACTCTTGTGACGGAGTTTTTAGGCCGCCTAAAGGCCTCCGTCATGGCTTAACGGCTTAAAAGCGGTCACCCATCCCAACTGTGACCACGCATAACATTGCTTAACTTCAACGATCAATCAAGAACGTCTAAGCAAGCTACGCCACGAGCGCTTCTTCTTGAGTGTTATGGTACCCTGGTACTCGTAGTTTCTGATAGCCACGACACAGGGCATCCTAGTGTGGGGTTAGATCTACATATTATGTAACTGTTTACATATTATTAGTATATGTTAAAAATAAGTAATTTTGTCATCAATATTGTCCACAGTCTGATTTCACTCACATAAGTACATTAATATTTCCATTAATATACTAGTATACCCTTCACTGGTCTAGTCAGAGAAGATAGATCAAACAGAGGAGGAAACAGAATAAAGAGAAAAATAAATTAATTTAGGTAACATTTACGTTCTCTCTCGGAACAAAGGCTGTCTTAGTGCGACAATTATTTCTCTTTCACATGTGGAGTGCGTACAAACAATTTGGTGGAAAAAGCTCGGGGTTTCTTCGAAGCGTCGACCGTCACATGATGGACACGTAAAAAAGCTGCCTAGAAGTCAAAGTGAAAGTCAAAAATGTTTATTCCATAAAATCACGGGGATCACTTGGATACGTCTTAAATCTACGTTGCATTTACACCTGTTCGTAACGCGACCAAGCGTGGAAGACACAGGCAAAAAACCACGCTTGGCTATTTTTTTGGAAAATGATCCCTTTATGTTTTATAAAAGGAGTTGGAGCATTATTTGTTCAGTCCCAAGCATTTTTGTCTTCTATATAATCGTATATTTTATAATAAGTTTTATTAAACAAGTTTCGTTTTATTAGAGTTTTAAATATATTAAGTGACAAATTTGTCATAGTATTAATTGCATATTCAACGTTATTTTGTATATTAGATTTGTACAGTATTTTATTGTTTTTTTATGTTATTTAGAGGTCATGGCGAATTACTTGCTAGATCAAAGACTAAAAAAGAGTTACTTAATACTAAGGTTTTATCGCTCTATCAAATACTTTGTAAAATTGAATATGATACTTATACATAGATACTATTCAGTGATGATTGTTATGATAATTAATGACAGATTTTTTTCGCAATTTTTTTAAGCAAAGTGACCCAAGAGACGCTTCTTCAAAATAAATATAACAGCCGTCATGACGGCCATTGTTTTTCAAGAAGTTGTGTCACGGCGACTCGGCACAAAGAAGTTCTTTGTCCGCTTCGTCACTTTTGTCCCGTTTGTGTCGTGTGACACTCGGAACGTTGAGTGGGACGTCAAGACTCCTTAAAAACTGAATAGTTAAACGTTGCGAAATAAAATAAAATGACGAAAACACATCAGGACACGTGCAGTTTACAAAGCTGAAATCGTATAAGCTGATATAAGAATAAGCTGAATATAATTCTCATAGGCGTATGCAGAGACCACAGAGCTCTATTTACCCTTCATTCATTCATGATCGTCGGCTTAGGGTACTCTTGACTTGGCTTTTCTCCATAATCCAATATAAGATTTGTTTTAAATAATATTCACAAAAATATATCTCCTACTAATATTATAAACGCGAAAGTTTGTTTGTATGGATGTATGTATGTTTGTTACTCTTTCACGCCCAAACGGCTGAACGGATTTGAATGAAACTTGGAATATACATTGTACATGTACTGGATTAACATATAGGCTATTTTTTATCCGGGTACCACGCGAGTGAAGCCGCGGGCGGCAGCTAGTATAAAATAGTTCTGTTGAAGCAGCTACAATCTCTTATTGTATTAATTTTAAAGACGATGACATTGTCAAGGTCTCTATTTCCTGGCAAAAAAACACAAATCATGTAAAAAATGTGCCAAAAACTTTAACCGTCCTCGCACTCGTATAAAAAACGTAAACCATAACTTCTTTCTTTTAGTCGGGTCAATTAGACCACTCTTTGATGTCCAATTCCCAGTAAATTAGGATACATTGATTGGGAGACAAAGAGGCCACCAATATCCCGGCCATTCCCGGCCATCCCTGGCCAAATCGAGTTACCCTACGGGATGGGTCTTGTCATTGATTTAATATTAAAATGAATAGGGGTTGGTTTGGAGGTGCCTTTTCATTCTGAGCCTTTGATTGTTTTGGGAAAGGAAGCTTCACTTGATAACATAACACCCAATAAAATCGTTGATTGGATTTTAGTAGGCAATTTGTAAAGGCAATGTGAAGCCGAGGGTAATTAGGAACGAGTTGTGTTTTAATTGTCTGACCTGTCACGGAGTCCATCATTATCATCATCATGCGACGACGGCTTTGACGTGGCGGCCAGCCGAGCACGGTTGAGACGCAAGAGGTTCGATTCTCGCTGCGGGAGAAATGTTATATTCTGCAAATATATCTTCCGGCCATCTCTCACTCAGTGTTGACTACATCCAAGTGACGTCACTCATCACTTGACGTTTCCATAATAAATCAGCCATTATTAATTAATCAGTGGTATTACGCCACTAACCCCAAATACTCAAACGCATCTCAAAGTTGAGCACGTTTCAAATGACGATTTTTTGACAGATTTTCATCAGAAATTGTCAAAAAACCGTGAGACGTGCTCAACTCTGAGTCGCGTTTGGGTATTCGAGGGTAAGGTCGTCTATCACCAAATAATTCTTGACAGTTTGATTTATATTTTTGTCACTTATTACACCTGATCACTTTGAAATTGAATCGCCAAACCACCTGGTTTATTTAAAGGTTTTGTATTTTCATTTCTTTGATAAAACTAAACACAAACTGTGAAGTGTTCAAGACCAATATTATTTTTCGCCTTGTCTCCAGCTACAGCGACAATCCAACGAGAAGCGGCTTCTCGAAGTAAAGGCTCAGACACACTGCTACAATCGAGATCGTTCGATCGATTAGACAATGCTGTCAGACCACGGGTTACAGCTGGTAGCGCTCGTGGCGAAGCTTGCTTAGACGATCCTGATTGATTGTTGAAGTTAAGCAACCCTGTGCGCGGTCACAATCGGGATGGGTGACCGCAAGTGGCATTACGAGCTGAGCGCTTTCGTGCTTCGGAGGGCACGTTAAATTGTCGGTCCCGGCTTTTAAGTATAAAAACTCAGTCACAAGAGCTAGCCACTAGCTCATACGAACTTACTTACTTAGCTGGTAATTCCGCTTGTAATATTGTTTTTTTTTCATTTTCAGCACATTTTGTATTACGTCGTATACGATTGTATATACTCGTAAGTACTATTGCTACTGTAAAATTGTATTGAAATATCATTTTCTTGTCCTTATTGTATCACTTTGGTGTCGGCACAGCATGTCCTCTTCTTCTATTCACTTCTGTCAGCCGTCATCTTATTCAACTAAATTATAGTGTACCGAAAAAATTACATTTTCATAATCGAACCAACCTGATAAATAGAGCTTTTTGATGGAACTCTGATATTTGGGTTTTAAAATTAGTTTTTGAACTGCAACCTTGCAGTATACGCAGTTCTCACACTGACGCTCATCATCTCCCTGCCTTTACTCCGCTTTATGTGAGGTTGGCACAACATGACTGTGTTTTCTTCTTCCATTTTTTCTGTCTACTGAATAACGGAAAGAAAGGGGGTACTACACTACTAAGGCCTTTTACCATCTATAGTAGATGACTAGCTGACCCCGCGAACTTCGTATCGCCTTAAAATTAATAATTCAAGTGCTTGTAATTTAATATGAACTTTATACCATAGCAATAAAGCTCAAATTGACTACGTTTTAGTTACAAATCATTTAGACTTCGCGCACGACCGCTGCGTAGGGAGCCGACCTCGCGACTGAGCCGCGCGGGTACCTTACTCATAGATCTAAACTCCCCTCCCGCACGCGCACCCCCGCCTTGGTGACGCCCACTTCGCAACGGGCCGTGCAGCAGAAATCGTAATATTTTAATTTCGCCATAACTTCAAAACCAAACGTCCAATTTTAATCATTCAAAGACCAAATATTATCTCCATAAACTGTTCTTAGTGATGAAATCATTTATTTTGATAAGGATTAATAGCATGAGTAAAATAAACGCGTTTAAATGTAGTCCAAAAAAAATTCAAGATTTTTAAATAAAAAAATGGTTGCTGTGCCTCACTCGACATAGATGGGTATAGTGTGTCGCGGACTTTTTTGTAGATATTTATAAGATCTACAATTAATTAGAACATTTTATGGTTCTATCTTTTATAGTTTAGGCAGCGTACGCAAAATAAGTAACTTTTCTGGTTGATTTTTTACACCTTGTGTCCGAAAAACCCAAATATCTTACGGAACCCTATTTTTTTCCAAAATAAAATATAGCCTATGTTACTCGTGGATAATGTAGCTTTCGAATGGTGAAAGAATTTTTAAAATCGGTCCAGTAGTTTTTGAGCCTATTCAGTACAAACAAACAAACATACAAACAAAGTTTTCCTCTTTATAATATTAGTGTAGATTTATTAGCGTCAGGAAGCAACTTTTACCTTCTCAAACGGGACGCTGTAGTGCCCGGGACAAATTAAGATGGAGTAGGCTTGCCTAGCGCCTGTTCCATCCTCTCAGCTTAGTCGGCCTTGTCCACAGGAAAGACATGGTCAATACGTGCGGAGCTGACTAAGCCGCGGGTTTCCTCACGATGTTTTCCTTCACCGTTTGAGAGTACTGATATAGCGCACAAAAATTTTTCACACAGAAAAATCCATTGGTACACGACCGGATTTGAACCCACGTTCCTAGGATCGGAAGGCGGGGTCACTACCAACTAGACCACTTAGTGCTCTCAACTACGTACTACACTATGCGATATATATAACACGCTGTATTGTGTATGCGACTTTACGTAGAGGCATTGGATCGATTAGCGTTGGATCACGTAGAGAGGTAAAACCGACATTGTACACCTCGCTGGCTTGGCTTGGGGCAAGTCGTGGAAGATGCAATAAACCAGGATGGTGGAAGTTGCATGCAACTTACAACTTCTTACGTATAGTACTCTGCCGTGATAAGGAAAAAAGACGTATCTGACATTTTTTTCATAATTGAGTTATATACATCATCGGGATCAGTAAAAAAAGACGCATCTACCAGTATTTTTTATCCATTTCGGAATTTTATGCAGAAACGTCCTTTTTTCTTATGACGGCAGTACTAGTTTTTGCCTGCGGTTTCACTCGAGTTGTACCCAGATAAGAAGTTGCCAGTCTGGTGCCTAAATTACAAATATCATATTGATAGTTCGTAAAAAATCATTACGTTTTACGGGAAAATACAAATTTAAACCAGACTATCCTTTACAAACTATAAAAAACCATTAAAGTTATTACAGAATAACTGAGATATCGTGTAAATACATGTTAGAAATTATTAAAATCCGAATTGAAAACTTCCTTTTTATTGAGGCCGCTAAAATCGATCAAACCTCTATGCTTCACTGAGTTGGACCACACATCAAACCAATGCTATAGGAACACAGCACCTCGAAGTATTTCTAATTCCCGCCTATTCTAAATCAATAAGTCTGGCGTACCTTTGATTCCTTCACGGCGTTCTCCTTTGAGCAATTCGAGATGCTAAGGCTTTATTGAAACAAACCTTCGCGGACAAACCTTTTCCTAAAGGTCCTGAAAGGCCATGGCATACTTACAGGTCATGACCTTTAAGTACGCATTTTAATCTTTTCACCACACTTGTGATTGGAAGTACCGGTGGTCCTTGTCTTTTGATATTATGAAGGGTTCAAAATTTAATCGTGCATCAATATTTTTCCAGTTCGAATTTACCTATGCGCTCTATACTAAGGAAAACATAGTTAGGTAGATATTTGTTCTATGTAGAAGTGGGTTAAATGTCAAACAAAACTTAGAGAACATTCCTTACGTTCACTTTCTCTCAGAAAAACGAAGCAATTTTAATCAACGTCGAAAAATGAGCGCTGTAATTTTTAATATCAACAAACCTTTGACTAAGAACCATACAAAATGCCTTCATTTTCAAAGTTACTTTCTTTCACGTTTTTTTTTACAAATTGAAACATTATTGCGCTTACAAAGAAGACGTGAAATCCCTGAAGCTTTGATTATCTATAAATCGGCCACCGTCATAGGACGGCCGTAAGATGACGTCATTATTCTTCAAATAATAAACGAAAACCAGATCATAAATCAGTTTACCAGTATCATAACCCTCAGACCTCATTTCCCCTGCCCTAGGAATCGAACCCGTATCTCTTTTTTAAATGTAGGTAGTGATTTTCTCTGTACATCTCTCTTGTACGTGAACTTGTATGACTAGAGCATTGATTCATAGTACATTAGATTCAAAATCATCCTTGTCTATCTAGTCGTGTCACTAGTTCTTTCGAAAGAGTGTGGTGGATTAAAAGGAAAAGAAAAGGATTAAAGTTTGCCTCAAAGGCTCCCTTCGTGCATTTGACACATAATTCCGAACTTTTTCATTTCTACGAAGTGCCTGTTTCCTCACGATGCTTTCTTTTACCGTTTGAGAGTACGAGTATATTGTTGTGCACATTGGTGCACGACTGGATTTGAACACACGAAATCAGGATGGGAAGGCGGAGTCACTACCACTAGACCACCAGTGCTCAGAAAGATGAAAGCTATTGACTAATTATAACTTAATTAGTCATCATAATTTCCATTCAAAAACGTCATTCATGTCAGTTTGCTTGTCACATTAATTGTTTTGCATTTTTTGGCCGAAACTTTAACGGTCCTCTTATAGAACGGGGTAATTGGGCGAAGACCCATATCGAATCACTCCCTGTTCGTATATAGCGAGTATCAAATCAAGTTGAAAGTAGGTACCTATTGACTCCTAAAAATACTGGCTCCAAAGAAGAAAAGATCAAAATGTTGATCGCAGTATAACGGTATCAATTTTAAAGAAACAAAGTTATAAGACGGATTATATTTATGTAGAACTGTATTTGGAAGAAACTTTGAGTAATAAGTGATTGAACCGAGGCCAAGTAAAGGTGAAATAAATATGTAATACTAGTTATTTTCGCGGTTTCACTCACTAAAGAAATATAGGCGCATCTACCGGCGAAAGAATTTTCAGAATCGGTTCGGTAGTATCTAGAGATTACGCCTCCTACAAACAAACTTTACCTTTTTATATTAATAGTGTTGCGTAGGTCAAGGCGCAAGAGACTGCAAGTTCGATTCCCGCTAAAAGGCCAGGGTCTTTTGCTCAGGGTGTTTTCATTATATCAGTATCTTGCATCTTAGCAGAGCACTTGCCCGCCACGCCACCGAGATCGTTAAAAATTAAAAAAATCTACTTCGTTATAATTACTCTTTATTAACAGAAAGTTCGTTATAAATTTCACGATATGAACTAAATTATTCCCGATATTTCAGAGCAGTTGCTACTTCGTGCTTATACAAAGCTCAAGCATTTTTATGAATAAAATAATTCATAACATAAATACGTGATCGTGAATGAATAAAAAACAAAGAAAAACGCTCCGTTAATAATAGATTCGTAATTATTGTAACGGTTCCGTACAAGGCAAATATTTGGTACCTAATTTGTTTCTGAATTAAGTAAAACGGAATAAAAATATTGTTATCAAAGGTATAAATGATTTTATGCTAAACTTTGAATATGGATTAAATAGCAGGTAGCAACTATACAGTTAAAATGATAATAATCCTGCCATTAGAAATGCGTAAGTTTGTAGGAATTTGTCCCAATTCATATCCGCAACAGCTTAACAGATTTTACTGTAACTGGAATACAAAAGGCTTGCAAGTAAAGCCGTGAATGGATACTGATATCATACTGTTCTACATGAATAAATACAAATGCGTTTAATTTACTAAACAAATTATCTCACCCACTTAAATAGGGAGCAATTTAAGGAAGGAAACCTTTTCTTAGGTTGTTTTAATTTTAATAGAAAGCGAAATTTACGTCACAGTTTATTATGGTTACATTGTTGCCAAAACATGAAGTTATTTTAATACAATATTTATTAGAAATTAACGACCATGCAACTGTTTTATGAAGTTGCTATGAGTTTTCTTCGATTTTTATATTTGTGTGGGGCAACACTGGTTGAAGCGAGCCTCATTGTAGCGCACATAAATCCTTTGACCACACTTTTTCGGAAAAATTATACTAGTAATGTTATACATTTTTTCCTACAAAGCACTACTTACCTAATATTTTTTCCAAATTTTACATACACACATTATTATCACGTCCGTATCCCTAATGGGACAAAACCATAAGTAATCATAAAAAAACACGCAGGCACTCCTGATCCAAAGTCCCAAGATGGATATTATTATGGTGAATCATGGAGACAGGTGATCAGCCCATCAGATGGTTCTTCATGTTGGGGAGGATACTACCCCTAAGCAGACTTTTACGACATGCTCGGGGAGAGAAGCAGCTGGACGCATTCTATGTTTTTTCTTAACTTCCAGTCCAGCAGAAAAGTAATTTTCCTTATGTGAAATAAATAATTTACTATCTAGCATAAAATATAATTGTGCCGAGTGGGGACACCGAGATGATCGGGGAGAGTGGGGAGAATGGGATGAGTGGGCTATACGGATACAGATAATAGCCCCTAATTTGCAAATTTGAATAAAATTTGCTAATTAGCCCCGTCTGTTCTAATTGAAAAGAGATTTTGTTTTAATGCTTATGTCACATTCGGAAAAAGCAATGTACAATTTATTTTGTTGTATGATATTTTATTTTTACAATTTAATATTCGTGAACGTAGCCGGAAATCAGTGGATAAGATTCGCGAATGATCGGAGAGAATGGCGTAATAAAGAGGAGGCCTATGCCCAGCAGTGGGCGGGCTGAAATGATGATGATGAATTATACTCAACAAAAACTTCAACACTAAGATATAAATAAAACCGGTCAAGTGCGAGTCGAATTCGAACACGAAGGGTTCCGTACCATCGTATATGTACTTTATGACTTTTACCCTACGCACTATTGCCACAAAAAATGTTTATTGTACGGAGCCAGAACAGTTTTCACATGGTGTTCTATAGCGGCAATAGAACACACTGTGAAAACTTCAACTACCGATTACGGTTCATGAGATACAGTCCGCTGACAGACGAACCGACAAACTGACAGACAGCAGAAGTTAGTAATAGGGTCCCGTTGGCACCCTTCGAGTACGGAACCCTAAAAACATGATTGTTTATATAATTTAATAACTAAACATCCCATAAATTTATCATCGCGTACAAAACATACTTCACCGGTTATGAAGGCGGTAGGTACGTCATTTGACTTCCGTGTTAAATCACCAAAACACAGGTAAGAGCGGGCTATTTTTCAAAATTATAATCTTCCCAATTTATAAAGCGGAGGGCTAATAAACAACCGTCAGTCCATTAATCGCAAACATTGTTTAGGGTGAAATATTCCAATGGTTTCAACCCTTTCACTCCCTGTACCACTTGAGTGACGACCGGTGGTGGGAGCCAGTGCCCGGCTGGACGCGGGGGGTGAAGTTTCAATTCCCACTGCGGAACACCGCGGGAGCCGCCTGTCTTAAATAAATATATTTGTGGACATATCTACACAGCACCATCTAGCACAAACTAAGCAAAGCTATGGGAACCAGATGGCTGATAAAATACTTATATACATTTTCTTTTTTGTATATACATAATTATTACCAGAGCCGGAAGAAATATTTGCAGAACATGGAAACATTTCTCCCGCAGCGAGAATCGAACTCGCGCCTCTTGCGTCTAAGCCGAGCATGGTTTAAAAGTGCTTTGTGGATTATGGTCATCATGCAAGGTGGATTTTATAATGCCACCTGGACGGAAAGTACTCTAAATACTAAAGATAGCAAATTTTACTTAAAAGAAACATTCTTTTAATTTTAAAATAAAGCAAAATTTCATTCAGAGATTTAAAAAAAACGTTTACCTCGCCCGGGAAATCCGGAAACACAACATTCTGACACAAACCAAGAAAGGGAAGAGGAATTGGCCTTTTGAACTGTAAATCCTTTCACCACACTGGTTGAAGAGAACAAGTGACACTTTATGCAAATGACAAATATTTGTAAAACATAATCAATACTTTCGGGAATAATACTAGTTACAATACGGGAATCGAATCCGCCTCTTAGGTTGTGTTTGAGTGAACTGTTTGTACCAAGTTACTGTTGTGTATTCTGTGTAAAGGGTGGATGGGATTTGCTGGGAGGCTGCATCGTGGTGGATCATTGAGGTAATTAATTTGTTTGAATTATTCGCTCTGAAGCCCACGCCCAGCTGTGGGTGAGGTGTGGATTATAATGACTCTCTCTAAAGTTATTTTCTTTCAATTTAACTTCGACGGGGCTTATGTATTTATGCCTTTTGGGATCGAGACCCTAGGTCCGTGGGGCACGGGTGCCCACCGCGTTTTCAAAATTATTTCTGGTCGAAGCGATGCGTGATCAAAGAGCTGGTTCATCATCATCATCAGCCTGATGAACATCACTGAACATAGGCCTTCTTTAATGAGTGCAGCCAAAGGCAGATCGTCACTCCAGCTAGTCGGAGGGCGTCCTACATTACATTTGCCGAGTCGCGGTCTCCACTCAAGAACTCCGGAAGAAGTTTACCCCAACGGTTGTCAGTTCTTCAGCAGATATGGCCAGCCCACTGCCACTTCAGTTTGCTAATTCTCTGAGCTATGTTAATGACTTTCGTTCTCTGTCGGATAACATCGTTACGAATCCTATCCTTCAGAGAAGCTCCAAGCGTAGCTCTTTTCATCAAAAATGAATTAAATTTCTATGGTGGTTTGTACCATATGTGGTGCACACATGTGCAAGACCCACATGTGGTGCAAGCACAGGGAACGTGCTATGGATCATCATCGTCATCATTCACAACCCGACATTACCCACTGGCTGGGTATAGGCCTCCCTTTGTGTGTGCCACTCTCCTCTTGTTGTGCAACTTCTCTGCTGGACTGGGAGTAAACAAAAAACATAGAATGCATCCAACTGCTTCTCTCTCCGAGCATGTCGTAAAAGTTGACTAAGGGATAGACAGTATCCTCCAACATGATGAGATACAATAAGCAAGTATTCCCAAGGAGGGTTGACGTCAGGCAGGCGGCCGGTCATAAAACACCTTAGCCAAAACTCGACTCCACATAGAATGGGATAAGGACAGGAAGATGATGACTCTCCAAATTATAGATATTTGAGAATAATTGCTTCGATAAAATGCATGGAATTCCAAAGGATATTCTTTGGGTGTACAGAACCCCCCCCCCCCCATACTAAGTATGTCGTAATCCAGGTCTAAGTGATTGTTCGGCTCTATTTGAATACGACTAAATAAACAGCGGGACGTGATCGAGATCCTTTGATTTAAATACCTTTTACTTAGTAATACGGTTTCTTTGATCCCGTCTCGATTGACAAAGGTTTCTGCGGGATTCTGGGTTCGTCTTTTTAGATCATTGGGTAGAAAATACCACTGGTGGTTTAGCGGTGGCGGCTCCGCCTTCCAATCCTGAGGTCGTTGGTTCAAATCCGGATTTTTCTGTTCGAAATTGTATGTGCGCTCAGTACTACTCCGCCATTTCTAAATAAACCGAAAAAGTAATGTAGAACAATCAAGGAAATATCTATTTTTTTTTTATTTTAAGATGAAGCGCTCGTGGCATAGCTTGCTTAAGCGTTCTTGATTGATCGTTAAAGTTAAGCAATGTTGTACGCGGTCACAATTGGGATGGGTGACCGCAAGTGACATTACGAGCTGAGCACTTCCGTGCTCGTCGTTAAGCCATGACGGAGGTCTTTAGGCGACCTAAAAACTCCGTCAGTAGAGTTGGCCACTAGCTCATACAAAGATACCTACATACATAGTTATTTTTAAAATCTAACAAATGTTTTGTCTCTGCCAACTTCCCTTTGTTGTGACTGTCTCGGCAGTTGGCACAATAAAAATAAATCAATAATTCCCTGTCAATATTTTTCTTTGTTTTTGTGTCGGAGCGGAAACAATCCCTTTATGGAACAACGACCTCGGTGGCATAGAAGGCAAATACTTGCTTGAGACGCTAGAGGTTCGGGTTCGAATGCCGCTGCTGAATAAATGTCGGCATGTTTTTTAAATATTTCTTCCGGGTCTAGGTGTTGTGGTGCCATGGTACTCGTAGTTTCTGATACCCACGACACAGGGAATCCTAGTGTGGGGTTAGAACTATGTATGTGACTGTTGGGTGTTATTATTATGGAGGTCCTCAGAGATTTCTAATAGATTCAGGGTACTAAAATAATACTTGTAAACTAGTGATTTGGCATTTCCGCGTTTGCCAACTATTCCACCAATCGGAGGCCGCGAGATTCAGACTCTGAATAAATAATACCTTGACGTTGAATGATCCCGGACAGATTACGCTAGAGCGTACTAGCTTAACTAGCTGGGTTTAAGGAAAGCACAGAGGTTTTCTTTAAAATAACGTAATATAACTTTAAATCATTGCACAAAACATGGCCGGTTGTATTAGAAAGAAAAGGAGGGATTAGAAAAATTTTCTCATTTGAATTCTACTACTATTATAAATGCGAAAGTTTGTGAGGATGTGACGATGTTTGTGCCTCAATCACGGCTGAACGGATTTGAATGAAACTTGGAACATACATAGTATTTGTCCTGGAATAACATATAAAGTTACTTTTTATGGTACCACGCGAGCGAAGCCGCGGGCTCAAGCTAGTCAACTATAAGTTTCAATTTTGTTTAAGTTTTATATCGGGACTTAATCGCGTACATTTTATTTTCCCGGCGTTTTAAACGCACTCTCCGCTTCCTAGAAGATCAAACAAAGTTTGACATGCCGGTTGTGTTATTACTAAACGATAAATTGTCGGTTTGGGGATTAATAATAATCAGTTAAACTTCAGAACTCACTGACTGTGAAGTTAATAGATTTAATTTTGTACTGAAACCTATCTATGGATATTTAAATCCCATTACATACATACATAAAAACATGACTGTTTCCCATAGGCATGTTTTTATGTATAGGGGTAGGCAGAGATCACGGATATCCATTATTTATTGTGCCGAAACATCGGAAAACTCCAAAAACGTCAAGTAGTAGTAAATATCCCGTTATAAATGCTAATGGCTTACAAGTAACATCACCATCATCATCAGCCTATACCAGTTCACTGCTGGACATAGGCCTCCCCTAATGAGCGCCATAACGCTCTACCTTGGCTTTATTGCTTAAAGAAATCTCTTTCAGGCAACCTTATGACGCCAGGACATAACTTTGAAAGAGGATACGAGCTATTTTTTTACCTGACTACGAAAGGGTCATGTTTAAGGTATGATTATGTAATGTGAGTTCCTTTTACTATAGCTGGACGGACTTCGGCTTATGAAATGTCGTTGGTCATAAACTAAATAGATAATAATAAATAAATATTTGTGGACATCATACATCTAGCCCCAAACTAAGCAAAGCTAGCTAGTACTATGGGAGCCAGAGGGCTGATACAATACTTATATACTTTTTTTTACAATACATATTACTTATAATACATAATATCACAACACCTAGACCCGGGAGAAATATTTGCAGAGCATGCAAACATTTCTTCCGTAGCGGGAATCGAACTCGCGCCTCTTGCGTCTCAGCTGAGCACTCGCCCGCCACGCCACAAAGGTCGTCATTAGTACGAATGTGTTTAAATAACAGAAAACCAACATCAGTAGTAAACCAGCTGTTTATACAATCAGCTGTAGTATTGTCGTTACGTAATTATGAAGATAATACCGAACGGATGGCCCGAGGGAGCTAACGGCCGTTACAATTAGCTAATGTTTATCCGCATTTTTACCATCTCCGTTATTACGACATTTTAGCAGGTTTACCGGGTGGGGCAAATAAACCGGGTAAAATACCCGGTTATTTACAGTTAGCAAATAAACGGGTATCTGGTTAACCACCTAATTAAATAAAACTCTTGTAAAGTGAAGGTTAGGTACTGATGATCAATGCACAGGCATATTATATAGACTTAAAGGGTACCTATATTCCATTCTCTACCGAAAAAAATCAATTTGTTAATTAGCGAGTATATTGAGTGTATAATGTACATAAGAAAAATATAAAATAATTGAATAAGAACCTCCTTCGTGAAGTCGGTCAAAAGTGAAATCAATGTCAAAGATTCAATTCGTTTAGGTACTTGTAGAAAATCACTGCTATAATGACAAGTACCTTAGTCCTAGCGTGTTCCATTCCACGTAATGACATAGCAACTTTACGCTCCATTACACGCAAATTGCGGGCACATGACTGTTGCGTGCGACTTGGCTCGTTTTCAATTATATAAGTACCTATGGCTTTGACAAGATTGGGTGGCGAGGTGAAAAGATGCTAGTTCTATTCTCACCTTCTTATTGCTTTTTTGAATTATTCTAATTAGTTTAAACAGAAGTAAATTGAAGCTACAAAAACCAAAAAAATGTTATTTTATTTATTTTTGTTTCCTTGGCAAAGAAACAGTCCTGGAAAATAATAGCAATCATGTTCTTAGCTATGGGATAGTATCCTCTCCAACATGATGAGATACAATAAGCAAGTTGAGGAGGGTTGACGTCAGGCAGGCGGCCGGTCATAAAACACCAAAACTGCCGACCCCATATAGCGTGGGATAAGGACAGGAAGATGATGATGATGATGATGATGATGGGCCATTTAAAAGTTTCCACATCAATAAAAAAAACTTAGACTATGAGTCTAAGTTTTTTTTCCCTATAATTTATCAGTATTTTGCAGCCAAGTGCAAATAGGACCTTGTCGCATCATTTTTGCTTTATTCCAATTTATTGTTTTTAGTGTTCATTTCCAATTATCCGTTTACTTATTATAGGTAATATCTTAATTATTTACTCAAAAAGAAAATCATAAATGAGTTATTAAGCTCTCATTGTTATTATATCAAGTTGAGATGAGATTAATTAAGTTCAATTTATTAAAAATTAGGTAGTTAAATTACCTGAAGTAGGTACCTAATTGTGAAATTTAATGATGAAGTATTCAGTATTATGATTATGAGCTAGTGGCCAACTCTTGTGACGGAGTTTTTAGGCCGCCTAAAAGCCTCCGTCAAGGCACGTGCCCTCCGAAGCGCGGAAGCGCTCAGCTTGTAATACCACTTGCGGTCACCCATCCAAATTATAATAAGATTAAGATGATGAAGTTTTAAAAGTTCAAATTGAATTAGTTAGTACCAGAGTTTGTTTTCCTAAATCTGATAAAATCTTGAAAGAAAAAGCCGAAAGATAAATAGTATAGATTAAATGTTTTTGCTTTCTCTTCAGATATTCTCCTGAAGGTAATGTGTTTAGATGACCGTGTTGTCACAGCCTAGGATAGAAACGGCTGTCTAACTTTATTCATCCCTTTTCAATTATTGAATTGACAACAAGCATTAATCTTATCAATATCAAAGTCCATTATAAAAAATATTTGAGTTTTATTACTTTAAAGTTTCCATAGGTGCGAGGACAATTTTTTTGTATATTTGGAATTTGACATAAATTGGATTATACAGGATGAAGTTTATACATAGTTATTACGTTGTGGGTAATCTCCTCTGCTGTGCATCTTGCCGTCTATGTATATCAACACACGCCTAGAGCACACTTAGTCTTTGTTCCTCTTTTTATCTACAAATGAATATTATGAATAAAAATGAAAAAATATTTACTTTCAGTAAAATAAAAATACTAACAAATTGGTATCAATTATGATAGAATTAAAAGGGTCCAACTCTCTTAATGAACCATCTGTCCTTATGAAACAACTGTCCTAAATTAAGCTACATTCTTATCTAAAAAATATCTTAATTAAAAGTAGACAGTATCCCGCCATCCTGAACTTAATTTTCGCTGAACACTTTTCACATTAACGTAAATGTGTAATTAATTCCGGAACAAAAATTCGGAAGCTTAATTATTTCGAGTTTTACTTACGGCTGCACTAAGAGTTGCCGAAAATATTTAAGAATCATTAAAAACATTTGCATGCCACTTTTTTTACAACACTAGCCGCTCGCGGTTTCGCTCACGAGGTACCCGGAAAAAAAGTAGCGTATATGTTAATCCAGCACATTTTCAAGTTCCATTCAAATCCGTTCAGCTGTTTAGGCGTGATTGAAGCACAAACATCCAAACATCCTCAAAAACTTTCGCATTTATAATATAAGTAGGAAGTAGGATATAGGTCGAAGAACAGATAACCGTTGGAGAATAAGTGTTCTTAAAAAAAGACAGCACAAAATCACTCGTCCTGGAGGTATATTGAGAAAGCCCATAATGTCCAGCGGTGGACTTCTCTAAGCTGATGATGATGCTTCGGCTTTTTGCTTCGGAATGTGATGCTATTTATTTGCCTATGGTCGGGTTTGCTAAGTATTAAGTTTTGTTGCATTCAAGCGCTACTTCAGCAAATTGAATTAGAAAAACACTATTTATTTAGTGCTAACAAACGAATAAAAGAAGAAAAAGAGTACAAGACTTCAACTTCTTTTCTTTTACAACTTACCCGCTTCTTAGACTGCTACCACAATTAAGGTCATCGCTCACTACAAGGTACAGTTATTTTGTAACCATAAATGTAGAAAAAAAATCATTTTTTGTTAAATAACTAACATTTTACTGACGTCGCTGAGTGAGGCCGTTAGTGGTTGCAAATAAATTGGGCTGTGGTAAGTTGGGGCAATTTAGGAAAAATAGGGAAAATATTTTTGAGGGTAAAATATTTTTCTCTCATCAGTGCTCATTAAGTGGCTACCTCGAGAGGTTCAATAATTCATTAGCCATTTTAATCATTGATCAGAAATGCTGAAGTGGCGTAACTAAATTACACCCAGCCTTGAGAATGGGCACAAAAAATGACTAATGTAATATAAGTTATTTAAATTAGTCTTGGGCATGCTACCACCTTCTGATGATCTGGATCAGGTAAGCTATCTATAGACCCTTTGTAACTGTTTTTAGATAGCCCAACTTTTTTTTTTATTTTATTAATCACCGACAGTAAGCTAGCTTCGCTCGCTGGATGTATATTTCTAGTTTTATTTTATATATATACTAGCTGCCGCCCGCGGCTTCGCTCACGTGATACACGGATACACAATAGCCTATTAATCCAGCACATGTACTATATAAATTCCAAGTTTCATTCAAATCCGTTCAGACGTTTAGGCGTGATTGAGGCACAAACATACTCACATCGTTATTATCAACATCATAACTGGCCTATAGCGGTCCAAGGTTCAATGACACAGTTTCCTCACCATATTTTGATACCTACTTATTATAGTTGTGGTCAGGACTATGTATGTGACTGTTGGGTGTTATTTATTTATAGTTGAATATGGTTATTCAGTGCCGGGAATTGCCTCGCCCAAGGATTTTATCTTTCAAAGAGTTTCACGTCTGTAGTGAGTATTGTTCCATTGTTCCTTCTCTTGATTCCGTTTTGGAATTCTAGGGATTTGAAACGTCGCTTCCGGAATATTTTCACTTTGTGATTGAAATATTTGAAATATAATGTTGAAATGCATGTTTTACCGATAATATTCAAAGTAACTATTATTTAATGTATCCATTCGACAAAGACAAACTATTAGTAACATTAAAAACTTTAAGGTAATCGGTATAAGAAATGAAAATGAGCTCAGTTTTGTATCTAAGTTCGCCTACAGATAGAAAACAGAGCTCAGATCACCGACCACAGGTAAGCTCCCCAAAAAGCTAGCGACGTTACCTCATTGGATGACATCCATTCGATAGTTTTATGTTTATGAATCTTTTTGTTTTTTACCCGACTGCAAAGAAGAAGGGCAATGTATTTGGGGTGTATGTATGTATGTGGGTATGTGTATTTCTTTGGCTGAAGCAGTAGTCCAAACGGCTACCGCAGCGGGAATCGAACCCGTGTCTCTTGGGTCTCAGCCGAGCCTCCGCCTCGCCACCGAGATCATCAAAATAATTTAGTATTGTCTGTTATCCCAAAGTCAACATCTTACATAGATACGCCCGTATTCCTAAAAGGGTGGGCAGAGCCATAAGTAAACGTAAGAAAACATGCAGCCACTGCTGATTTAAAGTCCTAAGATGGATATGGTGAACCATGGTGGCAGGTGATCAGCCCATCGCCCATATAAGATGGTCCATCATTTTGGAGAGGTCTCTAACAGTTGACTTTTATGACATGCTCGGGAAGAGAAGCAGCTGGGCGCATTCTACTTTTTTATTATTTAGCTACAAAAAACGAGGAAATCTATTGTTTATCTGAAAAATGAAGCGAGAATGAAGCGCTCGTGGCGTAGCTTGCTTAGACGTTCTTGATTAATCGTTAAAGTTAAGCAACGATATGCGCGGTCACAAATTGGGATGGGTGACCGCAAGTGGCATTGCGAGCTGAGCGCTTCCGTGCTGCGGAGGATACGTTAAACAGTCGGTCCCGGCTTTTAAGTCGTTAAGCCATGACGGAGGCTTTTAGGTGGCCTAAAAACTCCGTCACTTAGAGTTGGCCACTAACTCATACGAACATACATACATCTGAAGAAAACCATTTACTTTCTTGAGTCTTCCTAGTAGACGAAGGATCTTTGTCAGCGGGCATTATCTCGTGGTCCGTGAGCTGTGAAATAAGCGTATGTGGTTATCACACCCATAAATACCGCAGATAAGTCTGCCGGTGAGATATTAAAAATGCGGCGTCCCTTACGCCGTAATTTATGACGATTTTCAATAATAATTTATCTCAGTTCTTACTTTTCAAATTATTTATGTCGTGGGATAAACATTTTTAGGTTTTAGGGTTTTTTCTCTTTCAACCATTGTTTGGTGAATGATTAATTTTTTGCGTATATTGAGATATTGCTGCTCCGACCCCACGCAAGTGTAGGGAGATGATGATGATTTATTTTATTAGTAAGTCCTAAATACTTTCTAAGATATGTTTACGGTGACGGAAAACACCGCAAGGAAATTAAGATAAAGTAGAACCTTAAAAGTTAGAAGGCAAAAATGGAGCCTCTTTAATTCGCACTTTAATCTACGTTATTGCAAAAGAACCAGTGACACGAATAGTACTGACCAGCATTTCACCTTAAAATTCGATAAAATCAAATATTTATTCAATACTATATACTAGTTACTTAGTTATTTATTATCAACAATAAATCTTTCTCGTGTTTCTATTAACTGGCTTTGTTCAGATAGCGATAGAATTTATCTTAATGAGTAACATTAACTATCGTAAGTACAAATTTATCACAGGAATCTGTAATTTAAAACTAAAGCTGGATTCACGCTAATGTTATCAGGACCAATGTTTCACCGCTCCAAACCCCACTAGGCGGGTTACTCAAGAATGCTCTAACGAAAACTCCAAACTTCAATTCATTTATAAAATAAAACCTCAATAATTATTTATTCCGCAGTTTATAACGGGACTTGAGAGCACTGGTGGTCTAGTTACCTCGCCTTCCGATCCTAAGGTGGGTTCAAACCCGGTCATGTACCAATGGATTTTACTGTGCGAAAAATTTATAAGCGCTATACCAGTACTCTCAAACGGTTAAGGAAAACATCGTGAGGAAATCGTAGTCAGCTCCGCACGTATTGACCATGTCTTTCTGTGGACAAGAAGGACTAAGCTGAGAGGATGGAATAGGTGCTGGGCAAGCCTATTACTCCACCTTAATTCATCCCGGGCACTACAGCGTCCCGTTTTTGAAGGTAAAAGTTGCCTCCTGACGCTGTATAAATCATCTACTATAATAGATGGTAAAAAACCTTAGTTTATAACGTTTAAAATCGCGTATCTTTTTTATTTTCCCGACGTTTCGAACGCGTTGATGACTGAAGTACTGAAGTTTCCGCGACTACCCTCAACTCGTCATCAGATAAGACCAGATTCACACCACAGACAACACACAACACTGACCGTGTCCAACTGCGCTACATTCGAACCTCGACACGTACACTATTTATTACCGGATTCCACGAGGTCCAGGGATGAAAATCACGATTGAAATTTGGGTGCTCAAATAAAAAAAAAACACTTTATTTCAAGCAACTTAGTAGCTCAAAATCTTTATATTTGGTTGCAAAAAAAGTGACAAATTCGAGTAGGACTCGCTTTTTGTGAGTTCGATAAAAACGTTATTTTTGTATCTATGTAAAAAGCATTGACATGCTTGGACTTGTTATGTGAAGGGAATAATGTAATTTGAAGAGAAAAGTGTTAGATATGAATGTGGTAGAGACTGGACGTAGGCCAAAGAGAAGATGGATGGACTGTGTGAAAGAAAGCATGAGTAGAAAAGGAGTGACAGAGCAAAACGGAATAAAAATATACTGTGTCAACCCCACAAAAAGTGGGATAAGTGCTGGGAAATGACAATGTCAGATAGAGCGAGCAATTCCCAATGCCTAGTTTGCTAGGAATCTCGCTTCGCTAGACCTTACTTGAGCCAATTCCATTATATTCTACTTCAATTAAATCGCTCGTGTGTAATTAGTCTAACAAAAGTGTATTCTAGACTTAAAAGTAGCGTAATAATACAAAATCACAATGGGTTGAGGTTTTATCGTAAATTACGATTGTTCTCATCTTGTTTCAAATTGCATGAATATGGATTGTATGAATTGATGTCTTGTTATCGTCTCCATTGTTATTTGAAATTGTTTATTTGACTTGAGTTTTAGTCTAATGGGTATACAAACAACAGACAGAACTACGAAAACATTGTTCTTGCCTTGCCTTCAACTTTGAAGTCTCTGACTCCAAAATATAGGTACCTATCTTGATGAATAAAAAAATAAAATATAGTAAAATAAAATAAAAATATAGGTACCTATCTAGTGTGCGAATTGTAGAGCGATATCGCCCACCGCCGCTACCTTGCGGCTTAATTCCATCAAAATAAAAATGAAAAAGCCCAACAAGAGTCATTTCACGGCGAAAGCGTAGAATTGGAAAAATACTGCGCATAGAAACGAAACTCTAATCGATATAACAAACAAAAATAATAGCGTTTTCAAAATATGCCATTCGGCGTGGCAATGTGACTAGCGTCTTCACTTTCTGATGATCTAGATCAGGTTCACTCTGGGCCCACTGCTTCTTTTGTATTTTGTAATTTATATTTATTTTGTAAATACTTGTATTAGTGTTGTAATTTTCTTTCTGATATTAGATTATATCTTAAAATTTAAAATAAATATACAGCTTCTCTGCTGGACTGAGAGTAAAGAAAAAACATAGAATGCGTCCAGCTGCTTCTCTCCCCGAGCATGTCGTAAAAGTCGACTAAAGGATAGTATCCTCCAACATGATGGACCATCTATATGGGCGATGGGCTGATCACCTGTCACCATGGTTCATGTTGTTGTTGCAAGCCCGTATCGCTTCGTAAATCTTGGGACTTCGGAAGCAGAAGTGGTTGCAAGTTTTCTTATGACTACTTGTGGCTCTGCCCACCCCGTTAGGAATACGGGCGTGATAATAATGTATTAATATGTATGTATGTACGAAAATATAAGGATTTACAAAGAAAACCTAATATGTGGACCAATCACAGTAAAATGTTCCAAAGACAAGTAGGTACTAAACGTAGTTTGGTGATTATTCTTGTAATTTCATTATTATTTACATTTTAAAATATTTTGGCTATTTTAACAGTACAAACAACGGTAGGTAGCTCTTTTACATAATTTTCGCCCTTTTGACAGACCTTTCCAATTTGTCTCTGCGAGTATTTTTTTATAGCCATGTTTGTACGATTTTCCCCATCCTCCCCTAAGGTTCGTTTCTACATTGCGTTACTAGTCTGCGCGGTGGCAGTGAGTTTGATCAACTAATTTGGCAACTTTTATTTGGGCAACGCCGTCGGGGCAGGTATCATGTCTGAACTCGACGCCAAAAAAAACTTTGTTTTGTTATGAAAATTGGTGAACCAAAAAAGTTTTTGTTATTCCAGTGACTGAAGTTTTTTTAATGGAAACGGGTTCCGTGGGTCAAGTTATAATTGCTTGGGTGTTCATAATTATTCAGGTATTTAGAATGAAAAATTCAGTAATATCAATTCAGCTTAGGACCTTTGTCCACTTTATCCCCGTTTGGGAACACAAAGAATGGGCTATGGACAGACAGTCTTACCTACTAGGTTTAAATTATTCTGTCAGCTTAATCATGTTTTACCTTCTCCTTCTTGCTATTTTCACATATTAAGTACTACTCAGTATTGCCGCCAAACATTATCACAAACCCTATATGTTTTGTAGAATGATAAAATACTCCTTGGTCTAGTACCGATTTGGAAGTGGAGAAAAAATAAAAAAGGCGGCAGATGTTGTAAATTATTTGGAAGAGAACAATATGTAATGAATGTTAATTTATTTGATTTTACATGGTATTTTGTTGTGAATATAGTTGCGTTTATAATTCAATAAAGTAGGCATAATAGCCTACAATTTTATATTTTAAAGGGGTCTTTATAAATATCTTGTGTCACTGGACAACGTAGATACTACTATGGTTATTACGTATGGCTGTCGGTCTTAATGAAACCACACGTTTTTAGCATCACCATCATCATAGGTCACTGACCTAAAGAAATGTGACTACAAATAAACGAGTAACACAAAGGCACTATTTTCGTCCATCCGTAAATGTCAATCCAGTACAAGAACCATAAAATAGGCTGAGAAATACTTCCTTAGATAAACGGGAGGATCGACTGTTAATCTTCTTAACGCCTTTAAGGCCGTATCTAGCGCAATAGAGCCTTAATGGTGTGCCCTAAAAAATGTGTAGTCGTATAATTTGATGGTAGACTAATGAATTTGAGGTCAATTACCTTTTATTCTGCCCTCCCGAAAGAAATGAACATGGCTTGCTTTATGGGTCTAATGCTCTTAGGAAACAATTTATTTATTTAAAGTGTATTTTATTTAATTGCAAAGTAAAGCCTGAAAAACGGAGGTTTTGTTTTGAATAAATTAAAAAAAAAACAATAACGTTCACTAGAATATAGAATGATTTACTCAGTTGTTTACATTCTATATTTTATGTTTTAACTGTGAGCTTGTTAAATAAGCTTAAAAACGTTCACATTTGTTCTAGAATACTTACTTAAATATTGTTAGATAATATTAACACTTACTATCATAAAAATCACTCACCTTTACCCTGACAGCAGAAGATGGGGACAAAGTTTAATTGAAAATAAATTATCGATTTATTTTCATCACATTTTGTCGGTACTATCACATTTATATACCAAAAAGAAATGACAACAGATTTATCATTTTAAGTTCCATTAAAAAAAAATGCGGTTCAGAATAAGGTGTTCAATATCCTCGGATAGTCGCTGGAAAGCTAGCAATCCCTCGATCGAACCGAGGATATTCTTATCGACTTACCGTTGGAATAGAAAGATTAGCTGTGTATCTTGCGATATCTCAACGCGGTTGGAAATTGAAAAGATGCGGTTCTATCAACAGTAGTATTATGACGTTTAGATATGGCGTTGGAAATTATTGTGAGAGCCGTGTTGGCCTAGTGGCATATGTCCCGATTTTTAGTCCGGAGGGGCTCGTAGACTTCGTAGATTCGAATTAGAGACTTAAATCAGAGGATTTTTCGTTTTGAAAAAATTGCGTACTCTCAAAAGATTTGCTCAAAGGGTGAAGGAAAACTTATTAAATCTTTTCGTAAAATCTGTGAGATCATTTGGAAAAATCTTAAATGGACGTTGTATTACACTTTGTAACGCTACCAACCGTGGAAAATACAGGCAAGAAATCACGCTTGGTTACTTTTTTTTTAATTATACCTTTACAATCATGCTTAGAAAACGAGTTGGAGCATTCTATCCCTAGCATTTTGATCTTCTTTAAAATAGGTTATTTAATAATAGTGTGATAACTTGGGTATCTGCTCTTTTCTCGCACGAATTGTTTCAAAATGTCTCCGTTCCATTGTTAAGGCCGGCCGCCACTATGACATAGTGTCCGCGCCCCTCATAAAACATAAGGACAGTTATACATCGCCGCCCCCAAGTCTGCTGCCACTATAAACCCGCTTATCTGCACTGGACTTTATGGCATGTTTTTGTCTAAGTTTCCAGATTTATTTAGATGTATCGCCAATGATAAGGAAGAGTATGTGTAAGGGAAGAGCACGCAATCAATTGAAGGACTTCTACGAATAAAATGAGGACGTACAGTCGGCAACAAAAGCTGATTAATTGGCTTTGTAATTTTTTTACACGTTCTTGTGAAGAAAGCTTGTGACTGTCCCTAGGAAATTGTTATGAGCCAAGTCAAAAATCAAATATAAGCTATGACGGAGACCTTTAGGCGGCATAAAAACTCTGTCACAAGAACTGGCCACTAGCTCATACGAACTTACTAACAAATATTAGTCAAATCTTTGATCATGAGGAGATATTCACGTTTTGAAATCATCAAAATGTTCATGAATTTTCCTTGCTGACTGTACTCTACTTCACTGTTTCCTGTGGCTTATTATTTTGTGATTTACGTATGTGCTATTGAGATCAAGATAAGATTCTGTACATACGAGAGAGGAAAAAAATACTGACATGACTTTGACCATTTGTTTTGTTTTTTTTTTTTTGCCGGTGATAGTCCATTTGAATTGTACTAGTACGAGTAGTACAGCCAGCTCTCATTTTAATTATATTTAGGTACTTATTCTTCACACAGTGAAGGAAAACATCGTGAGGAAACCGAGAGGATGGTGTTGGTGTAGGTGCTGGGCAAACCTACTCCTTTAAAATTATCAATATCAACAATCAATAAAAAAATAAATAATAAAATATTTATGGACAACTTTACACAGCGCCATCTAGCCCCAAACTAAGCAAAGCTTGTACTATGGACACCAGATGGCTGATAGAATACTTATTTACTTTTTTTTTGTAAATACTTACTTATAACACTACAATACCCAGACCTGAAAGATATTTGCAGAACATACAAACATTTCTCCCGCAGCGGGAATCGAACCCTCGCCTCTTGCGTCTCAGTGGAGCCCTCGCCCGCCACGCCACCGAGGTCGTCAATAAGCCCCGGGTACGTACGTATCATTGCAACGGTTCGTAGCCAGTTTGCAGCTTCGATTTCCCGAGGGGGGGGTTGTGGACGCCGCTTAGTGCTATCACTACTAGCTGAAACTCTGTCTTCGCTCACATCGGACTAAAATATAAATACCCCAATAAAAAGTAGAATATAAATAATAACACTCATCAGTCACATACATTATAGTCCTGTCCCCACAATAGGAGACCCGGAAGAAATATTTACAGAATATGCAAACATTTCGTCCGCAGCGGGAATCGAACCCGCGCCTCTTGCGTCTCAGCGGAGCACTCGCCCGCCACGCCACCAAGGTCGTCAATAATAATATGTATGTATAATATATGTTATTCTAGCACACGTACTATGCACATTCCAAGTTTCATACAAATCCGTTTAGCCGTTTAGGCGTGATTGAGGCACAAACATACAAACAACCTAACAAACTTTCGCACTTATAATATAAGTAAGATAATAGTAGGAAAGTTATCAGGATAGTTTAGCTTCCTATCAGTGAAACAATTCACAGACTAAAAAAATAAATAAAAATAGTCTTAATAGTAAAATGAAATTCATAGTATTAATTATAATTAATCATGCATTTATTAGTATTTCGTATAGTACAATAATAATTTTTTATGTAATAGAAATACGCACTCTGAAAAATTTAACTCTTATACCTATTACGGTTCATGAGATACAGCCCGCTGACAGACGGACGGACGGACGGCGGTGGCTTAGTAATAGGGTTCCGTTGGCACCCTTCGGGTACGGAACCCTGACAACTAAACAAACATACAAATTTTACCTCTTTATAATAATAGTGTTAATATTCCTGCTTTGTAACGCTCTATTTGTAACAAGCTAATGCTAGCTTTGTGGTTTACCGAGGGGCTATTATCAGGGCTCTCGATCGATGAAGGAATACATCGTGAGCGAACCTGTATGTTATAGAACCTAAGTTTCAAATTTCAAAGAATGTATAAAGTGATGAATGGATTCCGTACCCGAAGGGTGTCAATGAGACCCTATTACTAAGCCTCAGCTGTCCGTCCGTCTGTCAGCGGGTTTTATCTCATGAACCGTAATAGGTAGAGTTGAATTTTTCACAGAGTGTGTATTTCTATTTCCGCTATTACAAAAAGTAAACAATAAAAGGGGGCCCCAAACAAGAAACATTTTTAGTGTATTTTTAGTGTACAGAACCCTTCGTGTGCGAATTCGACTCGCATTTGGCCGGTTTTTTACACACAATTGTCTCTTACATATTTCTGATCCCACACTGCCATCCCATATATCAGAAACTGCGAGTATCATGGTACCATAACACCCAGACCGGGAAGAAATAACTGAACCCGCACCTCCCACGCCTCAGGCAAGCACTCGCCCTCCACGCCGCCGAGGCCGTCAACTTCATTCCTTTCATCACACTAGTTAAAGAACTTAGATAGTACTTCAGTCGTTATTGGTTTGTCATGAAGTTACAAAATATCAAAAGATGCTATCGTATTGCAGAAATTTTAACTAAATGTTTGTAGCTTGTTATAATTATGTTTTTCTTGACGACATGAAACACCCATCATCTTCCTGTCCTTATCCCACTCTATCTGGGATAGCCGGTTCTCTCCTTTCATTCCCTTCTGTCAGTCCCTCTGCACTCACTCTTTTCTTACCTATGCCCTCCTTCACAAAATCCATCCACCTTTTCTATGGCATTTCTCTAACTATAAATCCATCTACATTCATAATCATATACCCGTATATTCATTCCATTTTCTTCATTAAAACTTCGGTTTTCAGTTATGCTCCCCGACGTCTCCTGAGTTAAAAGAGCGAATTTTCTAAATACCTTTTTCCTTAGCACAAGGTTTTTTCAAACACCTCACAACTCACCATGAAATCACTTGACCTACTCACCCTGAGGTACAATACCAGAATTTTCAGTTATTAAAAAAAATCGTACATATTATCACGCCTCGTATCCCTATTGGGGTGAGCAGAACCACAAGTAAACATAAAAAAAACTTGCAGACACTCCTGATTTAGTCCTTAGATGGATATGGTGAACCATGGTGACAGGTGATCAGCCCATCGCCCATATAAGTGGTCCATCATGTTGGAGAGAATACTATCCCTTAGTCGACTTTTACGACATGCTCGGGGAGAGAAGCAGCTGGACGCATTCTATTATTTTTCTTCACTTTCAGTCCAGCAGAGAAATCATACGCTAAAAAAAAACTTACGCTCGAGATATTGTGATGTCATTGGTTATTGTTTGGATCATGGTGGTCTCGATTACGTGAATAACTTGTGTTAAGGGTACGTAAGGTGGTGCAGGTGAAGTGTAATTCTGCAACTCTGAGTTATGCTTTGAAGTTTGAAATACGGGGTTTAAGGACGTGGCTTTGTATAAGCTGAGCGATAAGCGTGGCGATCAGCAAAACTGCTGTCAAAACGACATAGACATGTACAAGATTAATGCCTGGTTCACTGCCTGGTTAAGTAACACCCAGACCCGGAAGAAATATTTGCAAAACATGCAAACATTTCTTCCGCAGCGGGAATCGAACCTGTGCCTCTTGCGTCTCAGCCGAGCAATCACCCGCCACACCACCGAGGCCGTCAAAAATATATAACACTTTTGGACAGACAACAACGTTGTTATGATACAGCAAGGGAAAGGGAATGAAACTTTCGAAGGAAGACTAAAATTTTTTTCTTCGGTGGCGAGACGGGCGATTGTTTGGCTGAGACGAAAGAGGCGCGGGTTCGATTCCCGCTTCCGGGTCTATAGTGGCACTATTCTGATCGTAGTTATTAATTCAGTTCTTGTCTGTTCTGTGACTGTTGGGTGTTATATTTTTATTTATTAACGCTCATCTTACACCGCATCCGTTGCCTATTCAGAAACATTCACATGAATCCGGAAATGGACAGACGGACGGACGTGTGAATGCGCCTTTAGTTAATTTCGTACAAAGGACGTTTGAGACACACGTGTTCGGTTCCTTGTGCATCGTTTACACGTGCATTGTTCTAACAGGCAACTCCTGCCGAGCTCAAGTTATGCAACTAACCATTACGTTCTTGATTGATCGTTGAAGTTAAGCAACGTTGTGCTCGGTCACAATTGGGATGGGTGACTGCAAGTAGCATTACGAGTTGAGCGCTTCCGTGCTTCGGAGGGCACGTTAAATTGGCGGTCCCGGCTTTTAAGTCGTTAAGCCATGGCGGAGGCCTTTAGGCGGCCTAAATACTACGTCACAAGAGCATACGAACTTACTTATCTCTTAACTTACTCCTTTTGAAGTTTATCAGGACATAAACTGTTTTGCCGATTTTCATTCTAATCTGAGCGAATCTCGTGCTTCTTTTAATTCCAAATACTAAAGCATTGATTCTTCTCAATTTTTGACCAAAAAACGATGTTATGATAATGAACGAACTGTCATCCGTTAGTAGAATATTGGAACAATAAAGGAAATTTGAAATGGCCATTATTCAAACAAGACTTATGCTGATAAGTCTCGCTAAATTATGGTTATGTAAACTGCCGGTTATTTGTAGACGAACTTAACCCAAACATGGGTTATTTAATAAAAGTTTCAACAGCGCCACAATGAACGAATTAGCGGAACTTTCAAAGAAAATTAAAGAACATGAATTATGCCTTAAGTTTCAGAGTTTTAAAGAGCCCTCTCTTGTGAATTTAACACTTTATTTTGCTTTTACGTTTAAACTAAGACCCCGTAGGAATTCAAGCGTTTTCATCATTATCATCATCTCCCTGCTCATATCCCACTTCTGTTTTACGAGTATTTTCTTCTACTCCCCTCCGTCAAAAGTCATCTCAATAATTTTCATTCGCTCTCATTTCTGCCCTCCTAGTGAAGAACACAGTAACTAACATTTTTGTCAAAAAATAATTAGATAGATATTCGAAATCGCCTAGCAAAATATAACATTCTGTTCTCACTCACGTATCAAAACATATTTGACATAGTTACTGCGTTCTTCACTTGGAGGGCAGATTTATATACCTCAGGTGTTTGGCCACCGGTATTGAAAGCGACAACTGACCTATCGGAATCGGAGTGTGTTAGTAAGACGATAAGTCGGTCCACCTGACCGATATGGGCCGATCAGTCTCACTGAACCGACTGTCTCCGAATATCGTCTCAGTCATCGTGGATCGGTTTCTCAGGGTGTTTTTACATCATCATCATCATCATCTCCTTGCCCATGTCGGCACAACATGTGTTCTTTATTGCGAGCGTTGTTCGATTTTTTAACACAATCGGGTCATGGACGATCAATCATATATTTGTCGCTAGTTCGTGTCACTAGTTCTTTCGAACCAGTGTGGTGAAGGGGTTTAAAGTGCACTTTAAAGGCTCCTTTCGTGCACTTGACACATATTTTCGAACTATTTAGGTTCTACGACATGCCGGATTTCTCACGATGTCTTTCACCGTTTGAGCACGTAAATTAATTATCAATTAGAAAAATAAATTGGTGCACGACCAGACTTGAACTCTCGACCTTAGGATTGGAAGGCGGGGTCACTACCACTAGACTAGTGGCTCTATCGATCATATGTGTCAAAAGACTTGTCGGTTGTCTATATCAGCAGAGAACGTGTTTCAGACCTAATTACGGAAATACATCACTTGTTTGTTTATCATTTTGATAGGGAAACATAATCTAAGTAGCAAATTAAATTTGATGAAGCTGGAACTAAGTTCTAAGTGGGCTTGTCTGGTAGACCCCGACTTCTCTGTAGCCAGAACTTGTTCCAACAAATTATCACAATTTATTACACAAGCTGGAGTAACTATATGTTGTAAGTATTTACTTTGATAAGCTTTACTTGCCCGCTGGTTTCGATTTTATTGAAAAACTTATACGGTTTAAGAACTTTATTCTCATAAAGAATTTATATTCTCTTAACAGTATGAGAACTTAAAAAATACAATATAATATTAATTATTTACGAGCGTAGGTACTACAAACTAGAACATACTTACAATAGTCTTATTTATACCTAATTTGCACAAGATGAAATGTAGGAGCGGGTAGTTTTGTAACAAAGTCTAAGAAAACCACACCGCTACTCGCACCACGGTAATACTGAGCGAGTTTGGAGGTACAAGGATCGGCAACTTAAGAAACAAATGCAATCCAAAATGCTTCCGCCTCTTTTAATCCTTTCTATTCCGATCTATTTAAATTTAGAATTCGCTCGCCTGGTACCCGGATGAAAAATAGCCTAACTTGAGACGGCCAAAAAGGCCTCACAGAATCAGTGTAGTGAAACGATTTACACAACACATGTTTTCGAACTTTTTAGGTTTTACTACCATGTCTGTTTCCTCACGATGTTTTCCTTCACCGTTTGAGAGTAACCGTATAGCGCACATGAATTGTTCGTAATAAATAACAAGACTGTTGTTGTTTTATTTTTGTTTTACATGAGAATATTGTATTCTGAGAGACAAAAATACATGTACTTATTTTCTTTCCTTCTTCCCATTTATGTGCTTTTTATTCCGAACACAGTATATGTCAATAGAAGTCAGAAACGCCGAAAAAGGGTCATATAATGCAGAACAGTTTTTTCGTGAAATCTGAATGCGAAATACAATACAATACAATACAATATAACTTTATTGTAAAAATACAAGAGAAACATCAAATTAAATTAAAATAAAACAAAAAAGGCTTTCAGTTTTCGAGTTTTTTTCTGAGTTTGTTTGCGAACCAATTTTATGATTGGTTGTCGAATTTCAACCAATTTTAATTTGAAACAATTTAGTAAATTAAAGGCATTTTGTAATTGAAAGCTTTCCTTATAGTAAAGTTATATTCACTCGTCATAAATGGAAACTGATTGTAACAGAGAGACTACTCAGCATGCTGATAGCAACAGATTTACCAAAATCATAATGGTCAACATTATTATTGAAATTATACTTCCATAGAAATTAATTTTCCTCACGGAAAATAGGAAAATAAGGTATCATTTACACTTGTGTTTTGTGTTTCGAGAAATGGCTCAGGTCGTTAACCCCATGTTACGTTGTAGAACGATATTGCTTCGGCATTGCTAAGCAATTCGGATGTCATTCATCAGGATGGCGGGTGTCCCTCTCCGAATAAAATAAAAAATATCCAAGGTAATACTACTTGTAACCTATTAGATTACGGGTTATTTCATTACTTTTTGATCAAAGATTCATAGTTTTTTATAAGATCTAAAGAGAGAAATCTCCAAGGCAGGACCATGAAAATAAAAGAACTGCGAATCGGCAAGATGAATTTGCAGTCCATATGAATGAGCGTTTTTATGAAACATAAAACTACTACAGCTACCCCTCCAGCTTCCTGTAGGAGCCGTATTTTTCTAGTGGGGATACTCCGACTTTCGATGTTAAAGTTTTTCGTGATCATGGATTAATAAAACTATATATTTACTAGCTGCCACCCGCGGCTTCGCTCGCGTGGTACCCGAATAAAAAATGGCCTATATGTTAATCCAGCACATGTACTATGTATATTCCAAGTTTCATTCAAATCCGTTCAGCCGTTTAGATGAGATTGTGGCACAAACATAAATCATCTTCACAAAATTATAGTAGGACCATTTTTTCATGTTTTTATCACATTTGTGTATAATAGGATTGAGAATGAACCCGCCCACCTGACACACGTGATCCCACGCTACCTACCGAATGCCTTTCATTGAGGGTTATGTCTTTGCGAACGTGAACAATGCCGAGGTGTGAAATACTCGAATTTTCTGATATTTCTAAGTAGCTAAATGGTTTGTACCAAGAGCATTCGCTTTTAACATTAAATAAATGTGTGGAAAACTTCTTTTTCGTGACGATCTTTTTATATTTTAATACTACTTGACGACATACACGATGGTTGATTGTAATTGGTGAGTCAATGTAGCATAAGATCGTTCTTCCTGGAAGTATACTTGGGAGGGATAAGTCTAGAAGTGGACTACTTTCAAGCTGATTATGATGGTGGCATACATACTATCACGCCCATTTCCCTAATAGGGTTGGCAGAGCCACAAGTTAACATAAACTTGCAGTTACTTCTGATTTAAAGTCCTAGGATGAATATGGTGAACCACGGTGACAGGTGATCAGCCCATCGCCCATATAGCTGGTCCATCATTTTGGAGAGAATAGTATCCCTTAGTCGACTTTTACGATATGCTCAGGGAGAGAAGCAGTTGATGATGAAATATACTATACTTGCACAAAGAAAGAACCAGCTCTATGAAAGAAAATCAATTTGGGAAAACAATTTCGGCATGTTGTCAAACGCTTCAACAACACACAAGAGAGTAGCAATAAAAACAGCTCAATAAAGTATCTTGTCGATCAAACCCGAAGGCAGCTGTCCGCTGAACTATTGGAGGTGTACGTGACCGCGCAAACGTATGAGCATCACGCATGATTGGTGGAAGCCATTGGGGTCGCGAGGGCTTCCTCCCATGGTCCTCTAATAACTACATCTACTCTTGTCACTAGTTATTTCAAAGGAGTTTAAAAAAAAGTCCACCTGTGTAGCTGATTTGTTACAACTTGACATATGTTTTAGAATTTTCAGGCTGAGTGAGAAACTTGATTGATCTATATGAACGATGAGCTGATTACCAGTCATCGTGGTTCACCATATCCATCTTGGGAGTCTTGGATCAGAAGTGGCTGCAAGTTTTCTTATGATTACTTGTGTCTCTGCCCATCCCGTTAGGGATACGGGCGTGATAATTATGTATGTATGTGAGGAAACAGCCTCACTATATTTTTCTATACCGTTTGAGAGAACATACCTACTTGTTTAAAGCATTAAAAAGTCATTACAGCACGGCCGTATTGAAATCGACGAACTTACCTGGTAAGTAAGTAAGATTCAACTCTTTTTAGGCTGCCTAAAAGCCTCCGTTATAGGTTAACGATTTAAAAGCCGGGACCCACAATTGAACGTGCCTTCCGTGTAAGTAATTATTTTGTATTATTTGAAATAGTCTTTCATGTCATACCCTATCAGCATTTGTCTATTAGAAAAGGCTTAAGTTTATTCATAAATAATTAATATTTCTGACATTTTTTCTACTAAGTTACTTCTTCTAACTTGTACAGTACGAGCAATACAAACCGTTCCGTTCGACGCAGAAGTGCCGTTAAATTACAGGGACGAATCTTATTTATAGGACAAGAGACATTGTTTGTCCACCTGGGGGCTATCGCCATAATTTTATTCAACTAAGTAATACAGTCGAAGTAATAAAAATCAAGTCAGTCAACTTACAAAGTCCATTAGAGTAGATTAACTTTTATAAACGGAGTTGGATATTTTTATAGCAGGACTTTTGACTATTGCCCCATTTCAATATACTACTAACGGATTACAATATTGTTTTTCTGCCAAACGCTTTTCGACAGATAAAAACTTTGTTAAATAGGTATTTTGCTGGACTTTGCATAGGTTTTGTAAGATTGGTTCGGGTAACAGTTTTGCTACTCAACTATTTGTAAAAAAAACATCGTGAGGAAACCCGCGGCTTAGTTAGCTTCGCACGTATTGATCATGTCTTTCCCGTGGACAAGGCCGACTGAGCTGAGAAGATGGAAAGGTGTTGGGCAAGCCTACTCCATCTTAATTCGTCCCGGGCACTAAAGCGTCCCCTTTGTGAAGGTAAAAGTTACCTCCTGACGCTGTATAATTTCATCTACTAGATTGTAAAAGGACTTAGTTTTAAGGCCGTTATAATCAAATAGTGATTTGTTGGTTCGTAGAGTTATAACATTATTAAGTTTAAAATATAAGCTCAAGATTAAAATGTCACACAGATGTTTCTCCTATAATTAAAATTACGGGAATTCCAAAAAGAAGAGAAAAATATACACAGCATAAAAAGCTCAAGCATCATTATAAAAACATGTTTTCATATTTAAAACAATCCTATGTTTTTCAGTGCTTGTGGAATATAAATGAAAAATACTATTAAAAAAACGGTTTTGAACGCTGCGGCGTATGTGCCGTGAACGTTCTCAAATAAACGTTGGATGCGAGCTTTCCTGAGTTATCTCTAGCGTGATTCCTTTCGAAAGAAAACTTTTATTTTTGTTTCGACAGCTTTATTTAATTTAAATTTATAGTTACCGTCCAATACCTCGATTTATAACAGTATCAGAGAAAGCTGAGAAACATGTGATAAATGATACTTTACAATAAATGAACATTATTATTATTATTATCATAATAGGGTGAAGACCCTTATAATTGTTTACAACATTAAACACAACATACTAAAACAATGCCGACAATAAAATACCGAAACAAAGAAAGAATTTGTAAAATGCTGAAACAATATTGAAAACAAATAAAAACTTCAACAAAAGTGCATCCAACTTTTGTGGGAGGTTAAAAGTTATCCCCATTACAAGGTTATAGCTTTTACAAGCCATTATGCGCATGTTATCTCAATCTAATGGGTTTTGGGATAGCATCGTCCGAAAGCAGTAATGTTTTGGCAAAAATGTCTAGAGATGGAGCCAAGCGTGCATTTATCTTGGCCTAAGTCCATCATAATAATTATTTTATTGAAGGTTTAGAGTGATAGCGGTGGGCGATATTTTGGAAAATTACGTCAAGTTTTCACGTCACCCATAACACAATGCCTGAAAACCAAAGTGTCGATCTGTGGAAATATAAAAAATACTGGTGGTGTATTTACTGACCCCGCCTTCCGATCATAAGGTCGTGGGTTTGAATTCAGTGCACCGACAGATTTTTCCGTTCGAAAAACATTGTACTCTAAAAATATGTAGGTATAGTTTTTTAAAACCGGCAGTCGTTGAACCTTATAAATTAGAATATGTGATTGCACTGTTGATGCACACTAATAAAGCTATTGCAGTGCAAATACAGAAAAGTTGTCGCGAAATTAAAATTTTAAATTCACAAATGTATGGGCAATGACGTATCTTTTCACCACAGTGGTTCAAAATAACTAGTGATTATAACTAAAAAACTCGCTCGTGGCGTAGCTTGCTGAGGCGTTCTTGATTGATCGTTAAAGTTAAGCAACGATATGCGCGGTCACAAATCGGGATGGGTGACCGCAAGCGGCATTACGAGCTGAGCGCTTCCGTGCTTCGGAGGGCACTTTAAACAGTCGGTCCCGGCTTTTAAGTGGTTAAGCCATGACGAAGGCCTTTAGGCGGCCTCAAAACTCCGTCACTAGAGTTGGCCACTAGCTCATACGAACTTACTTACTACTTAGTATAGAGATTCGAGTAGTAAGCAGGACTCGCTGTCAGACGGGCCCCACCCTGTTTTCTACACCCCGCGGCAGAGTAAATGTTACCTATTGTGTCAGCCGCCCCTTTGTTACCCAACTTTCATATCGTGAACCTAATACAGCCTATTTATTTTTCTGTTCTATTTGACTCTCACGCCATCAATATTTATTTAACAAAAATACTGAAATCAATAAACTTGATAGGTTAATAATGTTACTATTAGTTCTAGTCTAGTCGTGTCTCTAGTTATTTTGAACCAGTGTGGTGAAAGGATTTCAAAGTCAAAGTAAAAAAAAATTATTCCATAAAATCACGGGGATCACTTGGACACGTATTATATTAAACATTTAAAGTGTGCCTCAACTTTTTAGGTTCTCCGACATATCGGTTTTTTACGTTGTTTTTTAGCCTGGTCCAACCTAAGACGCAAAGTGACTTAGCTAAGGCCCCGGGTGAAATCCAACCACACACAATACCCAGCGGTTATGAGTATCATAATATAATCTGCTTTTTGCCTAACGTGCTTGCTCACGAGACCTTGCGTCTGTTTTACCCTCAGATTTGATCCTTCTTAAATATATACCCTGAAGTTTGCAAGGATCTGAGGTTGTTGGTACCTCAATCACAACGACTGGTGTAGTCGTAGTGACTCCGCCTTCCGTTAGTAAGGTCGTGGGTTTAAATCTGGACGTGCACCAATGTATTTTTCTGTTAGAAAAATTAACGTGCTCCAACTCAACGTAGTTTTTATTTAGTACAAATTCCTTATCTTATCCATTCTAGTCTTGATTCATGATTAAAAAAGATTCAAATTTGAGTTCGAGTTATCCGGTAAAAAACGAGCAAAGCCGCAGGCGTTAGCTAGTTATAGAGTAGAAAAGTCTATAGCAAACACTGCCTGTTGTGCAAACCATTTCTTTGTTATTCAACTTTTATATGTGAGCGTTAATATATACACGAGCAATTTTAAGCAACTATTAATTATAAAAAAATAGCCAAGCGTGGTTTCTTGTCTGTATCTTCCACGCTTGGTCGCGTTACGAACAGGTGTAAATGCAACGTAGATTTAAGACGTGTCCAAGTGATCCCCGTGATTTTATGTAATAAAAATTTTTGACTTTGACTTTGACTTTGAATCAGCTGATGGAAGTCCGCTGCTGGACATAGGCCTCCCCATCGAATTTGTGCCTTTTCTTTAATAAATACGATTTAAAATAGAAGAAGGAAAATGTTTGGATATCTTATACGACATGACAGCTTGATTATAAAAGGAAAGGTAGAAGGAATGCGAGGAAGAGGAAGACTAAAAATTAGTTATATCAGCCAGATAAAGGAGAAAGTCGCTGTCATGTTGTATAAACAGGTAAAAGAAACCGTATTGAAGAGGGAAAAATGGAGGAAACTTCATCATTACATTGATAAGAGACTGATACTTACCCTTAAATTACTAATAATTATATAATACGGACTACCCGTTTTACAATGTCATCGTTCCAATGGGTGGGGACTTCATTTACTGGTCCATGTTAACAATTTCTTCTTCAGGCTAGATGACTTGCCCATTGCCACAGTAAATTGATTAATGATTATTGTCAAATAGTAAAAATATTGCTTTAGAAATACACAAAAATAACAACAGTGCCGTCTCTATTTTCTGTATAGTATAAATTGTCTGAACTAAAGTTTTAGGTTGTAGGTACTTAGTATGCATGAGTTTATAATCTGGTCCTAAAAATAAATTGCCGAAGTTATAGCAATTAATCGTCCGTGTGAAACACCTTAAAAACTTGTATTTTCTAAAGGATTTCATGGCAACGTTGCCTTGTTTACTGTACGGTTTTATTATGGCAATTTTTTTATTGATCATAAATCATTGGTTTTCACTTCCTGATGTGTTTTTGTTATTGCATTGTAAGTTTTTACTTTTTCCTTGTTCATTGTCTTCTGCGGCAAAAGCGTTTAAAATAGGCTGTATTTATATGAATAGAAGTATGCCATTACTAGCTTTCGCCAACGGCTTCGGTCTTGTTGTAGCTAGTCTAATAGATATGTTATTTCACGTGTGATTGAGGCGCAAACATCCAAACATTTCCACAAACTTTTGATTTTACACTATGACTTTCATAATGAACATGAAAAATATGAGCAAAATTGTAGGTAAGTAGGTACTTACCTACTGAGTTGCGCAACTTTTCCTTAACAAAATAACGGAATAGTTATTCCATTACTGAATAATATTAAAACATTTTTAAAAACTCTTTTTATAGATTTTGTTTATTTAAAGAACATCTAATAAAGTTTTCCAACACAAATAAAAAACAACGAGAATATGATTAAAACGTCTAATTAATTGCGATGTCTAACTCCAACAAAACCTGCTATTAAAGAAAATGGATTCTTTAAATTCTAACCCTTTAAGAAGTTTTAAAGCCAGCCCGGGGTGAAACCAACACTTCGGCGAATATTAAAAAAGTTTCCAACTCCCCCGGGTTCATTACGTTTTGAGGGTAGTTTTTGAAATACACATCCGGTTTTAAAACCACTGAAAGTTGTAGTTTATACATAGCGGCTCGATGGTGGCACGTTAGTTGCACAGGGTTTCCTCCCACTACCCCGTTCCATAATCAAACCGTGACTGTTACTAGAGGAAAGCAAGGTCCAATCAAGGTCCACGACCGTAACAAAAAAAATCAAAAATTCTGTCATAATTTTTTTTTGCTGTGCCGGTGGCGGTCTGGTTACGGAAAAGGGTAATGGGTGGAAATCGCAAGAGTACAAACAGACCTGTTCGAACTTTGAAATCCATATTCGGAAATGTTTGAGAACAACTTTTTATCACTTTTTTGACCGGTCGAAAATGTTCGACTTGTTCGATGTATGGAATTTTTGAAAATGGTCGCTGATAAATGAAAACTAAAAATATTTATGTTTAATTATAATATTATAATTATCCTCAACAAGAAATAAAAAAATTAGAACCGTAGCAAATGGAGATTCGTGGAAGGCAGAGGCCTACCTCTATGGAAAACAGTTGTGATATATATTTTTCTAGCTGCCACCAGCAACTTCGCTCGCGTGGTACTCGGATAGAAAGTAACCTATAATGTTATTCCAGCACACTTACTATGTATATTGTATATTCCAAGTTTCATCTAAATCCGTTGAGCTGTTTAGTCGTGATTATGTCACAAACATTCGCATTTATAATGTAAGTAAGATGTATTATAGATACTATCGTCGACCTTCGTCATCATCACTCTCGTCTAAACAAAAACTTTTATCGCATCTAAAATGTATTTGCCGCACAAAATTTTACGTTCATAATACAGAACCTATATAACAGGGTCGTAAAATCCAACGAGTACAAAAACGGATGACCCATTGTAAGCCTCAATGTTCTAGAGAGTTCTAAAATGAAAATGGTTCAGTAAGTTTGTAGCAAGAGCTGATAAGAGTAACTTTATTCTATAGAGCGCATTACCACAGCCCTGAACACTTTGTGGTGTGAGCGTATGGCTCAGCATATAATGGGAACCAGATAGCTGATAGAATACTCAAATACTTTTTGTAAATACATACTTTACTTAATACTACAACACCCTAGACCCGGAAGAAATATTTGCAGAACATACAAACATTTCCCCCGTAGCAATCGAACCCGCGCTTCTTGCGTCTCTCGAGCACTCGCCCGCTACGCCAACGAGGTCGCCGAAGTGTAATTTAGAAATTGAGCAATGTTCATAGTTCATATAGGTATGTGAGCGCCTTATCATTGTTACTCTTAGTAAGTTTTCCACGCAAAAACTACAATGTTACTTTAGTGAGAAAATATGAAGTCACGTTCTGTTATGAACTGCAATTAAGTATATTATTTTGTTGCTCATTTTTAAATTTCTCGTAATGTTTCTTTAAAAATAAAGTTTAAACATTGAGAGCATTTAAAAGGTATTACTTTTTATAACTGCTAAAGATCGACTTCCGATTCCAGTCGTGGCGTGGGTTCAAATCCGGTCGTGTACCAATGGATTTTTCTGTGCGAAAAAATTAAGTGCGCTGTACCAGTACTCTCAAATGGTGAAGGAAAACATCGTGAGGAAACCCGCTTCTTAGTCAGCTCCGCACGTATTGACCATGACTTTCCTGTGGACAAAGCCGACTAAGCCGAGAGGATGGAATAGGTTCCGGGTAAGCCTACTCCATCTTAATTCGTCCTGGGCACTACAGCGTCCCGTTTGTGAAGGTAAAAGTTGCCTCCTGATGCTTTATAAATCATCTACTACAGATGGTGAAAAGCCTTAGTAGAGATTGTCAAGTTCGTCAAATAATAACTAAAGCCTGACACAAAATTACAAACTCATGGTATCTTTGTATTCTAGTTCTAATAATGTAGAAACACATTGACACGGAAAGAGAGTTCTTATCGTTATTTAGCAGAATGTGCTAGTATTAATCTAAAAATGTGTTGTATAAATGTTTTTGCAAATAAAATACTATTCTAGTATCTAGTACCTATTTGATTCAAATCCAAAAGACTGATCGGATTAAACTTTACTGAGAAATTGAAGATGAGTAGTCTCTGCCTACCTCTATGGAAAATAAGCATGGTATAAACATATTTGTATGTATGTAAATAAGCTTTTTTGGGAAATTTACACGCTCGTGTAGCTAATCAGTAGTGAGTGGACGTGGGCTGTGTGGGATGATATCATATGAAAAATATCAGAAGATATGTATTAGATAATCAATTTTTTTGTTAGTTTAACAAGAAACGTAACTAGTTTTTCTTAAATATATTTATCTTATTATAATTTATAGTCTTTGTAACTGTTTAAAATACTTTCTGAATGAAATTGTTGACAGTCGTTTAATTCTAATTGCATTCCACTGAACTTCGTATTTTGGTTTTTTAACTACAATATCTACTTAATAACCGACGAAGGAAAGTTCTCAAATGTTATATTTATATTCTGTATACTGTTATTTCCACAGTCCCGGAACGACGTACGTCGATTACATGAGGCAATTGTTGGAAGAAGTCGATCGATTCGGTCAGATAGGCACTCGGACTTACTAGGATCTGGAGTCAGATATTTTCAGCAAGCTTTTTTTCTCTGCTGGACTGGGAGTAAAGAAGAAACGTAGAATGCGTCCAGCTGCTTCTCTCCGAGCATGTCGTAAAAGTCGATTAAGGAGTACCTAGTATCCTCTCCAACTTGATGGACCTATATGGGCGATGGTCTGATCGCCTGTCACCATGGTTCACCATATCCATCTTGGGAGTCTTGGATCAGAAGTGGCTGCATGTTTTCTTATGATTACTTGCGGTTCTGCCCACCCCGTTATGGATGCGGGCGTGATAATAATTATGTATGTATGTATGGATGGAGTCAGCTATCCGTAGGTATCTATATCCTACTAATGAAATGAATCCGACCGTTTGTATATGTGTAGCGCTCGTGGCGTATCTTGCTTGATCGTTGAAGTGAAGCAACCCTGTGCGCGGTCACAATTTGGATGGGTGACCGCAAGTGGCATTACGAGCTGAGCCCTTTCGTTCTTCGGAGGGCACGATAAGTTGTCGGTCCCGGCTTTTAAGTTGTTACGCCATGACGGCCTAAAAACTGCATCGCAAGAGTTGGCCACTAGCTCATGCGAACTTACTTTTTTGTTTGTGTATGTGTGAGGATGCATGGTGTAACAGCTGAACAGATTTGAATGAAAATTAGAACACACACAGTTTATGACCTGGAATATCATTCCTATTGGCTACTTTTTAGTGTTTAGTGCACGGGAATGACGGGATGAATTTAGATGGAGTAAGCTTGCCCAGCACAAATACCATACTCTCAGTTTAGTCGACTTTGTCAAGAAATACATGGTCAATACGTACGGAACTGACTAAGCCGAGGGTTTTCGGCTCGTCAGGAAGTAGATCACTCGTAGATTATTATTTTTTAAATTGATGCAAATAATCTACGAGTGGGATAAGAGCAGGGAGATGACGATGATGATGACAAGTGATGTAAATAGTAGAAAGTTTGGAACAATGATCCGTCGCAATTTTTTGCTTTGGCGAAGTGACCTCCAGGGAGTGTCCACGCGGCCGGACGCGTCTGTCCACCGATAACTGTAATTGGAGTCGTTGGATGAAGATTACGCGCCACATGGGGACCAGTCGCCGCGATACAACTTTATAGTCCAAACAAAGGGATGGTTTCATGAAAATTATTGTCAGAATTTATAACTAAACAGACTACAGAATGTCGAAAGTGCTGTGTTTTGACGGACTTTTGAAATTGTAGCGCGTTGGCGTATGGAACGGGGTAGTAGGGGACCCCGGCTTAGTCAGCTCCGTACGTATTGACCATGTCTTTCCTGTCGACAAGGCCGACTAAGCTGAGAGGATAGAATAGGTGCTGGGCAAGCCTACTCCATCTTAATTCGTCCCGGGCACTACAGCGTCCCGTTTGTTAAAGTAAAAGTTGCCTCCTGATGCTGTATAAATCATTCACAAATAGTAAAAGGCCTAAGTTAGTTAGCAGATAGGAGTTATACAGAATCGGTTCCTTTTCGTGTCGCTAGTTCTTTTAAACCAGTAGTTCGGTGAAGTTATTATTTACTGTGTGCAATAAGAAGTGGCTCTAAAGTTTTATTTAGAATTACTTAGTGTTATTTGGGTAGCGATATCTATAAAACAAACTTAAAGTTAAAATCTCCGCTCACTAAGTTACATAAACAGACTGTCAATCCTTGCACAAAATCATAACAAAAAATGTAACAAGCGAACTTTAGAATGGGAATAGCCCTGCTTTATGTTTTTGTTCCGGTTGCAAAAGTTCATAAAAATATGCAAGTACATACTAAATCAAATTCCCATTTGGGATCGCGAGTAAATACGAGTCGGCGCAGGTATTTCCTATTTGGACATTAATTCTGAACGTGCCCCGACTACAATGTCAATTTAATTGGGCCCAGATAACGAGTTTTGGGTGGTTTTGGGCCCATTCAGGTGCCATTGGAATCGCTGAAGGGAAACGTGGTCGCTGCCAAATGAAACATTGATCTTCTTGTTTTAATTAAAATCAACTAGGTATCAAGTTTAGACCAAAGTTTTTGTTACGTAGATGAACTATTAGTGCTCTAATTTGGCAAGAGGAAAGTATGGTAATCGCCCGACTAGTTGAACGTCCTTGACTGTACCTATACTTAGAGAAATAGACACACACAACTAACTGCTTATAAGGATTCTATATGACATGGGTATCAGATACGTGTCCTGGAAGAAATAGGTACTTGCAGAACATACAAAGATTTTTCCCGTCGTGGTAAAGGAACCGGCACCTCTCGTATCTAATCCGGGCACTCGGCCGCCACGTCACCTAGGTAGTCAGTCATTATTATGAAATTATTTTTAAAATTCACCATTTTGAAGTGCAATGATGTTATATGACGGCTATATGAGTAAAACTTAATCGGTCTTGTTACAAAAAATACGAAAACAAATGGGCTAGTTTTCGTTTCAATAGTCCTACCATTGAACTACAGAGATAAAAAAGTTTTAACAGTTCTATGACGTAACAGTCCTATAGAACAAAATGGGAGTTACTGATTCTAAGAATTACATAGGAAACTAGAGTAAGGATTTAAAAATGTGTTCCTACTATAAAAAATGACTGGTATGACTTATGAGTTACAGTAATTAGAGAAAAACAATGTTTTGTAATAACGTTTTCATTAGCTGCTGGTTTGTCACATTTAAATCAGGAATAACTTGTCTTCGTATTATAAGGCTACACGAGTTCGGAGTAATTTATTTGGAACGGTAATATGGCGAGATGCGAGTTTGATTCCCGTGGGTCTGCAAATATTTGTTTCGGGTTTGGGTATTGTGGTTGTTTCTGATACGTTACAGGGATTCCTATCCTAATCTGTGACCCTCAGGGTTAGGACTGTGTTGGTAAACACTTTACAAACACATTCTACTAGTATCATCAACTAAATACCATAAACCAACCCAAAGCCAAACAAATATTTTCAGATTATGTAAATAATGAACTAGCGGGAATCGAACTCACGTTACTGAAGCGCTCGTGGCGAAGCTTAGACGATCTTGATCTGTGCGCGGTCACAATCGGGAGGGGTGACCGCAAGTGGCATTACGAGCTGAGAGCTTCCGTGCTTCGGAGGGCACATTAAATTGTCGGTCCCGGCTTTTAAGTCGTTAAGCCATGACGGAGGCCTTTAGGCGGCCTAAAAACTCCGTCACTAGAGTTGGCCACTAGCTCATACGAACATACATACATACTAAAAAACTCCGTCACAAGAGTTGGCCACTAGCTCATAAGAACTTACTGACTGTACAATTCTTCTTATGGTCCCTGCATTAAGAAAAGAATTCCCAAAATACAAGACGCAGTCGGGAGATGAAGTTTGCTTGAAATAAAAACTCAACGCGTTGAAAGTAGCAGGGCGACTGCGTCTCATAATTTTGCGTTCCATTTGTCCGGCAAATCTGTCACATATATAAAACACCACACGGTCTCGTCATAAAAGCTGTCGTATGTTTAAAAGCCCCATTTTAGTTTCGTGCGAAGGTGCGAATGTGGGTTTACGGGAAGTGTTGGCATCGAGGAAGGTTTTCGGTTTTACGAATAAAGCTCGAAATTTTTGCCAGCAGTTTAAAATCCTCGGCTTTGTTAGTTATACGTAAAAGATTTTTATACACAGAAAAAACCTCCACAGACTGAATGTTTAGAATTTTTATGGTTTTGTACAAAAGCTTTGACTGGAAAAATGTACCGATATCGTAATAAAAAAAAACAAAAATGTGAATCGTTATATATTTATTTTATGCTACAAAGACAAATTATAATAACATTAAAAACTTTAAGGTAATCAGTATAATAATAATAAGAAATAAAAATGAGCTCAGTTTTTTATCTGAGTTCGCCTACAGATAGAAAACAGAGCTCAGATCAAAAAAAACATAGATACCATATACTTACTCAAACCACTCCGTACACGTTTATTGAAACCGCAGAGCTTACAGGCCGGATTTGACAGGCTACAAATGCCGAACAAAATTGACCTTGCACACATATTTTATAACACGGAAGTGGTCTGACTGAAATGGTTTACCTGTAATTATATCAGTCCACTACCCTTTCCATGAGGGGTCTTTCAGCATTCTGACACAAAAATACCAAAATGTAAATCTTGTCAGTATTTGATACAGGTTTCATTTATTTACAGAAATATATTTAAATGTAGTACAAATATAATTTACAAAATACAAATGAAACAGTCGAGCTATCTAAAGGCCGTTGCAAACGATCTATAGATAGCTTACCTGATCCAGCTCATCAGACGGTGGAAGCGTGCCCAAGACGCTGGCCGCATCCGGGTTGAATTCGGTTTTAACCCGAGAGCATCGCTAATGCTCGCAAATTCGGCAAAAGCTCAAAAGCTCGAATTTCCTCACCTTCCCGCTTCTGATCCCAAAAAGGGTCAGAAAGGCGCCATTTACGTTTATACGGGGCATTTCCAAGGATTTTAAACATCCGTTTTAACGCCGTGTGATAGTGCCTGTATTGGCCTGATTTATGGCCGGGCCAATTTTAGGCCCATATTTCAATTTTAATGTAAAAGGGTGAGATAGGCTGCGTTCGGTTAATTTGGTGATAGGGTTTATATTTGTGTTTATTATAATTGGGGGTATTAGTGCCGGTTGGAGCCAAGTACTAGTTACGGCATTGAGCTAACTAATTAGTAATTACTGTGTGAATAGAAGCTTGGGGCCAATCATTGAAGATTACTATGCTCTAATTATTGTCGATTATTTTGAACTTTGATTTGTATCCTGACTGATAAATAAATAACACCCAGCAGTCACATACATAGTCCTGACCCCACACTAGGATTCGTGGTATTCGTGGTTTTTTTTTTATAAATACATAGGTAGTTATAGATATAGTTTTACAGATAAAGCTGATTTATTGACTAGTGAATTACACAGCGGAGGCTAAACGTGTACTGAATTGCTTAACTAAAAAATGCACAGCGTGCAATGTGCTAAATGTGCAATTACGTATAAAACAATAATTATGAAAATCTAAACCTATTATGAAATCCGAATATGAAACTAAAATAATAACTGAACCAACCCTTTAATTAAATATCTAAGTAAATTCGTATTTCAGAAGCTAGACGAAAATTACCGTAGTACCACAATATTTGTGGTACTACTGTAGCTAAGTAATATAAGGGTCTGCGCCCACTACTCCGTTCCCGTAACCGCTCACCAACAGCGTGCAACATGCATGGTGTTCACTGAATTGGAAATCTCTGCACTCTGTAGCCTCTGTATTATATGAATTACACGAAGCGTGCGTCCAACATTGTCTTCACAGTCCTCTTAGAAAAGTCGCTTTGCGTCTAACGTAGTTGTTAATCGCTACTATAAAAACATATAGGACTATACGATCCTCCGCGGACGATTTTTTTCACACTAGTTTTTTTCACCTCTTTCATCTCCTTCGGCATAACCTTTTCTAAATCCTTTTCTTATCTCTCTATGCCCCTACATATTTCTACGCATCCATAAAAATAATATACCGCCTAAATTCCACGCATCTAGGACTTTTGGTTTAGTTAGGCTTGCGTTAATGGTCACTGGTCAATCAGTCAGTCAATCAATAACGTAATAATTTTATTTATAAAGTTTGCAATCACTTAGCCATGCTGGTGACATTATTATTTTGACTTGACATTGACAGGCTTATGTCAGTACCATATATTTATGCATGTAGCGTCTAGCGACTTTGTCAGACGAAATTTAACTAGGCTACAGAATTGTTAGTTTGTAACCGTGTAATATTAATTGTGTAATTGTGTAACTTTGATATAGTAGGTTAACTTGGTCATACACGTACTTGGACCAAATCGGCGATGTTTTGGAAAAGGTCCAGGTCAAGAGTACCCTAATCCGACGAGCATGCATGAGGAATGTAATGAGAGTTAATGAAGCGAAAGTATGTCAGGATCGTAGCAAATGGAGATCCGTGATCTCTGCCTACCCTTATGGGAAATAGGCGTGATTTTGTATACGTACTACAAAATATTTAATTATCTAGAACACAAGAAAGGTTCGGACTGAACTTCAACTCGTTTTATAAACATGATTGCAAAAGGGATCATTTTCCAAAAAAAAATAGCCAAGCGGGGTTTGTTGCCTTGATCTTCCACGCTTAGTCGCGTTACGAACAGGCTTCAATTGAACGTAGATTTATGACTAGATCAAGTGATATAAAGGAATTAAATACTTTTCATTTTTTTCTTTTGATACAGTCACTCGATTGAATTGGTACGGTTCAGTTGAGATGGAATAAGGTAAACGAAAGAAGGAGTAAGCCCTTTTGGGGGCATATAGTAGATACGTGTCTGTATCCCGACAACATCGCTAATGTATCGCTATAAAGTTTTTTTTTTCAAAATTTATTTGGAACAGTACATAAAACAAATGAAACGTTGACAACTGCAAAAGTAAAAACTGTGAAGAGTTTAATACTGTGAAAATTGTGTGTGTGCAGTGCGTGTGTGTTTCCGCGGACGAATATGCTAAAACCTATGCTCCATGAAAATCAATTTTTTTGACACCCCCATTGTCAAATCCACTCTCTCTCCCATAGTGGTCGATAACCCCCCCGTCCAATTATACCACAAAGCTTTTATCAAGTATCGAGTAATATATACGAAAAACCTTTCCATATTTTTGCACCTTTACGGTACCTACGTAGGTATTTATGTTTTTAATTACGGAGAGAAACGGGCTTGTTCGCTGTGACGTCACAGCGGACCCTGAACCCGACATGGTCCTAATTAGCTCCGGCCTCGATAATAAACTTAGTTGATGGCTGTGCACTTATTATTTAAGAGTTTATTTTTATTAGCTCGTTGATTTGACGCACAGTGGGTCCAAAAAAATAAGTGCACCCAACCTTGCCTACGAAGTAGCTTGTGTCCCTCCCGTCGAATAATTATAAGTACCTATTGCTGCTTTGCAAAAATTGAAACCTTAGCCTGAGCTAACTTTAAGCCGCGGGTTTGCTCACGATGTTTTCCTTCATCGCTTTAGAGTATTGGTATAGCGCACACATTTTTTTACACGCACAGAAAAATCCATTGGTACACGACCGGGTTTGTACGGCCGAGTGACGTGTCCCGTGTGTTTATTCGTCCAAGGTTTGAACCCACGACCTTAAGATCGAAAGGCGAGGTCACTACCAACTACAGTTACTATTACAGCTTGAAATAAAATAGGTATAAATTACTTTATCCAGGTCCAACGCACGATCAGCGCGGGTGAAAGCTGGCAAGAAATTCTTAGATCCAATTTTAATTTTATAATGTTGACGTAGAACGCATCTATTTATAAAATGTCATATCATAGGACACCTATTCTGCCCTCCTAGTGAAGAACGCAGTAACTAGCATTTTTGACAAAAATTACTTAGATACATTATTAGGAATCGCCTAACAAAATACAACATTCTGTTCTCACTCACATATCAAAACATATTTGACATAGTTACTGCGTTCTTCACTAGGAGGGCAGAATTACTATATCTAGTCATTTGAGTAGCATCGTAAGCTGCCGTTTGACATGCAGCCGGCGTCACTGAGATTACAAGCACATGGGTCTTCAGAGTTCCAGCGAACAAGAGGCACGTAGGCTGCTTAGTATTGAAACTATGTGCTTGTATGCACATGGTGTATTTTATGAATAATTACTCGTAATAGCTTCTTTGCGAACTAGTGTGCTTAAAAAGGGCGCCTAAAGAAGTCTTCTTTCCGTCTATTCAATTCAATTTTTCAATTTCAAAAGTTTTTTATTGTAATAAATAATTTATACCCCCGAATACTCAAACGCGACTCAGAGTTGAGCACGTCTCAACTCACGATTTTTTGACAGTTTCTGATGAAAATCTGTCAAAAAAAATTCATCATCTCATTTGAGACCTGCTCAACTTTGAGATGTTTTTGAGTATTCGGGGGATAGATTAGTACATTTCCAGTGTGAATTTTATCCTAGAATGTACAACATGTTTAAAGCGTTTATCAAGATAAGACGCTTCTCAAAACTAATAGAAATAGTTATTTAATTGGTTGGTTAGCAGAACATAACTCACATCAGGTTTAACTCTTATGGATAAGGTTTATCAAGTTATGCAAGCATTAGTTGAGCACATTTAAAAAAACAATAGATAGTTTTAAGAACAGATGGCTAATGAAGCCGTATTTATTGGTCTATTGCCCCCGGTCGTAGCTGTACTACCAGTAAGACTACGGGTAAAAATAAACATACAGTGGACACAAACATACTTTTGAAGTTGTACGTTAGATACAGAGCACTTTTTTGTAGTCTTTATATTCTTTTCATTAAAGTTTACAAAACATAAGTAGGTGTCTGACCTAGTCCTCAGACGATACCAATTAAACTATAGATGTAAGTAAGAACAAAAAGAAAAATCTAGGTCCAACGCCAGTGGTCCACAACGATAAGCGCGGAGTTGCGATTTCTTTTTATGCATTTTAATTCAACGACTGCGCGCGATCTTAAAGTCGCTTAAGGTTCTATTTTGCATTTTCCTGAAACTATTTTGTCGCTTTTGTTTTTTAGACTTTTGTTATAAATCCTAGGTTTTAATCTAGGTTTGTGTCGGACGTAAAATAGGGTTTAATTTCCTACTGCTCGTTGAAAATAATACTCAAAAAGTTTGTGAGAATGTGAGGTGTGTTTGTGTTTCCATCACGGCGTAAAGGCTGAACAGATTTCAATGAAATTCTTATTATACTTTTATTTTATTATGAACCCTCTCTTGGCAAAGTTTTATAAATAAAACCGGTCAAGTGCGAGTTGAATTTGCACACGAAGGGTTCCGTACCATAGTACAGATACATCAATCTTTATTAGTTTTGTCCAAATCAGTAAATTTCAGATCGTTTGAAACAGAAATACGCAAATATACTGACCGGCTTAGTGTAGCTAAACTTCAAAAATCTATTACGTACATTATTATTTTTTCTTGTTCCCTCATAGTTTATTTTTATTATTTGGTAGTTATAGCGACAATAGAAATACATACTCTGCGAAAATTTCAACTCTCTACCTATTACAGTTCATGAGATACAGCCGAAGGACGGACGGACAGCGGAGGCTTAGTAATAGGGTCCCGTTGGCACCCTTCGTGTACAGAACCCTAAAAAATAGTTCGTGACCTGATCATATCACATAAGCTACTTTTTAGTCAGGTACAACGCGAACGAAGCTGCGGACAGAAGAAATTATATAAGTAGCTTAAAATTGACTAACAAATAGAGGCTCAGAAGGAAATACCCCAAAACATTGTTGGTAGTATTCCCTTGTTGACGTTTATCGCTGCCCCCATGATTCATTATTATTCCCCGCCAGGGGGCACTAGTGGCGCTCGTAAGTGATTTTTAGTGTTCCATTAATCTATTGTGACGATAAATCCAGTTTTTTGCTTTTATTTGACCATTGTCGATAGTTTAATAGGTTTTTGAGAACATTTGGGGTTGTCGACTTCTGATCATCTTATAATGTAAATAATGACGGCCTCGGTGGCGTGGCGGGCGATTGCTCGGCTGAGACTCAAGAGGCACGGGTTCGATTCCCGCTGCGGAAGAAATGTTTGCATGTTCTGCAAATATTTCTTCCGGGTCTGGGTGTTGTGGTACCATGGTACTCGTAGTTTCTGATACCCACGACACAGGGAATCCTAGTGTGGGGTCAGGACAATGTGTGTGACTGTTGGGTGTTATTATTTATTAATAAAAAATTGCATTTATAATATAAATATGGATCTCTAATCTTAAATGATAAGTAACTAAAACCATTCAATTTTAGGGTTCCGTACCCGAAGGGTCAGTGATACTAAGTCTCTGCTGTCTGTCCGTCCGTCTGTCAGCGGGTTATACCACATACCTATTATGGGAATAGGTAGAGTTAAAATTTTCTCTGAGTGTGTATTTCTATTGCCGCTATAACAACAAATAAAAAAAATAAAACAAAAGGGGGCCCCATACAAGAAACATTTATGTAAGTACATAATTATACGATGGTACGGAACCCTTCGCGTGCGAATTCGACTCGCACTTAACGGGTTTCATTTAAGGTCAAAAACACTTAGATACTTAAACTCAATATTGCATTCAGTATTAGTAATAACTAATTATATGATTTCGAAAGATGAAGTCACCCTTTCGATGTTGATTTCCATTGAATAATATTCTATTCAATTAGACTTTCTACACTTTAATGTGAAAAGAGGTAAACGGACCACTCCAAATAGACCTAAAACTTTTGAGACTAGAAACCGAAAAAGTCTTCAGCAAAAAAAACTCAAAATACCAAATATAAAAGTAAAATAGGTCTATTGGAAGAGCAAAATTTACCTCGGTAAAACGTTTTCGCGAGTCAATATCTCAAAATGGGATTCTTTGTAACCACGCTCATGTATTGCAATTCAATTGAGGGCGAAACGACTCCATTTTGAATAGATAGATAGTTCCCGTGAAAAAACCCTTTGGAACCTCTCCTAAATAGAGGTGACAGTTGAAAGCGAGACCCCAAAATCTACGTACACGGATGAAAAATTCCAAATTACTTTTCTAAAAACAACTTCCACTGAAAGAATAATTTCTACATCCGCCCTTTGACTTTTCTACGGGTTTTGAAACAGTTTTTTTACTTTCATTTACAAGGTTTGTAAGTGTAAAATATTGTACTTGGTATTATACTTAAGATATTATTTTTAGGATTTATTCATGGAATTAAATCGCTCGGGCACATTAGCCGGTCAGTGTAACACATCACAACTGAAACTAGAAAATAGTTGATAAGTATTTAATTGAGGTTTTTGGAAAGAATATTATTCTTTCCAAAAACCTCAATTAAATACTTTCACTGCCCTGGGTTCAAAGCCGGTCGTGCAGCAATGGATTTTCCTGTTCAAAAAAACTATATGCACAATACTAAGTGCTCTCAAACGGTGAAAGAAAACATTGTGAGGAAACCGGCATATCGTAGAACAAAGTTCGAAAACATGTCTCAAGTGCATGAAATAAGCCTCTTTGAGGCGCACTTTTCACTACATTGGTTTGAAAGAACTAGTGACACAAGAGTAGTAGCACAAGTTCAATCAAAGACGTTATTTTTTCGGCTAAAAAGCTAAGCCGAAGCTTCTGAAATGACATCACTATTGCTAGATAAAGGTGCCTTGTATAGACAAACGAGCGTCACTTTCGGTCGTGTGCGCGACGGCGTGAGTGATGTGCGGGCTCTGCGAATGCGAATTAAGTGATTTCGGGTTAGCAAGGGCTTTGTCGAAGGATATGGATAGCTGATACGTTAACGGAAATAATAATAAATAATTATTTAACTCTCTAACGAGTAATTTCAGTTTTTAGTTAGTTATAAATAGCTAAAATAAGCATGACAAATCATAATATATTATGTCAGTGTGTACAATAACTTGTGAAGATCTTCTACTACTCACTCATGTCATTAGCTCCTTCGAATTCTTGTGGGAGGTTGAAAAGTGTATGTGGTTTAAAAATATCATCAACATCATCAACCTATAGAAGTCCACAGCTGGACACAGGCCTCCCCCAATGAGCGCCATCGCGTCCTATTTTCGGCTTGAGACATCCAGTCTCTGTTCCTAAGCTATAATCCACCAAGATCAGGGCCAGTCACTCTCTCCTTCAAATCCCTCACAAAGGAAGACGAAACGGTGACGGCGAGCAAAATTTATCGTCCAGGTGCAATAAATAAGAAGGCTGCCCCATTAGCTCTAGATAACGCTGTTTTATTGTAATTTTATGCGGCACATTAGCTGTTAGAGAGAAAATGCAAAACTCCAAGATTAATTAGTGTACGGGAGATGTGTCTGCCGAATCGCTCGGACTGAATTTTATTGGTGAATAGAAGCGCCTTGCGGTTTCATTTGTTAGGAATAAAAATTACTATACTAACTTTCGCCTGAGAGCACTGGTGGTCTAGTTGGTAGTGATCCCGCCTTCCGATCCTATGGTCGTATGGTCGGGTTCAAACCCGGTCGTGTACCAATGCATTTTCCTGTGCGAAAAATTTATGTGCGCTATAGTAGCACTCTCAAACGGTGAAGGAAAATATCGTGAGGAATCCCGCGGCTTAGTCAGCTGCGCACGTATTGACCATGTCTTTCCTGTGGACAAGGCTGACTAAGCTGAGAAGATGGAATAGGTGCTGGGCAAACCTACTCCATCTTAATTCGTCCCGGGCACTACAGCGCAGCGTCCCGTTTGTAAATATAGTAAGTTTTTCGTCTGTGAATTTGATTGGACAACTTGCACCCGTGGTGTGGAAAGGAGTTTGCCACTCTCCCATTAACTATCTCTATGCAGGTTCTCATTTTTCCTTCATACATAAGGAATCTTAATGTAACGTCAGAACTATGTATGTGACTGTTTATTAATTATTTCTGGAAGGATCTATAACGAAATCAAGAAAAATGATAAAATGTACAATTTCCAATTTTTATTTTACAACAGAACAATACATTACAATGTTAACCCCAGTTTTTACAGATAAAAGAATAAAACAAAATTAACCAATGGAATCGTGACAAATTGACATCACATCTAAGCACGATTTCATTGGCTGTATACAAAATGATTACATCTCAGCACAGCATGATTAGATACATCCCGGGGCCGTAGAATAGATGTTAGTGTCACATTTACAAAGTGTATATATATTTCAGGTATAATTTTTTATCGTTTTGGCGTTAAGATAAACCAATTAGCAAAACGGAATGTTTGATTGTGGTACAAACTAAATTGATTTTTTCGAATTTTATACAATGACGGGGACCGCCAGACTTACATCCTAAATTTATTTTGCTTTTAATTCGTTTATTTACAAATTGGCTGGTGTCTATAAATTTGATATGACTAGCTTCGTGCAAAGTTATATACAGCAAGAATAACCTTATTTTAATAAAAGCAAAGACACATTTTTTGTCAACGTTTTAATTTTGTTAGTAAACCAGGAGTTTAAAAATAAACTAACCTGCGGCTTAGTCAGCTCGGCACGTATTGACCATGATTTTCCTGTGGACAAGGCCAACTAAGCTGAGAGGATGGAATAGGTGCTGGGCAAGCCTACTCCTCCTTAATTCGTCCCGGGCACTACAACGTCCCGTTTATGGAGGTAAAAGCTGTCTCCTGACGCTGTATAAATCATCTACTATAGATGGTAAAAGGCCTTAGTTTTAGAAACAAAAAATTTCTAAATATCTCGCGTACAATAATTTGTTTTCCTTTCGCGAAGACGCGACCTTAAAAATGTATCTTTTCTTTCTTCCCTACCAATTAAACAATATTTCTAGTTATAATATATACAGTAACATTAGAACGATCCAAATTGAAATACAGCAGTCGTTGTTCAATTAATAATACTTCAAATTTACAATTCAATTATGCAAAACACTTAAATTATTCGAGCCCGTAAAGAAATTACGAATTTCAAATAATTTAGTATGAATAAACATCATCACAAACGTTTTGCTGAGCGATTACAGCGCTTTGCTTCTATGGACTATGTCATGTTCGATTTGCAATTGAATTAGGTATCGTGATAGCAAAATAATATCCAAATTTTCGAGAATTTTATTATTTCACTCTCAGATCCGATTTCACCATCCACACTGAACAGCAAGCTTCTAAACCGAGTAAGAGCTGTCATTGGTATACATTTTCATACAAGTTTAATTTAAACTCAGTTTAAGCTAAACGTCGTTCAGTTTGAATAGTCAAATCGGTTCTAAATAGCTTAGCAACGAATTGAGCTGCACTTTTCTTCACCAAAGCTACTTCACATTCTCAAATTACTGAGTCCTCAAAAATTCATAGTGTCCTACCATTCACAATGTCCGACTGATTGTCACGCCAAGGCCACGAGGGCACACAACGATATCGTCCACATACACACCGCGCGCGCGGCTGCGCTCGCGGGCGGCCAGCCCTCGCTCCAAGGACCTCGGCCAGCTTCGGGTCACATTGTTGTCACCATTTCTAGGGAAAACATAATAAGCTTAATAAAATAGACATGGATCATGTTTTATAGGACCACTAGCTGCCGCCCGCGGCTTCGCTCGCGTGGTACCCGAATAAAAAATAGCCTATATGTTAATCCAGCACATGTACTATGTATATTCCAAGATTCATTCAAATCCGTTCAGTCGTTTAGGCGTGATTGAGGCACAAACATCCAAACATCCTCACAAACTTTCGCATTTATAATAGGTAAGTTATGATAGGCGCCATGCTCGAAATCTCACTCCTAGATCACATACCCAATATTGAAATTCGACGTCGTACAAAGGTCGTGGCCGTGGGTATGCGGATCGTGAGACTGAAGTGGAGATGGGCGTGACACTTGGCTAGAAGGGACGATAGAAGATGGACGAAGGCGATCACTCAATGGTGGCCCCGAGACGCTCAATGGTCAAGAGGCAGACCACCCGCCCGATGGTCGAATGACATCGTGAAGATAGCCGGGAATCAGTGGATGAGATTCGCGAGGAATCGGAGAGAATGGTGTAGTAAAGAGGAGGCCTATGCCCAGCAGTGGACGGGGACTGGCTGAACAGGTGTTTCCAACAAGTAGGAACTTAAGATGATGAATCAAAGTCCAGCTAGTTAATTTTGCAAATTAGACGATACAATAATTTTTAGTCTGATACGTAAAATGCAATGAAGAAGAGAATTTATAAATTTCATAAAATTTAAATTATTGATGTAGGTTGATCTAGCTTACCAAGATTCTGCATTTGATGCTGACTCAGAACAATGTAGGGGTTATCAAGGCTTGGATCTTCTAGCACGCCGCGGTGCAGTTGCTCCAAATGCCTCTCCACGTCATCTGGTCAAGAAAATCATACTTGAGTTACAGAGAAAATTTATCAAGTAAATCTATCTAGTACTTATTATAACAAGTTATTTTTTTAAGATCATACAAACAAACTGCGTAACGGGAGCTCCTATATAACAGAACTCCGTTGACTTCATAGTTTTAACTTTAGTTTGGATACCATCTATGCTTTCTTTACTTCTCTGCTGGACTGGCAGTAAAGAAAAAGCATAGAATGCGTCCAGCTGCTATCAATATTTTACTTTATGTGTCAACCAGATCTTGATATGTTTCTGATTCAAAGATTGCTTTCACTGTATTCCACCCCACTGCCTGAGCTTATGGACTTATGGTCACAATGTTGAAGGTACTTACAGGGCATGTTGCTAGTTGATGGAGCAGCTGTAGTAGATGTCGTCGTTGTGGTTGTCGATGTTGTCGTTGTAGTGGTAGTGGTCGTCGTAGTTGTTAGCACTGTTGACAAATTCATTCATTCATAACAATAATAACAATCACGTATCAGAAACGTGAAAGTGAAAGTGTTCAATCAGTGCGTCTGACAGGACAGACGACAGGTATGTATGACGTACGGAGCCGAAACAGCCGACCAGTTCAAAGTTACTCAGCGAGCTATGGAAAGAGCTACGCTTGGATTTTTTCTGAAGGATATGATCCGTAACGATGTTATCCGACAGAGAACCAAAGTCACCGACATAGCTCAGAAAAATAACAAACTGAAGTGGCAGTGGGCTGGTCATATCTGCCTCAGAACCGACCACCTCTGGGGTAAACGTGTTCTTTAATGGAGACCGCGACTTGGCAAGCGTAATATATGATGCCCTCCGGCTTGGCGAAGTGACGATCTGCGAAAAGCTGTTGGCAGAGACTGGACGCTTCAAGCCGAAGATAGGGCGCGATGGCGCTAACCTTTTTGACCACACTATAACGCCGATTGGTTCGCGGGAAGGAAAAAAATAAGTAAATAGGTAAATTAATCAGATTATCAGTTGTAGTTTTAAATTAGTTTAGAATAGATTAGTAGTTATAGGTACTTTTTGTCGCTTTTGTTCACCTTCTCTTTCTCTCTTCTGTACCTTATTTTTTAGTCCCTTTTCTGTTTGTAATTTGTTTTCTTTGTGTGTGCCAAATAAATGTTATTTCTTTTTTTCTTTCTTTCTCATTAGGGGAGGCTTATGTCCAGAAATGGACTGTTATAGGTTGATGATGATTAGGAACGTAGCTCGTACCTAAGCCTATTATTCTCTATCTGAATTCTGAAGGTATAATACTCACTATGTAGGAATAATTCCGCCTGCGCTCGGCCTTGTGTGTTCTCCACGTGGCAGCGGTACGCGCCCGCGTCCTCCCGCGACATATCGCTCACCACCAGGCTCAGAGAATGGCGGTACCCGCGGGACGACATACTTAGTCTATGCTTGGAGCCTAGAACGAGAAAGAATGTGCTCGGTTTCTTACACTTACGACTATCATTTCGAAATATCCTTTTAAGAAACGAAGTAGGGATATAAATTTCATTTATTGTTAAAATACCCTCCTGATAAAAAAAAAATACAATGTATAAGCCATAGTAAACGTAAACGGAGTGACGAAAAATATAGGCGGGCGGTTAGTTGTGTATTTTAACGCAATTAATTGAATAAAACGTTAAATATTTTACCTGAATTAAAAGAGTCATTAGGATCAATTTATGCCTTAAGTTTCTTGCAAACTTCACAATTTCAATTATCATATTGTTACCAGCTAAAGTGTCAATTAAAGATTGTTAAGATTCTGCAAAGTTAGCGCTCTCAATAAAAGAAATCATTATATTTTATAGTCTTCATAATTCTCTGTAAAGTTCCAAGCAATTTTGATATTGTTAATAAAGTTTAATTTGTGCCTACCTTTTTAAGAGATGAATAAACTTACGAAAGTAGGTGATAAAGCCTTAGATATAATAAAGGTATAATTAAAGTAATAAATCGTTTTGTAATATCAATGATAATGTTTTAATGGACTGTTTAAGTAATATATTTTAATTAAACGAAGCGTTTACTATTACAATTACCCCATAAACCGCCATCGTTGAGACTATTCAGCCACTAAAACCCGTACAATGAGCGTTTGCTAATAACGATAATATTATAGAGTAATACTGTACTATGGTTTGATCAAAATGAATAGATTAAAAGTACCTAAATTTATTTATCAACTAGAAAAAATCTTACTGAACTTGGACATACTAAAATTAGTTATTTTGAACCCGTGTGGAGAAAGGAACCTTTGAGGCGCACTTTAAATCCTTTCACCACACTGATTCAAAAGAATAAGTGACACGACTAGATAGATGGTTAGCTAATCTATCTAATTACATTATCTAAGAGATATTTAAAACCTGTGCTTTACTACCGGTTCTATACACTGAGAGCATTGGTGGTCTAGTTGGTAGTGACCCCGCCTTCCGATCCTAAGGACGTGGTTTCAAATCCGGTCGTGTACCAATGGATTTTTCTGTACGCTATACCAGTTCTCTCAAACGGTGAAGGAAAACATCGTGAAGAAACCCGCGGCTTAGTCAGCTCCGCACGTATTGACCATGTCATTCCTGTGGACAAGGCCGACAAAGCTGAGAGGATAGAATAGGTGCTGGGCAAGCCTACTCCATCTTAATTCGTTACGGGCACTATTGCGTCCCGTTAGTGTAGGCATAAGTTGCCTCCTGACGCTGTATAAATCATCTACTATAGATGGTGAAAGGCCTTGGTATACATTTAGAACCTACGTACTCACCATTTACGATCCTTTGTTCTCCATTCAGCGTCCAGTACGCCGAAGGAGTGGGGTAGGCCTCGGCCGTGCATTGCAGCGTGACCACGCCGCCAGAGGGCGCCCGAATCGCTACTCGACCAGCCCACACCAGCGGGGAGACTGTTGGGGAAGGCACAATATTAGTCTATTTGTTATCGAACCCTTATTTGATATCCATATCATGGTGCATACAAAAAATCCAGACAATCTTTAAGAGTCCGCCATTTTAGATTTAGAAGGACGTCACTTAGAAGCATGTATTGTCAATAAAACCAAAAATTTCAGATCAATCAAATTTAGTGCTTTAAAATTTTATCGCAATATTTGACCCTAACTAACATAAATACATTGGAGGTTAAATATAAGCTTAAAAAAAAAGCGCTTTAAAAACTCAAATTCACATGAAATTTCGTTGATGACCATAATTTTTTATGTTTTAAATGATCCTTGTGATTTTAATGATAAAAGTTATCATGACTTTGATGGATGTTTAAACTCACACATCACATTAATCTGTATCCTCTTGCTGACAGACGGCGGGATCCCGTTGGTCGCTATACAGAGGTACGCGCCCGACGTCACCCGCTCCACCGTGCTCAGGTTCAACCAGGGACCACTCCATTTTGAAACTGAGAACAAAATTTTCAAATCACTTTACTTACACGAAATCGGTACTTAATGCTTGGTTGAGACTCTAGGAGTGTGCGGGTTCGATAGGCGTGAGAATTTTTTGCTGTAAATATTTATTCTGTGAAACTGACACACAGGGTGTCGTGGGTATCAGAAAATCTAAGCCTAGTGTATGGTAAGTATATAAATGTGACGTTTGGATGTTATTATTACTCTATATAAGATTAGTAGTATCTACATCTTTATCACAACACACAAAAATAAAACTTTAATTGTGTACGAAATCATCAAAGTAAACATAGGTCTATAATAAAATACTAAATTACCTATAAAGAACTAGGAGAACGAGATAAATTCAAAACAAAACATAAACGACCCTAGAATTACGCAATAAACGCAGAAGTAGGCCCATTTCCCTTAATTCCAAAACATTCAAACAACAAATGTTATATTTAAACTGGGAAATAGCCTTTATCTGTTATTTACACTATTTCACACTCCGAGTATAAAACTAGGCAGTCACTTTGAATTAGTGTTAAATATAAAATAAGCTTTATCGTGGACTGTTAACGTTCAAAATGGTTTTTTAAACGAAATTGCGCTTATCGAGCTCGCAACCTTTCTGCCTTTAGTTCAGCGGACTTATATAATTAGGTGTTTCGTTCATCGAGGTAATAAGCATTCTAACTTCCGTTTATCAGTATTTAAAGCTTAATGCTTTAAATACTGATAAACGGAAGTTAGAAATAAATAGAATAAGAAATAAATTCACTACTGTATTTTGTTTGAAATTGATACATTGTTTTGTTTCGAAGTGAATGTGCGCGTACAAACTTGTATTTATCTGTGTTCACTACAAAACCTGTGACAGTGCTGCACACAAGTCGCGCCGGACAAAACAACTAACTGTGGGAGCACAAAGGCGAAACTTTTGCGCCTGTGGCTATAAATTGAATGTTTAACTCCCTTATTTGCATTGTTATAATATAACTTTGCATTGTCGAGTATTCCTCTCGCTGTAAGTGTTGTATCGAAAGTTTGCTAAGTAGCTTAAGTGAACTGTCTATTGAAGCAACTGTTCATAAGTTGCGTATTAACTGATCGAGTAGCCGTGTGAGACTGTCGCGAGTGAGACTGAAAATTCTCGACAAGTTTTTTTTTTCAGATGGAAAAAGGGCGTGACACCGAAAAGTTTCCCCCGGTAAGGACGCGTGTTATGTCTTTGGAGGACACAAGTAAAGCCCAGAATTAAAGCAATGATCATTTATTTTAATAACAACGTGACAGAAGTTATTGCTTATAAGTCATCGTAGTAAAACATGGTGTCTTTTCTACATTTTGTAGAAAAGACCTAACCATGTTTTAAGACCATGTTTTACTACGATGACAAGTTAAAATTATTAAAACGCCTGCCGAAATAACGTCAGCAATCGCCTGTGTTAGCTCGAATAACACGCCTAGTGCTCAGTTTGCACGTTTGCTTTGGGCGAGACACGATCTTATCAAGTGAGCAATCGCCTTACAGTCAGTACATAGCTATAAATTAATGGCTCAAGCAGTAACCCCAACAAGTCATATAGAAACTCTATACGATTTTGACTTAAACACTGTTACTTTCAAACTTTACCTTTTTACAACGATAGAACGCAAAAACCTACGCACTTATTAGCACTTGTTAAGTTGATCAGAAACTTGATAAGTAGTGGTACCTATTTATCCCGTTGCTTTTATTTTGCCATTGGACTGGCGTAGGTACCGGTCATTAAAACGCCATGTCGCCGGACTGCCGCATGCCGCTTCAGCTGACAGTGTCCCTGAGTTGTTATCGAAGTTCGCTAAGTAGGTAGTAAGTGTGCTGTAGAAAACTCAACTTTGTTTAGCAGAATTTAATCCGTCTTCTTCTTCAGCCATTTTGTATTGTTTAGGTATTGTTCAATAATCACAATGTTGGCCACTTTCAAACATTGATTGTTAATTTAGGCATTCCTTTTTGTTCAAAGTAGATTATTAGCGACTCGGTGGTTTTCTCGTTCCAAGAACTTCACTTCATCTCATTTCTTGTTTACAAGTTTGAAGAGCTTTAGCCGTATTTTCGAGGAACTCAAAGGCTGACTTATATTTTGGCAGCGACGTTGTTGATCGTATTTTTCTCATCACTCCTTTGACTTCCGAAATCAACTTTCCTCAATTTTGTATTCCTAATCCCGATTTCCTCATCCGAATGCTCTCCACACAGATTAATTCCCTCGATAGGTATTATAAGGAAAAAATTACGTGAATGAGCCAGCCCCTATCAGCGGATCAGGGATCGATTCAAGGAATCACATCAATAAGATTACGGGGCTTAGTAAACCCTCGTTAGAGAAGCGCAAAAGGTAAGGAATGTACATAGGTGTCCTTTAGATGGCTGGAAGCGAAGGTTTGTTCGAACAAATCATTAGGTTTTTGCCTTTATGAGGACACGTAGGCTTGAGCCAGAAGTGCGGCAGCTCATTTAGATCGAGGCCTTTGTGATAAACGTTCTCAATAAACGTCCTGATTTATTTGGAGATTCTGGATGTTAAAGGATTTTATTTTTATAGTGTCACATTTTTCATTTGAATAATAATAAGTAGCAACGATAAACTAACTGAGGAATTTAATATTTAGGTTATCTACGCTGCTATTATAATATAGTTACCTAAAGTCTGGTTGTCAATCTTGAAATGCCTGGAGTCCTCCCTCCTCCAGGCGATGTTGGGCAGCGGAGTGCCGGACGCCACGCAGCGGAGTGCGGCGCTCTCTCCCTCCTTGATGAGGACCTCGCTGCTGCTAACATCATCGTCTATGTCTGGTGGCACTGTAGGAATTAAAAATGTTTACAATTTTTTGAATGAGATTTGAAATGGCTTCTGATAGAAGGATGTGGAAGAGAAAACCTAAACCGAAGAGGGATTCTATTACCGCTGTTCGTCCGTCTGTCCGTCTGGACAGCGGGCGGTATCTTATGAACCATAATAGTTTGTTACAGTGTGTATACTATTATAACAGCAAATAATAAAAATAAAATAAATGTAGGCCCCATACAAGAAACATTTATGTATATGTACGGAACCCTTCGTATACGAATTCGACTAGCACTTGACTAGTTTTTTTTTAATCTTTTGCAATACTGAATCACATGGTTCTGTTATATTTTAGAAACCCATAAGCAGCTACACTTATTTTATCACGTAAGTGTTGCTGTTAATAATTTGTCACAGGATACACAAAGATGCAAAATGCGAAGCTTCACAGCATCATGCTATTTTTTTTTACTCAAATAAATTTGCGTTTGACTATACTCTACCTGATGTTAAGTATCAGTGTGGTCTATGATGAAGCACGCTTACCTAATAGAAACCTATTGATTCTCGATTAAAAGACACCCATATAATACTCTTCAGGAAATACAGACCCCGGCAGAGAGTTCTACATTTTTGCAGAGCGTATAAAAATTGTGGACTCAAAGCGCTTTGTACAATACTTATTAGCTAACAATCCTCACCAACAACATGTAGATAGTGGGTCTGGCTCATCATTGGCTCCGTGTTGACCTGGCACATGTACCGGCCTCCGTCGGCCGCGCCCACGTCCCTCAGCCCCAGGGTCCAGGAGCCGTCACCGTGCGCCACGCTGATGCGGTGGTTCTTGGTGATCACGTGGCCTGCTATCGTCAGGATGGTCTGGGTGTCGACGCGGAGCCAGGCCACCTGGTGAAACAAACCATTTTTTGAGACAAAATAAGGGTATGACAAAAAGGATATTCAAAATATTTTGGAAGCAAGGTTTTGGTTTGCCTTTTCGTGCCATGGTGACGGTCTCGTTATGGACCTGGGTAGGTAAGTAAGAGCTAGTAGCTCAAAGATTATACCCAAAATGTTTTTTTTTATAATACAGTCGGTTGTTCATTATAATTATAAGTAACCGTAAATTTAAATTTCTTACTCTCTAATGGATTTGGATGCACCAGAATTCAAGATATCCTGTCAACTATTTATAACCAAATAAAGAACTACAAAACTTTTCTAAACAATAAAATTTCAGTCAGAAACACTCAAGACTGAAATATTTTTATAATTCCGCAGTAAAACCAACGGCCAAACTCGTAGAGCGCACTTGTACGGGATCAAAACAGAATAAAAGCAGCCGGCAATACATTGAATAAACCATAACAGTAAGAGTGCCTCGGATCGCCTGCGAGCTGAGATAGCCGAATGTATATGGAAACTGTTTCAGTACTGTTTGTAATTTTATATCGCGGATCGTAAAATTTGAGAGCTTGAATTTAAAGTAGTGTTATACTAAATTTATGAATTTTTGAACGAAAATTTAAGAGTGTAATACCAAATTTATGAATTTTTGAACAAAATTTGAGTGTATAATACAAAATTTATGGTTTTTTAAAGCAAATTTTCAAATAATAGTTAGCAGAATTTATTATTTTATTTTACTAGGGCAACAAAAACTTCTTTCACTAGGTTACCTACACGATATTAGTTTCACGTAGCATGGTATTTTTTATACAAAAGCTCAAATCCGATGCATAATTTAGTTTCAAATTTAGATAGATCGATGGATAAACTCTTTTTTCCAGTCTATTAGACATCTACCAGACAGCCTAAGAAATAATGAATGGACACCTTATAGACTAAAATACGTCAACAAACTAACAAAATTTGACTAGGAAAGTACTTTCAAATGCAATCTGCCGCCACAATCAATGAAACCCGCTTGATAAATGACAATTGCAAGCACTGCACGGCATCTCATTTAGACCATCCCCTCGCATTTGTCTAGCTCTTGCAGCCATTCGTCTCAATTCCATAAATCTTGGTGCAGTGATCAATCGCTGCATTCGTACGTCTTCGCGGGACGATCCAATCTGAATGTCGGCCATCTATTGAGTCACTTGATTTATCTCCCAGAGTGGGTTTAGTGTCGACCTTCATTTGTCTTTTGTTTCTTCTTAAAGTGATTGGAACTTTTTTGATGCAGATTGGTCTATTTAGTCTGCTTGTTAGTATGGATGGATGTTGATTGAAAGAGAGATTCTTAAGACCAGATGGACGTGGTACAATATTATTTTCATAATATTGAATTCGTACATCCGTTTCCCTCAACTGCAAGTTGAGGGCTAAGTACAATAAAACGAGTTTTTCTTCAGGTGTGAATAAAGCCTCGCCCACAAGCTATTTTAAGCTGCCATGTGGGTAAATAGCTGTACCTACGAATACCTTCAGTATTTGGGAGACGTTTTATTACGCCTAGTACAGACAAAGCCTATTAATTTTTTTAATTATATTCTGTAAGTTTACTTAAAGAAGATTAATTTACAAACATAAACTTATAACTCATCCTATCAATATTATAAATGCGAAAGTTTGTGAGGATGTGACGATGTTTGTGCCTCAATCGCATCGTAACGACTGAACGGATTTGAATAAAACTTGGAACGTATTTTAACATGTGCTGGAATAACATATAAGCTACTTTTTATCCTGGGTGGAACCTAGGACAAATATAACTTACAAAATATCAAAGAAACCGTCGCGTCGTGCTATCGTTATCTTACAGTTTTTTAAACACTCGTAGGAGATTTAAATGAAATGGGTATAAATAATTAAAACACAAAGGCTTTGTAAGAATTAATGAGGTAAATGAGCTCGAACAACTTTTATGATGAGATATTCATTGTTATTTGGAATTTACGGCGGAAGTTTTTATTGAAGATGTTTTAATATTCTTTGCAAAAGGATTTTATTAGGCTAAAAATTACGACAGAGCAGAGGAAACCGATCTTCAGATAGTTTCACTAAAGTTCAAAGTCCAATGTGAAAGCCATGGTTCATGATGATATCTTTACGAGCGTTTTAAATTTTCACGCTTATTTACTTTTATAACTCAGTCTGGGAATGTTTTAAAATCGAGTATTTATGGTTGCATAACTTTTGCAACGGAATCTGAAGCGCGTCTGATTTCCACAGAAACAGAACCCTATTTTCGAATAGATTGGACTGCGTGTTATTTATTTCACGCCAGTTTCACGCCACAGTTTATCCAGTGGGTAAAATAGGACGCGGAATATCCGCAGCAATAAAAGAGTACACATCAATGCCCCTCGCTAAAACAAACCACCTGTAATTAACATAGGGAGCCAGCGAACTGACAAATTGTTCGGTCCCGGCGATTTGAACTGCTGAGTTGAGTTTTAGCTGGGCCACTATTCGTTCGACACTCCATTGTTCCGAGGCAGTTGCTAATTAAGACTGAATAGGGAATTTTGTTTTGGAACTTTGATAGGTATTTTAATCGACTGATTAAGGTGTGGTGAGTTTTCATTTGAATGGTTCTATTTATGTTGAATATTTTATTGGAAAATTGTATAAATTTGTTTTATAAGACTTTCTTGGAAAATTTATGGTTAATTTTTTATGGTTTTGTATATAAAACGTTCACGTATAAATATTATGCCTCTTTGATGTCTTTATTATAATAATATCTTCATTTTTTCTTCTGAATATGTCAGTTTCTTTATATTTTCGTTTATCGTTTAGAAGCATGTAATATTGCTTAAATTTTTTAGGTCAGTTCACATCAGTAGATGCGTATAGAAACGTGTACTTTGAAGTCTTACAATTTTTTTTCGTTTTGAATAAGAAATTAGATTTTCATTTAAAATTCAAATATATTGAAAACTATGATGATCGTTTCAAAACGTTTTAAATCTAAGTTCAATTTTCGCCTGATGTAACAAGACCAAGCGTAAAAGAAACCCCTTAACAATTATCCCTTTACAATTTATTAGTAAAACGATTACTTTAAACAATATAAGGTTTGCAAGGCGTACAAGAGCCGTGAAGCCCTTTTTAAAGGATTATGTGAGACGTTTTACACCAGCAGCCTCTGGGTTTACTGTACATTGAAAACTCTGAATGCCCTGCGCGTCCAGTTCAATCTTATATTATAAGAATCTTTGTCCTGACTGACTGACTGACTGACTGACTGACTGACTGACAGACAACGCACAGCCTAAACCGCTGGACGTAGAGACTTGAAATTTTCAGTGTAGGTAAACCTTGGTACGTAGGGGTGTACTAAGAAGGGATATTTCAAAATTCAACCTTAAAGGGGTGAAAACCTGGAATCAATTTTTGGTCTAAAACTGCACATAACCTATATCAAATTAAAGAGCCGATTTTTCTCATTTAGTTGATGTCATAATTACCTGTAAATTCTTTATTTTTGGTATGTTTTTCATGAAAAATAGAATACTTTTATTTTGACATAATGACAGCGATGATACACACTGATTAGTAATAGATGATACAAAACATATGGAAAAGGAACTGTCAATGTCAAAGTACCTGTGAAAGGAAGCATAAATTACAGTACGCCCAACGTAACTTGGCGTGCGTGAAGTTAGCCGTTTCGATGCGCAGTAAACAATTTAGTATGAAAAAGCTACACTGCGCATGTCCAACGGCTAACTTCACGCACGCCAAGTTACGCTGGGCGCACTGTATTACTGGTATAATAAGTTTCCAATCTTGATTATTCATGGAGTTCTGACGTAATTCTACGTCTGATAACTAGATGTCGCTGCTAATTCTGATAAAATTTTGACGCGCTATCGTTGCGTTTTGAAAATTTTACCTTAACTCACAAAATTTTTACTAAATTCACCGAAATTTCTTAATTTTTAGATTTAGGTATGTTTGTTACTCTTTCACGCAAAAACTACGGAATATACTTACATACCCTATTATTCATATTCGTTCGCTAAAGTTAGCCATTGCTTAAAGTTAGCCCTGTCACTGTTTGTCATTATGAAATGGTAAAAGATGGCAATACTTTAGTCATCGTTTAGCGTACACTATATTATAATGAGGATAGTAGGTACCTACGTGTGCTGGAATGGGACATAGGGTACTTTTTATCTGGGTACCGCGTGAGCGAAGCCGCGGGCGGCTGCTAGTCATTCATAAACTTAGAACTTTTAACCTATGCAATAAATTTAAATAGGATGCTTCTGGAGCTGCCTCGCTTCTGCAGCGCATCAGAAATGTGCGCAGAATCCTGTCTCGAAGAAATTATTGATATGATTTTTAATCTGGCTCTTTTTAAAATATTTTTTGTATTTACTTTTCTGAAATAAACGAATTATTATTGTTATATTTCGAAACAAACAATATTTCTAAGCCAAAAACAACTGCAGGAAGAAAAGACCACGGTTCTTATTCAGGCGGGAGTTGGCTCTTGGCTGAAGTAGGTGAGCACCGTAATGAGGTCAGCCGTCTGAGGGCCGAACCCGCTAACTGCGTTGATTGCACGTGATTAACTAGTTACAACTACGCCACTTGGACCCTAGATTCTCGGGAACAGACAGAAGTATATCATTCTTATTATTTAATTTCATTTGACGGTCTTGGTGTTGTGGTGGGCACGGCTGAGACGCAAGAGGAGGGGATACGATTCCCGCTAGGGGGAAATGTTTGCATGTTTGCATGTGGGTGAATACTATGACGTTACATTTTACTGTCATTTATTTATTAAAATGAAAATTATCCATATACATTATTCACTCGTAAGCTCATAAGTTTCTATGGGATTAAATTTTGGGAGAAAAACAACCCCAAAAATGTTGCTGGGACCCAGTAATTTAATAAAACAGTATCAGCGTTGGCCAACCGTTCGTCACGATTGGAAATGTCGGCCGGCAAGCGGAAAAAGGGCGAAAGGGTGAGTAGGGCTCGTTTAACTTCGCCAAAGTGCGCCAGATGCGGAGAAAATTCTGATAAAATGAGAAACTGTTTGTTGTTAGATTTCCTTACAAAGATGCTGGAGTTGCCGCCCTTTTGATCTTATTTACAAACTGCTATTTTGTCCAGTTCGATTTCAATGAGTATGTATGTATGTTCGTATGAGCTAGTGGCCAACTCTAGTGACGGAGGTTTTAGGCCACCTAAAGGCCTCCGTCGTAGCTTAACGACTTAAAAGCCGGGACCGACTGTTTAACGTGCCCTCCGAAGCACGGAAGCGCTCAGCTCGTAATGCCACGTGCGGTCACCCATCCCAATTTGTGGCCGCGCATATTGCTTAACTTATACGTTGCTTAACTTTAACGATCAATCAAGAACGCCTAAGCAAGCTACGCCACGAGCGCTTCAATGAGTTGCTCCATAGAACGGTTACTTTATTGACTTACTGCTTTGTCCAGATTATTTTTAGACACGTTGATCCGAAACTATTAGTGCTTCAGACTACCTGATAATAAGCCGATCTTGTTTCCAATTATTACGGCTTAGCATTTATAATTTTTCTAAAATACATTTGACCATAGATAATAAAATCCTTAAGAGTAATAAAAAAATCGGTATCGGTCTTTGAGGACTTAAAGTTAACACGTTGACTGTCCCGTCTATTTTGGTTTATTTTGTGGTACGTCTAATGTTTTTTTTTATAAACTGCTTTATTTTATGTTCCTCATGAAAATTAAAGTTCTAGCTCACACGTCCAGCCCAGGAAACGGCGTTCAGTTGCCATTGGCTATTGCATTACATGTAATGCACGGATAGTCAACATGATAATTATATAAGCTGAATTACTTGTAATTGGTATTTATTATTTCCTATCAAAGCATTTAAAGTGTTAATTTTCTTCCTACTTTTTTACCTTTTCCAAAATCACGTACGTAAGCTAATTCCCTGAGTAAATTTCCCTAAATTTTTAATGAAAAGCGAAATCAGTTCAATTTAAATTCCTGTAAAAGATTTCAAACTGTTCCCTTAGCTTTTATCTTCAAGACAATTACTGGATTAGTATGCAGCACTCGCGCGAGATACACTCCAAATATAAAATGATATTTAGAGCCGCTGCTCTAAGAACTTTGTGGACGCAGGAAAGTTTTTCAATCATAGACCCATTTTGATCCGCCGTGAAAATACAGTTTGCCGGTGAAACGATCGAATGGCGGCCGTGATGTAACGGTAACAGAAGCTAGTGTGATAATAACATGACTACACTCTATAAAACTTTATGAATCGACTTAAAACTACTATATAACTTCCACGCTTGGTCGCGTTACGAACAGGTGTAAATGCAGCGTAGATTAAGACGTGTCCAAGTGATTCCCGTGATTTTATAAAATAAAATTTTATGACTTTGAGTTAGACTTTATAATTTTTTTCATGAGATCCGAATGGTTCCAAAATTACCTGAGAATCACAGTGTTGCGCTCTTATAGTTCAATTTACATTGCATTTATTTTGCGAAACGTAAGTTACAAATATTTCACAGTATAAAAATTTTACAAGTACATTTAGACAAACTTGCGGGACAATAATCTTACTCTCGATTTTCTTAGATCTAGATTTAGCCCTATACATTCACGTTTATTGAGATTAGTTTAATCTCATTATACGTTAAATATTTAGATATAAGAAAATCAAGATTTAGGTGATACTTCTCTGCTGGACTGGAAGTAAAGAAAAAGCATAGAATGCGTCCAGCTGCTTCTCCCGAGCATATCGTAAAAGGCGACCAAGGGATAGTATCTTCTCCAAAATGATGGACCACCTATATGGGCGATGGGCTGGTCACCTGTCACCATGGTTCACCATATCCATCTTAGGAGTTTAAATCAGAAGTGGCTGCTAATTTTCTTATGTTTACTTGTGGCTCTGCCCACCCCATTACGGATATGGCGTGATAATATGTATGTATGTATGTAGATTTAGGTTATTTTCGTGCAAGTGGGCCAAAGTATAAAAAAAGGTGAAAAACACATCAAGCTTTAGCTATATCCCGGCTGTTAGATAACGGCAAATGATATTCGAGAATCGAAATGTAAACGTAACAGGGGTGCGACAAGTTTTCCAAAGCAAACTAATAATTTGGGGATTATTCGTACGGAACGCCGACGCGACGCATGTATGTTATCCGGAACGGGGTGATATTATTAATGGAATGGAACAACTTTCAGAACCTCCATTTCCTCTAAGCGAAAAAACATGAATAAAATTGAAATACTTAAGGCGCGACTACACTGGGGTTACTCTTCGCTTCATATGAAAACTGGCTGCCGCCTGCGGCTTCGCTCACGTGGTACCCGGATAATAATAATGTATGTATGTTCGTATGAGCTAGTGGCCAACTCTAGTGACGGAGTTTTAGGCCGCCTAAAGGCCTCCGTCATGGCTTGACGACTTAAAAGCCGGGACCGACTGTTTAACGTGCCCTCCGAAGCACGGAAGCGCTCAGCTCGTAATGCCACTTGCGGTCACCCATCCCGATTTGTGACCGCGCATATCGTTGCTTAACTTTAACGATCAATCAAGAACGCCTAAGCAAGCTATAATAATAATAATAGTAACTGCAGCTTGAGTCCTGCCCCGCTGTCGGCGGCACCCTAGTTTTTATGTTTTCATAATTATTTATGTTTTTTTTATATATTAATGTAAAAAATTAAAAGTTATTACCCGCTACCGGAGAAATGTTTGTATGTTTTGCAAATATTTATTTCGGGTCTGGGTGTTGTAGTATTATGTAGTTTATGAATGTATTAAAAAAAGTCATAGCCCATAGTAAAAGCCTTCCTTAATTTGGGGCGCTGTGTGAAATATCCACGAATATTTATTTTATAACATACTTTTGTTGTTGTATCGTGGTGCTAATCTGATGTCACTTTGCCTTCATTGTCCTTAAATTTACATTATACAAATCTTATATTATAAGAATCTTTGTCCTGACTGACTGACTGACTGACTGACTGACTGACTGACTGACTGACTGACTGACTGACTGACTGACTGACTGACTGACAGACAACGCACAGCCTAAACCGCTGGACGTAGAGACTTGAAATTTTCAGTGTAGGTAAACCTTGGTACGTAGGGGTGTACTAAGAAGGGATTTTTCAAAATTCAACCTCTAAAGGGGTGAAAAGGGATGAAAACATGGAATCAATTTTTGGTCTAAAACTGCACATAACCTATATCAAATTAAAGAGCCGATTTTTCTCATTTAGTTGATGTTATAATTACCTGTAAATTCTTTATTTTTGGCATGTTTTTCATGAAAAATAGAATACTTTTATTTTGACATTATGACAGCGATGATACCGCAGATTAGTAATAGATGATACAAAACATATGGAAAAGGAACTGTCAATGTCAAATTACCTGTGAAAGGAAGCATAATGGTCTAATAAGTTTCCAATCTTGATTATTCATGGAGTTCTGACGTAATTCTACGTCTAATAACTAGATGTCGCTGCTAATTCTGATCAAATTTTGACGCGCTATCGTTGCGTTTTGAAAAGTTTACCTTAACTCTCAAAATTTTTACTAAATTCACCGAAATTTCTTAATTTTTAGATTTAGGTATGTTTGTTACTCTTTCACGCATAAACTACGGAATATACTTACATACCCTATTATTTATATTCGTTCGCTAAAGTTAGCCATTGCTTAAAGTTAGCTTTGTCACTGTTTGTCATTATGAAATGGTAAGAGATGGCAATACTTTAGTCATCGTTTAGCGTACAATAATATAATGAACATCGAGCAAATGCTCGATGATAATGAATAATGAGGATAGTAGGAACCTACGTGTGCTGGAATGGGACATAGGGTACTTTTTATCTGGGTACCGCGTGAGCGAAGCCGCGGGCGGCTGCTAGTTCCGAATAAAATTATCTTTCTAATTTACTTAAACAAATTGCTCTTAATTATCGCAATATTAATACAAATTTTGGAACAAAATACAGTTAATTCCTCTTAAAAGCTAAGATTGTCCAAAATGTAACTAAAATCGCCACAAGTCTGTCTGTATGACACGCTGATAACTGCGCGTGCTTATTCCGCTACTGTCAGCCGTAACAAGCAAAATAGATCTACAGAGTCAAACTGGACCGTAGTCCGTTGAGCTAAGGTTGATTTTACCTTGAAGGTCTGCAAGTTGTCCACTTTGCAAGTAAGCGCGGCGTCCCGTCCCACGGCGACGGTCACGTTCGATCCCGGACCCACGAATCTCGGCAAATCTGGAACAATTAAATTATGAAACACGGCCATTTTGAATTTTATCTCGTTTTGTGTCGCCTGAAGTGGGCTTAGTTCCGCACAATACACTTTGTGCTTTAGTTAATCTAAACACTGCGTGACAGAGTTTATTTTCGGTTAAAAACAATGAAATAAACGTTATAAAAAACTAAAATAATCTTGTAGTTAGCTAGACGATCTCTGTGGCGTGGTGGGAGAGTGCTCGGCTGCGACACAAGAGGCGCGGGTTCTCCGAGGGTGTCATAGGTCCTCAAATATTTATTACTTTGTGAGCAAAATCAAAGTCGGTACATAAGTTAATTTGTTTTATTAGAAAGCATTTTAAATTCGTTGGTAAATTCCTTTGTTACGTTTATTACTTTGTAACAGTTTTAGACAACTAATCTAAATTGCTCTATGAAAGAATTATATAAATGTATTTTTTAAGAACGTGATAAAAAACCCTTTTAACAATTTTGTCTGCGATTTTTATGAAAATATCTTGAGGGCATAAAAGTAATTTAAATGCCCGAAACATTTTTTTTAATCAAATCACGGGAAACCTACAAGATAAATTCAGTGAACGAAATAAATATACAACGAAACACTCAAAACCAAAAAATAAATGAAATTCACAATCCTTGTATTTGTCGTGGCAGGCGAATGTCTGGCTGAGATGTGAGAGGTCCGGGTTCGATTCCCATAGACGAAGAAATGTTTGCAATGTCCACAAATACTTAGACATAACATTTATTTGCTAAGATAGCACACACAACACATGACATAGAATTTTAGGAATATAAAATAAAAAATACGTAGGCAATTGAGAAAAATAAGACATTTTAAACATTAAACACTTATCACTAAAATAATAATATTAAACAAATTATGATGTGTGCTACAGCAGCAAATTGGTTCCGACTCAGCATTGTGTCTGCTGTTTGAGCAGCAGACGCTGTTATTCTGTCGGAACCACTTCTTACGGGTCTTGGTGTTGTGGTACCATGGTACTCATAGTTTCTGACAGGGGATCCGAGTGTGGGTTCAGAACTATGTTGTGACTATTGGGTGTTATTTATTATTATACTAGCTATCGCCCTCGGCTTCGCTCACTCTGTACCTGGATAAAAAGTAGCCTATATGTTATTCCAGGACACGTATTATGTATATTCCAAATTTCATTCATATCCGTTCAGCCGTTTAGGCGTGATTGAGGCACAAACATCCAAACATCCTCACTAACTTTAGATTTAAGTAGGATTTAAGTACATAAGTAGGATTTAATACGTGAGTTGGCTTTGAAAGATTTATGCGGGGTTTACTTGACTGTTGCTAGAGGTAAATTTTGATAGGCAGAATGTTTATTTTTATAGGATAAAGATAGCAACACCCAAAGTTAACGTCAGCTCGTACCAACTAAGGTAGGTAAATCTTTCAAACATTTCTGTGGTTCAGCTTCCGTTTTGAAGCGGGTAATTTGGCGGGTTATTCAGATACTAAGGCATTATACCATCTATGGTAGATGATTTATACAACGTCAGGAGGCAACTTTTACCTTCACAAACGGTACGCTGTAGTGCCCGGGATGAATTAAAATGGAGTAGGCTTTCCCAGCACCTATTCCATCCTCTCAGCTTAGTGGTCAATACGTGCGGAGCTAACTAAGCGGCGGGTTTCATCGCGATGTTTTCCTTCACCGTTTGAGAGTACTGGTAATAGCGCAGATAATTTTTTCGCACAGAAAAATCCATTGGTATACGACCGGACTTGAACCCACGACCTTAGGATCGGAAGGCGGGGTCACTACTAACTAGACCACCAGTGAAAGAATCATCAAAATCGGTTTACTATTGGCGGAAATATCGGTGAACATACATAAAGTCGAACACAGAACATCCTCCTTTTTTGAAGTCGGTTAAAAAGGAGGAGGTTTCATCAACAACCTTTTAAGATTTTCTGTTTGTACGTTATTTCCCAACTTCATTAGACATTAACGTTAGGGTCGTCAAGTTACGGTCGTCGATTCCAATGAAACTTAGTATTAAATTTTGTAGACAGCCAGCGGGCAGTTATTGTAAGCTGTGTTTGAACAGGTCATGCTAATGGGTTGAAATGTAGCCTCCATTTCTGATTTACAATCTTTACATCGGAGTAACGATCCCTAAACCTATAACCTATGGAAATGTCATAAAATGTTTTTGAAGTTGTTCAACAATATTGACAAATTGCTTACGATCGGGTTTTCCTGATGGATAGATAACATAGACTTCTAATAAAGTGGAGCGAATTAGGGAAACTAACATATTGATTATGTAAGAATGTTGTGCCTCAATCACGACGTAATCTATCTAGTCGTGTCAATAGTCCTCGAACCAGTGGGGTGAAAGGTTATTTCGTGCAATAGACTCATGTTTTCAAATTTTCTATAGCTCTACGACATGCCGGCTTTTTCAGGATGTGAACCCACGACCTTAGGATGGAAAGCCGGGGTCGCTACAACTAGACCATGAGTGCTCTTAACGCCGCCATAATGGCCGAACGAATTTGAATGAAAATTGGAACAAGTCCATACATGCGCTGGGATAACAATAGGTATTTTATCCTCAGTGAAACCACGGGCTATAGCTAACATTTATTTAAAGAAATAGTTAATTCTAATAGTGTAGACGATTTTTTTAACTAACTTTTTGACTATTATTTCTTACATTTTTATTTTGACGTGCTTTTTATAATTTAAAATTATATAATTTAGATTTTTATTTTCAACCTGACATTAAAATTTGCATGCCATTGTTCTTGGTGAAATATGTGAACCCATCTAACTAACCATTACAACATGACATGTTACTTACCATATTTCTTGCAAATTACTATTTCATAACCTTTAACAAATTCAATTTAGATTTAGGCGAAATATGTCTGATAAAGATATCACATATCCAGAGGAATCTATTGACCAACATATCTGCAATATGAATCTAAAATCCACTGGCGATTGAATTGAAACAACCGAATCGAAATATTTGTGGAAACGGCGCTGTGCAATCAATGCGTGCATATTTCGTTGGCGTTGTACCGGTCAGTGCTAACAGATGAACCGGTTTTTAATAAACCGATAAAATGAACTTTATTAACCATTGTAGCAAACGGTTTTTCCAAAGTTTCGTTCAGGATTTTCACCTGACCATTACGAATTTAAGATGAATAAGAGAACACCTTTTTAAAGTTATAATGGAACCTAATCGCGTTTCTTTTTGTTTTATTTTCTCGTAGTTTCGATTAATACCGGTTTAGAATAAACCGATAAAATGTGTAATTATTCGGTTTTAAGCATTGACACCAATCGTTCTTTTATTTTCGGTTTGAATCTGGAACACGCAACTGTTTATATAAAATCTCAACTAAGTTAGTTATTTTTGTTAATTAATCAATTTTGCAAAGTCAACCCAAAAAATATTTCTGGGCATCTGGTCAAAGCGATGCGCGATCCAAGAGCTGGTTCTTATTTGGCTCAACGGATCAGTATTGCCATTCAGCGTGGCAATGCGGCCAGCGTCTTGGGCACGCTTCCACCGTCTGATAAGCTGGATCAGCTATATAGACTGTTTGTAATGATATTGGCGGCCCGATTGTTTCTTTTATGTAAGTTTCTTTCAGTTAATAACATGTTAATATCACCAAAAAAAATAAATTATAAAAATGATAAACATATCCTTCATGATAATTTAAATTATATATAGTGAAATGTAAAATCGTCTGAAAAACAAGTTATCTCGCGTTCTCTGTGACCGAGGCAGTACTGGATGAACCGGATATTGCACAAAACTGCACGAACAATTGCATAGGAATTGCGACTGTTGGCAATTTTGCCGTCGTTTTTAGTACAGAAACGACTTCATTTGGAGATGGAGCTAATCCGAATAATTAAGTTTCCTGAATATTTTTCGAGGACAAAAGAGTTTAATTTTTTGCCGGTTTCAAAAATAAACCGGTTTAAAAGGTTGGTGTTTCGGCAAACATTTTATTTCTTTGTATAAACTGCACGTTTGTTTGTAAAATACGTGCACTGACGGTGCAGGCAAATATCTACTGGAATTAATCCTGGCTTGGACGAAAAATTGTACTTCTATACATTAAGAGCCAACTTTTACTAGCGTCCGCTCGCAGGTTTGCTTGCGTTGAGCATACAATGACGATGAAAATAGCCTGATGATTAGAGATGTTATTCCAAGACACTGTGTATTCCTAGTTTTAGCTCAATCTGCTCATCCGTGACGGACGATGAGTGGAAGTTAACACACTCTCACTCACTCAAAAATTTAATAATAAATATAACTAATGTGGATTTCATGAATTCCAACTGATTATTTCGATGAGGAGTGCCTGCAAGTTTTACTTGTAGCCTTATTTGTCAAAATCCATCCTGCCTTTTTGACCAGAGAGGCAGCCAAAGGAATTAATTAAAAATAACTTCTTACAGCCACCATATTGTTTTTTTGACACTTTAAATAAGTTGTACTATTTCACTCTCACCATCCATACAAATCCAACGCCACCTTATTTGTCAAAATCCGTTCAGCCGTTGGACTGCAGCTTTAGCCAAAGTAATGCACATACACACTAAACGCATTACCCTCCTTCTTTGCAGTCGGGTAATAAAATCCAAAACAAACTCAAACAAATCGTTTGATAATTCGAGCAACGAAACTCACTGAAAAAAGCATCTTCATTCTCTACAATTCTCTGGCAATAAAAGCATTCTCCAGACAATACTTCGAAGTAGCATGGAACTTACTAGCATTAGTTTCAAATGTTAAACACAAGAGAGAGAGAGACGAAATAAACCGGTACAAACCGGTTATTTCTGAATTTCAACCTCACTTCAAAAATGATTCATAACATTTGTCATACCAACACAATAATGATTGATTTCTAAGATTTCTCTGAAACACTTCAATACTATGACTAAGGATCTCCACCCATTACCATGTCACCGGGTTACATAGTAGGTAACGCTAAAAGTTTGCTAAGTAAGTTCGTATGAGCTAGTAGCCAATTCTTGTGATGGAGTTTTTAGGCCGCCTGAAGGCCTCCGTCAAGGCTTAACGGCCTAAAAGCCGGGACCGACAACTTAACGTGCCCTCCGAAGTACGGAAGCGCTCAGCTCGTAATGCTACTTGCTTAACTTCAACGATCAAGAACGTCTAAGCAAGCGATTCTTTGCTTGTCTGCTATATAAAAGTTTGCTTGGCTGTTGTGACGTCAGTCAACTCCAGATTGCTAAAGTTACAAGTATGATCAAATTCTCTTTAATGCATTAACTGTTCTGTAAAAGCACACGAATCATCCTACAATAACACTCCTACTAATATTATAAATGTGAAAGTTTGTAAGGATGTTTGTATGTTTGTGTCTCATTACGCATAAACGGCTGAACGGATTTAGATGAAACTAGGATTTTTTTTGCAAGGAATGCCGCCATTTTTATCGTACGGAAGAGGGAGTAAGCCCATCGTCACTATTTACATTTTTTATAATTTTTCATTCCAAATTTCATTTGAAAAATGAAAATGAAAAAATATTTATTTTTCAGTAAACGCATTAAACAATTTTCATAGGCACAAAGGTTTTATGTTGCTGTGGTTTAAATTAAAACTAATATTGTGTTCCAGCGATCTTCACATGCAGGCAGCCTGCATGTGAAGACCAGTGCACATAGTTATGTTTGCTGTAATAACATATAGGCTACTTTTATTCGGGTACCACGCGAGCGAAGCCGCAGGCGGCAGGTTGTACTTTACATAACATCATAATGTTTAAAAAAATTATATGTACTTCATCCCATCGCGTTCTACTCCCAAACATCCAAACTCAACATATTCAATGATGCACTTTACAAACCCTAAGGAGAACCTGACCGTATCCAGATATTGATATAGTTTGACATGTCCTCGTGCTAAGGGTAGCGAGGTGTCGATATTCCACAGCTGCGATCGCTCCCCGGGCGGTTGTGGTCTCAGAACTTACATCTACCCTCAGTATCCACACGAGGTTATAACGTTCATCGATAATTTTCATCAAACGTGAGAAATGCCCGTTGGAGCGATTACAGTATATGCAAACGGAGTGAGTACAGTCGTGTCACTAGTTCTTTCGAACCAGTGTGGTGAGAGGATTTAAAGTACGCCACAATGGCTCCTTTTGTTCACTTGACACATGTTTTGAAACGTTTTAGGTACTATGACATGCCGGTTTCCTTCTTCACTAAATAGCGCACATAAATTTTTCGAACAGAAAAATCCACTAAAATTCTTTAGGGAAACAAAGATCTGCACTGACGTTTCTTGGTGGGGTTTATTGTGCATTATCCATTATGTGTACGACTGAATTTGAACCCACGAAGGCGGGGTCACTACCAACTATGTAGACCACCAGTGCTCTCTCTCTCAAACAAAATCATCATCTTCCTGCCCCAATCCCACTCTATGTGGGGTCGGCACAGCATGTTCCTTGGATTATGCTGTAAAAGTATTGGCTAAAGTGTTTTATGACCGGCCGCCTGCCTGACGTCAACCCTCCTTGGGAATACTTGCTTATTGTATCTCATCATGTTGGAGGATACTATCCCTTAGTCAACTTTTACGACATGCTCGGGGAGAGAAGCAGCTGGACGCATTCTGTGTTTTTTTCTTTGCTCCCAGTCCAGCGAAGAATTACAAACAAAAATGTACCAAAATTAATGTCCAATTCTACCAAGTATTTGACTGTAGTTTCTCGTTGAAGCCGTTGATACTTGTCTTCTATCGGTCCCAAGACGTCACGGTCGGGATACTAGCTACTAGTGACTATATGGGCTATGCACCGGGGAATTGGGAATATCGAGTAGCTCTGAAACTTGTTTTAGGTATGGTGGAGTAAACTAGTAGTGGCATGGCGGTTGCTCGGCAGAAATAAAGAAATAAATATTTGTGGACATTTCACACAGCGCCATCTAGCCCCAAACTAAGCAAAGTTTTTACTATGGGCACCAGATGGCTGATACAATATTTATAATACTTTTTTTTTGTAAATACATACTTATAATACATAATGCTACAACACCCTGACCCGGAAGAAATATTTGAGAAATGCATGAGCTGCGGGTTTTATTCTCGTTGTGAGAGAAATGTTGGCATATTTTGCAAATATTTCTTCCGGGTCTGGGTGTTGTGGTGCCATGGTTCTCGTAGTTTCCTACCTGACAGGAAATGTTAGAGAAGGTTTAGAACCTACATATGTACGTATGTGACTGTTGGGTGTTATTTTTGTCAGGGTAGTATGCTTATAAAGTAACCTAAGCTAGAATACTCGTAACTTTAAGTTATTATTTAAAAGTTGGCTCTGGAAGAAGTTAAATAAACATTTTTATTAAAAGTAGCAGAAATATTTAGAAGGTAATCCCAACCAATTATACCTGAGCCTACCCTCACAAAGCATCACAAGATACGACCTTACATAGCCAGGGCATGCCAGGGTCGTCTCTGAACCTAAGGACGTAGAATCTAAGGCACAATCTACTTCTTTGCAATTCGCCACATCTGTAAACGCGTCTAAGGTTGGGAATCAATCGACTGCTCGCCAACAATGAGACAGTTCAACGGGCTGATTTATATTTCAAAACGTTAACTCCATTGTTTCAAGCTCTACTTATTCAAATACTTATTTTAATGTTTTTATTCAAGTCTTAAGAATCATAAAAAAGGCTTTTTCATACTAGATGATTTATAAAGCGTCAGGAGGACACTTTGTCTACACTAAAGGGATTCTGTAGTGCCTGGGACGATGTAAAGGACCTGTTTGAACCCGGATGTAGAAACGTCTGTATTTATTCAACAAAATCATCGGTTCCTAAATACATAATTATCACGCATGTATCCTTAATGGGGTGGACAGAACCATAAGTAATCATACGATAACTTGCAGCCACTCCTGAATCAAAGTCCCAAGATGGGTATGGTGAACCATGGTGACACGTGATCAGCCCATCGCCCATAATAATATCAGCGGTCCAACATGTTGGAGAGGATACTATCCCTTAGTCAACTATAAGGTACTTATATAAGCGAAAGGCGGGATATTTTCCCTTCATGTATCCCACGAAATTCCTGCAGGGATACCTGGATTACAACTCACTCGAAACCAGAAGAGCGTATGACCAGCTATTAACGGTCCCAAAAATTTTCAGGAATGTCATTGACGCACCTGATTTACACAACGAGTCATTGCGACTCTATGTCCCGGACAGGTATCTCAGGGGTAGAAGTCACCGTCTGCTCGCTACGCCAGCGTGTCGCACTGTCTCGCATGCTCAGTCCCCGCTGCCTCGTACCCTCACCGCCCTCAACAGACTATTAGCTGCCAACCCTGACTGCGATATATTTGCGGATGAATGGAAGGGTCTCATGTCAGCATGCTTGAGATTTTGTGAGCTTGACAAATGATTTAGTTTTAGTTTTAGTTTATAGGACATTTTTATTTTTTATTTTTATTCTTGTATTTTAATTTTTATGACCTTTATTTCTATGTATAATTTGTAAAATCTTTTAATTAATCTATTTGTTAAATTGAATCTTTAATTTTATATATAGGTATATATTTTTGTAATTAATTAGTGTAATTGGTAAACCGTTCTAATTAAATAAATAAATAAACTATAACGACATGCTCGAGGAGAGAACATCTTAAATCTACGTCAAATTTTTGCATATTTATTGACTCCAAAGTCCTTTTTACAGCCACCGCTCAAGCAGTTCGTCAATCCCGAGCCGTACAGAGGACCGTCTGGGACCCGCAACGAATTTAATCAGAACTAATTTAGTATACGCGTGAAACTTTTCGACTTTACTTAGCGTAAGAGCCCCGTTTGGGCACGATGACAAGCCCAACTCCTGAGGTATTGTGAATTTTCATTAGTTGATTAGCAGTAAGTTTGGGCAAGTTTACTTGCGAGTAAATCGTTTAGAATCTTACCTTGTGTGACTTTGTTAACTTCTGTGAAATGTCTAAACAATTACGTGGGGTTCTTGACTACTTGGCAGCGTAACTTTGCATGGCTCTTTATTGGAGGTGGTGGTAAATATAAATAGAACACATACTTATAATACTACAACACCCAGACCCGAAGAAGAAATATTTGCAGAACGTAGCGGAAATCGAAACCGCGCCTCTTGCGTCTCAGCCGAGCACTCTTCCGCTACGCTACCGAGGTCGTCATGTATGCTGAAGAAGTATGGCAAATGTGAGGTGGAAACACCTTTTTGCATTTGTTAAGTATGGAATCCAGTTATGTCCAGTTATGTACGGGTTATGGATAACTCTGCTACTGCTGGAAGTAAGTTGTGACTGACGTTCTTTTTCGAAGCAAGTATCTAAGTAAATGGAAGAGGCGCTGTTTGATGTCAGGTTCTTGGAATATAAACTGGCTAGCTGCTGCACTCCCGTGGTCTATATTCCCAATATCAGTCAAATCCGTTTAGCCATGATTGGCACCCCCACTAGTTTTCGGATTTATTTCTACAGAATTCTGTTCACGACACCCCAAAGATTGTTTGCCAGCACTGTAGTGCTGTATTTCAAGCGTCTTGAGAATTCAGCTTAAAAAAATATTGCAACCCAGCCAAAACTACTTTAACCAAGTCAATTTGCAATAATCTTGACACGGACCACTTGCTGGAACAGTAACATTGTGGCGTTGGGCCAATTCCACCTTCGTAGTCATTTTAGAAGTACTAACTGTAACCTACATTGAGCATTACGTAGGATTGAATAAGGATTGAAAACGGTTAACGTTATTAGGGCCAAATCGGTTTTTGATCGAAAAATTAACCTTTTCACAAATTGCACCGATTAATTTTAACGTGTTTCATCATCATCATCATCTTCTTGCCCTTATCCCACTCTATGTGGGGTTGGCGAAGCATGATCCTTGGATTATGCTGTAAGAGTTTTGGCTAAGGTGTTTTATGACCGGCCGCCTGCCTGACGTCAACCCTCCCTGGGAATACTTGCTTATTATAACTCAGACTGGCTGACTCTGACTCAGAGTGCCAAGTGCGAGTTATCCTACCTGCTCTGATCTGCTACAACAACTTGTATAGACCTGAGATTTTTTATTTATTTACTTATAGGACAGTATAACATCATAACAGTTTTTTTTAACCCTAAGGCGATGGTATATGTAGGTAAGTAAGTACCTACACAATACAATAAGATAAGTACTAATCTAAACATTTTGTTTCCATTACTACCTGTGTAATTTGTATTGAAATGATAATCTAATCAATAGAATGGCGCTATTTATTGTCCATACAAAATGCGCCAACAATTAGAAGAAAAACTAGCATAGGCATACAAATTAAGCAATTAGTAAAATGATGACGATTTCGGAAAACTACTTTTTTCTAGGGTGGCCGTGCCGGGGTGTACATATTATAAGAGCTACACAATATCAACATGTTAAATAAATTTACATAAAGAAATACACACTTTTTTACTTCCAGAACACCTACATCATTGGCATAACCCGTCAACATTTATAATACCCTAAAACATTTCCCAAAAACAAAAACTTCCATCCTTATTACATTAACGTGTCCGTGAGTTTTCTTTATTTCCCGTAAAACGTACGACAGGAACATTTACGGCGGAAAACTCCCAAGAAATATCAAAACGACTTCGAATAACAAACTTCTGAATACGTAATGCTTATGACTTCTCTTAGAAGCGGCTACCGTTTTATGAATGTGATAAAAAATATTTTTGGAGCTCAATATAATATAAATAAAATATATATGCATGTCAAAATAGAGAGTAAAATGTTTATTTTTTTAGACTACCCACATAAAAGTTATTGCCTCTAGGCCTCGTAGTAATTCTATGCAAAAATTCATGTCGAACCGTTTTTTCGTTACACAAACTTACAAATACATTTTCCCATGCACCTGGTTAATTTTGTTTGGAAAGAAAAATAAAAAATTATGTGAAAAATCATATAATTTATATTTTTAACAGATACCTCAAGCAACACGACAGACGTTTAATATTTTTGAAAATATGTATTTTTTTTCGCATACACACATCAGCGAGACATCAGAACATTTTTCTGTGCGAAAAGTTTATGTGCGCTATACCAGTACTCTCATCATCATCCTATCATCGAATTTCCGACATAATTAATATTAAACAACTATTAACCTGCTTTGTTTAGTTTTAAATCGACCATAAATAATCATAATGCCACAATCGCAAGCTGCACAAAACGCGAGCAAGTTTCACAATAAATGGAAACCAAACAATAATTAAAATTTAATTCCATAAAAGCACATGGGAATGCTGATTGATTATTCTCCAATGAGTAAATATAATAACTATTGCAATAAGGAACGTAGAATATTTTGCAATTATTATTAAAATGAAGCGCTCGTGACGTAGCTTGCTTAGACGTTCTTGATTGATCGTTGAAGCTAAGCAACGTTGTGCGCGGTCGCAATTTGGATGGGTGACCGCTAGTGGCATTACGAGCTGAGCGCTTCCGTGCTTTGAAAGGCACGTTAAGTAGTAGACTGGCTTAATAGCCATGACGGAGGCCTTTAGGCGGCCTAAAAACTCCGTCACAAGAGTTGGCCACTAGCTCATACGAACTTACTTTTTTACTTTATTAGAATTCGTAGGTGATTTTGTCGGTATGTTTTTTCTTTACTCCCAGTCCAGCAGAGAAGTAACTTTTAGGGTTTTAAGTATATTTAACTTTGTCGTTTCAGAATATCGACAACCCGAATTAATACATTACTCTTTATTACCTTAACATACTGAATCATAAATAATTTTGTATAAAATTTCAACTTAAATTAAGACTTACTTTAACCAGTCAACCAGTCACGCAGAACATTCAAATAATCCAGGTACCTCCATTTATTTTATCATGCATAAAATTACGAATTCAATTCTCTGAACACATTGTTCAGCCGAACACACCATTTGTGATGGCATTATTAATTAGTACCCTTATCCAATTAACCGGCATTTCAACGTCAACCCCATGAATTTTATAGAGACCAAGCGCCAGTTTTTAAACCTCCACCCGTGAAACTCATACTTACACTACTACTTGACGACCTCTATGGCGTGACGCGCGAGTGCTCGGCTGAGACGCTAGACGCACGGGTTCGATCCCCGCTACGGGAGAAATGTTTGTATGTTCTGCAAATATTTCTTCCGGGTCTAGGTGTTGTAGTATTATTTATTATAATTAAAGTAAAGTATGTATAATTACAAAAAAGTAGATTTATAAGTATTCTATCAACTTTCTTTTATATTTAAGCAATGTTTCTACTTTTTATGTAAAAACTTTCTTCAAACCAAATTAAATGATTATAATAAAACGTTGGATATTCTTTAGAGGACTATAGCTTGTAGCCAAGTTAGTTTGCGTCTCTCGAAGTTGCTAGAAACTGTGTGTAAAAATTTATAGGACTGGCAAGCAACCGTAGTATAGACACGTGTCAATCACGCAATCGTTCACGATACTGCGTCAACGTGACGTGGCGAAGTAAAACTAGTAAGCTCTGTAAAACGTGCCTGCGTCGTCACGTGAAAACAAATGCGGTATAACGATAAAGGTTTAAAACGGTACCACTCGCACGTGGCTCGTGACAACCAATACAAGCATGTCTATTGCGGCGGGCGTTCGCGATCGAATTCATCATCATCATTTCCCTGCCTCTTTCCTGCTTTATGTGGGGTCATAACATAATATTCTTCTTCCATTTCACTTTGTCAGAAGTCTCTCAAATCTCCCCCTTTTCTTATTCATGGCTTCTTTAACACAGTCCATCCATATTTTCTTTAGCCTACCTACTCTGCCCACATTCATATCTAACACTCGTCTCGGATTATGACAGAAAAAATATGAAACAAAAAAATTGCCGTATCATCCTTTAACGGCTTTGTTAGACGCAAAATAACTTGACTAAGGGCTCTGACACTAGCAGCTGAGGTCATCACTGTTGTGTGGTTGTGGTCTGCGGGAATTGAACCCGCTGTCCTCGCCAGCCACAGCGCGGTATAATTTGAATTTGCGGTATCTGGCTCCAAACTGCAATATTCAATAACCTACAGCTATCAGCTTTGATTAAAAAGTATGACATTGTTTCGTTGGTATGCGATCCGATAGCCAACAATGTATAGACCAAGAAGATATTTTATTCATGCGTGGTCATTGCTTATATTTCGGTAAGAGAAAACTAAGGTGGCTGCCCGATTTTTACTTAATTATTGTCATTACACATTCTTGTCATCAATTTTAATTAGATTATAAATGTTAAAGTTTGTTAGGATGTTTGTGCCTCAATCACGCCTAAACGACTAAACATATTTGAATAAATCTTGGAACTCAACGTGTAGTATGCTGGAATAACATAATTATAGTCTACTTTTTATTCTGGTACCACGCGAGCGAAGCCGTGAGCGGAAGCTTGTATAAAGTAATTCTCCTAAAATTCACATTTTGTTTGCAGTGCATTGACATTGATGACAAAAAAAACCGTGAGAATGAGTAGTATTTTTCAAGCCTTCGGTATGGGTCTTAATGAGAGGCGACTATGCAATAAAAAAGTGAAATAATATTCAGTGTCTAGTCCACATCCAAGACGACCTTCTCGTGTGAGAGCCCTCGATAGAATGAGGCCGTCCGCTGGCCGACGCCTGCATAAGCACGCACTTCATAACTATCGTAAAAAGGAATTAGCTTCACGGACGCCGCCCTCCGAGATTCATGTTTGACCTAGTTTGTAGAGTTCTTAGAGAATTCCTTATGATACCTTTATTTACACAAGAAACTTAGTATTTGCTTGAAGATCTTAGTTATGCATAGTTGAGTGCAGTTGCCTGCAATACCATGCATTTTATATCTAAAGCGGAAGCTCAGCTCACCATGAGGGTCGTGCAGTTTGAATCTCGACATTATGTGAATTTCAAGTATTTTATATACAAATATATATTTCAAAATACAAAATAAATTCCCGTAACGCAAAAACACCATGAAAAATAAATTATCCTTCACAAACGCCATATACATCAACCGACCACCAAGGTTGGTGTAATTACTCGAACAAGTGGATCTATCAGACGCTGCTCCATCCATCATACAGACGAGGGTTCAAACTATTTTTTATTCATATATTTCAACCCGGATAAGTGATGCCATACGTTAAACAAAGTGGGCTCGGAGTGAAGGATACGGTGGGATGAGTTCTGAGGTCGGGGTGACCTTGGGATGACTAGGAGACTAGATCCTCAGCTCGACTTTGAATATTTTTAAATATATAACCGGACTGTTACTGACCGGCATAAAAATTCAGAGCAAAGTTATTCAATATTTTGTTTGCTGTCCAGAACTAGATAAACAGTATAGCTTTAATGCTTTTCCACTTCTACAACGCTGACACTTAATTTTCAAACTGTCACATTAAATGTAACGCTAATTTAGTTTTTTTAAGAACAGAATGAGAATTTATTTATATTTATATTTATTCGTATTTTACGTGACATTTTGAACGCAATTGTCAATGTCAATGTCAATCCCATACACTTCTACTTTTTTCTGGCGATAAAGCTGATTGACACTGTCGTTCGTTTACTTTTGTATACAAGGTATATTTGCTTGACTGACTTTGGATGAAAACACGGGCAAAGATGATGGACAGTAATCTTGTTTGTAAAAAAAACATATTGCTCATATTTACAAGATAATGTCGTTTTTGTGTTTCTAACGGGTGCAAAGTATGCATAGCTCTTTTGTACTCTAACTTTATTATGATAAAAATTGGTTATTGTAGTAATATTGATTGTTGGATGAAATTTACGCAAAATATAGAAATTAAATTGATTTTAAAATGTGATACCGAACATGTTTTTTGTTTATTGTCGTACAAGCAAAAACACTTTACTGACTACTACTACTACTAGTCACGACCAGTCAGACCAAAATCCACCACAAGACACGTCTTGAGGTGGATTTTAAGTTTGCCTCAAAGAAGCGCACTAAAAAATCCAACGTCTGATGGTTCCGCTATTTAGTAGAGAGATAGTACACACCGAAAACAGCGAGATGCAATTTCAAGCGGTGTGTGCGATGTGCACATATCATTCTTGGTCGATCTGAGCGTAAAAAGGCCATAACCCCTGTGACACCACGTAATAACTCTGCCAAACCACTTGAAACTCTCCCCAACCGATATAAAGTTACAAGTGCCCGAGCATTGACCGCGTCAAGGCTCAATCATTTCCAGTTCTCAAAGCATTCATCATGTGGACGTCAGGGAGGTGGAGTATAGTGGCAGGATTTGACGAGTTCGCAAATTGGCTGCCCTTTCCGAAGGGTTGGCTTATTGATGAGCTTACGGGAAATAGTGGTTTTTTGCCAATGCTAATATTGTTTTAGGGTTCAAAATGACTGGACAAAATGTGGTTTTTAGTATCGTATTTCTGAATAATAAATCTTTGTTTTTACCCACTAGGGAAGGAAGGTGGTATGGTTGTTTATTTATTCACATATTTATTTATATAAAAATACATATTTATATAAAGTCTGTTTGTCTGGCACCATTTACCTCAAAAACTACTGAACCGATATCGATGCAGTTTTTTTCTTTATGTTAGTACAATTTTAGATGAGGTTTTTAGATATACTTTACGGTTCCAGTTACGGTTTACTTTGCGATTCCAACATTCTACTAACGCACGGCGGAATGTTTATCACCATAACAACGTTGTAACGTATATTTGTCGAAAAGCGCCATACATTGTTGACAGGAAAACAATGTCGCTACGGTTGTATACGATCCGTCGTTCGCTAGTAGAATATTGGAATCGGGTACAATTCATCTTGGTCGTAGAAATGACAACAGTCTGTAACAAAGTTATTTCAAAGTATTGACCGATAAAATTGTATGTTCAGCTGATTTTTAGTGAGATAAAAAGGTTGGAGTTTCGATCACAACTTTTTTATTTTTTTAACGCGAACACAGCTTCTCCCTGGAGGCAAAAAGACGAGTGGGAAAGTTGACGACAACAAATACTGTCTCTGGTGACACTAGCACCAGTTTTCATATTTTTAAAGCTACAGGGTTGAACTAGTAAAACGCGCATAAGGTGCAAATATGCAAGCCTCGACGGGACTTATGGATTTGAGCATTTTGGGGTCGAGACCCTAGGTCCGTGGGACACGGGTGCCCTCCGCATTTTCAAAATTCTTTCATCGCCCAACAGGTAGTCCATCATGTTAGAAAGGATACTTAGTTGACTTTTACTTAAATATCTTATATGTTATATAGTATCGCATTAATTTTATTTTTATGACAATGTGATGATTTCATTTGACTTAGTTGTACTTGACAAATTGTCTTGAAAGCAGAATATTCTTTAGCTTAATGTTATCGTGCTAAAGGTTCTGTTGTCGCGAGAGAAAAGAAAGGTTTACTTTGTACCTCACTGATTTTATCAGTTCGGCAAGCTTTGTAGAAGAGGCGCGTTTTGTTTTACGTCGCTTTGTGAGTAGGTCACACTGTCTCGACATTGTTGGAGGCGAATAGTCGGTATGTCCTGATAGTGGTTCAGTACCCACTGGACCTTCGTAATTGAACCTTACCTACATTATAGGACCTATTCGACTTCCTATCAAAAACATGGTACCCACTGGATCTCCGAAATAGGAACGTACCTACACGATATGACCTATTCGACCTTCTATCAATAACATGGTACCCACTGGACCTTCCTATAGGACACATTGGTCTATATGGCTCTTTTTTTTTAAACGTTACAGTACGGTCGTGCAGAAAAGTAAAATCGTTAAAGAAATAAAAACAATGGTTTTAAATCAAAATATTTATAAAATTTAAAACATTTGTCATCAGCAACAAACCTACTATAATAATCAAATAGGCATTCAACAATGAATTTCTATATTTGATTTATTGAGCAGTATCCGAAAGTGAAGTGGGGTGTAAGGAGAGAAAGGTATGAAGATCGTTTGGTCATGTAGAGATTAACGAAACAGGTTTTTGAGGCGAGTGAGAATGGTACCGTTGGAAGGGAAAGACCTCCGTACCTGGACCAAATCGGCGGCGTTTTTAAAAAGTGTGAAGTTAGGAGTACCCTAAACCGACGAGATGTATGATGAATGTTATGAGAGAGAATGAAGCGAAACAAGTATGTCAGGAAATAGCAAATGGAGATCCGTGGTTCCTGCCTACCCCTATGGGGAACAGGCGTGATTTTGCCTCGTCCCGTCAGCCGTCGTTGACAGGTCGTTGGTTTGATGCCATAGTCAACGTAGCAGGATGAGGCTGGCAAGAGACTGGAAAGTGTGCAGTATTAGGAAGAAGGCTTGACACCTTATGTACCAAGTAATGGGAAGCTGAATTGATAAATTGATAGCACTGATAACCCAGTGGTAGCGACTTCGCCTTCCAATCTTAAGGTCGTATGTTCAAACCCAGTCGTGCACCAATGAGGTTTTATATTCAAATTTATGTGCTATATCAGCTCAGACGGTGAAGAAAAACATCGTGAGGAAACCGGTATGTCGCAGAAACGTAGAAAGTTCGCAAATATGTGACAAGTATGCGAAAGGAGCCTTTAAAACGCACATAAAATAACCTTACTGGGTCAATAGAACCAGTGACACGTGACTAGATATAATTTATATACAGACATTGCTTTTACTAATAATTTCGTACATAAATAAAATACTCCGTAATATATTTGATGAAGGTTTACTCACAGTTACTCACAATTATTGTCGGTACCGAATCACTATCTATTTTCACTCGTAAGTACATTTATCTACGTACGGTCCGTTGGGCAACTGGGCCAGATATTAAATCAATGCTTGGTCAGACGGAATTGAAAACACTTTTATAAATAGATACCTAGTTTTGGTAAACAGGTAAATTCATATACGAGGAAATTGTTCAGAAATACAATCTATCGGGAATATAATTTAGAAATTGTATATTCATAACGAATTTATGTATTTTCGGAATGCAAACAAAATTAAAAATACCTACAAAGGCCTTTTATGATTATACAGCATCAGGAGGCAACTTTTACCTTCACAAACGGGACGCTGTAGTGCCAAACAAAATAAGATGGAGTAGGCTTGCCCAGCACCTATTCCATCCTCTCAGCTTAGTCGGCCTTGTCCAAAGGAAAGACATGATCAATACGTGCGGAGCTGACTAAGCCGCGTGTTTTATCACGATGTTTTCCTTCACCGTTTGAGAGTACTGGTATAGCGCACATAAATTTTTCGCACAGAAAAATCCATTAGTACACGACCGGGTTTGAACCCACGATGTGGCATCACACAAAAGAACAGGCCTCCTCTCCCAGGGGAGCAAGGTATACCATCTCTCTTGACATCATCGCGATAAAAACCTACAGGTTGGAACATTGATGTTAGCAAGAGCACGCCTTAAAAAAACTTAAAAAATAATAATAAACCGTGTCTAAAAAATTTTGTCAAGAAAATAAATAGTTTAATTATTTAGAAGACACAGTTGTATTCGACCCCACGACCCTATAATCGGAAGGTACGGCTACTACTAGACCAGCAGTGCTCTTACCCAAACTCAACAGTTCTTAGTTCCTATGAAACAAAGAAAGAACTTGGTTAATAGAGTTTTCTCTTCGCAGTGAAAGAACTCCAAAGTGAGAAAGTTTACGAAATTGTCAATTGCTTATTTTGCCCAGTTTATACAAGTGCAGTCAGCTGAAAAAATGAAGCTGAAGCGCTTGTGGCGTAGCTTGCTTAGGCGTTCTTGATTGATCGTTAAAGTTAAGCAACGATATGCACGGTCACAAATTGGGATGGGTGACCGCAAGTGGCATTACGAGCTGAGCATTTCCATGCTTCGGAGGGCACGTTAAACAGTCGGAAGAGGCCTTTAGGCGGCCTAAAAACTCCGTCACAAGAGTTGGCCACTAGCTCATACAAATATACATACATATATAGCTGAAAAAGTTCTAGTATTTCTACAAAAATAGCTTTTATATATCTAATGAAATATGTTTTTATTTAATTAGCCCTAGACGTTATTTACAGCGTCAGAAGGTTATATTTACCTACACTAATGAGAAGCTAGTTCTCGGGATTGTAGATGGAGGCGGTCTGCCCACACGATTCTAAATACTGCCCCACGAAAATACGTAAATTATATCCATTATAACATACATACATATTATCACGCCCGTATCCCTAAAGGGATGGGCAGAGCCACAAGTAAACATAAGAAAACTTGCAGCTACTTCTGATTTAAAGCCCTAAGATAGATATGGTTAAATATTCAATATAACGTTCACGTAAATAAATTCTCAAACGAAGTGAAAAGTAACTGTTAAACAGAATTCTGCTTTCAGAGAATTTATTAGAGCTCAACTATGCCTTTACTGTTTTCAAAGAGATTTTTTTATGAAAATATGCGAAGTCTTTTACATTTTGTAATAGTAATTAGAATCTAACCACCATCTATATAGACGACAGGTTGATCACCTGCCGTCATGGTTCACCGTTTGGAAGTACTGGTATAGCGGACATAATTTTTATAAAACAGAAAGAAATAGTTTTGAACTCATGGTCTTAGGATAGGAAGGCGAGGCCGCTACCACTAGACTACAAGTGCTTTCAAAGTAGTATAGTAGCTACATACCTAGCAGTATATGTACGCTCGTAGCAGTGTAGCTAAGCACGTAGCAGTATATGTACGCTCGTAGCAGTGAAGCTAAGCACGTAGCAGTATATGTACGCTCGTAGCAGTGAAGCTAAGCACGTAGCAGTATATGTACGCTCGTAGCAGTGTAGCTAAGCACGTAGCAGTATATGTACGCTCGTAGCAGTGAAGCTAAGCACGTAGCAGTATATGTACGCTCGTAGCAGTGTAGCTATGCACGTAGCAGTATATTATATACGCTCATAGCAGTGTAGCTATGCACGTAGCAGTATATGTACGCTCGTAGCAGTGTAGCTATGCACGTAGCAGTATATGTACGCTACTTAAGAGAATCACTCGTAGCAGTGCTCACAGCTTTTTGGCAACGCAAGAACTATTTACTGGCTTCATAATAACAAGCCATCAAAAGTTACTCCGTCGAAACAACTTGATTATACAGAGAGGAAACATCCGGCTTAGCTTCGAATATTCCAGAATAATCTGAGAATCAAACATTGAGTGAAAGCCTTTCGTTTTAATCAGAAGATCCCTTTTGTCAGTAATTGAGAGATTAAAAGACGGCTGACTCGGCTATCAGGGTTCGTGATGTAAAATCACTTTGCTCGGGGATTTAATTTGAATAATTTTATTGTATTGGCAGCTTCAATTGAGACCTTTTTGTAACCATCTTCGCGAAAGGTCTTTTTAATCCGGTTTTGAGACAATTATACCTATCTACTAGAAGATTTATACTTTAGGAGGCAACTCTTGCCTACACGGTACGTCGGTTTGCTACGTCGGTAACCTTGGTTCTCTGACGAATAACTTCGTTCCAAATTCTATCCCTAAGTGAAACTCATAGCTCGCTGAGCGGCCTTGAACTGGTGGACAAGTCGCACGGTGAGTGGGTGGGCTCATAATTAAACAAAAATAATACTCATTATTTTTGTTTAATTATGAGTGCTATACATATTTTATGACGGCCTTAAAACATCTTAGCCAAAACTCTTACAGCATGATCCAAGAATCATACCCAACATAGAGTGGGATAAAGCAGGAAGATGATGATGATGAGTCCCTATGCATAAATATAGTAAAGATAAAAAAACATATGCTACTTTACACTTGAACATTCAAAACCCTTCTTATCTTTCTCAAAAATATTATAATATTCCAATCCTAAATATAAAAGTAGTGCATTACATAATGTTATCACAAGTACTCTTGTACAACACTCCGACATCGTTCTACTCGTAAAGCGCAGACTTTCAAACTACCTACTTATGTTGTCACAGTTAAAAACTACTTTTGCACGCGACTTTGTTGACAGTGAATATGATTTCATAATTTAAAATTGGTAAATAATTTAAGGAGTGCAAAAAGTGCGGTCACCCAACCAAGTACGATGGTTACAATGGCGATGCTTGACATTTGTTATCTCGGTTCCCCGTATAAACTTTCATCTCTTATTTCTATACGAGTATTTTTTTTTAAAGTAGCCTATGTCCTTCCCCGGGATGTAATCTATAATGCTTGCCTAATTTCATCAAAATCTGTTTAGCAGCTTAGGCGTGAAAAGGTAACAGACAGACATACAGACAGAGTTACTTTTGCATTCTGTTTGGATAACATCATCATCATCATCATCAGGTTATAGCAATCCACTGCTGGACATTAGGCCTCCCTTAAAGAGCGCCATCGCACCCTATCTTTGGCTTGATGCATCTAATATCGACTAGCAGCTTTTTACAAATCCTAAACAAACATTAATCCTACTAATACCTATAAACGCGAAAGTTTGTATGTATGGATGTTGGTTACCTACTCTTTCACGCCTAACCGGCTGAACGGATTTGAATGAAACTTGGAATATACATAGTAAATGTGCTTGATTAAGATATAGGCTATTTCTTATCCGGGTTACACGCGAGCGCAGTCGCGGGCGGCAGCTAGTAGGTATATAATAATGTATGACGGCACCTAACAGTGAAGTTACAAGTACCCGCATTCTAGTGTTTTGAAGCGTTTGTTGTCAGCCGCAGTCGTGAGCGGCGCGACATGAGTGTTCATTCATTATAATATTACCACGTCAGTATCTCTAATGGGTTGGGCAGAGCCACAAGTCGTCATAAGAAGACTGGCAGCCACTCCTGATTCAAAGTCCTAAGATGGTGACAGATGATCGGCCCATGGCACCAATATCGGTCCTTCGTGTTGTAGAGGATAATTTATCTGTTGAAATTAATCGTGAATTCAAACCCGATCACGCACCAATAGATAATGTGATACACTCAACGCTACTACTCTCAAACAATAATTATTTAACATCATCGGAGCGACAAATATGTACACGCGACTTTCATGGTATCACAAAACCTGGACGTATTATCTAATTTTGCAGAAAACAAATATTCTCTAAAAGCAGGAACCGAACCCGCGCCTTAGCCACGTACCTGCCAAGTTACCAAAGCCGTCAAGGAATACAGGAAAATACCTTAAATCAGTTTCCCGCGGCCAATGGCCCAGAACAAAGCCAAAAATGCTTCATCTTTTTACATAATCGTTTTTTGCGATGTCTCACATCGCTTCCGGTAAACAACGAGTTATTTTGATAGTTTTTTTACTACGCATATTTATTTTGTTAAGAAATGAAAAGAGGAAAGATATTGCTTTTATTGCTGTATTAATGTTATTTATTTATATTTCATAGGCAAATTAATACAAACAATGTATGAACATTTCATAGTCGAATACTTGCTAAACTTTGTTCACGTCTTTTTTTATATTTTTATCTTTTTATTAAAAGAGAGGAAGTAAAAACATGCGCAAAAGCAAGCTCAACTCATGAGAAATTATTTGAGGCTAGAGAACGATGTAAAGAAAGGGTCTTTCATGGTCACCCTGCAAGTTGAAGTTGAGTTTCCCAGGTTGAAATATGATAGCCTCAGAAAGAGCAACACAGATCCAATACTTGCGTTAAATTGATTTATTACACCCCAAGGAGAAGGAATCTTCCTTTTGTAAAAATCACTTTGAGACGACTTCCTGATCAAAAGGCGATGGTCGACAAAAACTTTGTCATCAAATACTCGATCAAAAGATATCAAAGCATTGACGTTCGGTAAAAAACCGGAAACGTATTTATTTGGCTTTTGTTCAAGGATATATAAACGGCGGCATTCATTTAACGTTGACATCCATTAATCTCCTCTTATTGCGGGATTTCAATGTACCGCAAATAAATTCTGTAGCACAATGACTCATGTTCGTGTCACGCGCGCCACAGCTCATACGACACAGCACTGACTCTCTTTATAGAGACTTGTAAAGAAACTGTCCAAATGTAAACTATTTTGTTATTCTTTATCAGTGTTATTTACTGCGATAATCATTATGTTTTTTCTCAAAAAAATCTTCTTTTTTTTACTTCGGTAGCGTGGAGGGCGAGCTGAGACGTAAGATTTGCAGGATCGATTCCCGCTGCGGGAGAAATGTTTGCATTTCTTGTGTTGTGGGTGTTGTAATTATTATGTATTTAAGACAGACTAAAAAATGGCGGCCTGTTTTTCTGCGGTGCGATGGTGACTCCCTCTAGCGATGCGGGCGCACATTAGGATATAGAAAATGGATTTAAAAAGGTCATGATGTAAAAAGTAATGACTGCGGCTAATAGTACTACTTACTATAAGAACATTGAACACGAATTAAAAAAAAAATATTTATTAAAATTATCGATTATTTAAAAATCTTTTATTTGGATATGCTCAAAATAATTGCTCGGAAAATTGAATTTTAGAACGACTACTTTTTTGTAATGAGAGTTAATGAAGTGAAAGAAGTTTGTCAAGATCTGATCTCTGCCTAGGGGTCTATGGGAATCAGGCGTGATTTTATGTATGTATGTACCTTTATAAATAGTACCTACACACTATACGGAGCTAGGTAGTACAAAAGCTATCGATCGATGCAATAATACCTTTTAATTTTAATTTACACTTTGGCAGCTGTTTCTCACATTCACTGTGTATTGTTCACGTGCATGAAATACGTGTTATAGACCGAAACCATTTTACAAAGAGCTTCTCTGCCGTCAGACAAATAAACATTTAGTTTTAAACACTGTAATTACTAAGTACTTCTAGTCGTGCCACTCGTTCTTTCGAACCAGTGTGGTAAGTGGATTTGACACATGTTTTAGAATTTTTTAGATTCTACAACGAGCCAGTTTCATTTGACGACCTCGGTGGCGTGGCAGGCGAGTGCTCTGCTGAGACGCAAGAGGCTCGGGTTCGATTCCCGCTGTATGTATCTACAAAAATACGTATATAAGTATTTTATCAGCTATCTGGAGGCCATAGTACGAGCTTTGTTTAGTTTGGGGCTAGATTTCGCTGTGTGATAATAATGTCCAGTAATATTTATTTATTGATTATATTCGAGAGTAAAAATCGTTTCATAACCGAACCGTTATTGGCCGGCACAAAAAGATAGCTAATCTTAATTAACAAGCAAACTTTTGACCTAGGACTTACGGTCGGCAGTGAGCAATTATGGTACTGTAGTACCACAAATATTGTGACCCTCGCAAACTTCGTATTTTGTATGAAAACCGAATTCATCTGAATAGTCAACTAATAATAAGTACCTATGTATAAAATAAAATAAATAAATAATAATTATAACCTCTCTATAATTACATATCGATTTCACGTTAGTTCGTATTTCAGACGCTGGACAAAAATTACCGAGGCACACAATTAAATATTTGTAGTACTACCTACGTCTTTGTTATGTAACATTATTTACCAATTATATCTATGTTATATTATTTAAAATGAATACCTAGGTATTAGGAGCTGTATTTTATGCTTTCTCTGTTGTGTTCTATTTTTATAAGAATGTTTTTTTAAGGTGTACAATAAAGTATTTTTCATTCATTCATTCATTCATAAGTAAATAATATTAAAGTAAGAAACGAAATACTTGGAAAACAGCTGAGGTAATGGATTTTTTGGTGTCGCTTATCATTCTGTTGGGAGATTTTACATTGATACCGATGTAACACGACGAGGTAAAACGTTTTAAACAATATATATAAAAAAGGGACTTGGTCTTGGACATTGTGAGGGTAGTAGCAGTGTGTCCAAGTGGCACTGCGGCCAGAAGTGGGGTGATGAAGAAAGAAATGGACAAATTACTTTGCAAAGAAACTTAAATCTCACTACGATATTTAAATATCCTACTCATTCTTTTGTCGTCACCTGTTACTGTTAGTTTTTATTTATATAGTATGTTTAAGATTCCGTTGCGGAAACTAATAATTAGCCTTCCTATATTATGTAGCGTCCAGCTGCATACTATCTATTTATTTACCTATTGTACTAGCTGTTAGTTTTCTAAAAATATATAAAAAAAATTATGCAGTAATATCAAACCGAATCAAAAGCTAATTTATAATATCAAAACAACTATGTTACACGAAATTTGCATTAAACATAAAATCAAATGTAGTTTTTGCATCGGGTCATAACGAAACCCTAAAGTGCTGCCCTAAAACAGGCAAAACCGCAAATCACCTCAAAACAAAGCCGCCAGCACTCAGCCATCAACAAAAACTCCATTCCGTCACCGCAAATCCAAACTATCCCATCCCTAATACTGTTTAACCCGAAATATGGGTGCAAAGTGAACCATAACCGGGGAATAGCTAGTAATTTGGCCGACACAGAAAGGGTGGGACGCGGCCATTTTGATAAAAGGATCTTTTTATGTGCGCCGCTCTTAATATTTTATACCGAAAGCCAAACAACCTTTGACACTACAAATGGATATGCCCACTTCTGGGGATTGAATTTGAAGCAAAAAAGCTCTTTGGGTAAACCCTATTTGTTAAAAAAAACTAGGTATATTTTCGTTATTTAATATTCCCAAAACCAAAAAAATAATGGATGTTTTTTGTAAATCCTTTAGATGGAAAATGTAAAAATCAACTCGATAAAAATATCAAATTCAGTAAAATTCTAGGGTCCATTTGTATTCCAAAAATATATAAACTAGAAGCCTACTTATTTAACCGTTAAACGTCCACTGGCTTATTACGCAATACGCTTGACAAATCCGCGCTCTGCTTATAGGCGACTTCATCCGCCGGTTACCGCAGAATAATGGCACTGCTGCTGTTCTTGTATTGACGGAGAAGACAAGTGAGAAAAGTTTCAAACTCCTTATCAAGAAATATAAAATAATTTAATTTTCATTCTAATTACTGGTGGGCATTTCACAAAGCTCCATCTTGCCCTGGCATGGTTCCATGGCTTAATTATTGTACATTTTGCCATGTGATATCAATGCTATGTGATTTAATACCTATAAGTTTATTTAAAGAAACCAAATATCGCATTTCCTGTTGATATGACGGCTACAAACTTGAAGGTCATCATCATCCAGAACATTTTTCTACTGTCCTTATGAGCAGAATTAAATATTAATCGATAAAAAAACAAGAAATATCTGAGATGGTTCCGAGTTCATATACCCCCTTATTTCATAATGGCTTACCAAACAAATTAAGTAAACAAAAAAAAAACTTCAAACGTCTAAACTCAACCTACAATAATCAGATTACATAGGGACGGAGACGCGTGACGGATGGAGGCTTTACCGGGAAAAATCGTAGCAGACACATTCTTTAAGAAAAACATATAAACATTTCTCCCGTAGCTGGAATCGAACCTCTTGCATCTCAGTCGAGCAATCGCCCGCCACGCCACCGAGTTCGTCAGATGACAGATGACGCTGACGAGATCCTACAAAACGTGGTTGACGGGAAGAGGGCATCAAATTATGCAAAACGCGGCATAAGGGCCAGAAGTCTAAACTCTCGGATGAGACTCTTCAGCTTATGACGAAATGACGGGAAGCCACTCAAGCGAATTTGTTAGTGAGGTCAGACTTTAACAAGCAGATTGCGAAGATGATACGGCGTGACCTTCGGAGCTTCAACACACGCCTTATTAAAGAGGTCGAGTTGGAACATCCAGCGACTTTATCCACATTGAGTTGAATTTCGGAAATTCTTCTTTTACAGCATCCCTACACCATAAATGTACCCTCCAAGTTGAAGCATCTATGACTTTCAGTTTCGGCTGCATATCGAGTTTTTGTTTTATAAAGCTACGAGCGCCTGTTTCCCTAATGGGGTGGGCAGAGACACAAGTAATCATAAGAAAACTTGCAGCCACTTCTGATCCAAGACTCCCAAGATGGATATGGTGAACCACGGTAACAGGTGATCAGCCCATCGCTCAGATAGGTCTATCAAGTTGGAGAGGATACTAGGTACTGCTTAGTCGACTTTTACGATAGGCTCGGAGAGAGAAGCAGCTGGAAGCATTTCATAGAGAAAGAACATACGTACACACAAAATCTGCTAAACACCCTCTTTCATCATCATCTTCCTACCCTTATCCCACTCTATGTGGGGCTGGCACACAGCATGATCATTGGATCATGGTGGAAGAGTTTTGGCTAAAGTTTTTTACGACCGGCCGCCTGCCTGACGTCAACCCTCCTTGGGAATACTTGCTTATTGTATCTCATCATGTCGGAGGATACTATCTCTTAGTCGACTTTTACGACATGCTTGGGGAAAGAAGCAGCTGGACGCATTCTATGTTATTTCTTTACTCCCAGTCCAGCAGAGAAGTCACTAAACACCCCCTTTACGTAGTCGGTTAAAAACCTGTGCTGAGCGTAAGGTACGCGCACGTCAGGGTAATTGATGTGGAAGTAACGCGACTCTGAACTAATGAACGCGCCAATCTGTTTAACTTACGCCGGAGCTTCGAGATAAGCGTACCTGCATTATACACTGACTAGCTCCCGCCCGCGACTTCGCTTCACACCTGGATAACAAACTTATAGTTCTGCTAGTGGAACGGTTGAGCCTTTGAGACCGCGAAGTAGGGTGATGTGTTTGGGACGTATGTATGTATGTAATAATACTAAAAAAGGCCTATAAACATCTATAGTAGATGATTTATACAACGTCAGGAAGCAACGTTTTACCTTCACAAACGGGACGATGTAGTGCCTGGGACTGAATGACTGATGTAAGAAGCTATTTTCCATTTATTCCTTTAACTGCTTCCGTAGCCCAAAGAGCTATATGGATTTTGACGAGTGAGTTATCGTTGAATTTGTCAAGATAATGAGTGTTATAGGTACAGCCCATAACACTTTTTGACAATAAAGTTTGTAAAAATCAAATAAATTGTTGAGGCCATTTTCAATGAACGTGACTAACAAGACTTAGACTTAAATGGTACAAACTCATCAACATCATCATCACATCAAAAAAGTATATAGCAAATGTTGGCAAACTATGCCACCTAAATTTTACACAGTCAGGTTTTTTGCTTTTTTAAATAAATACTTGTTCCGCACAACCTTCATCTTCCCACTCAGTCCTCTAGGAGATGAATTCCTCTCTAAGAGCACCACAAGATGAACACACCCTCCAAGTTTAATGCTTCTGGGACCTATGGTTTACTAAGATTCCAGCTCTTGCACTATGTTCTTATAATCCGTTCACTTAATGTCATGATTGAGGTACAAACATCCTTGCAAGCTTTCACATTAATTATATTAGTAGTCCACTAGGAAATTAGTTTCCATATGTTTTTTCGGTTTGTAAAGAGACTGACTGTTGATGTTGATTGCATAGAAGTTTAACCTGTATAACAGACAAGCATCCACCAGCGGCATTCAATTCATTCATTCACTCGCGTATATCACGGGACCTGCCTCGAAAATGTAGCTTATAAGTGCCACAATCTCATTGTTTAATGGATCTTACATTCGATGGAACGAAAGCTGTCTTCTTTTGTTTTCCTTTTGGCAAATGCCACAAACGGTAGAAAGGGTATGATGCATATCAGTACCGCCCTTTCACTGCACGGCTCGCCCCCGCTTCGAAGTCTTATGATAAAAACTTTGAATAATATTTGGAGGTTTACTTTGTCCTATAGAATCTTTTGTTTAACAACGAAGTGAAAAAGGGTTTAAGGACGAATAATTATTTGTCCAAGTCGATTGCTCATTGGTTTAGTAGGGTATTTTCGACCTGCCATTTCTTCAAGAAGTTCTCCGATAATTCCACAAAAATAATGTTTCGAAACATAAATAAACAAGATAAAAAGTTATGACCAGCTGAGAATAGGAAAAGAAACGCACAATTTCACTTGTCACCGTATCAATTCCCGTCGGACCGCTCGTCGACAATTCAACGTCTGAAAGCGTCACTTATCGTGACAATCTCCGCGACAGTACCTACGTAGTAATTTATTTTATGTGCGTGTGTGTATCGAACTTGCGTTTCAACATTTACACCCTCTACAGGACCTTCATTCTCGAATATTTACCGACAAAGTCAGATTTCATGAATGTCGCAAAGATTGTAAATAATAATAATACTAATCATTTATTAATAAGGTTTGTTAGACAAGAAGAATTACAAATACATTGTCACGCCTGTTTCCCATAGGGGTAGGCAGAGTTTCCGGATCTCCATTTGCTACGATCCTGACATACTTCTTTCGCTTCATTTACTCTCATAAAATTCTTCATACAAACTCGTCGGTTTAGGGTACTCTTGACCAGGCCCTTTTCCAAAACGCTTGTATAAAATATACGTTGAAAATCATCTCTTATAGTGTATTATCAATACGTAGTCCTTGTATTATCAATACAAAGTTACTAGTTTATAACTAATTAAATTATGACAGGTTCTTCTAACTTTGTTCTGAAACAATGGAATTAAAACATCTACCTGTTTACAAAAGAACACACGAACTGTAAAAACTCTGAACCAGCTTTACGTGTAAATGTGACCTTAGAATGTGGGCGTACAATGATCGTACAATGCAAATCCGGTTTGCGACCGAAGCGGATACAAAACGACGTCCTTACGTTCTATAGCGAGCTGCTTATTTATAGCGCGCTTTTTAGCTATAACGCGCAGTCTGATAACGCATTGCAGTACCAGGATTTCATATTTCACAACATTTAGCACAAAATGAATAGTAGATAGACAATTTTTTAATTAGGTATAAATAACAGAATGAACTAGGTTTCAACTTTGCTCGCTTGATACTTAGATATAAAATATAAATAATGAAAGGATAAGTATAGCTATCCAACGAGGTAACGTCACCAACCTATTGGGGAGCTTACCTGCAGTCGGTGATCTGAGCTCTGTTTTCTATCTGTAGGCAAACTTAGATAGAAAACTGAGATCATTTTTATACCGATTCCCTTAAAGTTTTTAATGTTTTTATAGTTTGTCTTAATAATGATAGATAACATTGCTTTATAATTTATGCATTTCCCCAAAATTATATACTAACTTTCAAATCTGCAATAAAGACTACGCTTTGGTTACTCTCTGTTTCGTTTTTAAACTTTTTATATTACTCAAACGATAGGTATACTAGATTAACGCAATATCTGTCCGTATCCACGAAGATTTAAAGTGCCAACTCAAATCAGTTCTAAAAGCATGCTCTTGAAGAACCCCATTATTAAATAAGAGTTCTCAACCCTGATACGGTCTCAAAAGGGGGATCCCCGGGACGGCAAACAAGCCACAGAAAAAAGGTTTGCGTCCTTTTATAGTCTGGGAGCTTGACATTTTCTTTTGTCATGGTTCAGTTACGCTTCTTCGTCATTCTGTGTGACATTTTCAAAATTGCATTAGAAAAGCAAAGTAGGCAGAATTGTGACAATCCACAGCAGCTAAAACTAAAAAATAACAGCAAAGTTAACTCAAAAGTTAGAGTTTTTTGATAAAGTTCGTATGAGCTAGTGGCCAATTCTTGTGACGGAGCTTTGAGGCCGATTAAAGGCCTCCGAGGACCGACAATTTAACGTGCCCTCCGAAGCACGGAAGCGCTCAGCTCGTAATGCCACTTGCGGTCACCTATCCCAATTGTGACCGCGCACAACGTTGCCTAACTTGAACGATCAAGAACGTCTAAGCAAGCTACGCTACGAGCGCTACATGGTTCGAAGTAAGTACCTAGTAGAATTTGGTATGATGTAAGAAAAAATTCCTCAGTGCTCGGTCTATTGTAAGGCCATATAGGCACTACAGAGCATTGTGCCGCGGCCACAATGCCACTGTTATGGCCTAATAATAAGATTTGCGAAGTGACTGCCGGTCCCGCCGCTTTGTGTCGCCTTTCGTCAAAATAAATCTCGCCGAATTCTATTGTTGTTACCAATCGTTTTCGAAATAGGCTCGGATGTGAACGAATCGATCGCTTATTTGATGGAAATAGTTATTCGGGCAACATTGACCATGCGTTGGAAGGGTATTTCTTTACACCACGGTTTGATCGGCCGTGCGTGATCGAAACAAACGAAATAGTCATGATTTTGCATTTAAGTAGTAGGATTGTTATATATGAATGAATGAAGTATTTATTATTAATAGCCTGTCACGCCTGATACAAAGTTAAGATGTAAATTAAATAAAAATAAAAATTGAGGAAGATTACAGGTTAATGCAGTAGTACCACAAATAAAAATAAAAATAATAATAATAGCTACTTCTCTCCCCGAGCTTGTCGTAAAAGTCGACTAAGGGATAGTATCCTCCAACATGATGAGATATAATAAGCAAGTATTCCCAAGGAGGGTTGACGTCAGGCGGCCGGTCATAAAATACCTTAGCCAAAACTCTTACAGCATGATCCAAAGATCATGCTGTGCCGACCCCACATAGAGTGGGATAAGGGCAAGAAGACGATGATGATGATGATGCAGTAGTACCACAAATATTGTGCACCTCGGCAATTTTCGTCTAGCTTCTGAAATACGAACTAACGTGATAATTATATGTAATATAGAGATGTTACAATAATTATGTAGAAACTTATTTTTTAAGGGTTGGTTCAGTTATTATTAGTTGACTACATACTCGTACAATACATATCATCACGCCCGTATCCCTAACGGGGTGGGCAGAGCCATAAGTAATCATGAGAAAACTTGCAGCCACTCCGAACATGCAACTAACAGTCATTGAATCAGGATTCAATGACTGTTAGTTGCATGTTCGGACAAATTCAGTTTTCATACAAAGCACAAAGTTTGCCGAGGCGCACGATATTTGTGTACGTACCTACTGATTATACTGTTACAAAAAAGTCCTAACTCAGCGATGCAGGTTATAAACAACTTGCGTTAATCATACTTCACTTATTGTCTTCCAGTGGTCTGATTTTTATTTGGTTTCCTTGAGATAAAATACAAAACTGTACATTCAAATTCCCAGTACCTTGAATCAGGAGTGGCTGCAAGTTTTCTTGATATTACTTGTGGTTCTGCCCACCCCATTGGAGATACAGGCGTGATAATGTGTATGTATATAAAGTTTCCAGCTTCATTTCTGTTTCATCCCAAATAATGTCGGTGTTTCTAAATTATTTGCACGAATTTGTTTTTGTAATAAAGTATCAGATTAATGAAGCTCCCTTCCTGTCCTCAGAAAGGTAAAAAATATTTTCGAAATTTTTAAAGAAAGTAAAAAATAACAAGTCATGGAACCATAAATCATTAAGACGTCTATAAGGGTCCCTCCTGTTGTGAGACTTCGGGAAGACCAGCAATGAGCGGGCATTTTCTTGCCCCTGATATTTTTCTCTCATCAGAAGCAGGAAAATGTTGTAGGTCAAAGTCTCAAAGAGATTATTTGATGTCGCATTTTCTTTTTGCTTTTGAACCGAGTTTTAAGTAAAGTTTTGCTCTGACAATTTATTTAGCAGGTTTTTAACCCGTTCTTATACTTAACTTTTTGTGCTTTGGTTATTTTTATATTTTTGACAAATGCACTCGGTTTTGTGGCGTGAATATTACTATTATTCGTGTCACTAATTCTTTCGAACCAGTGTGGTGAAATGATTTAAAGTGCGTCTCAAAGGTCCCTTTCGTGCACTTGACACATGTTTTCGAACTTTTTAGCTTCTGTGACATAAATAAAACATTCAGTATAATACAGTTTTAAAACGAAATAAACACAAAAGGCGATCTCTCTGTTAAATATCAGCTGAATTTAATATAAAATTCTCAGTGTGTTTTTATAATTTGCTTGTGAGGCTCGAACGCCTGTTGCGAATATAAAAAATAGTTCAATACGGTTTGCATAATATTTTAAAATATTTGCTTTTACATAACCTTCTCTTTATTGATTTCTTTGTCCTATTGGATTGTTCATTATATTTAGTTGACAAAATGGGCTGTGGGAATAGTAAAATATATTGTAAATATGGACGTTCTAGAAGTGACATCGTGCTACCGATTATTTATTTATCGATTTTACGGTTACAATATTATACTAACGGACGAGGGATCATTCATAACGATGTTATCTGTTGAAAAGCGACATAATATTTTTTGACAGAAAAACAACTTTGCTAACGATCCGTCATCCGTTAGTTTAATATAGGAAACGGGCATAAATCGACATAACTATACAGTCTGTAGAGCACTGGTAGTCTAGTTGGTAGTGACCGTGAAATGTATGCAGGTATGGAGCGGTAAAGAAACGACCGGCTTAGACAGAAGTTAGTTTATTACTGGTTGGTTACAGTGGCGCCGCGTACGGCTAGCTTGAATACACATCATTCCTCCACACTTAGATTTTGACACCTGGAGACAAAATGCAACATTGTTTAAACATATACCTACTATACAATAACGAACACATAATAATGATCTAGGTAGGATACACTTACTTATTAAAAATATTTCTTATAATCTACTTTTTTCCCTAAACGCTTCGGACGAGAGAGAGTGGGTGAAGATATTGGTGTAGCCCCAGTATCACGCGCGGTCGTGCTTTGAACACGATCGCTCTCAGGTGCGAGCCCGAGAACGGCGGCGGCCTGCGCCGGCGCGGCTGCTGGCTCAACGATCATTCCCTCACTCCCTTCAGCCTCACAATCACCCCGATCTTCCTTATTTCCTACAGCATCAGAAACTGGTGCTTCATCAGCTTCAGTTTCCCCGGGCGATGGTACATCGACATTTTGCGTGTTGCTATCAGTTGATTGGAATGACGACGGTTGAAACTGATGAGGCACAGTATTCTTATCACTAACTATATCGGTGAATAATTGCTGAACATTTTGACCCGTGTATTTAATAATTTGGTCGATATGTCTAATACAGTAAACATCAAGATCCTTTATAAAAATGTTGTACATTTTAATACCTACCTTATTTTTAATAATACCTAATTGCCAAGTCTCCTTCCTTGCACTATACCACCGGGCCCAAACTATATCATTTATTGAAAATTGTCTTTTACCGGTAAACTCAGGTAATATTACGCGCGATTCACTGGAGGGTACAATTAAATCGAGCCGAGTTCGCAAATTCCTACCAAACATCAGCTTAGCAGGCGTTTCTCCTGTGGTACAGTGCGCGGTATTTCTGTAGTTGAACAAGTAACCTTGTAGCTGTTCATTTATTTGATACAGAGTTAAATTGTCATTTAATATACACTTTAACATTTTCTTACACGTTTTGACTGAATTTTCGGCTTGGCCGTTACTGGGTGGATGATATATTGGCGAGGTCATATATTTGATACCATTACATGAACAAAACATTTTAAACTCCGCTGAATTAATTTTAACATCATTATCAGATACCAACACATTAGGTAAACCAAAAGTAGAAAATAATGATTTTAATTTTGTCAATAACGCCCCTGTTGAAGTTCCGTTATGCATAAGGATGCATTCTACCCATTTACTAAATGAATCTACTACCACCAGATAAACTCTTTGGGCGACCGTCATGTAGTCTATGTGTACGCGCTGCCAGGGGCCGGCGGCGGCGGGCCAGGGCGCGGGGGGGTCCCGCGGCGGCGCCGCGCGCACGCTCACACAAGTTGCGCAGGAGCCTATCCATTGTTCGATATCCGCGTCGATGCCCGGCCACCACATTCTACTCCTAGCATTACCTTTTGTTTTTATTATACCTAGATGACTGTCGTGCAATTCGCGTAACATCCTTTCCTTGAGAACTGATGGTATTACAATTCTATGTCCCCTAAATAGGCACCCGTTCTCAAATTGTAAGTCTGATTTACATTTAAAATATGGTAGTACGGAATTACAAATTATTTTACGAGGCCAACCTACTTGCATATACTTGATTACAGATTGAAGCGTCTTATCGCGTTCCATTGCATGAACTATCTCACGAGTGGTTATAGCCGGTGAACCTACGTCTAGAAATTTGATTGCGTAACGGGTGTCGACGTCGCTGTCGGTACCTTCCGATTTGTTTGTGCATTCCAATGGCGCGCGCGAAAAATAATCGGCTACTGAGTTCTTATCGCCCGATACATACTGTACTACATAATTATAAGCTGCTAATATAATAGCGTATCTCTGTAACCTGAGCGCTGTAGTTACCGGGATACCACTTTTACTATTAAAAATAGATACCAACGGCCTATGGTCGGTTCTCAGTATGAATGGTTCGCTTCTACCGTACAAATATTGGTGGAATCGTTTAACGCCGAATATGATTGCTGTCGCCTCCTTCTGAATTTGGCTATAATTTCGCTCACTGGCGGTCAGCGAACGCGACGCGTAAGCGAGAGGACGCTCGTGCGCATCGCCCTCGCCCCACTGTGACAACACCGCGCCTAGTCCGTTCGGCCCTGCATCTACCGTCAGCGCGAGCCGCGCCGTCGGCTCAAAATGCGCCAGCACGCGCTCCGAGGCCAGCTCGCGCCGCACCACCGCCATGGCGTGGCGCTGCCTCTCTCCCCACTCCCATGGCGCATCACTACGCAGTAGTTCGTGAAGAGGGCTCAGTAAAGACGAGGCGTTCGGTATAAAGTTTCTATAATAATTAACGACGCCTAAAAATCTTTTAACTTCGGTTACATTCGTCGGTTCCGGTGCTCTTAATATGGCTTGGACCTTATCAGGACTAGTCGTCAAGCCTACTTTACTAATTACATATCCTAAATATTGGACGCTCTGTCTAAAGAATTCGCACTTCTCCTTTTGTAAACGAAGGCCGGCGCCATTCAATCTACCTAACACTTCCGTTAGTCTCTTTAAGTGAGTGTGTCTATCTGGACCTGTAATACATATATCATCCAGCCAAACGCTGACCCCTTCGATATCGGAAAGCAGCGTCTCCATAGCCCTTTGAAAAATTGCGGGTGCGTTTGCAAGACCGTAAACTAGACGAGAGTACTTAAATAAACCCTTATGTGTGTTTATTGTTGTAAGCTCCTGAGATGACTCATCTAAAATAAATTGATTGTACGCATTTTTTAAATCAATTTTACTGTACAGGTCACCCCCTCCTAATTTAGCAAAAACTTCCTCTATCCTAGGCAAGGGATATTTCTCAATCAAAAGATCTTTATTTAGCGTGACTGAAAAGTCTCCTGCGATTCGAACTTTACCATTTTCCTTTAAAACGGGTACTATCGGCGTGGCATATTTCGTGTGATTTACAGGAACTAGAATACCTAAACCTATTAGTCGCTTCAGTTCCTGTTCGACCTTATCTCTTAACGCGAAAGGTACAGTTCGCGGCTTGAAAAATTTTGGAACTGAGTCATCTTTTAGTTTTAGGCTTACTTCAAATTTATTGAATGACCCCAATTCATCTCGCCATAGATCAGGAAATTTATTTAATAATTCCAATACCTCCGTATCGCTACACACTAATGACTTAATATCAGTTGTTATTATCAAATTGAAAGCGGCCATAAAATCCCTGCCCAGCAAAGGGGGGCCACCGTTTTTAACTACAAACACTTTAATTATTTTTTTAATGTTATTATAACGAGCTTCGATTGCAAAATAGCCCAGAGGAGCGATTTTATGACCATTATACAAACACATTTTAATGTTGCAGTCTCTTAGGTGAAAATGCGAAAAATTATCCTTGTAATATTTATCTGAAATTACACTGCTACCTGATCCTGAATCTAGTTCCATTTTAACATTTTTATTCCCTAATAACAAATCTATTATAATAGGCCTATCTGCCACGTACCTTATATTAAAATTTTGACACTCCTCACAGCCGGTTCCTTCATTTGGGTAATCGGCAAGGCCGCAATTCTGATCAGAGTTCATAGCATGGTAGACACACGAATTTTTAGCATTACCGCACACTTTTTTTAGATGTCCCTTGACACCACACCTTTGACACTTATAACCTTTGTAGCGACACTTATCACTACTATGGTTCTTCATTCCACAAACCGAGCAGCGCTCCATATCGCGGCGCGCAGATGGGTGTACTCCAGCAGCACCGCCGCCGCCCGCACCGCTGCCGCCCGCACCAACTCCGCCAGCACCACGACCACGGCCGGATTGACCTTGGAATCTCGCACGATATACAGGTTCCTCCTTGATGGATACGACATCAGTGCTGGTGCCCAGCATGACCTTTGCCTCCTTAGCACAAGCCGCCTGCTCCGCCAATTCAATTGCCCGCGTCAGCGTAAGCTTTGACGGACTCTGCTCAAATAGCTTGTCGCGTTCTGGACCCAGACCGAGGACGAAACGATCCCTCAAATTCGTTTCCAGGGCGGTGCCGAAGTCGCAATACGATGCCAACCCTCTTAATCGCGCCACCCATTCCTCCAACGTCTCGCCTGATTTTCTGTTTGCACCAAAAAATTTTGCCTTGTCCACAAATGAGCACTTTTTGGGCTTGAAATGACCATCGAGTAATTCAACTAACTCCTTGTAAGTCAACGCCTCCAATTCCTTTGGAAATGCGAGGTTAAGTACAAGACGGTATGTTTCTTCAGTGAGATGGGTCAGTAATATCCCGCACTTCTTCTCATCGTCCACACTGTTTATCTTCAAAAACTGTGTCAGCTTGCCTTTATGTATCAACCATTCGTTGGTTTTGTGGTCAAAAATAGGCAAATTACCTAAATAAGAATTCATCTTATTTTATTTTCTTTTGCGTGGGTAGGTAATCCAACGTTCGCCAGTGAAATGTATGCAGGTATGGAGCGGTAAAGAAACGACCGGCTTAGACAGAAGTTAGTTTATTACTGGTTGGTTACAGTGGCGCCGCGTACGGCTAGCTTGAATACACATCAGACCGATCCTAAGGTTCAAATCCGGTCGTGTACCAATAGATTTTTCTGTGTGAAAAATTTATGTGCTATACCAGTACTATCAAACGGTGAAGGAAAACATCGTGAGGAAACCCGCGGCTTAGTCAGCTCCACACGTATTGACCATGTCTTTCCTGTAGACAAAGCCGACAAAGCTGAGAGGATGGAATAGGTGCTGGGCAAGCGGGCGGGTCTGGGTTTATTCATTAATAGTTGCAATGCCTGGCTCCAGTTCGGAGTTTTGAATAAGCTCAGGCCTTCCCTATCCGTGGGGGGGTTGGGAAACGGATAGGGAGGCGAATGGTCTTAGGGGAGAGCGCACTTAGCGTGAAGATCCCTAAGGCAAGTCTGTGGTTACTTCCTTCACGAGGTGCCGCCTGTTATTGGTCTATTTCCTTCTGAAATAGACGTAACAGAAACCACAGGCGCCGGCATCGTCCTTCTCAGGACGTGTCGGTGGGGTAGACTTGGGAGGGAGGTGATGGATGGATGGATGAAAGATTGGATGGATGAATGATTGGACGGATGAATGATTGGATGGATGAGGGTCTTAGGTTAAGTTGAACACGGAGGGTCTCTCCGCGTGTCCCTCTGAATAGCAGAGGGCACAGTGAGATGAGATGAGACGGGAGGTTTCCCTTATGCTCCTCGCCGCATGTGGGATGTGGTCGGGAGTTTTAAGGGAAAAATGGGAAGTTCGGGTAGGGATGTTGGCTTCTCCGCGCATCGCTCTGGTTATCAGAGGGTGCAGCGGATGAAGCGGGACGTGCTCGGCGCGCATTCGTAGTGCCGTCGGGCCGGCATTGGGGAGGGTCTCCTCTGCCAGCGTCCGGAGTTGTAATCCTCGCCGCATGTGGGATGCGGTCGGGATTTGATGGGAGGGCATTTTTGCCGTTCAGGCGGTCTGGGTGATACGGCCTGTATCATCCAGTTCCGTCGGAGAGTATGCGCCAACTCTCCAGCCGGTTCTGCACTGCCAACTTCAGAGACCTCCGTTTAGGCGATAAGGAGGTACGTTGTGGCTGTGCGGACCCGATGAGGGCTTGCCTTAATTGGCCGGTCCGAGTATGGAAAAACTCGACACAACACCCGTGAGACAACACGTTAAAACCTGCGGATACCGGGGGACCTCCGCAGTATATACCCTTCCCCGGCTGCAGAGGGCTCCGGCCGGGGTGACCGTATACTTCCCTCTTAATCGTGGGATCAACTATGGATAACAAAAACATAAAAGATGATGAGGGTGGTGCTCTAGCGTGTGTGAACACCGAGAGAGCATGTGTGGTAGCTTCGGTTGCCTTGCGCAGCCGTAGCACGTCAATTAGGGGTAAGCGAAAGGGAGAGCCTTTCGCAAGACCGGCGACGCCGAATGCGGCAGCGAGCGGGGGAGAGGAGTCAGACGGCTCCGTCATGTCGTGCTCCTCCTACGCTTCTACGGCATCGGGAGCTTCCCGAATGGCCCAGAAGCGTAGTAGAAGGTCCAACGATGGTGCCTCTGACCCTCAGGGGTCGACGCGCGCCTCGTTTCTTAAGGGCAAAGGGGACGAAGATGACGTCTTCAACCCTGGAGTTTCCCCAACGACCACCCGGTCAAAGGGGAAACTTCCCAAGCCGGAAGAATTGGGGGCGGAAATGCGGGCGCTCTCTACGGAGGAGCTGGGCGCCCGCATGACGGTCGAGCTGGAGACAGTCGAGAAGATCGCCGACAAGTCGAAGAACCTGCGCGGCGACTTCGTGAAGGGTCTGCGGACGTCGGCCCGGAGAGCGATGGCGGTCGCGGTGGAGCTCGCTCAGCGAACCGCCGTGGACGCCAACGTCACGCGTCTCGAGCGGGAGAACGCAGAGCTGCGGGCTCAGATGGCCGCTCTCACCGCAAAGGTGGAGCAGCTGACGGAGGCTGTCCGTCAGCCGGCCAGTCCCAAGCCGGCGGCAACATCGCCTGCCGCTAGTGGGACAGACTGGGAGGGGAAGTTCATGGAGCGCATTAGCGCTCTCATGGACAGGAAGTTGGCTGCAGTAATGCGGCCACCCTCCCAGGGACCTGCAGCTCCCTCCGGACCAGGGCCCTCTCCGGGGCCTTCAGGACAGGGCAAGGCGCGGGCAAATCGCCCACCGCCAGCTACTCCCCAGCCACCCGCGCAGTCGCGGTCTGCTGAGGCTCGGGCGCAGACGGCGCCCGAGTCCAGCTGGGCGACAGTGGTGGGGAAGAAGGCGAAGCCCAAAAAGAAGGCCCCGGCGACGGCAAAGCCCGCCCCCAAGCCCGCCCCCATGGCTGGCAAAGGCGCCGGCACTAAGCCTGGCCCCAAGGCTGGCCCAAAGGCCAGCCCAAAGGCTAAGGCCAAGGCGGGCGCTAAGGCGAAGCCTGCGCGGCTGCCCACATCTGCGGCGATAACGGTGACGATTCCGGAGGGTTCGGATGTCACCCTCGCCGCGGTCATGGCGGCCGCGAAGGCCCGCATAAGGTTGGCCGACTTCGGAGTGGACCAGGTCCGCTCGAAGAAGGCCATCACTGGAGGACTCATTTTGGAGGTGTCTGGGCCTGACTGCACCTCCAAAGCTGACAGGCTGGCCGAACGCATGAGCGTGGCCCTCGTCGATTTGGGTGCGCGTGTTGCGCGCCCGATGAAAACGGGGGAGTTGCGGCTGAAGGACCTCGACGACAGCGTCTCACCTCAAGAGGTGCAGACCGCGGTCGCCGAGGCCGGAGGCTGCTCGGTCAACGACGTGCGGGTGGGCGACATTCGTCGCTCATCCTCTGCCCTGGGCACGGTGTGGGTCCGTTGTCCACTAGCTTCCGTGCGGAAGCTAGCAGCGGCAGGGCACGTCGTCGTCGGCTGGGTCTCGGCCCGGGTCGATTATTTGACCTCGAGGCCACTCCAGTGCTTCCGGTGCTTGGAGTACGGGCACGTACGCAGCACGTGCCAGAGCGCGGTGGACCGTAGCAGCCTGTGCTACGCGTGCGGGGAGCCCGATCATCGGGCGAGCCAGTGCACGCGTCCGCGCAGGTGTCCGCTGTGCTCGGGCAAGGGCTGTAAGGCCGACCATAGGATGGGTAGCAAGCAATGCTGCCCTCCTAAGGCAAAGGGGAAGCCAGCTCCTCCCCCTTCGGCCCCAGCACCGGAAGGCAGGGCGGCCCCAACAAAGGGGGCCGCTCAGTCGGGCCAACCGGCCCCACCCCAGGAGGCCATGGAGGCCTCGTAATGGATCACACCTTACGAGTCCTTCAGTGCAATCTGAACCACTGCCGAGGCGCGCAGGATCTTTTCCTGCAAACCCTCGCGCAGTGGTCGATTGCACTTGCCGTGGTGGCGGAGCCCTACCGTGTCCCGGACCATCCTCGCTGGTTCGGGGACGAATTGGGCGTCGTCGCCATTTTCTGGGGTGGTGGCCAAGGTGACCCCCCCTGTGCCCTTCTGGAGAAGGGACAGGGATTCGTAGCTACGACGTGGGGTCACCTAGCCGTTGTGGGCTGCTATATCTCTCCCAACTGTACCCTCGTCGAGTACGAGGCGTACCTGGACGCGGTGGGAAACTGCATACGCAGGTGCCTTCCGCGTCCCGTGCTCGTCCTGGGCGACTTCAACGCTCACTCTCGTGAGTGGGGGAGTCGCCGGGACGACCGAAGAGGAGAGACCATGGTGGAATGGGCGGCGGGTATGGACCTCCGGTTGTTAAATCGGGGGTCTGTAAGCACATGTGTGCGGTGGCAGGGGGAGTCGATCGTGGACCTCTCATGGTCGACCCCCTCGGCCACCCACCTCGTGTCGGGATGGAGAGTTGCGGAGGAGGTGGTCACGTTATCCGACCACCGCCACATCGTTTTCGATGTGGCCCTCCGCCCCCCCGGCAGTGCGTCCCGCCGCAATAGCAGCCCGCCGCGACGATGGGCCCTCAAGCGGCTCGACAGGGATCTGCTCGAAGCCGCCGCCATCGTCGCGGCCTGGCCGGAAGACCACGCCGAAGGGATCCTGCCCGATCCTGTAAGGGAGGCGGCCTGGTTCCGGGCAACGATGACGTCGATCTGCGACGTATCGATGCCCCGGAGCAGGCCTACCAAGCGACGGGCGGTGTACTGGTGGTCGGAGGAGATAGCGCGGTTGCGTGAGGTCTGCCTGCGCTCCCGACGCCAGTACACCAGAGCCCGGAGAAGAAGGCGAGCCCTTGCCGAAGAGGTGGATAGAGTTTACGAGGTATACCGAGACGCGACCAAGGCGCTCCAAGGCGCGATCGCCGAAGCCAAGTCTCGGTCCTGGAGCGAACTCCTCGAGGGACTGAACAGGGATCCATGGGGGCGCCCGTACAAGATGGTACTGGGCAAGCTCCGGCCATGGGTCCCTCCGTTGACGGAAACCCTGGACCCTGCGTTCGTGGGAGGAGTGGTTGATACGCTCTTCCCTAGGGTCCAGGACAGTCCCTTTACCCCCGTGTCTTCGTCGGACCCGACCATCTGGGCCGACGAAATGGGGGTAACTGCCGAGGAGTTGGACCGAGCTGTGAAGCGTCTCAGGGCTCGTAACACAGCACCCGGGCCTGACGGGATTCCAGGTCGGGCCTGGGTGCTGGCTCTATCCGCCGGCTTGGGGGACAAGCTGAGGCGGCTGTTTGACGGCTGCCTCCGCTCCGGTGTGTTCCCCAAGGAATGGAAGGAGGCAAGGTTGGTCCTCTTGAAGAAGGACGGCAGGGCCGCGGATTCTCCCTCTGCGTACCGTCCCATTTGCCTGCTGGACGAGGCCGGCAAGTTATTCGAGAGAATAATTGCCGGCCGTCTATGCACACATCTGTCGCAGGAAGGCCCCGACTTGTCGGATTACCAGTTCGGTTTCCGGCAAGCGCGTTCGACAGTGGACGCGATTCTTCGCGTCCGTACGCTGTCGGACCGGGTAGTGTCCCGGGGCGGGAGGGTGTTGGCGGTGTCCTTGGACATCGTCAACGCCTTTAACTCCCTGCCCTGGAGGGCGATCAGGGCGGCACTCGTGGTTCACGGAGTGCCCCTCTACCTGCAGCGCATAGTCGGTGCCTACTTGCGGGACAGGTGTGTGCAGTACGTGGGCAGTGACGGTACATTGCACCAGAGGGAGGTGTACTGCGGAGTTCCACAGGGGTCCGTGCTCGGCCCCCTCTTGTGGAACTTCGCGTACGACGCGGTCCTGCGCGTCGATCTCCCCGCCAGCGTACGAGTCGTCTGCTATGCGGACGACACTCTCGTACTAGCCGGTGGGGAGTCCTTCGAAGGGACCAAGGAGCTCGCCGAGCTTGGGGTGGCATGTGTCGTGGACAAGATCCACGAGCTGGGTCTGCGGATAGCGCCTCACAAGACCGAGGCGCTGTGGTTCCACAAATTCCCGAGGGGAAGGGAACCACCCAGCTTGTCGATTCGCGTAGGTGACGTGGACGTCCAGGTGGGGCGGTACATGAGGTACCTAGGCCTCACCTTGGACGGACGCTGGGACTTCGGGGAGCACTTCAGCCGCTCCGTCCCCCGGATTCAGAGGGCAGTGGGTGCGTTGCACAGACTGCTGCCAAATCTCGGGGGACCCAGGGAGGGCGTGCGCCGCCTCTATGCGGGGGTCGTGCGATCGATGGCTCTCTACGGAGCACCCGTCTGGTCTGGGAGACTGGCGGGTGTTAGGCGCTGTAGGTTATTGTTCAATAGCCTACAGCGTCCTATAGCCATCAGGATCGCACGAGGATACCGCACAGTATCCTTTGAGGCGGCAACAATCCTGGCGCGGTTTCCGCCCCTGGACATCTTGGCGGTGATGGACGCGCGTGTGTACGTCCGTCTCCGACAGGATGATGGGAGCGGAACTGCGCCTGCTGAAGTGCGGGCGCAAGAGCGCCGACGTGCGCTCGGGATGTGGCGCGAGCGGCTCGAGGAGCCGCGGTGCTCGCGCCAACGCGTCGTCGGCGCCATTGCGCCTTTCTTCGAAGCCTGGCTGGGGAGGGAACATGGGTACGTCACCTATCGACTTACTCAGATACTCACCGGGCACGGCTGCTTCGGTGAGTATCTGAATAGGATCGGGCGCGAATCGACACCACAATGCCACCATTGTGGGTGGGACCTGGATTCCGCGCAGCACACGCTGGAGCAGTGCTCAGCGTGGTGCCAGGAGCGCGGAATCCTGGTCAACAGGATCGGGCAGGATCTCTCTCTGCCGAGCGTAGTCGAGGCTATGCTGGCAGATGAGGCGGCGTGGCAGGCCGTAGCCTCTTTCTGTGAGACCGTGATGGTCCAGAAAGAGGCAGCTGAGCGAGATCGGGAGAGGGCCGATCCCGCTCGGAGGAGGCGGCGGCGGGGCGCTAACGGCCGCCCCGCACCGCCTGCCCCGTGAGGGGGCGAGTGGTATCCCCTGCCAAACAGGGGACCTTTTGGGTCCGCGGTAGCGGAGTGAGGGCTCCGTCTACCGGCTACGGATCCCGGGAGGGCGGCGATTCTTGTGGCAAGTTTCGTCGTAGCACGCGAGGGTGCCGGGCGTGGCTGTGGGTGCCATTACCGGGACAGTGCTCTAGAGCACGATGCGAGAGGGGCACCGGTGCGTTCCGTATGGAGATCCCGGAGCCCCTTGACATGCATCGAGGCTGGCCACCAGGTGGTTTTTTAGTGGGTCGTCGGAGTTCGACAACCCCACACTGTCCAGCTGCGACCCTTATCGCAGCTGGTTCGTCTGGGAGCAGATTTTTCCACCTGCCAAAAAAAAAAAAAAAAAAAAAGGTGCTGGGCAAGCCTACTCCATCTTAATTCGTCCCAGGCACTACAGCGTCCCGTCTGTGAAGGTAAAAGTTACCTCCTGACGCTGTATAAAACATCTACTATAGATGGTAAAATGCCATTATACAGTCTAATCGATAAGTTCCCTAATACAGCCTCAAGGTAACAAAGTACACTTGCAAACAAAAATGAAACGCTCAACAAAACAAGTGACGCCGTGACACGTCTTGCAATCAGCTCAATGACGCGAGTAACACGTGACGCGTCGTGAGCCATCGCGACTCGTCGATGCCTGATTAATTGATGTGTTGTGACGAAAGTGATTTTTCATGTTCTCCAAAACGTTGGAAAGAGACTTTAATGTGTGCTGAAATTGCTTTCAGGCTGTTAACTTGCAATACATTAAGCCAGGATTACGTTGAAACAGTTACTGGCTTCAAATTCAAGTGTAGGCTTAGAATAGAACGTAAGTACCTACCTACTTATGTGTCTATAGGTACTTACGTTGATCAGTGATGATCTGGATGGTTAAAAATGCCGCTTTATCTGATCTGCTTCTGATTAAATTACGTACGATTTTTCAAAATTCCAACAAAATTTACCAAAATACTGCCAAATATGAATCTGCTGCTGAATCGGATTGCGTACACCTACAATTCGGACTTTTTTACGTAAATTACAGGAATCGCTTAGGATTTTCAGAAAAATCGGAAAACGAATTGCTGTAGAAGAATTGCTCAAAGTGGCCTTTTAGCCCCACTGGTACGGACGTTTAAGCAGACAGGATATCCTCTCAATAGAAGATAACCTGTTAAAGGGACATCTCTGGTGTCCACTAATGGCATGTCATATTGGCAACCCAGGTAGCCCAGCGAGCGAATACCTAGCTTTAGATACTAAGATTGCATTAGGAAGATGTTACGATATTTAAAATGATTTCAATGCAGGGCATTTTGCCCCCGAATACTCAAACGCGACTCAGAGTTGAGCACGTCTCTAATCACGGTTTTTTGACAGTTTTTGATGAAAATCTGTCAAAAACTCGTCACTTGAGACGTGCTCAACTCTGAGATGCATTTGAGTATTCGGGGGTTAGTGTAGGGTGAGAACTAGAACTACTAGCTACCATCCGCGGCTTCGCTCTCGTGGTATCCGGATGAAAAATAGCCTATACATATGTTATTCCAGCACATGTACTATGTATATTCCAAGTTTCATTCAAATCCGTTCTGTCTTTTAGGTGTGATTGAGGCACATCATTCAAACATGCTCACTAACTTTCACACTTTATAATATCGTGGGATACCATTTTCAGTGTCAACTTTTAAACATGCACTTGCAATATTTTATTTTATGACATTTTCTACTTTTCCTGACAGTGATGTCAGTAAGAGTGACACTGGTGTAGTGTCAACTGTTGTTTATTCCGTGGTCCGTCACACGTCGCGTGCTCTCGCGGATCATTGAGCGCGGGCGTGTCTACACGAGGCAGTGAGCAGCCGCGTTTTGGAAATTTCACATTACTTCAAATAAGTTGAGATGAATTTCTGACAAAATGTACGAAAAATAAAGTTGTTGAAATTCAAATCTATTTCTTTTTTATTTAAATATAATAATAAAAAATAATTTAAATATTACGGATCAAATTTATAAAGCGATTAATTAAAAAATATTACATTACCAAGAATAAAAAATAAAAAAGCCAAAAAAAAATCAAATACCTACGTTATTCATAGTAATAAAATGTCAAATTAGTCAATTACAAGTAATCAAGTCAAGTAACTATTTGATACGCATTTTTTATTATATCTAACGACCTCGATAGCATGGTGGGCGTTCGCCCGATGAGGTTTGAGACGGTTCGATTTCCGCGGTAAAAGAGATGGCAATACTTTTTATGAATTCGGAATCCTTATAATGGGGTTGATTTCATAGCGTAGAGACCTATTTACATAATTAAGTATGTTTACTTCCTACTTTATCATTATTATAATTAATAACGAATGACATTCATACATGAAAATGACACGTCAGTGGTTAAGGGTTAAAAATCTAACTTTCTACAAACTTTGGTAAAATACAGCTGAATTGAAAACTCCTTTCAAGTCAGTTAAAAAGGCTGTTTATTTCACTTTGGTTGGTTCAACTTCAGATAGTAACTAAGAGATAGCGATCACAAAGTGCGCTACGATTCGATTTAATATGCCCGGTTCTGATGTCACGTCGCTACATGGCCTGTTCAGTTTTGCGCATGACTGTACCGTGTAATTAATAAGGTAGTAAATAGATGACTAGGGTATCGGAACTTAGTAAATACGATTATCTACTACTGGTGAAAGTATTGTAGAACGCCTCAAAAAGGCTCCCAAGTAAGTTTTTTCTGTTAATAGAAACAATATAATTTACAAAATCCAAACAGTCAGGCTATCTAAAGGCCGTTGCAAATGGTCTATACATAGTTCACCTGATCCAGCTCATCAGATGGTAGAAGTTTGCCCAAGACGCTGGCCGCAGTGCGCTGAATGGCAATACTGATCCGTTGAGCCAAATAAGACCCAGCTCATGGATCGCGCATCACTTCGACCCAACGCCCTGAAGAATCTTGAAGACGCGGTGGACACCCGTATCCCATGGCCTTAGGGTTTCGACCCCAAAAAGGCTCAGATACATAAGCCCCGTTGAATGCATATTTGCGCCTTTTGAAATACTTACATTTGTATCAGTTGTAAGTTTTTTTCTGCTCATAAATGTAATTTGTTTCTACTAATAATAAAGCAACATTTTTCTATTAAAACCGCTGTCGATTTGTTTCTATTATGATTTCCCTCGTTTTAAAACTATAAAAGAAACATGATATGCGTAATGGTTGAAACAAATTATTACTAAGGCTTTTTTAACGCTGTTTTACGAGATACGTGCTCTAACGACCTAATTCTTGTCTCAGATCCCTTAAGCCTTTAGATTTCGGCTTTTGATAACATTAAATTAGATGAAATGTAGGTATGAACGTAAAAAACGATACTTTACTTAAAGAATTCACATTAGATAATGATTCTGGAAGCTTATAGAAGAGACACTTCTTTAGTGATTTTACCGCATTATCTTGTCATAATGGCTCCATTATATTATCACGTTTAGTATTGTAATAACTATTAAAACACTAACACGAAATAATTATTGTTAAGTTATTTTGTATTATCATTTTGTTTATGGAGTCAACCACACACTAAGGATTACGCACTAATAAGGGTTCGTTTATAATTTTAAATTACTCCCAAAAGGGCAATGATGGTTGTATATTCGTATATAGTCGTGTTCAGGTATCATTATTTAATTTATCTTTATTTTAAATCTTAGTAAAACAGAAAATCAGAGTCATTGTAGGTAAAAATAGGCTGACGTAAAAGTTTTTACGCACATTCGTAACTAAATACGATGCTACATCAATTATCATGATGCAAATAAAATGTTTATTGCTTTAACTTAAAATTAAAACATAACAGGGTTTGAAAACTCCTTTTAAGCAATAAATATGCTTGTGTTAGGAGATACCGCTCTTAAATAACAGGTTTTATATTTGTTTCAGAGTGTACCTCGACTATATAAACATTTATGAGTTTTCTGATGCGCCAGTCTCATAAGAGTCTGGGTAGAATAGAATAGAATGCGTCCAGCTGCTTCTCTCCCCGAGCATGTCGTAAAAGTCGACTAAGGTATTAGTATCCTCTATAAAATGATAGACCTATGATAGATATATGGGCGATGAGCTTATCACCTGCCACCATGGTTCACCATATCCATCTTAGGACTTTAAATCAAAAATGGCTGCAAGTTTTCTTATGTTTACTTGAGGCTCTGCCTACCCTGTATGTATGGTATGTATTCAAATAATTAGGAGTATTTTTGAATGTTCAGTGAAATCAGACGTAAAAAAAGTTCGAGTACCATTTTGAGTATTATTTTATTTAAGTTTCAAATCCACATGAATATATTTCAATGTTCTCTTAAATTAGGACATGCTAACACTATCGCATTGCTAGTGAGTTTAGAATTTTCAGTTTTAATAAAATTGACGTAAAAATAAATAGGTAAGTACGTACTTTAGTGAAAGTCGTAGTAGTGTCATTTTGAAAGAGAGATACTAGCCCCCGGTTTTTTGACAGTTTTTGATAGAAATCTGTCAAAAACTCGTCACTTGAGACGTGCTCAACTCTGAGATGCGTTTGAGTATTCGGGGATAATCAAGAGGTCTTTTCTATGTTTTCGTATAAATAAGTACCAAGGTATTTTCACTATCATCGTTTGGGAGTTTCAAAACTACAACAGTATTTTTCAATGCTTAATAAAAATTGTTCGGTATTAGGTCCGTGCGGAGTTTTATCGGGGACAAGGGACGAAGCCCCCGGCGGCGGCGGCGGCGGCGGCGCTTTGAAGCTGGCGTTTTCTAAATGACTTTCTAGTTACACTCAATTTGCCTAAAGGATTACAAAACAGGGTTATTTTCTATTGTACCATTACGGAGGTACTGACAGATTTTTTTGTAAAATTAAGTTGTAAATATACTTTTTTACTTACTATACTTTTTTTTCCAAAACACATTTAAAATACATAATACTATAAAACACAGACCATATCAGCCTTGCGTTGTTTTTTTTTATTCGCCTTTTTAAGTCAGTAACTAGGAGTTTATATATTTAGATAATTTTACCAATATTTTGGGTTCTGTGCCCGAAGGGTGACAACGGGATCCTATTACAAAGCCTCCGCTGTCCGTCCGTCTGTCAGCAGACTGTATCTCTTAAACAGTAATCGGTAGAATTTAAATTTTTAGTTTGTAAATTGCTGCTATAGCAAAAAATAATTAAAACTTTTGACCGGTTTTATTATTTATTTTATCAGAAAATAGTACTTAAGTACTTCGTTTTCCTTTTGATTTTGGTTATAGCACATTTGTAGCTCGTGTAACGATTGCAACAAAATCTTATTACAGTACCTCGGCAAAGTTCGTGCTTTGTATGAAAACTGAATTTATCCGAATCTTATATTATAAGAATCTTTGTCCTGACTGACTGACTGACTGACTGACTGACTGACTGACTGACTGACTGACAGACAACGCACAGCCTAAACCGCTGGACGTAGGGACTTGAAATTTTCAGTGTAGGTAAACCTTGGTACGTAGGGGTGTACTAAGAAGGGATTTTTCAAAATTCACCCTCTAAAGGGGTGAAAAGGGATGAAAACCTGGAATCAATTTTTGGTCTAAAACTGCACATAACCTATATCAAATTAAAGAGCCGATTTTTCTCATTTAGTTGATGTCATAATTACCTGCAAATTCTTTATTTTAGGCATGTTTTTCATGAAAAATAGAATACTTTTATTTTGACATATGACAGCGATGATACACACAGATTAGTAATAGATGATACAAAACATATGGAAAAGGAACTGTCAATGTCAAATTACCCGTGAAAGGAAGCATAAATTATTACTGGTCTAATAAGTTTCCAATCTTGATTATTCATGGCGTTCTGACGTAATTCTGTCTGAAAACTAGATGTCGCTGCTAATTCTGATCAAATTTTGACGCGCTATCGTTGCGTTTTGAAAAGTTTACCTTAACCATGGGCGCCGGCAAGGGGGTGCCAGAGGGTGCACTTGCACCCCTTGGGAATCTCGGGATCAACAGGAATTATTGAAACTGTATTGCGCTTTTTCTGTTAAGTTCATCCCATTTATGCTGGTGCCATCTGGTGTAGAGTAGCGGTACTTTAAAGGGTGCGTTCAGAGAAGTAATGGAAATCGATTAATATCGATCCCGGTACTCCTGGCCCACCAATTTAGAATTTTTAAATTTCGATCGTCGTGAACAAATAGGTGTGAGCCGTGACGACTGGGTACCTATATAATAAATTCATAATGAATAGTCAGAAATTTGTAAATGTCTCGAACATTCAGACTAAAATTTTATCTTTTTATTAACAATCATATACGGCAAAGATTGTAAGAAAACTAAAATCTGCACCACCGGGAAATTATTTCTGCCGGCGCCTATGACCTTAACTCTCAAAATTTTTACTAAATTCACCGAAATTTCTTAATTTTTAGATTTAGGTATGTTTGTTACTCTTTCACGCAAAAACTACGGAATATACTTACATACCATTATTCATATTCGTTCGCTAAAGTTAGCCCTGTCACTGTTTGTCATTATGAAATGGTAAGAGATGGCAATACTTTAGTCATCGTTTAGCGTACACTATATTATAATGAATGATGAGGATAGTAGGTACCTACGTGTGCTGGAATGGGACGTAGGGTAGGTACTTTTTATCTGGGTACCGCGTGAGCGAAGCCGCGGGCGGCTGCTAGTATATAATGAAAATAATAACTGAACCAGCCCTTTAAAAAATATGAAGCTACATAATTATTTTAACATCTCTATATTATTTATCACCACGATAGTTCGTATTTCAGAAGCTAGACGAAAATTATCGAGACGCATAATATTTGTGGTACAACTGTACATTTTATAATAATACTTCGTGTTGTGAAGATTCGCTCTGGCGTGGTAAGCGTCCGAATAAATGAAAGAAATGCATTTTACCCCCGCTCCTTCCGTGAAAACTTTAAACTTTAAAGCAATTTACCCCCGAATACTCAAACGCGACTCAATTTTGAGCACGTCTGTTTCTGATGAAAATCTGTCAAAAAAAAAACGTCATTTGAGACGTGCTCAACTTTGAGATGCGTTTGAGTATTCGGGGGTTAGAACACTTTATTATTGTCGTAAGTGGTATAATGTTGCTTGGTGAGAATTACCACCAGTGTCTTTAAACAGTCAAGCGTGGTTTCTTGTCCATTCCACGCTTCGTCGCGTTACGAACAAGCGTTAATTCAACGTAGATGTAAGACGATTTAAAGGGATCCAACGGTTCTATTGAGTAAATTATAGTAGGTAGTGACCCCCCTCCGATCTTAAGGTCGTGGGTTTAAATCCGGTCGCGTACCAATGCGAAAAATTATGTGCGCTATACCAGTACTCTTAAACGGTGAAGGAAAACATCGTGAGGGAACCCGTGGCTTAGTCAGCTCCGCACGTATTGACTATGTCTTTCCTGTGGACAAGGCCGACTAAACTGAGAGGATGGAATAGGTGCTGGGCAAGCCTACTCCATCTTAATTCGTCCCGGGCACTACAGCGTGCCGTTTGTGACGGTAAAAGGTAAAAGGCCTTAGTTTGACTTGACTATAGTTATTTCGAACCAAAGTCAAAGTCATAGACTGGATACCCCATGTCTTCAAACTTATCACGTTCTATGACATTGCGATTTACTCATGATGTTTTTAAACACCATTTTAAAGTTCCGGCATAGCGTTCTCACATTTTTCGAAACAAAAATCCATTGGTACATGACCGTTTTATACCGTGATTTTAAATCCAATCATCCAATGAATTCTAATACTTTGAAGGAAAATATCATAAATAAGCATATTATAGAACCAAAAATGTAAACCTAAACATGAAAGGTTAAGTAAAGAAGCCTTTTTGAGTTGCACTTTAACCTTTAAACCACTCCGGTTCAAAAAACCAGTAGTAATAAAAAACAAGGTGTGTGCAGTAACGTTAGAAAAATCTCTTTCACGCTTGAAATCTTGTTTTAGTTAGTAAACGAGCTATTAAGAGAACTGTAATAGAGTTTTATGAAGTACCAGTGGAATGGGCTTACTCTAGAAAACCCCGCCATGTTGTCCCATCAGTGGGGATTTAAAAATATCATTACCCACGACTCGTCTCACTCAACAAGGTTCCTTTCGTTGAATGGACACACTTTTTCGAGTTTTTAGTTTCTACGACGTGCAGTTTCCTCACGGTGATTACCTTCACCGTTTAAGAGTACGCATATACATTTTTCTTTTAACACCCCTCTTATTCGTCGGGGGTTAAAATAGCAGGAAATCCCAGAAAAAATCAAAACTATTAAGGCTTTTGTCATCTGTACTAGATGATTTATGATTTACTAGCTGCCTCCTGCGGCTTCGCTCGCTGTGTATATTACAAGTTTCATTCAAATCCGTTCAGCCGTTTAGGCGTGATTGAGGCACAAACATCTAAACATCCTTACAAACAGTAAGATGCAATGTAAGGAGGCAACTTTTGCCTACACTAATAGGACGCTAGTGACCGGAATAATTTAAGATGGAGTAGGCTGACAGCACCTATACCATCCTCTTTCCTTAGTCGGCCTTGTCACAGGAAATACCTGGTCAATACGTGCGGAGCTGACTAAGCCGCGGGTTTCCCTCCGAGAGATAGAAGTCCCAAGATAAAGACCATCAAATACCCGTGTCAATAAAAGTCCTGAGCCACGAAATTTTGCTTTATTACTACGTAATAAGTCATATTTTGCAACCTGATTTGATCTGACGCCTATTTCTGGGAAAAAAATCTGGAATTTACTCAACTAAACTAGACATAGACATAGATATAACATTTATTGACTAAAATAGCACACATACCTAACACAACATAGAATAAAAGAATAGAAATAAAAACACAGTTAGGCAATTACATGAAAAAAAAAACATTTAATAGGTACTATTTCTTTATTGCATGGAACTTAATCATGATGTTTGCTACCCCGCCTTCCGATCCTAAGGTCGTGGGTTCAAATCCGGTCATGCACCAATGGATTTTTCTATTCGAAAAAATTACGTGCGCAATACCAGTACTCTCAAACAGTGAAGGAAAACATCATGAGGCAACCGGCATGTGTCAAATGCACGGAAGGAGCCACTTTGAGGCGGACTAAAAATCCTTTCACCACACTGGTTAGAAAGAACTAGTGACCCGTCTGGTAGTGTAGTAAATTAGTTCTGACTCAGCATTGAGTCTGCTGTTTTAGCAGCAAACGCTGTTATTCTGTCGAAACCACTTCCTCTATCCACCAGACCCTGGAGACTGGCGTACTTACTAGCCTCACAAAAACTAAAAGAACAAACGAAACAAAAAGCATTATTATTCGATTCAATCGAGTCTGCCAATTTAATATTCATTGAAAAATGAACAAAAGAAGTTTTTGCTTTGATGAGGAGTATCTTTTTTTGGGCGTGATTTGAATTTAAACTTTCTTTGAGTTTAGTACGTTTAGCACTAGTTTCAAAATTAAAAGATGACCTCAGAAACTTGTGCTAGGGTGACAGTTCGATTTAATTTCATTCGGGAGTAAGATATAAATTAATTGGGTTGATAGCATAATATCTCCGTCCCATACAAACTTATAAAACTATTCAATTTATGACCAATTTAATGCATCATTATTTTTTAAACATTTTAAAATTTTTATAATACGTAAATAAAAATGAAATCTATTTATTTTATTTTTTGTTAACTTCAAACTAAAACTTACCAACAGAATCCGTAAATCGAAACAACACTGAAATTCCGAGCAGGAACAGTTTGAAGGAGCACATCACTGTTTTCCCCATTTTCCCCATCACTGTCCACAAGACCGTCAGAATGTATCTCGCATTGTAAAGTTTAGCGGCGGCTCGCGGGATCGGACCGTGGTTTATGGGCCTTAGTACGGTCCGGACGCGACTGGGGAGCCGGCGGTTGGAGTACCTCGGCCTGTGCCGCGCATGCGTCATTTACACTCAGAGAGTGGTTACGGATGGTTATTTTGACCATTACTTCTAAGTTATTAGTGTAACCTTTGGATAACCTATAATGATTGAAGTGAACTTTGTAGGTGAAGAATACCTTCATACGACAGCTGGGCAAAGCCAGAGAAAAAGAAGCAAACTCCTGAAGAAGAATAAAGTAAAATCTAAGAAGACATCACAAAAGAAAACATAAAATGAAAATCTCCTTACTCATAATAATAACAATTTTCAATGTTTGAACCTAAGTACGTGATAATTGTACTTAAAAGATTTTTAATAGAAGCAGAAGCTAAAATACTTTTCAGTTAAAAGTAATGTAAACTTTTTTATAAAAGCAGAATAAATTCCTCTTGGTCGATGTTTCCTTTCGAGAGGTTTCTTCTTTTGAGTCGAGTCTTTTATTCGCGGCTCTTTGTTTAATTTTAAAGAAATGTAAGAACAATCGTTTGAGGGCGTTTAGAAAATAGATTTTATTTAGAAATCCTAGTTTTATTCAGCTGTAAGATATTTAAGTAACATTTTTAAATGTGAAGTTATTTTTGTAATGCCTAACAAACAGAAACACAAATTTACCACCGTGGGATTTTAATACTAGATTCGTTAAAATAACATGATTTTCACCTAATTCACTCAAGCCCCCCACACATCCATACCCTTATTCAAAAAGTTTCCTTTCACTCAGACGTGTTCCTTCTCTTTCCAATTCCATATTTAAGGGTAGCTTACATTTCATAAAAAGTATGATTTATCTTTATTACTCGTAGTTATAATCTCTCGGCCCTCATCCCACTTAATATGCCTAATTTATCTTATTATGTGTTAGTACAAAAAGGTGGTGAAGATAAAAACATTTTTTTATAGTTACAATAAGTGAATTACCCTATTTCAGCGGAATAATTTCCAACAATACCTGTATTGTGAACTGTAGGTAAAAAAAGAACTTTTAGGATCGTTAAACTCATCATCATCAGGAGATTTAATCCTTCATCCACTTTTTGGTTTGGGCCTCCCTTTGGGCGTTCTATTTTCCACGATCCGTTTCTTACCTCATCCAGAAGGGCCGCGACGTCAAACTAATTGATTGTTATTCTACGTTTCATTCCATTAGGCATAAAATATACATTACCTTTGTGCAAATATTTAAAGACAATAGAAACCCAATGTCGTGACCACCTTTCCGTGCCAGAATATTGATTGTATTTTCATGAGACAATAGTGGGTTCAATTCAATTCGTATTTTCTTTATGAATAACAATCTTGGGATCATAAATCATCGCGGATGGAGTCACTATTTCTATTATTCGCAGTCGTTTGCGGAAACATTAGTGGCTGTCACAGGTAAATTAGAATAACTGGAATACTCTTAGATACACAAAGAAGTAAGTTTGCATGAGCTAGTGGCCAACTCTTGTGACGGAGTTTTTAAGCCATGGCGGTCCCGGCGTTAGACCGACAACTTAACGTGCCCTCCTCTAAGCACGGGAGCGTTCAGCTCGCAATGCCATTCGCGGTCACCCATCCAAATTGTGACCTCGCACAACGTTGCTTAACTTCAACGATCAATCAAGAACGTCTAAGCAAGCTACGCTACGAGCGCTTCACAAAGAAATATCCTAACATCCACAATATAGTGCTAACCCCACAATAGCACGTGCCCGAAAGACAAATTTATAGAGATAAACATTTCTGTCGCTATGGAAAATGAACCCACCTCTTGCGTCTCAGCCGAACGCTCGCCCGCCACGCCACCGAGATCGTCAGAAGATTAATAAATAAATATTTGAGGACTGAAGGATAAATATTTTATTTTTCTCAATGCAGTTTCCTTTGCGTTTTCCAATCGGCCTGAACTATGTAGGTACTTTAGAATAGTAAAGTAGTTGGTATGGGAAGGATTCCATATATGACGACGTGTTGACTGAGCTATCTAGTGAGGCACTGCAACTCGAGCACACATCATCAATCAGGGTGATCAGGGCGCAAGTCGCGCGGCAAGTTGGAGGTAACGTCGCACGCGCTCGATTATTCGCTTTCATTTCCGCAAAAACTACTGTTACATTGCTGCCGTGAGCAGGGCACCAGGCTCAGTCGGAAAAAGTAAATAATTGTATTTAAAAAAAAAAGTTTATGTATTCTATCAGCCATCGGGTTCCCATAGTACAAGCTTTGCTTAGTTTGGGGCTAGATGGCGCTGTGTGAAATGTCCACAAATGTTTATTATTAAAAATATTTACTGTTTTCAAAACATCCTTTCGGACCTCCTGGTGCTTAAAATCCTTTAAAATATCACAGCCATCAGAGGTACGACAAAATATTTAGCATAACAAGATCGTATTAAATCATCGGAGCAGTATCTAAAAAAAACTAAGGCCTTTTACCATCTATGATGATTTATACATCGTCAGGAAGCAACTTTTACCTTCACAAACGAGACGCTGTAGTGCCTGGGACGAATTAAGATGAAGTAGGCTTGCCCAGCACCTATTCCATTCTCTCAGCTTAGTCGGCCTTGTCCACAGGAAAGACATGGTCAATGAGCTGACTAAGCCGCGGGTTTCCTCACGATGTTTTCCTTCACCGTTTGAGAGTACTGGTATAGCGCACATAAATTTTTCGCACAGAAAAATACATTACTACACGACCGGGTTTGGACCCACGACCTTAGGATCGGCGGGGTCACTACCAACTAGACTACCAGTGCTCTCTATCTCTCTCTAAACCACGTGACTAATGTACTCAGACTGGAATATCTACGAAAATCGTGCGAGAGACACGCGAGCTTATCACGTGACAGATTACCTAACGTGCCGTGCGTTACCTCCCACATCAAATCAGTTTTAATTAAGCTAATTGAAACCCTTTGATTACATATAATTAATAACATTTTCACCATCATCGCTGCCTCGCGTGGCGGGCGAATTCTCGGCTGAAACGCAGAGACAAGGTTCGATTACGTAGCTAGAAAAATTTACGACAGCAATTAATGATATTAGCTTGAATAAAATCCAGGTAGATCTAGTATTCAAATGGTCGTTGCCTAATTGTATAAATTAGACTGTATCGTATCTACACAAGTAATTGTATGAAGGGATATATGCGAGTAGACCACAGGTTCATCCTTTTGAACCTGTATCCATTGACACACGATATTAGGTACCTACAAAGTCATCTGAAATTATTTGTTGTAACAAATGGAAATAGAAACCGATCAATTGAAACAAGCGCTTGAGCGTTTCATTTTTTTGTGGAACTACTCTAAGTTTTAGTCACAGACATTATCTTATTCTTCATTTATCTTGTCTATACCACGCTAGCCTTTTTTTTAACTTATCCGTCACTGGTGCTACTTTCAGACTTTCTCTTACATACTCGTTCCTTACCTTATCAATCGTTGTTATCTTTCACATCCACCTCAACATTAGCATCTCTGCTGCATGTCCGTTCTTGAATCTTACTTATCTTACTTATATATTTTATTTTTTTTGCCGGTGAGTAGAAAGTTTATTTAGAACACAGTTACAAGTTACTTATATTATAAATGCGAAAGTTTGTGAGTTTGGATGTTTGTGCCTTAATCACGCCTAAACGGCTAAACAGATTTGAATGAAACTTGGAATATACATACATGTACTGGATTAAAATATAGGCTATTTTTTATCCGGGTTCCAAGCGAGTGAAGCCGCGGGCGGCAGCTAGTTTGATTATAATTTATTGCTTACTGGCAGCAAATGGACACACACCCCCATATATTAGTATGCGGGTCGTCGGCTTCGAGGCTATTGTGGTTTGTTTATCGACAAATTTCACTGCGAAAATACACCTGAAATACACCCTGCATTACACCTGGATACCTACTCAATTTTGTTTGCTTTCGATCCCTTTTCAGCAAAACTTGAAGGGCGGCCAATCAATTGTGTGGGCTTGACGTTTTTTGCCTAATCAACGGGTTCATCCCGCTCTATAAAGGAATAGGTAATGTGAAGACAAACTTTGGAGTTTCGGATACTTTAATCAAAGTCGGGGTGGGGTTTACTTACGAGTTAAGTAGTTGATTCATTTAAGCCACTTCGTGGTTTTTGTTTTTGGTCCTTGCTCTAAAAGATCTTACGCAATAAATGTAATTTTAAAGGTCACGTGATTAGTGGATGGAGGGAACAAAATGATTATCGTGGAAGTACATTGGGAAGGCTCGTGTACTAACGGGATGCTGTAGTACCTGGGACTAGTCGATATTTTCTGGACTACTGTATCTATATTATGTATATCTACTACCTACATAGGAATCAAGTCAAATTCAAGATTATAGAGAAAAAATAATTTTCAGTTAATACCGTAATACCTACAATTCTAGTACATTAGCAAGCCTATAATTTTAACTAGTAAATTAATAATATGAATAAATCCTCATTATAATTTTCCTTCATAGTCCCCACGGTCATAAATAACAAAATGTCAGAGTCTTGTATTCACTAGGTGAAAAAAGTCCCACGACATGTGTCGCTAGAGATAACAGAGAAACGTTGCCCAACATTGCACGAAAACTTAAGACAAAGAACAGTCTGTCGACATCGCCCCAGTTCACGAGACATCCCTAGCGACACGCATAGCGGGACATTTGTCCCCTTAGTGAATAGGAGGCTTAAACCAGCATTCGGAAGTACGCCACAACATTTCGTCGTGGCATGTTTTGGTACAATAAAATGTTCTATAACTCGTGCAGGTAAACATACTACCACAAGTAATTTTGCAACTTCCTTCACGAATCACTCAACAATTTCTGGTGTTTGCTTCGGTTTTCTAAACCGTGGTGACCGTTACGTATCAACTGTGAAATTGTTGTTCTATCTAGTTATGTCACTAGTTCTTTCGAACCAGTGATGAAAGGATTTAAAATTATCAGAGGCTGATATGGCTGTATCTGAACTCACGACCTTAGAATCAGAAGGGGGGGTAACTACCACCAGACCACCAGTGCTCTCTTTATGGCAACTAGCGCAAGAACCTCTGCTTGGGCTGTTGCCTGAGTATTGAATCTAACGGCTGCGCCCAGAGGGGGAGCGAGGAAAGTGACGATTCGGATAAATATCAGTGTCATCATCATCATCATCAGCCTGTAGCAGTGCACTGCTGGACATAGGCCTCCCCTAATGAGCGCCAAAGCGCCTTATCTTCGGCTTGACGCATCCAGTCTCTGCCAACACCAGCCTTTCACTCCACATGGTTGTCACTCCAGCTAGCCAGAGTGACAAGGTCTCCACTCAAGAACTCGTTTGCCCCAGCGCAGCGGTTGTCGGTTCATCAGCAGATATTTCCAGGCCACTGCCACTTCAATTTGGTAATTTTCTGAGCTATGTCGGCGACTTTGGTTCTTTGTCGGATGATATCGTTATATCTTGATATCGGTGTAGGCAGTAACCCTTAAGAACACCTTAATTAATTCGCAATAGCTAACATTCCGAAAGCAAATTGTGGTTTATTGTTTATCTTCGTCTTTATTGTGGATTAATTGAATTGATCTCAAGCGGTTAAATTCCGTTCATTGGTGAAAATTGAACAGATTCGGTAATAAATTGTTTGAACGCCGACCTTGACGTCCATGATTGACCTTTCATTAAAACTGAGCTTTGTAGATGTGGTAAATTATATCTAATCCAATTTGTAGATACTTGTAAGTTATATAATTGTTTGAAATTATATAATATGAATTCTTTCAAAGTTAGTACGGCACTGTGCCTTTATTGCAAACTATTTAGCCTAGAACATTAATTTCTATATAAATACATCTCTTACGTACTAACTGACTGACTGCTACTTTAACGCACAGCCTAAGCCGTAAGACTTACAATCGTCAAACTTGGAGGGTGTATCGCCATAGCTACTAAACGTATTTTTTATCTGGATCAAATCACATCAATCAAGATGTTCAAGCCTGTCAGTCAACCCAGCAGTATCGAAGACACCAATTTTTTGGTGGAAAATCGATCTAATTTCGCGTGTGACCCTCATCATCTTGGAATCCTTACCTTCTCAATCACGTTCCATCCATCATCAGCTCAAGAAAAAACTCAACATGAACAAAGTCGAATGCGTTTCACTAGTTTCTCATAACTTTGTAAGGATAACTAACACGTAGACATGTTACATACACCGCTTTTTTAGAAACAAAATCTTTTGAACAGCTGTTCCAGAACAATAAACATGAATAACATATCAAAAACTGTGTTTTCAAGTCAAGTTGTACACAAAACGGAATTATTGCCGCGTGGACGGGGAACTAACGGTTACCTAAAGCGGTATCGCAAATTAAGAGGAACTTGGGTCACAGATTTAAGAAACAGCTCGTTCACTGCGTGAGTTGCAAAGTACTTATTTCTTTGGATTTGCCTGTTCTTTCACATTCGAAATAAAATCAGCGTTTCTTGCTTTGACGGACTTTTTAATATGTCTTTTGTCCCAAATGGTCAAAAGTATGCACCGGGACAATACCGAGATAATTTTACAACTCCAGTTATGTGCAAAGACACTAGAATAGTACATTTTGTTCATCGAGGGGAGAAAATGAAACGAGGGTGTATTTTAAAATCGTGATTGGAGAAAGAAGTACGATTCTTACACACGAGCTAAGAATCGCACTTTCTTCCAAATGATACATAGTAATACTACTTACCTGTGAGGAAAATATTTTTTTTTATTATTTATTGGAGTTCATATTAAAATTCGTACAGTTATTAAAACTGAATGTATTTTTAAAATTAGGTAATGTTCAGAAAAAGCTGATGGCCAGTATCATTTTGCAGTAGAAACATTTTACTAGGCATTATAATTATTAAAAAAGGTTACCGATTTTAAGTAGTAATATCAGTATATTATCCAAAAAACACAACTTTTCTGTCCGTTTAGTGCGTTAAAAATGGATTTTAATACATTTTTCCCTCCCGCATTTTTGTTTGACAGTTATGACATATTTTCTCCCCTATTATTAAAAAAATATGAATTGACTTTCCCAGCAGGTGTAGTGTAAATGTATTATTTGTCGTATTGAAAGTCCTTGCAACAATTGACGCAATTAAATGATGATAACATTCTTGATGAGTAAGTCTTCTTTTCAATAGTTTTTACCACAATTTTGTGATCCAGTTCGTTTCATTGAGCTGTGTTCAAGTTATTTAAGGGTCGGTTGTTAGTAAACGTCCGTAAATCATAACTTTTTGTAGCAATTATCATAAATTTGCGGCGTCAGACTACTAAATCGCATCGGTTCAGTGGTCTTCGAATACCTCTGTTTTGTTCCCGAGGCTTTATTTATAAGCAAACTATAGCTGCAATACACAATATCTGTGATCAAAACTTGGTTTCTTTTGACGTTGTTTCTTTCTTAGACAACCATGAAGGAGAAATCTTCCATCATCGTCATCATCATCGTTGCTTTTTTGTATATTTTCTCAAATGACACGTATAACTAGTTCTTTCGAAATGGCTTCGTAAAAGACTTGAAATAAGTATTAAGTTTTACTTAGCACCCGACAGATAATACGTTATATTCATAAATTCATTCATTCCTTCATTCATTCATTCATTCAATATCTTTATTTGAACTTGGTGTCTAAAATCGACATATTTTTATTGTTAACCAAATATTTTTTATTTCAAAGAATTCGAGACAAAATTTTAGTACTAAATAGGCGTAAATTATATAAGGCTTATGAAGGTGAAATTTGACGAGGTTCAAAGTTTGAGATGGTTTTGTTGTTTCGAACAACAAACCCAAATACGTTCACAAGCCTAACAAAATAAAACACACCTAATCATTTATCCATGATGTAATGTCTAACAACATTTGAAAAACAATAAACATTGTAAAAATATTATTTATAAAAACATAGAACAAATAAAAGTTGGAAATTAAATATTTGTATGAAGAGTCCGAAAATTATAATCCGCATCGAACAGCTTTCCCAATAATTGGAAAAACCTGTTTTTCGACACAAACGAGTTAATGCTCAACAGTCATTTTTACTTTATCGTTTTCGATTCCATTTTCATTTTCTGTTCATTAATATTAATTTATAGCGATTATTGTCCTGAGATTTATGTTTGTAAAGGAGAAAATGGTAAATTGGTCGCGCGGAATCGTTACATAGGTATTTGTTTCGAAAGGTCTCTTTGCCTGATCATTGCGTGGATAACAGGAATTTAGAGATAAATAAATGAATAAATAAAATAATGTCAAACTTTATTCAACTCTTTTTTTTCTATACTCAATTTTCAACAGCTATAAAAATACTCAAAAATCTGCCAAACAAGCCGTAACAAAAACCGTGTCCACGCTGACCCAATTGCCTACAACTTTGCCCAGCTTCCTTTCAATAAAGAACAATAATCCTCTGTTTTTCTGTGAATTTATTTTGTTGTTTGATGACGCGCTTAACAGTGTTTGTTCGTTATATTTACGAGGTGCATCCTGAGGCGGCTCGATTTATGCGAATTATGAGTATATTGTAACAAAGCCAGATAATCCAGAGGGAAAACCGAGGCTATACTTCTGAAGAGTTCGTTATTATGTGAGTGTAGCTAAAAATATATGAGAGCACTGGTGGTCTAGTTGGTAGTGACCCCGCCTTCCGATCCTAAGGTCGTGGGTTCAAATCCGGTCGTGTACCAATGGATTTTTCTGTGCGAAAAATTTATGTGTGCTATACCAGTACTCTCAAACGGTGAAGGAAAACATCGTGAGGAAACCCGGGGCTTAGTCAGCTCCGCACATATTGACCATGTCTTTCCTGTGGACAAAGCCGATTTTGCTGAGAGGATGGAATAGGTGCTGGGCAAGCCTACTCCATCTTAATTCGTCCCGGGCACTACAGCGTCGCGTTTGTGAAGGTAAAAGTTGCCTCCTGACGCTGTATAAATCATCTACTAAAGATGGTTAAAGGTCTTAGCTAAATATATTATAAAAAAGTAAATTATAATGTTTCGTGTACTTGACACTTGACATGCCGGTTTCCTCACGATATTTTCCTTCACCGTTTGAGAGTTAGGTTAATGTTTATGTTGATTTGTCTTGTAAAATAGAAGAGAATATAAATATTTAAAATTATAATAACAAATTGATGGTGGTACATTAATTGTCATTGAGAAGAACCTCTTTGAGGCGCTTTTAGATCCTCTCACCACACTGGTACGATAGCGACACAAGTAGTATTAGTAGATTCCACCACTATGCTGATAGGAAGTTCACTTGAATTCACTAGTGAATTCTACATCAGCTTCAGACGCCGCTAGATTGATTCCTGTTGTTAGTACCTCTGTGGTCGTGGGTTTGAATTCCATCGAATACAAATATTTGTGTAATGAACATTGATGTAGATGTCAGTAAAGAGTTAGATGGCGCTTTATGAAATTTCTAGCAAAACAAATTAATTTTTAAACTGGTAGTGAAAATGTCTACAGAATTATTTGGACGGATATTCAAACTTCCTAAATTTACTCAACATAGACGTAAGACGTTTCAAAACGATCCTTAGGACTTGATTGATAAAGAGATTAAAACTTGAAGGTTTCTCAAGTATCCTACTTAATTAAAAAATAATTTACTTTGAAGAAGGTATTTGAGTTAAAAAGGTAGGCAATTGTTTGAAATTCCATAATTAGATCAAGGTTGAACTTTTATAAGACAAAAAATTAGTTTTCATAACACTAGCCTACACCCTCGGCTTCGATCATCTAGCACATCAGTCATTCTAGCACTTGTACTATCTATAGGTGTGCCAATTTTCATTAAAATTCGCTTAGCCGTTACAGCGTGATCAAGGCACGAACATCCTCTCAAGTTCAACATTTATGTACATAATACATGTTAGGATTATTACGTAAATATAGAGCACTGCTGGTCTAGTTAGCACCCCCGCCTTCTGATCCTAATGTTGCGGGTTCAAACCTGGTCGTGCACCAATGGATTTTTCCAAATGGATGCCAAAGGCCTTATTTTTTTCTATTACGAAAATGATTCTAAAAAATAATGTTTTGTAACCCATAAACGGTATTCATAAACAAAAGCAAAATTACCATATATCCTTTCCACCCCTACAAATGCCAGTTACCACTCTTCGTACTAAATCATTGGTTTCCTGAGAGACCGTCAATGACGACCGTAACAAGAACTTGCTTATTACGATGGCGTAAGGTTTAAAATCGTATGCAATGCATATCACAACATAACATTCGTGATGTTCGCAAATTTTTACAACCAAAGGCCTCATTTACTTTATACATACACACACATTATCACGCCCATATCCCTAATGGGGTGGACAGAGCCACAAGTGAACATAAGAAAATTTGCAGCCACTTCTGATTTAAAATCCTAAGATGGATATGGTGAACCATGGTGATAGGTGATCAGCCCATCTCCCATATAGGTGGTCTATCATGTTGGGGAGTCTGTCACGAACTCGGTTTCAGTAGTCGGTACAAAGGGACCCGTGTTATTTCTCGGTTTACACCTGAAAGCTCTCTCTTTATAAATAATTCCTTCAGCGGCCGACCGTGGCTAAATGTTGATCAGATTTGTTTATGAAGATACATGCTTTGGTTTTTGTGCTGCTTTCTGGTAACTAATCCGTCCCTTGTTATCGACCATTTTTATGTATTTGTATGTATTGTATAATAATAATAACAAATAACACCCATCAGTCACATACATAGTCCTGACCCCACACTAGGATTCCCTGTGTCGTGGGTATCAGAAACTACGAGTACCATGGTACCACAACACCCAGACCCGGAATAAATATTTACAGATCATGCAAACATTTCTTACGCAGCGGAAATCGAACCCGCGCCTCTTGCGTCTCAGCCAAGCGATCGCCCGCCCCGCCACCGAGGCCGTCACCGAGGCCGTCGATGTCTGATTGTGCATTCCTTTAGCTGAAGCTGTAGGGTCAAATTAAAAGTCAAATTTTGCCAAATGAGGTGTCGATGGATTCGTGTAGGGTAATAAAAATGAATATGATGTAAATCATGAAGTTTTAAATAAATGAAGTCATCTTCAAATAACTAAAGCTTAGACTAAAATCTTACTAATCAGCATCATACATCAAAAAATCTAAAATAGGAAATGCTACGTACATTCTATGCAATTCGGGGTATTTTGTTCCTTAAAATAAATATTTGTTTACTGTATCTTATTGTTTTGTCGAGACTGGAATATATGATAGACAAGAATAAACTTAATAAAAATAATGATTCCTTTTACACGCCGATCAAGTCGCAGTAGAGCACACAACATAGATTTTATAGCTTCTTTTTAGTTTTGTTCCTAACCAATTCTTTTTCAAAATAAGTCTTAAAGTAAAATAAAAGTAATTTTATACACATGTTTTGAACACACTGAACATTTTTTGGTCATTTTTGTCAAATTACTGAAGGGTTTTTCAGTCATCAGTAAATAAGCTCTTAAAGATTTCCTGAGCTCTAGAGTTCCGTAACGGCTGTTTGCAGACTCCAGCGCTTCCGGTTCCGGCAGTTTTTAAATCCAACAATGTACTGAGTACAATTTAGTTTAATCTTATTGGCCAGCCGCAAATGTATGGAGGATGGTGACCACGGTTTTGAAAAATTAAGGACGTTGAAAAAAATTTACTGAAACACAAGATATAATAAGCTATGAAAGGTCTAGCCTTTTCATATATCGTGTTTATTCTCACAATTGTACAATTTAAATAAAATATTTTTTGTATGGGGCTCCCTTTTATTTTTTAATTTTATTTTTGTAACACACTTAGTGAAAATTTCAATTCTCTACCTATTAGGATTTATAACATACAGCCCGTTGACAGATGGAGATGGATGGACGGACAGACAGACAAACGGACGGACAGCAGAGATTTATTCGGGCATGGAACAGATTGTGTATTGCATATTGTAACACTGTTACAATTTTTATATTGTATAATTAATGTTATGATAATTCAATGTAATGAAACACTTGACACCAAATATCACAGTACTGTTCGTAGTAAGTAGCCTTAAAACATTTACTGTCTTAACAAGTATAATTAATAAACAACTGACGTCATTATATTATACTCAGTATTATGTAGTCATGAATTAGGTAGTGTCAAATCTGTCATGTATTTTTCCAAACTGAGCTTCATTTGATAGCTCCAAAATTAGCTGTCATTGTCTAAAAAGAGACGACAATGTTATAGAACTGTACAATAAGTTTATTATTAGAAAGAACAGAATCGTCACCAGTTTCAAATGTCAAATAAATAAATTGATGATGAACGTCTCACTAAAGGTTTGCGATCCAAACAAGCACCAGTGACGCCACGACAGAGCGAATTCGAAAATGTATTTACCGTCATTCCATCGATCCATACCATCATTGATTCTGCACTGAATGACGTTCAGTAAATTTTCGTAGTAAATCTGTTGCAGCATCTCTAACACTTTTATGGAAAGTCTAATTTTATGGTTTGTATTCAATTTGCGGGCATTTTAAGACGGCCGCCGCTGTTCAGTAAACCAAATCTTGATCAAAATTATTCCATGCTCATAATCCTAGCCGCGTGCTATTAACGTGACCCCAAAGCCCTTGATATGTCTAAGTCGACCCTTAGTATCACTATAATCCGATAACTTCTGCCTGGGTCACGACTTTAAAACGATAAGAGAATTCCTTAAATAAAATTAGTTAATTTATTTATTTAACCTTAACTTTTCTGTTCCTAGGATTATGCTGTCTACTAAATAATTATAAAGACTTAATTAAAGTCAAAACTAAATATTACTTTATTGAATTAAATCACAAGTTTAATTTTGAATCATTTACGTTGAATTTACGCTTGTTCGCAACGCGACCAAACCTGTAAGATAACAAAATATGTACTGTTATGTATTTGCCATACTGGTTTGCTTCTACTTGTTTCAGTACAATAAAACAAATAATATATATTTCCGTTATCTTACGGTCATCGTAAAACGGTGACCGTTTCTCAAAAATCCCAAGTTTAATCAGCTTAGGCGAAGTAATTCCGTTTTCGTTATAAACTTTAGGAATTTCCACTAAAAGGTGTTAAATTATAAGATGAATTTGTTTGAAACTTGAAGATCATTTTCAGATTATAATTTAAATTTAATTTCACCTAAAGAAAAGTTGTAATCAGTCTCAGTAATATCTTTTAGGGTCCTTTTACCATCTCGTCACAAAAAATCAAAGCAAATAAGTAAAAATTAAGTAAAGTTGTTAAAGCACAGTATTGTGACGTGGAAATATTACTGTCAAATTATGGAACAAAGAATAGAAGCACTGAACATAAACACTCTTCCTTAATGCTATTTCTTATACCCATCCAGTAAAACCTAGAACTAAAAACTACATAAACTAAAATCATTCACAACTGATTCTCACTATTGTCATATTTTAGAAAGGCCTGGCCACCCTATTCGTGGACAGAACTTGCAGCATAACGAGGCGTCCCGTAAGTCGGTAACAAGGATTAATTTGGCCACTAATGCATCGCTGTTGCGTCCGTGTTCCACTGCAACATATTACATAGGATATAGATAACAGTCATTCAATTCTATAAAACTACGATAAACCTCTAAACTAATAATAAAATATTGACAAATTTATTAAGTGTCAAACGATGCTTATTGGCGATTTGTAAGTATTTGTGTGTACGAATTTGCCTCAAACTTGGAATAAGCATAGTTTAGGACTTGGAATAAGACATATACTTTTTATCCTGGTAGATATCACGCGAGGGGAGCCGCAGGCGAATGCTAGTAGGCTATGATAAATGATTTCAGTCATCATTTAGTGAATCTGTGGTTTGACTGAAACTGCGTATGCTTAGCTTGATTTGGTCATAATGCCACTTTTTGTCTGAATAGGAGAAAGTTAAAACACTGTATTATGGTATACTATGTCGGCTGTGCGAACTAGCGGCATAGTTGCTCGAAAGTTGCCGGTTTGTCGCCGATGTATTGTGGTTAATGGCTTGTTAGGCTAAACATACGGCACTTACGGTAATATCTCTTGTTTGCAACCTACAGAAAGCTTGGCTTACTTTTGAACTGGGTTAACAAATTAACATTTTAGTTTCTGAAAGTCGGGCAATTACATAACTTTTCTTGACAGAATATGAGCGCTGCCTATCAACAATAATAAGAGGTCATTAGCATTCGATCATAGCAGAGAGCACTGGTGGACTAGTTGGTAGTGTCCCCGCCTTAGTCAGCTCCGCACGTATTGACCATGTCTTTCCTGTGGACAAGGCCGACTAAGCTGAGAGGATGGAAGAGGTGCTGGGCAAGCCTACTCCATCTTAATTCGTACCGGGCACTACAGCGTCCCGTTTGTGAAGGTAAATTTTTTTCATAAACGTAATCTCCAAGACATGTTTGTTTTTTGGTCATTATTACCCAACCGGTTCCAAACTCATGACCTAATAAGGACTAATAAAAATTAGGAGAACTCCCAGCGAACCACCAGGGACTCTCAAGTTTAGGACTACTCGTATTTAAATTGCATAAATGTAAAAGCCAATGGAAGCGTTTATTTACTGTTCGATAAATTGCCCGTGTAAATGTCGACGGTGAATTTAGAGCGTACATTCCACTTTATACATTTAATTCCACTAGTGGAATGCTCATGATGTCCGAATATCACTACTAAGTTTGTAGGTTTTTTAAACATCATACTCTATAGGGAGTGGGTGATGGTGGTATAAAAAGTAAGTTAGTATGAGCTAGTGGCCAACTCTTGTTTTTAGTCCGCTTAAGGCCTCCGTCATGGCTTAACGACTTAAAAGCCGGGACCGAAAATTTAACGTGCCCTCCGAAGCGGTCAGCTGGTAATGTCACTTGCGGTCACCCATCCAAAATGTGACCGCGCACAACGTTGCTTAACTTCAACGATCAATCAAGAACGTCTAAAAACTCCGTCACAAGAGCTGGCCACTAGATCATACGAACTTACTTACTTACTTTATTTTAGAAAAATATAATATATATTTCTGCAAAATATTCAAACCCACGATAAATGCAGAATGCTACGCCAAGAGTTAAAACGCAGACGCTGCGCCGTAGGAACGCTAAACTAATCACGAGAGCTGAAGATATTCATGACGTATCTACACGCAGGTATGTTTGTGTGATAGTAAAGTTCAGAGTAGTTCGAGTTGAGACGTCGCACGTGAGGCGCAGCCCTAATAACTTAACTGGATATGCTCTCGTTGTGGACGAGGGTTTAGATACTTTTCTCTCTCATAGATTAACGTCAGATAGGGTTACATTACACAATCAGTATTATTACTATATTCTGGAGTATCATGATAATATTGATGCGTAACATGATACTATCACAGGTTAGAACCTTCAATACTTGTGATATTGTGAAACTAGTATCACGATAATACTATGTGATGTGTAATATAACCCATACGAATGTTTGACAGATACTTCGGATCTTCAACAACTACCCCATTCCAATATAAAACGATTTTCCGCAATATCAGTGGGCCCCAAAGCCATAGAGTCAATATTTTATTTATTATTATTATGCATAGGGCACAAAAAGGAAAGCAAATGATAAAAAGTCGGATGTCAAACGTCAGTCAAAACGCGGTACCGACACGTGCCCGTCTTGTTACAAGACGTTCCGTTAAGAAAACTAAGTGTGGGTAATACCTATAAAATAAAAAAAACTTTATTTTATATCTTTAAAAACTTTTAAATATTTATTTTCACTCAGCTACAAAGTCAAACTAATCACATAATAAACTTTAAGGTAATCGGTATAATAATGAGAAATAAAAATGAGCTCAGTTTTCTATCTAAGTTCGCCCACAGATAGAAAACAGAGCGCAGATCACCGACCGCAGGTAACAAATGACTTAAAAACAGACCATTTATTCATCAAAGTCACTCATCATCAAACAAAGTTGTAATTTTGCATTTATTCTTTGAGGTCTAATATAAAACGTGTACTGGGAGAGAGATTCCACGGCCGAAGCGTGAAATGGGTGCACAAACTCGCAAATACAATTTGTACCGATGTGCTAACTGCGTATCAGCTTGACGAGCGCCCAATACGGATCACGATAAACTGCTCAAAAGGGGAATTATTACACATTCCAATACTTTGAGGCTTTTGTGACAATTCGGAAAATGTTAATACATTACAACTAAAGTTAGAAAGATTTCGGATATCGTTACGAAAAGGCTTTTTTGTCCGGATATCAACGGCTATAGTTATCGCGGTTATGTTTATGCGAATGGGGAAAATCATTTATTAACTCATTGCACCCTAACGGCTGGAATTGATTTTGATAAATGAGATATCATTAGAATTATTGACATGACCCGGAGAATACATTTGACATTCGTAAAATTCTATAAAAAATCTATATAAAGGTACAGTGGCCACCGGATGCAATAATATCAAACATGAAAAAGTATGTTTGACAAACACATTATTTTGGGTATCAAAATCAAGAACTTGCAAAAATAAACCGATTTGAAATATAAAAGTATTTTAATACTAGTAACAGAAACTTGCAAATATTTGCAAATATAGTTTACAAACTACAAAATAAATAGTCTGGCTATCCAGAGACAGTTTGCTAATTAGATAGCTCAGCTGATTCAGATTATCAGGTGAAAATAATATTAGTAAAACTACTTTAATTATAATGAAAGATACCTTAACAGCTTCAAAAGACTGTCAAATTGGCAATTCTAATTAGCAAGCTTTGGGAAGACATACCTACAAGAAGTAGTAAGTATCATAAAAACGGAACTGTTAGTGGTAACAGCTCTTGAACTCAGTTGGAAATCTAAAGCCTTACAGTTTGAATGGCGAAATCGGCTCTTACATTTGCAAAAACCGCTTTCCTGCCGTAATAACACGCAATTTAAAACTTACTTCAAAAACAGAAGGCCCAATTAGTTCCAGGCGCTATTCGCTTCCTCATTGGTTATTAAAAACACATTACAAGTTGAATTTCAGTTGAGTAACAGCTCCCTTCCATTAGAATAAACAACAGTAATTGAATTCTGCGCCGACTCACCGGCAGGAGAGCTTAGAACATCTGGCTCTCACCCGACTTCCCGGAAAACAAACTTGTGTAAGTTTTCAAAGCAATAATAATTAAAAACTAGTCTTTGTATTTCTTATTTCATTTATGCTTTCAATAGAAAACTGAAGGTTGTAAGAGAGACTCTGTTTAGTAAGTAGCAATGATCTAGAATTGATGATTTAGAATTATCGTTTAAGGTTATAAAAGAGATGTGAACACACGTGTGGAGTTACCAGAATGGATGGGATACGGTAGATCAGAGGGAGTCTGAAGGATACTCTGCCAGCGGAAGGCCGAAGAAAAAATGGATAAATTGTGACAATGGTTACAATGGTAGTAAAATTGAAGCTTCGTTGGGTAAGAGCCTCCGCTCACTAACCCTTCGCATAACCGAAACGTCACCGGACACACATAAAAGCAACTCAAAGTTTGCTTAACTTTCCCTTCGTTTCTCGGTCTGGTTTTCAGAGAAATCCAGCAAATTTTTTCAGCAGCATGTCAAAAAGAAATATTCCTAAAACCCCTGAATGCGTGCACCAGATGTCATAAACTCGTCCTACTTACAAACTGAGCTATCTACCCTCATTTCGCTGTGGCGTTGTAATGGTTTTACAATTTGTAAGTGAGTTTAATCAAAAGCTCGCTAACGGCTCGCACGCGGGTACCAGCTCCCATTTTCGATAATTAACAAGCTCTTGTGGTCAGTGAACTTTTACTCAGAAATCTTGGAAACTATCTAATCTAGAACTGGTAGCTAGTTTGAGATAATTATACATTCATTTTGCTTCGTCCTTCGAGATTAGTACATTTGTAGTATACGTCTAGGTATCGCCTTTGACCTAATCTCTCGGACGAAGCAAAATCGTATAATTTGGATAGAACTTCACTTAGAGTAAGTTCGTTTAATCTCTAATTTTAATAGCTTGTGCTGCCAAATTTGTCAGACTCTTGCCAGAGACAAGGGAGGACATTTGTGTGTGTAAGGATTGAGCTAGATGCCTTAACCATCTAGGGTCGCGACTCGTGGTCCCACTCTAAACGAATTTATTTATCTAGCGTCAGAAGGCAACTTTTGCCTTTAATGTTTAGATAAAGTAGGCTTATTGCCGTCCTCTTAGCTTTAGTTAGTAAAAGTGTGGTCTTAAAATAGAGAACTTAGAAGACTTAGTCTAACTTAGAAGAAACCTTTTGATTCACAATTTGAAGATTCCCATATAATTTTTCGAGTTTTTTTGTGTTTTTTTTTGTCCAATTTATTTTATTTTGGTTGTTATCAATTGTTTTTGTTCTGCCTGTGCACTCTTTCATTAGTAATAGGTAATCACGTTTTGTTTGACCGATTTCCGACGAATAAATAAAAAATAAATACATTTCCCGTGATACATGCCTGGTCTTGTGCGAGGATCTCCAGTAATGCTTATACATATACACATACATAATTATTATCACGCCCGTATCCCTGATGGGGTGGGCAGAGCCACAAGCAAACATAAGAAAACTTGCGGCCACTTCCGATTCAAAGCCCCAAGATGGATATGGTATGTATGTTCGTATGAGCTAGTTGCCGACTCTAGTGATGGAGTTTTTAGGCAGCCTAAAGGCCTCCGTCATGGCTTAACGACTTAAAAGCCAGGAACGACAATTAACGTCAACATTACTTCGGCCCATAACGGATTTGGTGTAATCGTACCGTCAACAAAACAAGTAGTACCGGCAACGAATTGGGCATAAGATGGTGAATTATAAGAAACAAAGCGTGTGAAACAAAAGGTTGTGAACAGTGTGGCAGTAACAGTGATTCAAGTTGTTTATCGCCAGCACTCGTTAACAGCTCCTCGGGGCGCTCCGTAATGAGGACCAACTCTTCCACGGGGAATATTGCTTACGTATATTTCTTAATACGGCTTGAGGTCCCCACCCACTAACTCGCACAAGACCGTATCATCCGTAATATCCAAATTGTCGCGTGCTGTGTTTTAACCGACTTTTGACGGTCCTGGTTATTACAATAAGGGACATAACCGGATAGTAGTAGGACCGATACGTCCTATTTTAATAATACGTTTTGAAGTTGATATTCACTATGTTATACTAATAAAAAGCGGTCAAGTGAGAGTCAAATTCGCACACGAAGGAGTCCGTACATTTGTATTATTTAATATGACTTTTTTTAAACATGTTTCTTGTGTCCCTATTTAAATTATTATTGTTGTTATAGCGGCAATAGAATAATACACACGCCCGCTGACAGACGGCTTAGTATCAGTTTCCCATAGGCACCTTTCGGGCACTGAATCCTAAACACGTTCAACATCAGCATGATAGTTACCCTGATCTACACGCCACACCTACTCGTAGTACATCATCAACACTTACTTATTTTTTAATTAACCTTCAATGTCCCATTGCTGGGCAAATGTCTTCCCCAAGCACTGCCAACCTGAAGCTACTAATTATAAAAAATTAAAAGTAATCATTTATTTTTTCGTAGTCACGTCGCAAGGCACGTTGCGTTTGTTACTACGCAGGGTAATGAAAGCGCAGCTTTAGCTCGCTTTGGTACGAGTAGATGGGATTATTCTTTGAAAGCTTTGTAATTGTATTTAGTTGGGATGTTCCCGGGCTGCGGCCCTCCGCCGGAATCCCTGCTTTTGGCATCAGTTCGGACGATGTTACTTCATAATTCAGAGATGAAACTAGTTTTTCGCGGTATTACTCGTGTTTTACCTGAATAAAGTTAGCGAATATTATCCTAGGTTAGGAGTTACTCATAACTCCAAGTTTCTTTCAAATCTGTTAAGCTGCTACGACGTGACTGAAACACAAACATCATCTTCAAACTGTTATGTATGTATGTTCGTATGAGCTAGTGGCCAACTCTAGTGACAGAGTTTTTAGGCCGCCTAAAGGCCTCCGTCGTGGCTTAACGGCTTAAAAGCCTGGACCGACTGTTTAACGTGCTCTCCGAAGCACGGAAGCGCTCAGCTCATAATGCCTCTTGCATTCACCCATCCCAATTTGTGACCGCGCATATCGTTGCATAAATTTAACGATCGATCAAGAACGCCTAAGGGAGCTACGCCACGAGTGCCAAACTGTTGAATTTATTAAAGACTAGTTTCCGCCCGCGGTTTCCATTGGCCTATGGCTTCACTAGTCACGCAGCTTGAATGTAATGTGGCCACAGGTAGCTTACTATGCTCTTTTTAGACGCTTGGTCGCGTTACGCACAGGAGTAAATTCAAAGTAAGACATTCAAAGTGATCCTTAAATGAAGATAATTGAAAAAAAAAACTATATTTCATTTTCATTTTTGGTCCTATACGGCCACGGTCCGGGGCAGTGGGATAAGACCGTAAGTTGATAATTGGCCAAAAACAACATTTTATTTAATTTTTATTTTTATTCGTGCTTATGATACGGGACAACTAAATTTGCTCATAGAAACTAAATAGATAATTGAGCAAAATGTATACTTCATTTAATTTTGGTATCCGTGTACGGTCACTGACCAGAACAGTGGTAGATACCCTCAGTATATAATTGGTCATCGCTACTAGTTCGGTGAATCACACACGCTGGTGACCGCAACTCATTAGGTCCAGCGTGTAATGATAAAGTTCATTGACACACAGTTCAATGCATCGGTATTTGTGGGAGCGTCCAGTATTTGATGAATGAAAATTGTGGCATATTCATATTCTAAACAGGGCATGAAATTAAATCTAATGAAACTGAATGGTAGTAAAATTAAAAAAGATATCTGTAACAAAATTATTAATTTCATCATTGTCATCATAATTAGCCTATAGCAGTCCACTGCTGGACAAATTAAACTAAGGCCTTTTACCATCTATAGTAGATGATTTATACAGCGTCAGGAGGCAACTTTTACCTTCACAGACGGGACGCTGTAGTGCCCGGGACGAATTAAAATGGAGTAGGCTTGCCCAGCACCTATTCCACCCTCTCAGCTTAGTCGGCATTGTCCACAGGAAAGACATGGTCAATACGTGCGGAGCTGACTAAGCCGCGGGTTTCATCACGACGTTCTCCTTCACCGTTTGAGAGTACTGGGATAGCGCACATAAATTTTTCGCACAGAAAAATCCATTGGTACACAACCGGAACCCACGACCTTAGTATCGGAAGGCGGGGTCACTACCAACTAGACCACCAGTGCTCTCAACTGCTGGACAAGGCCTCTACTAATGAGCGCCATCGCGTCCTATCTTCGGGTTGACGCATCCAGGTGTCTGCCAGCAGCCAGCAGCAGATCTTCACTCCAGCTAGCCGGAGGGCGACTTACATTACGTTTGCCGAGTCGCAGTCTCCACTTAACTCGTTTACCCCAGCGGTTGTCGGTTCTTCGGCATGTGGCTAACCCACTGCTCTTAGAAACCTAAGAATTTAATAAAGGTGTCGGTGAATAACGGGTAAGGCTAAGATGCTTTGATACTTTTAACTTTTTACATTGACTTTGTCATTTACTCTGTGGCGTGGCTCGGCTGAGACGCAAGAGGCGCGGGTTCGATCCCCGCTACGGGAGAAAATGTTTGTATGTTCTGCAAATATTTCTTCCGGGTTTGGGTGTTGTAGGATTATGTATTATAAGTATAAGTATGTATTTACAAAAAAAAGTATTCTATCAGCCATCTGGTGCCCATAGTACAAGCTTTGCTTAGTTTGGGGCTAGATGGCGCTGTGTGAAATGTCCACAAATATTTATATATATTTATTTATTTGCTTTAATTTTTTATGCCAGGGTGGTTATGGGACAGGAAAAACCCTAAGTTAGATTTAGCTCTAGAGATTCTGTATCACATGGAATTTATACTTGATATATAGGTTAGACACGAAATGGTTAATAATGAAATATTTTGATTTCGACATTACCGGCGATAACCGTGGAATAGATGACGTCGCGATAATGAATGCAAATCATCCATTAGTGTAACTCGGCTGCTTCAAGAGATGGAATAGTACCTACAGTACGACATAAATCAAGGGTTGAACACATTCAACATCATCAGCCTGTAGAAGTCCACAGCTGAAATAAGGCCTTAGGTTATTCCACTTTCAACTTTCACAACTTTCTTATTTATAATATTGGTAACACACATAACCATAATCGATATTGATTATGATTAGATTTTTGTAACATTATTTCTATGTGTTCGTGATGTGTTTTGTACGTGAAATAAATAATTTAATGTGTTAAGTGTGCTTCTATTTTTTCTAAGAATGTTATGGTTTTGGCCAAAATACAGGAAGGTTTCCCAAAAAATAAAAGTGAATAAACCAAATAAACAAACTTAGAAAGTGTAAAAGTAGTGCGATTGCTCTACATATCTTTCAAATATCTTTCCCTATCACGAAAACCCTACGAAAGTCTCACGAGTTGTGTAGTACTACAGTACTTACCTCCGTTGTAGAATTGAGACTGAAATACGTTAATTTTGCAGCAATAAGACGCGATTTATGTCACCTGGTACTTCGACAATCTACTAATCCTAACTTAAAGGGTCTCCGCCCACCACCCCCTTCCACAACCCGAACGTCATCCGACACAAAAAAAGCTAGCAAAAAGTCCTGTCAAAGGGTCGTAATTATTGTTTTGCTTTGCTTTTGTGTCGGGAGACTGACGGTTCGATTATGGAACGTGGTAGTGACCTTTAATTCGAAAGGAAAGTCACTGTAGTAATGATGTTGAGAGGTCTAGTAGTAGGGGCCTCTGCCTTCTGATCTTAAAGTATCAGTACTCTCAAATGGTGAAGGAAAACATCGTTAGGAAACCGGCATGTCGTAAAACCTGAATGTTCGAAAACAGGTGTCAAGTTAAAACCCTTTCACCTCACTGGTTCGAAAGAACGATACGATTAGTATAGAAGTAATGATGTATATAAATGTAGAAATATATTTGTGCTGTTTCCTGCTACACTACATACTTTTAGTTATAATAATAGTAGATTGTTCACTGAGGAGAGAAAGGGACTGATTATTAACTGTGGTCAGAGGCCTGAGGCGCAGCCGAGGATAGCTCAGAAACATAAGTATATTGCCCAAAATAAAAGAAATGCACGTTAACAATGGATTTCCATACATTTTTCCATCCCGCATATTTGTATGACAGTAATGACATATATTTTCTCCCGTTTTTGAATAAATATATACTCTGAGCAGGTGCCGTATAAAAGTAATTTAAAGTTTTAGAGCAACACTAAAATGTTCAGTTCTAAAACGCATTTCCACGCTTTACATGAACCAAAGTGAGAGCTACGCCGTAGCCATTCGTAGCGAGTGCTACGTAATAACGTAGCAAATGCTACGAGAAATCTTGAATTATTATGGTATAACGCTGAGTGCATGCTCTGGAAACCTCTTTTAAATTTTTCTATTACATTTCTTATTATTAAGAAATATACTCTACCCATGTACTATTAAGTATAAACACAATACTTATGAAATCTCCGCCACAATGGAAAACTATAGCTTTGGAGCGCGAGATTCGGAAGAGCAAGAGGAAGACTTTTTCCCAGCAGTGGGACACAGCTTATTAAAAGGTAATGTCCATAATAGTCTAGTTATTTACTTAGAGAAAATTACTTTTTCCCTGTAATTGCTAAAAAAAGGCTATGAATATTAAACAAAGAATTATATAATTTGGGATATTTTCTAACAGTCCAAACAAACCTAATTAGAACTCGACTTTGCATCACTAAGCTCATTATTCTTTTTGTTTTAAATGTTTGAAACTTTTATGTGGATCTACCATGAGTTAGACTATACTCGTTAGCAAATTGGGCACTGGTCTAATGGTAGCGGCCCTGCCTTCCGATCATAAGGCCGTGGGTTCAAACCTGGTCATACACCAATGGATTTTTCTACAGTACTCTCAAACGGTGATTCTTTTTGAGGCGCGCTTTCAATTCTTTCACCACACTGGTTTGAAGAAACTTAACAGTTAGTAAAGTCGGTAAGACTCATGGTAGATACGCATAAAACTTGAACATTCCCCTTTCTCTGACTGTCACAATGGAACTAGGAATAAACAATTAATTAAAAGTGAACTAATTGTAGCCGTAAGATGCTCTAAGTAAATGAGTTGGAAACCGCGTGGGGAAATGGTGGATATGGCATCATTTGTAACAATAAATTATTGTTAGTAATCTTCTTTCAATCAATTTCTATTTGAATCTATTGACAAGACTGCCACAAATATGTACTTAAATGCCTGGTTACTACTAACGCGTGTTTACGCATTATGAATGAATGACAACTGACTGATAGAAACTGATTATAACAATGATTATTATTTATAAGAAAAAAATGCTTGTGACTGAATAATGTCCCAACTCCTTTGATAAACATGATTGTAAAGGGATCATTTTCCAAAAAAATAGCCAAGCGTGGTTTTTACCTGTATCTTCCACGCTTGGTCGACGTAGATTTAAGACGTGTTTCAAATAATAATAAAAAATTGTTCTATAAAAAACTTATATATTTTTTCCTCTTACATACATACATAATTATCACGCTCGTATCCCTAATGGGGTGGGCAGAGCCACAAGTAATCATAAGAAAACTAGCAGCACTCCTGATTCAAAGTCCTAAGAAGGATACGGCGAATAATTTTTATTTGTATTTGTATATTTTCCTTTTACGATTGAAAAATCTGTCACTGACTTTACTAATTCTAAGAAGAATTTTGGATACCTAGTTTTGGTAATATACAGGAAGTAGCATTAAAAATATATCATTATAAACTTTACCAGTTATTACCCACTACCTGTATTTTATGTTTCTCTAGCTTTAAAGTTTTAAGAAACAATATTTTTAGGGTTAAGCTGGCCTCTACAACCGTCCTGAATTTATCTGTGTTTTATGTGTTCTATGACAACATGCGTCAAGTACAAAAGGAGCCTGCGAGGCGCACTTTAAATCCTTTCACGAATAGTACGTGTTTTTCTATGTAATCTCGCTAGAGCCCACAATGCCCCACACAGTAAAACACAATGCTGCCCTCCTAGTGAAAAACGCAGTAACTGTGTCAAACATATTCAGATACGTGAGTGAGAACAGAATTTTGTATTTTGTTAGGCGATTCCGATTATGTATCTAACTATTTTTTGTCAAAAATGCTAGTTACTGCGTTCACTATGAGGGCAGACTTATTATCAGGCATTGCGTAGTTGGCTCTCCGCGATGTATCTCCGACCAAGATGGGCGTCTGAGCACATTATTCTTTTGTAATGAGATTTTCAAGCTCAGAATTTTTTATATTTTCGCCAATATTTCCACTCGCATTGTACTATCACGTACATAATCGCACTCCTGCTTTAAGAGTCAAAATTGCTTGAACTTTGTCTACGCAAACAAACTGGTATAAGCACAAACCACCGGATGAACTGGGACTTTTACAAATAGACGAGTCATATGAAGACTAAAAACTAAGACGTGTGAAATATATTTTCCAACAAACATGTGAAGGAACTCTCAATATTAAGGTTCATGAGATATACGGACGCGCCCGCTGACAGACGGACAAACGGACGGACAGCGGACCCTAAAAACGTCTTGATGCAATCCCATTTATTGCGAGTATATCTAACATGACTAGCGTGTAAGGCTTTGTAAAAGGAATGTTTAAACCTCCAAGTTTCCTGGTTCCATGCCAAATGTTACGCTCTTTATTAAGCATATTTTTAAAACGCTCCACTTAAGAATGTCGTTTCATTAAAACTAACGTTCTTTTCATTCGGGGGAGAACTCTTGAAGCTGTGTTACTTAACTTCAATGTACAGATATGAAGACTTCGGGGCATTTATTCGCAATGACCAAAGGAAACTTGACAGCTCGTAACTTATTTATAGATTACCATCCAGGACGATTTATTCTTTGGTTAACATAGACAAGTCCGACTAAGCTGAGAAGATGGAATAGGTGCTGGGCAAGCCTACTCCATCTTAATTCGTCCCGGGCACTACAGCGTCCCGTCTGTGAAGGTAAAGATGCCTCCTGACGCTGTATAAATCATCGTCTATAGATGGTAAAAGGCCTTAGTAGTTAACATAGATATAGTATTCTATCAACTATTTGGTTCTTATAGATCCCAGGCTTTGTTTGATTACTGAGAAATGAGAAGTGTCTAGCCAAATTCTCTTTACTTTGTTAAGTCCATAATGTTCGTAGAAAAGCAAAGATATAATTTCCCATTTGTTACAAAGCCTAGTATAAGACTGTTTTCAACTCAATGACCCGAGGGAAAATACGTTTACGACATTGATTTGTACAAAACGTTGTCTCTCGCTATAAGCTTCCTAACAAATGAGTTGGCTACTTCTTCTAACAATTATTACTAGGACCAGGCGTAAAGTCTCCTACTTTATGAGAAAACCAGTGGAACGCCTTTTGTTCGAAAATATGTGCCCTTCAGACACACGTACAATATTATAACTACTTTTACGATTATCTACAATTCGAAATCTGTCATTAAAGCAACATTGAAAATATTCAAAATGATAAGTAAGTTCGTATGAGCCAGTGGCCACTTCTTTTGACGGAGTTTTTAGGCCCCAGTCATGGCTTAGTGACTTAAAACCCGGCACCGACAATTTAACGTGCCCTCCGTAGCACGGGAGCGCTCAGCTCGTAATGCCACTTACATCCAATTGTGACAACGTTGCTTAACTTCAACGATCAATCAGGAACGTCTAAGCAAGATACTGTCCACTCAATAGCCCTCCCAATATACTCTACGAGCGATTTTGCTCTATCTCTATCCACTGACTACTCCAAAGACAACTGGATAACAACTACTTTGTCCAAAAAGTCAGACAGCTTTGAACGCGTTCACCTCTATAGATCAGGGTGTTGAGTCAACAAACAGATCGCAAATAACATAGAACCCTTCAAGTCGGCTGTTTAACCGCAGGCTATAAATACCGGCACTGCGCTGCCAGACTCGCCCGCCAGGGGCGCTGCACTCGCTTCACGAGAAAAAGACATGCAGTGTGGGCTACGGAACACAACTTTTCAGAGTATGGTTCAAAACAAGAGAACGTAGCTCATTGCTACCAGCTGGGTAATCGCTGATTATCCAGAACTGGGTACGCGGAAGTAAGAATAAAATAGCTTTAACCATCGATTGTAGATGATTTATACAGCGTCACGAGGCAACTTTTACCTTCACTAACGGGACGCTGTAGTGCCCGGGACGAATTAAGATGGAGTAGGCGTTCCCAGCACCTATTCCATCCTCTCAGCTTAGTTGGCCTTGTCCACAGGAAAGACATGGTTAATACGTGCGGGGCTAACTAAGCCGCGGGTTTCGTCACGATGTTTTCCTTCACAGTTTGACCTTCAAATTATAATTTTTTTTAACCGAAGTAGGTTTGCGTTTGAGCACGCTCTACCTGATGTTAAGTAATAGTGTGGTCTAATATAAAGCACACTTACCTAATAGAAACCTATTGATTCTCTATTCAAAGACACACATATAATACTCTTCAGAAAATACAGACCCCAGCAGGGAGTTCCACATTTTGTCGACGACTTTAACCGCTTTAGTATGCGACATGGGACAAACAAGACCTCGATTCTGCTCAGTAACTGCTACGGTTGGCTCGAAGACACAGTTGAATGCAAAATACAATTTATTTATTGGCACCATTGATGTTTATACCAGAGCCAACGTGCCAACTTATGGTACGCAGATTAAGGACCTCGTCACACCAAATGCGGTGCGATTACGACGAACACACCAACTGAAGGATGTTGTACCAAAGATGAACCAAGTTTGGTTTAACTGAGTCAACCAAATATGGTACTTGTTTATCAAAGCAGGTTGGATACCGACTAATACCTCTTTAACTAGTCTTGAGAGCAACTTGTTGTGCGATGTCGTGCTTCGCAATTAAAAAGTTGTCTCGTATTCGGTGTGACCGGGTCCACAGAGGCCATGGATTAAATGGGTCGAATCGTTATGCCATAGCTTTTTATGGGGCTGTAAAAAGTTTTGGGTTATGTGGAGGCGTTCTTAGCTTTATTTTATGGTGAAGTAATTTTTATTTGATGGCACTTTATGTGGTGTTGAATATGTGTAATGATCGCAATCTTGGTCCTCAGCCGCCACCGTAAAGCGTTTCTACTCACATTTTAGGTATTTATTTTACGGTATTAGGCACTTACCCGCCAAATGTGCGGATGTGGACATTAGAGAATGGCCTCAAGAGAAGAAAGGCTTCACAAAAATAAGTTTTATCCCGTTGTCTTTTAAAATATTGATTAAAAAACGGTTCCCTATTTCTTCGCAATCGGGTAACAGTATAAACTTTTGCCAACAGACATAAGTAAAGTCTAGTATTTCTCGTTGAGTGCATAAAAAGAGCTTTAAAAGTTAAGGACATACAACATACAAGTATGCATCAATTCCGAGGCATACGATACTTTAAAATAAATGCACAATTCTGTCACGTTTCAGGAATCCAGCGACTGAATGAACCTTCAGCTCAGTCCCTGTACACACTATGCGACTAGTGTCGCTCTCCTATGAATTTCAGGTGAAATTCAAACTTAGGTTACAGAAGTTATCGTGGTGTGTGAAGGCACATAATCGTTTCATATCGTAGTTTCTCGTCGATTGGGCACGCAAATGAGCCGTGAGGAATGTATTGTGTGCGAAAGAGACAAAGGCAATGGTGAAGAACAGAATAAATTACTGTTGATCTACTCCATTTGCTGGTTAAATACGTATTTTGTTGAAGATTCGTTATCCTCCCTTCCGCTCGGAATTTGTACTCTAAATTCAGATATCCGAGTGAAACAGAACTGGGATTACTTTTTTTTTATAAAAAGCCTGGAACTTAAATGCAACATATCTTTTATTGAATTCTGAATAAAATCTATAACTTAATTACGAGTATAATAATAAACTTTCAAATACTAAAAGAACGGACTTAAATGATGAGCAATAAAACTCTTTGCGACATTTATGTAGCATCTAACAGGGAGTAAAGAAAAAACATAGAATGCATCCAACTGCTTCAATCCCCGAGCATGTCGTAAAAGTCGACTAAGGGACAGTATCCTCTCCAAAATGATGAACCACTTATATGGGTGATGGGCTGCTCACCTGTCACCATGGTTCACCATATTCATCTTAGCACTTTAAATCAGAAGTGTCTGCAAGTTTTCATATGTTTACTTGTGGCTCTGCCCACCCCATTAGGTATGGGCGTGACAATATATGTATGTATGCTAACAGGTAGTTGACGTTCTTACGGATGTATAAATAAACATGTCATGTTGATCACATGCGTTGACACAGCTCTCAATTCTGACATACGTTTTGCTTAACTAAACTTAATTTATAAATTCTAAAATTATAGCTGTTCCTGTTACTTCGATCTATAGATAAAAGACAGCAACATTTTCAAGAATGTCAAATTATGTTTAGTTACAGTAGAGTCAAAATAATTGGTCCGATTTGACGTTCGCCATTTTATTTGCCGTGATAACGTGTACGAACGTTTACACAAGAGATCGAAAAATCAACCACATAATGGCCAATTATTAGGCCTATTAAGATTTCCATACACTATGACACTGAGTTCAAATTATAAGCACCAAGTTACTCTTTAAACTGTACAAATTACTCTCACAAACACTAGTTAACCCTTGATCAATATTTCGACACGATTTCGATTCATTTTTAATTTTTAATATAAAGTATCATTTCCTCAGGAATAAAGTTTCAATCAGACCACTTTGAAACCATTCTCGATATGCTCTAGAAAAATAATCATTATAATCGACTTACAATTTGAGAATAAACCTGACCCACATACGACAAAAAATCACATCCAAATTTAGAACCTTTTTTTTCCTGAAGTTGGATAAAAGTTCAAAGTGAAACAAAGAAACCACCATTTTCCAACTCTGCGGCTGGAGTTGACTTTCATCAAAGATTTTTTGTTCTCATTGCAACAAAGAAACTTGAAACTTCCCAACTCAATATAAAACAAACGGAATAGAATCGCAATCGATCCGTCAGGCGCGCCGATCCATCAGACGATACGATTTGTTACAAGATTGGACGCCGACGAATGCAACTTTAAAATTTAACATTTTTATTTGCTCCCATTTCGTATGAATTGCTTGCAAATCTTTCGCTCTAATCATAAAATCGTCTATATTATTGATCCCTAGACTAAGTGACGATAAGAAAATCGAAAAACGCTATCATTTTTGTCAGAAAAACCACGCGCTATGGTAATGAACGATTTGTCGCCCGTTAGTAAAATGTTGGCACCGGGCATCAGGCGAGAAGACGTAATATGTCTTCACAGATGAGTAAAAGTTAGATTACAACATTTTTCCTTTTTTAACTGAGAACAGTGAAGTTAAACTTTCTCACTTAGGGTATCCGTCTACCATGCCGTTGACCGGACCGTACCGGTACAAAAAAACAACACAAAAATTTAAGTTTTCAAGCCCATAGTTATATAAATAACAACAGAAAACTACAAAATGTAAGCTTTTGTTACGGAAGTTTGTTAACACACCTCTGTGGAAACAACGTGTGAGCCTACAGCCAATGCAAAAACATTAAAATCCGGAGAGTGTGAAGCGTGGAAGATACAGGCAAGAAACCACGCTTAGCTATTTTTTTGTAAAATGATCCCTTTACAATCATGTTTATAAAAGGAGTTGGAGCATTGTTCAGTCCCAAGCATTTTTCAACAACTTTCGTTTCATTAGAGTTTTAAATTTATTGACTGACAAACTTGTCATCTCGCTTGCGGATTATAGTCTTGGAAAGTTGGTAAAGCTACCAGATGAAACGGCAAGGATCACGCAACATTGCGTGTGCTGCCATCTCTATGTGAATAACTAAATAAGTTTGTCATCAGCCCTCGGCTCGCATAAAGCCGCGTTGACACGATCAGAGCCTGCTCGGACCGAGTAGATTCGGATACTTACTCGGACGCAACTCGGATTGTGGCAACCCATAATCCGAGCGCACTCGGACGACGGCGTCCGATCCGTGTAGACTCGGATCGTGTTTTACTTTTCCGAGCTAGCTCGTATACGAGTCATCATCATCTTCCTGCCCTTATCCCACTCTATGTGGGGTTGGCACAGCATGTTCCTTGGTTCATGCTGTAAGAGTTTTGGCTAAGGTTTTTTTATGACCGGCCGCCTGCCTGACGTCAACCCTCCTTGGGAATACTGGCTTATTGTATCTCATCATGTTGGAGGATACTATCCCTTAGTCGACTTTTACGACATGCTCGGGGTGAGAAGCAGCTGGACGCATTCTATGTTTTTTCTTTACTCCCAGTCCAGCAGAGAAGTTCGTATACGAGTAGGAAAACAAAATGGCGTCTAATAACAACAAAGCGAAAAAAAAGTCGTCTGAGCGAGACACAATAAAAATAATTGGAAGAATGACGAAAATGATCCGAGTGAACTATGTTAGTATCAACAGCTATCCTAGTACACTCGTATGAAGCTTACTCGTACGAGTCCACCCGGTCCGAGCAGACTCTGATCGTGTCAACGCGGCTTAACGCGCGTGTTTACGGCTGCCTCCGACTCTGACCTCCGCCATAAAACTCGGAGGCAAGCGCTTATACTAACACGATAATGCTATCTTGTAGTACATAGAAAGTAGATAGGTACAGTTGCATCATTTTCGGCCTGTATGTGGGCCACCCGGTCATAAATTACCTTAGCTAAAACTCTTACACCGACCCTACATAGAGTGGGATAAGGGCGGCGGGAAGATGATGATGATGACGATGGTGTGGGCCACCCGATTTCCTGTACTTTTTTTTCTATTATATGATTTTTATATCTAGCTTTAACATTTTTTGCGTTTGCTTTAGATATACTATACCGCCAATAACAAGTGCGTGGTACAGGAAGTAAATGCTCAAAACTTCTTGGAGGATAAGTTATTCCTCCGAGATGGATAAAACGAGTAGGTATGTTTCTGTTTCCGCGACGAAAACCCATCAAAAGCTGCAAAGGAAATAGACTTATGTGAACGAAATGTAGGTAAGGCTTATCCTACTTAAAAATATTGGATGTTTGAATGTCTTTTTTTTTGCTTGATCGACTTGCAATGAATTTAGTTTATAAAAAGAAGTGCGATCTTTTTTTTTCATCTTTTTTTGTAAATATACACTTATAATACACTCGCTCACGTGGTACCCGGATAAGAAATAGCCTATTATGTTAACCCAGCACATGTACTAGATATTCCAAGTTTCATTCAAATCCGTTCGGTAGTTTTTGCGTGAAAGAGTAACTAACATCCATACATCCATACATACAAATTTTCGCGTTTATAATATTAGTAAGGATTTACAGTATCCGAATCGAGTTTCAAGTAAATCGCACCACGCGCTAAAAAGTTCCATACAAATGTCTTTACCCCTTTTCCCCCCTTTAGGGGTTGAATTGCGAAAAATCCCGCCTTAGTGGGTGCTTTTGCTATAAAAGGAAGCTACCTTCTAAGTTTCAGCTTTCTAGCTTCAAATTTCGGTTCGGCGATGATGAATCAGTCAGTCAGCTCTTTTATAGATATAGATAATACTATGACGATAGTATTATAAATGAAATCTGAGACGTGATTTAAGTTGAATTTGAAAGGAGTGGGCATTGTCACAGGCAATACTTTGCAGGAGGACAGTCGTGCTATTTTACAACGGATTTGGTTATGTTCAGGCAAATATCAACGTCTTGACTGCGAAAAGTCGCTCAGCACAAAAAAGACGTTTAAAAATAGCGATTCCTCCTATATCACTAACTTTCAATATAAGATTCACGGTTTAAAGTTTCATCCTTTCATTTCAAAGTTGGCCATATTTCACGTGTGAATGTGAATGTGACACGATTTGCGATTTATAGAATTTTAGAATATTAAAGTTTGTGAGGATGTGAGGGTTTGAATATTACAGCATCCAACAGTTACACACAGTTCCGACCCCACACTAGGACTCTCTGTGTCATGGTAATCACCCCGACTCGGATTTTTTTTAGAAATGCAAACGTTCCTTTCGCAGAGGGAATCAAACCCCTCTTGCCTCTCAGCCAGGCACTCCCCCGCCACGCCACTGAGGTCGTTGAATTTTGCTTGAAATATATGTAAACTCGAAACGTAATTTTCAACTGATTTCTTCATTTATTTCAATTTGCAAACATTTTGAACACTACGACGCAGGATGTTCCCAAAATCTTTCTGCCGCCATATTTTTTTGTACCACAGATCATAATAATTTCTCTTATAATTCGATTCCAAACACACACTGGCCGGTAGAATATTTTTGATTAACATCAGTAACTTTCAGTGACAGTTACTTGCTTTGTTCAGTTTATTTTATTTTTTTTTGTGAAAGGGATTGCGACAAACTCATTCCACCAACGGGATTTAACCTATTTACACAAACTTAGACATGACATAATTATACATATTTCGCTCAGATATTTCGTGATATATCTAATTTTTACCGGGGTGCCATAGGACTGAAGCCGCGAGTGGTAGCATAATTTTCTTCTGAAAGTGAGATGCAAATTCATGAATAGTAAGAAAATGCATTCATAATTATGGAAATACGCGCAAAGTCAATTGCCTCATTAACGCGAACGCGGTCTCAGGAAAGGGGACAAGGTTAACTAGGTAGCTTTTTATATTACCAGGCTTAGCTTCTAGGCTTCGTAGCTAAGTTTTCAACGGTTTTGGTGCCGCAAGTGGCATTACAAGCTTAACGCTTCCGTAGGTTTCGTAACTGTAGGTTCGTTTAAATCGTTAAGCCATGAGGGAGGCCTTTAGGCGGCCTAAAAACTCCGTCACAAAAGTTGGCCACTAGCTCATACGAACTTACTTTTTTTTTGAGCTGAGTAGGTGAATGTGAAAGTCTCTTCACAATCATCATCACAGCTTACCGTTTTTGCCCACCGCTGGGCATAGTGCGGTGCAAGCCAATCCATCTAAAACTGTCAAGGGTACTACAGCATCTCGTTAGTCTACAAAAGAAGTGGCCTCCAGTGTACTGTATAAGTCATATATACAATAACATACGAGTACATAAAACATATTATAACGCCCGTATCCCTAATTTAAAAATATAAAAAAGTAGCGACGCGCCCTGGCTTCGCACGGGTGCAATGCTGTTTTGTTATTCCAAGTCTGATTCTTTTTTTCTGATTTTTTTTTTCGGGATAAAAAGTATCTTATGTCCGTCTCCTGGCTCTAAGCTACCTCCCTACCAATTTTCACCCAAATCTGTTCTGCCGTTCTTGAGTTATAAGTGGTGTAACTAACACGACTTTCTTTTATATATAGATGAAGATATACCTACTCACTGTCACTAGGAATAATTATAATAGCAATTAACATACTACATACTGAATGGAGAGAATGGGAGGCCTTTGGCCAGCAGTGGGATACAGAGGGATAATAATAATAATAATTGTGAAGCCTACAAGTACCTACTTGTAGGCAATAGGCCTACTAGATATATATAGGTACATCCGGTGGAATTCGTCCTTGTTACCGCATTCTTAGGAAAAGGCGTGAAGGCGTGATTAAGAGCACTAAACGTAATAAAGGGAGCAGAATGTCCTCAAGACGTTCTGAAACATTCCCCTAACTATAATTTAGCGGATGTCCTTTACTTACATCCAAATATATAAATCTTTTACTCTACTAACTCACTGTCTAACTGAAAATCAACGCGCGACCATGAAAAGCATGAGACTTGGAATTTCCAATCCTGTAAAGATACAGCAGGAAGACGAAATTCGTAAAAAAAATCAATGCAAACAAAGTCGCGGGGCATTCTAGTCGAATACAGTTTGGTTTCTCGCCAATTGTTTCTGGGTCAGTGCTATTCGGCGTAATAGATGTATTATTGTATGTTTTTTTTTAATCTGGTCTAGTTGGTAGTGAAGGCGGGGCCTTCCGATCGTGGGTTCAAATCCGGTGGTGTATGTACCAATGGAATTTTCTGTGCGAAAATTTATGAGCGCTATACCAGTCCTCTCACACGGTAAAAGAAATCATTATCATCATCATCATCTTCCTGCCCTTATCCCACTCTATGTGGGGTCGGCACAGCATGATCCTTGGATCACGCTGTAAGAGTTTTGGCTAAGGTGTTTTATGACCGGCCGCCTGCCTGACGTCAACCCTCCTTGGGAATACTTGCTTATTATCTCATCATGTTGGAGGATACTGTAAAAGAAATCGTTGTGAGAAAAACAACAACGCCAAAAAGAAGTATAAAGATATAAACCCACGATCTCACGAAACTTCCACTACGCCAGTGCAAAACACATGCTTACTGAGCGTGTAAATTGTACAAATTCAATATGTGTCAAACCAACGGAGTGGTTAGACGGAACACCACTCCGGAATAATTAACAATGTCCTAAGAGGTATTGCTTGAAGCGCGTACAGCCTCCCCTCCTTGAGAAACAGTCGTATTATTAAAATCATCATCATCACCATCTTGACTTTTCATTTCTTCCATTCTCTTTCCAGTTGTATTTGTTCTCACTCTATTCTTATCTATGAATAAGTTCTTGTCGTAATGTAGTGTCCATAATATAATACCTAAAGGTCTTCGCCTATTACCCCGTCCCACAAACGTAACTACCGGTATAAAAAAGCAAAACATAAGTCAGTGTTCGTTCTAGTTATAAAAATTTCAATAACATTTACTTTCCTATTATTATTTAATCGTATGACATAGGCGTAACAAAATATTAAAAAATAACAAAATTAATAACAATAAAACTAAAAATATTCATTAGTCAATACAAAGATTCCCAGGATACTTCTTTCCTATACCTAACTAAAATAATAATCCAGCAACAAGATGGCCAGATGGCACGAGCAAATAGCCTACGCCCAGCAATGGACAAAGATGGTCTGTAAATGATGATGATAGCTAAATTCGTTACCAGCATTAGTGAGCAGATCAAACCAGTCGTCAATTAGTTAGGAACGCTCCGTTTCAAGCGAGTGCTTTCCTCATTCCTATCAATCAGTTATGGGAAGGGATTGTTTATAGTTAGCGGATTACTCCTAGGAGTGATAATCCCTTAACTTACTAAAGGTTAGGCTTATAGGATAAGTTACAAGAGTTTCCCTGACTAAAATAAAAAAGCTTACCTATTCCATATAAATAAATAAATACATATTTGAGGACATACACAAGCTACAAGCTACAAGCTACAAGATACAAGCTCCTCGCTTAGTTTGGCTTTCGCTGCAACTACTAATTTACTTCTGTACCTTCTATATTTTTTGTAAAGTCCCATATTGTTAAATATTTATCTTTCTGAAATAAATTGTATTTGTATTTGTATATCACACGGCACAATTTAGCCGCAAACTAAGCAAAGCTTGCACTATGGGAACCAGATGGCTGATAGAAGACTTATTACTTTGTTTTTGTAAATACATACTTATAACACATAATGTTGCAACACCCAGACCCGGAAGAAGCATTCAAACATTTCTTCCGCAGTGGGAGTCGAACCCGCGCCTCTTGCGTCTCAGCCGAGCACTCGCCCGCCACGCCATAGATGTCGTCAAACTTGAACTTTTGCTTCCGTCTTCTCTGCTACTGTGTCGACTATAGATAATAATAAAGTTTATTTATATTCAAAATTTTTAACAAATTATGACACTACTATTGCAAAATTTTTGAGACATAAAAAAATGCTTAGATTATGATGAAATGTTAATTGAACAAAGATTTGATTTACCACGTAACTCCGTGATCTCTGCGTACCCCTGTGAGAAACAGACATGATATTATGTATGTACTTATGTAAGTAACTCAGGCATCTTCCTAAGTGTCCCGCAGCTCCTGTCCATCTGGTTAATGGTCTGATTTAATAACTTACCTACAATCTCGCATAAGTAAAGTGAGCTCTTTAGAATTCAATATGCGTTGTAAAAATATAATTTAAAAATCTTTTTTGTGTGAATTGCGGCAAACCCAGCGGGTACCCTCAACTACCCTCCTATTGTGAAGGACTACAGCCGAATGATTCCGACTCAACGCCCACTGACAGCCAAATAAACCCTATTTATATCCCGACAAGTAATGTCACTCATTAATTTCCGAGTCAATCACACAGCTATAATGAGATTGTTTGGTTTGTGCTGCGATTCAACTGCTAGTATGTCTCACGTTTACTTCACTAGGGTGTCCGTCCACTGTTGTAAAGTTTGCTGCCTACATTTTCATCCAAGGTGGAAGGTAGATAGATAGATTATTTATTTGGCACACAAGACACAGCGCAGACATAATGACAGAAACAATAAAAGAAAAAAAAAGTAGCACACAGTATAGTAAAAATAGGATCGTAGGTAGATAGATACACAGATAGATAGATGGACAGATAGATAAAATAAATAAATAAATAACACCCAACAGTCACATACACAGTCCTGACCCCACACTAGGATTCCCTGTGTCGTGGGTATCAGAAACTACGAGTACCATGGTACCACACATCCAGACCCGGAAGAAGTATTTGCAGAACATGCAAACATTTCTTCCGCAGCGGGAATCAAACCCGCGCCTTGCGAGCAATCGCACGCCACTCCACCGAGGCCGAGATAGACAGACAGATAGATAGATAAAGGTACACACGCGTACGGTACCATTCATGCGTAGCGTGGCCGTCCGCTGCTATAAAGGTTACAAAACGAATGTAGGCACATTCACTGCGCGTGGAATAACATTTTATCAGAAAACATGTAAAAATACTTTTCATGGCTGAACTTTGCCGAACTTATCAAATGTATGAACGACTGAGTAACTACGCGGCTCGGATCAGTCGATATGCGATCAGGATCGCATCGTAAGTAATCGCACAATACAATCGGGGCTCACCTCAAAATCCAATCACATCGAGGGCAGCCAATAAAACCGTTATCTCGATAGGCCACGAAATCCTTTCCCAAATAACAGAATGGCTACCGAGCCGCTAGCACTAGTGAGTACTGCGAATGGTTTTAAGATTCTTCATGCACAAAAATCGGACCGCGCGAATCCCGTCGACAAAGAGCGAGACAGAGCTACTAAGTTGGGTCACCAGTTCATTCGAACCAATGTGAAGAAATGATTCAAAATCATTTCGTACAATTTTGAGATAAGCGAGACAAACGGCTGTTTTGGCTAATCGCTATCCCGCTCGGTTCTGCGTAAATGACGCACACAATCAAATTGTATCGCCGCTATAGAAAGTGACTGACGTAGTACTAGGCGAGAAAAGAGAACCACGATGAGAGATCACAGAGGCAGTGAGTGACGGATGGAGAGAGAGAGAGAAAGAGAGAGATTACCAAGATATCGGCGCCGCAAAACCGCGCGGAGCACTTGCTTTTGAACGTGTGATTCACTTACAAATGTAAAAACGGCAGGAAAACTTACCGTCTTGCCAGTTTACCCTGTGTGCCAAATAAATAGAAACTCTAGTGACGGGTTCGTGAACTTTTAGGCTTCTGAGAAACTCGTGCTGATCGCTGAAGCGAGTCACGCGACCCGATTGTTCCGCTAATGTTACGGGAACTAATCTGACAACTAGCGAACTAGAAATGGGTTTCGGGGTACTAACTGTTATAGACTGATAATTAAATATTTAGTAGGGTATCATTTTAAGTTAATTTTTGTATCATTCGTCGATTTTACCGTAAACTTTAGCACTGCTGGTCTAGTGGCAGTGGTCCCGCCTTCCGACCCCTAAGGTCATGAGTTCAAATCCGGTCGTGAATCAATGGATTTACTTGTTCGAAAAAATTATGCGCGCTATTATACCAGTACTCTTAAACGGTGAAAGAAAACATCGTGAGAAAACCAGCATGTCGTAGAACCTAAAAAGGTCAAAAATATGTGTCGTGTGCACGAAAGGAGCCTTTGACGCACTTCTTTTTTTCACACTTGACACAACTAGATAGAGAGACCGTAAACAAAAAAAAAATGGCTGTCGTCTGCACGAAGTAGATTAGATAGGTTTAATCTCAGAACAGCAAATTAACTTCATAGTTCAATAGTACCTAAGTGTTAATAGTACGTTCAATCATCATCATGCACAGCTCTACTTTACCCACTGCTGGTCACAGGCCTCTGTTTGTGCTATCGCCCACAATCTAGTACTAGTTTCGTTCACGGCCCACGATTTTTACTATAATAATTCAATTATATTTTAAACTACAATCCAAAACTAAAGAACTCCTGGACAGATATAATAGGACAAGGTGTATCAATCAACGCTAACGATAGATTGAAGTGTTCTTAAAAGTCGCCGCTAAATAAATCGCCGTCGTTAATCACCGTGAGGACTATTCGATTACTAGCCAATGCTATACCTAGGTATTTCATCGAGGTTCGTTTATGGAGTGAGTGAATTTGCTTTTTGATTTGTTTATTTTGTTTAATGGAGTGCAGATGGAATGAAACGTCCCTCAAGACGGCTTCAAGTATAAATTAAATGAATTTGTCTGTCTTGTTTGCAAGCCACTTATATTCTAGATGTCTGCTTTTACCAAGGCTGTTATAATTCAACGAATTGATATAACAAGTAACGATAAGATAGAGTGAGTGTTTCTTGTATCGGCTTAATGTATCAACTTTATTATCGTTATTATCGGCTTATAACTGACGGCCTCGGTGGCGTGGCGGGCGATTGCTCGGCAGAAACGCAAGAGGCGCGGGTTCGATTCCCGCTGCGGAAGAAATGTTTGCATGATCTGTAAATATTTCTTCCGGGTCTGGGTACCATGGTACTCGTAGTTTCTGATACCCACGACACAGGGGATCCTAGTGTGGGGTCAGGACTATGTATGTGACTGTTGGGTGTTATTTATTTATAACTGCTGGGCATAAGCTTTTCCAATATAGTTCCAGGATGAACGATTTTGTGCTGTCTCCATCCACTAATTACCTGCGGCCTTCCCATGTCATCGGTCCATACGCTCTAATACCTAATGGAGACGCCTTTCAAATTTATGAATTTCCTACAGTTCTACTGCACTTTAAAAAAAAAATCTTGCTCAAAAAGAAATTATTATAAAAAATATTGGAGAAGGTATAATTCTGATGTAATAAAGTTTATTAGAAAAATTTAATCACTTGAAACACTAATTTGAATCACATGCATATTCCCTGTTACAACTTCAGCTTGGTTAGTCTAAAACTATGTAATGTATACATTGTGAGTGCTGGTACAAGTTTCAATTGCGTTTCAAATGAGTTGTGACAGTAAATCTCATATTTAGCTCACATTTAGTTCGTGTAATATAAAGCTGTGCGCCGCTCCAGTTAACGGGGTTTTACGTTTTGTAAATTTACAATTTGCCAACTAATTTTACGGATGTTGCAGGAGTTGAATTAAAATAGCTGCCTCATTTTAAAAGCTTCGCTTTTTGTTTGGCTCAAATCTATCAACTTATTTTTTTATATTTGACTACGTAAACTTGCTTATTGCATGTAAAAATGGAAGTGAAAATCAACGAAAAAAAAAAGTGGAAAGTAGTTTAGTGTCAGTACTTTTTTTTATTTATTAAGTAACGCTGAATGGCAATACTGATTCGTTGAGCCAAATAAGAACCAGCTCTTGGATCGCGCATCGTTTCGACCAGACGCCCTGAAAGAATTTTGAAAACGTGTTGGGCACCCGTGCCCCATGGACCTAGGGTCTCGACTCCAAAAGGCTTAATCAATGTATAAGCCCCGTCGGGGTTTGCATATTTGCGCCTTTTGTAATCCTCGGCCGAATCTGCTGCCATGCTGGCCATAACTGAAATCCCTGCCAAATGAAAACGCGCAAGGGTATCTACGCATGTGGCGTCCCACATAAAAAAAACTTAGCTATAGCGACAATCGTAGAATGGAGACACAAAATGAAATAGAAAAGACTATATAAGCGAAATGTGTTGGACATTATTATTTAAGTACTTTTAAGACTATGACATCTACATTGGACCACATTTTATGCAATAAATTTCATTTCATTTCATTTCATTTCATTTCATTTCATTTCATTTCATTTCATTTCAAAAAATATTTGAATGAACAAAAATTTTATGATATTCCAGTCGTTATCTCGATGCACTGTATTAAGTAGCCTGGCATAGTTTAATAGGATGTGCAGTTAATGCAAACATACGCAATCCAAGTCCAAATAAATCATGCAGAGTTCACTGAGCATTGTACACTCAGCAACATAAGTTTTTCAAATATATATTCAGTCGTTATTCGCCAAAGCTTTCACAAACTTCTTTTTATCCAATGTTTTAAATTTCAGAGATAATAATACAAAAACACACAGTATAAATTCCAACGGCCAAACAGGTTCAAATAAATAGTGGCAAATACCAGACGTGCCAAAAAAACACAAAGTAACAAAGTATAAACTAGTTATAAGCACACAAACGTTTAGTTCCAATAGTTTTTTGTTTATTTACTTGTCCGCTTTTATTTACTTGTTATATTGTTCGTTGTTCTAAACACATGCAGATTGATTAGCAGTTTCTTAGTCGACTGTAGCTATCTCAACTAATACATGACGAAACACAATTTGTGCAATAATCATAAATTATGCGGAACACATTAACAATATTTGCTGCGGCGATTGGATGGATTACCTGTTTGTTGTCACTAATTGATTAGGTATTAACGAATTTAATTCATTTAGACTAATCTAATTGTTTTCATGGACTGTACTATTTAATTGCCTATTTAAGTACATGTCAGAGGGCTGAGAAATATGTCACAATTTGATGAATCTAAGTATGGCATGTGTATGAGATCACCAAGTCCTGACAAACCAAGATGGTCAGACCATGCACGACCAAACAAAAGTACTGAGCTGATCAAATACTCACTGACCAAGTGCTGATTGTTCCTTTGTTAATGACTAACATTATCTTCAATAAACCTCATCATACATACATTATGATTACATACGATACTTACAGGACTAAATATTTTGTGGTGCCTCCATTCATCTATCACTCGTGACTTTTATAATATGATCGGTCCACATGGACTCGTCAGCTGTGACCACAATTCGAGATCCTTTACTCCCTTTAACTTGTTAACTCGTGGAGAGCACTAGTGGTCTAATGGGGTTCCAATCCGATTGTGCACCAATGGATTTTTCTGTTCGAAAAATGTATATGCGCTATTAAAGTATTCTTAAACAGTGAAGGAAAATATCGTGAGGAAACCGGCATGTTGTAGAACCTAAATTCAAAAACATGTGTCAAGTGCACGAAAGAGCGCACTTTAAATCCTTTCACCACACTGGTGATATGACTAGATTTAAAATTTTCATTCTAAGAACAATGTCGGTGATTCTACTTCTTAACTATTTTATAAATGTGAAATTTTGTGAGGATGTTTGTATGTTTGTGCCTCAATCACGCCTAAACGGCTGAACGGATTTAAATAAAACTTGGAATATACATAGTATATGTACAGGATTTATACATCGGAATTTTTTCATCCGGATACCATGCTTGCGAAGCCGCGGGAGGCAGCTAGTTAATGATATTCTTTAAAATCTAAAGGTCAATTCCCTGTACCCAAAAACATCAGCGTTATTCATCACCAGTTCTCACAAATCAATTCCGACGTGGATTCTGGTGACAAAACATAACGCCCTTCATATTACCGGATCATAAAGTCAGTTTTTACAGCCCGATCGAGGGATTCCCTACAATTCCCCGCATAACGTTCGTAAACGACAGGTCATACATCCAGCACTCTAATATATCGCGCCGCCGTGAATCATGCACGTAACGTATGCTCCACCTTCTCCACCTTCGGATTATTCAGCTTTTGCTACTTTAAATTGATTTATGGAAAGACTAGACCCACCGGCGGCTTTACTCGGGTACCCGGATAAAACGCCTAATGTTATTACAGCTGTATTCCAAGTACATTCAAAACTTTACCAATTTATTACATATACTGTTTGCTGTTTCTCATCTTCTATTTGACTCTATTCCTATTGTTATTTTTGTTGTGACAAGTGTTTTGTGTTCTATGTATATTTTGGGTCAAATAAACAATTTATATTCAAATCCCTCAGTAACAGCGCGATTGAGGCAAGAACTAACAAACATCCTTACATCCTCACATATTTATAAACTTTCAAAGTTACAATTTTAGTATGATTATGATACTAGTTTTAGATGTCGAGAAATGATTTTAAGGTGCGCTTTAAAAGCTCTTTTCGTGCATTAGTGGAACGCCTTGTAACTAAGCTCACATTTCATCGTAGAGGACTTGAATTTTAGAAATTCCTTTCTTAGTGCATCCCACAACCATAAAATGTTTGGAGCTTTTGAGGCTTTCTTTAAATCCCTTCACCACTTTCAAAAAAACTAATGACACGACAAGTAGTAGTCGTTTCATACTTCTAAAACTTATAGTTTAGATTGTACGCTGATTGTCAGTCAGTGAGTAAGAAATTATATATATAGGTGATTGGAATACGATGATACGATACGGGGAGCTGAGGTGCGAATTTCTGGTGAGTAATAGCAGTTCGATTTATTCAATGTTCTTTTTTAGGTATTATTATATTCAACTTCTCTGCTGGACTGGGAGTAAAGAAAAAACGTAGAATGCGTCCAGCTGCTTCTCTCCACGAGCATGTCGTAAAAGTCGACTAAGGGATAGCATCCTCCAACATGATTGACAACCTATAAGAGCGATGGGCTGATCACCTGTCACCATGCTTCATCATCCATCTTAGGACTAAATCAGATGTGGTTGCAAGTTTTTTTATGTATATTTGTGGCTCTGCCCACCCCATTAGGGATACGGGCGTGAAATTATGCATGTATGCATTATATTCTGTGGTAGGGTTTAGTTTAAAGAAAGTTTGAAACAGGACATGCGTGTGAAAGGAGTAAGTGCTGAGATGACGAATGATGATGATGATGGTAGGGTTTAGTTTACGTCGGGTTTTTCATAACTGTCATTTTGGGTTCTATTAAAAATGCAGAAGTTTGGATTTTATTGTCCAATCAAGCTGTAACGAGCGGGCCGTTTCACGTTGAACCAACATGGAATTAATGTTTGTGTGTTTTACACTACGGGCACTGCCCACTACCCGTTACAATATGCACAAGTTCTGTCAAAAGTTTGGGTCCTGGAGACCCACAATGCAAGCATTCACAAAGTCACTAATCTTTAGATCGTTTTTTATTCCGACGCAATGTATCTTTCGATACGTGAAAATATCCTATAGATCATATATCTATCTTCCTGCCTTTATATCACTCAGTGTGGGGTCGGTACAACATGTTCTCTTCTTCTATTCCCTTCTGTCAGCTGTCATCTCTGTACTCACTTCTTTCTTAACCATGTCCTCTTTCACACAATCCATTCACCTTTTCATAAGCCTACCTCTACCTCTAGATTCACAATCTTCCACCATTCACATTACTATCCTCATATAGTAATGTGAATGGTGGAAGATTGTGAAATGTCATGAGGAGAAATTAAAGTCATGTTGTGAGCAACATGACTTTAATTTCTTCTCATGACATGTTCATACCACGCTAGCCTACCAAATTTTTACTTCTCTTTCAAAATTATCTTCAAAATATATATAACCCCCCGAAACCCGCGTAGCTAAATGGTCTGGCTACGTTGTAGCACAGCGGAGCTACGCCGTAGCAGCGTAGAGATAAGATACCGCAAATAAAAGGCTTTAAAATTACATTTTATGGGCAATCAATTTCCATAAAAAGAGTTTTTTATCCCTTTCTCGCGATTATGTTATCGCGAGACGCGAATAAGTCAAGGTCTTATCTTGAGGTTCTTACCGACTTCCCTTATGGATGTTTTCGTCACTTTATTCCCGGCAAGACAACAATATATTTTGAGGTTTAGTCGAAAAAAAAAACAAGAATTTTATTGTCTTTATTCATATATAGACACTTTAAGAATTTGTATTTACCTATTCCCAACTCTCAGCTTAGTCAGCCTTGTCCAGAAGACCAGGAAAGACATGGTCAATACATGTGGAACTGACGAAGGGTTTCCTCACGATGTTTTCCTGCACCGTTTGAGAGTACTGGTATAGCGCACATAAATTTTTCGCACTGAAATCATGACCACCCATGACCTTAGGATCGGAAGGCGGGGTCACTACCAACTAGACCACCGGTGCTCTCTTTAAACAAATACGTACTTGTTTATTTCATTTGTTACACAAGTAACTTTTACGGTACAACTTGAGCAAAAACTTGTGGATGTGGTACTCCCGGTGGAGTGGCTCCTGATTGGTCACAGACAGGCGAATTGCGCGAGGTGGCGTCAGAGGCCGCCGCCGGTCACAGAACAAACTTCCATACATCGCTCTAACAATTATCTCTGTGTGAGTTTTTTGCATGTTGTAATATTTTATGAGGTGCCCGCTTGTTCTGTTGGCCGGCGGTCGGTAGACCAAGTTATGGAAGATTCTTCAAAAACTATTGGCTTCATATTATATAAACTATAAACCTGACTGACTGACTGACTGACTGACTGATTCATAATCGCCGAGCCGAAACCGCTGAAGCTAGAAAGCTGAAACTTGGAAGGTTCCTTTTATAGCAAAAGCACCCACTAAGGGGGAATTTTTCGACATTCAATCCCTAAAGGGGTAAAATGGGGTGTCAAAGTTTGTACAGGAATATTTTAACAAACGGTTCGATTGGCTTGAAACTCGGTTTGGATACTATAAATGCAAAATAAATTTATATGTGTTTCAGGATTTAACAAAACAGCCCTTAAGAAGAGGTTAAATGGGGTATCTATCAAAGTAATCTAGCGCGGGCAACAGCTAGTATTATATAAATACATATATGCATGTTATAGATAGAGCGTTATCACACTGGCGATTTGCGAGCGTTTTTTCTTCCAGGCGATTTGAGAGCGTGTTCGCCACGAACTCACAGCGAGTGTATAACAGTAAATATACTAGTATCGCTGGAAATACACCTGTAAATCGCTAGTGTGACAACTCCCTTAGTTCAGTGACCGCTACCTCCTCTCGCTTGCGGCGTGGACAAAAACAACGCTAGTGGCTTATTGTCGCTGCGCCTGCCAACTGCTCCCAATGTTATTATTATTATCTTTCAAAACGCGCCTTCCGTCGCCCACTTTATGCGGCCGCTTTGAAAAACGTGACGCGGCCGGCGACAGACGTTTTAAGAAACGGTTAACGCTTTGACGGTCGTTATTCACAATCCATTTACCCATCACCGTCCCGTTACAATATTATTATTATTGGTAGCCTGTTTTTATCCCACTACTGGGCAAAAGCTTGCTTTATGACCGCCGTTTATATCTGTTTTTGTTATGTTTCGTCCATTTATATTTGAAAATCAAACGAACTTCAGGTGAAGTTCGATGTCAATTATGTGAGCAGCTTAATTCGATGCGATTTACTGGTTTACAGTAAAGTCGTTAAGTCATGACGGAGGCCTTGAGACGGCCTAAAAACTTCGTATGACCATTGATCTATCGCAGAAAAATAAAACGACAGACGGTCGCAGTTTCCCAACGAACGCGAGTCAAAGCGACAAAATGTCGCGTGACCTCACGTCGCGCCAACGACACAATTGTTTCATGGAGAAGGGTAAATTGCATTTGTATTTTGTTTATTATTATGTTTATGTTCGGGGAAATGTCGCTGTTCATGAATTGGGATAATTTTTATTTGGTATATTTTCGGAAGCGTTTTGATGACCTCGGCGGGAGGCTCGTGTCCAGCCGAATGCGAGAGGGGTTCCATGAAAAATGATTGCGCATGTTGTATTTCACATTATAGTTAGGTTGTATTTATAGACAGAATCACTACCGATAGAGAGTAGTACTAGGGGTAGAGTGTGACTAAGTTAATTGACAGATCACTCTGACTTTTATCTGACTGAAATACGGGCACTGACATTGCATTTATAAATAAAAACAGATAAAAACTAATATCAAAGCTTGGTTTATTTCGATCAATTTCGTTATAAAAGGAACAATCTACTTGATTATTTCCGTATCTTTCAATTACACTCAGTCTTTAAGTCCACAAACAAAATAAATCCAACATCGTATTCATCACACATTTCAAAATAATATTCACTTATAAGGTAAAAAGCTTTTTTTTACTTACTTATAAGGTGTAAACAAGAAATCCTTATCTAAGGATGCGGCCTATCGTCTCTGAGCCTCCGAGCGCATCGGCCGGCCAAGTCCAAAGTCTTCCCAATAATCAATCCAACTTGACCATTATGTTCACTGTTTTAAGGTTCAAATTAGCTTGTGTGAAGATTTGTAAGTATAATAAACAACTGATCTATATAATGGTTTATTATTGCAGACTGAAGGATGAAGGTCAATTTAACTAAGTGGCTTCTTAAGTACAATGTCTTTTAGAGAGTAATAAATATAGATTTTAAATCAGTGGCTGCAAGTTTTCTTGTGTTTACTTGTGGCTCTGCCTACCCCATTAGAAATATAAGCTGATAATTATGTATGTATAGATAAATAACAGACATAGTGATAGACCATAGCTAAAAGATAGTAGCCATGCATTTGAAATTCATATCTCAGCCACATCTCATCACACACGCATGTAACCCACTTATTAGTTCGTACCGCACATCCCCGGCCGCAGACCGCGGAGCAATATCGCTCGAGTCTCATCTCGAACGTCGAATCTCGAGCGATCGAAAACAATATAGTTCCGGTTCATTTGCGCGGCTCGTTTTAAACACTTTTTCGACGGATCATCTGGGAATAGAATAGGAGCTTGAGAGAAAAACTAAAATCTTTTCGATCTCATTCAAAATAGACAGCCTTTCCCACCGTCTTCTCTTACTCATTCCATGATTTCGTAAGACGTAGTGCACAAAAGGAGCCTTTGGGGTGCACTTTAAATCCTTACGACAAGATAGATTGTAAGACGTTCGTAGGGCTGTTTTATACAATTTTTTTAACTAGCAAGTATAAATGTATACTAACATGTATAAATTCCAGTGTATAAATTCTTAAAAAACACCGAGTGATTTAAAATCACCATAATGGTCCATTTTCATTGTTTTCTTTTAAATTTCATATTTTCTAAAGTCATTTGGTGATTTCAAAATGTATTTATTTTTAGGTCATCAAAATCCTATCAAGATTACGAAATAAAAAAATCAATGGAAATAGACCATTTTGGTGACTTTTTATCACTCTGATTTTAAAAAACTGATACCCAGACTGATTCTTTTGACATAATGCGAAGTCAATAACCAATTAATAAGTAGAATCACTACATTCACTTTACCAGGATTCTTTTGTTGTGTAATCATCATCATCTTCCAGCCCCTATCTCACTTTATGTGGGGTCGGTACAGCATGTTCTCTTCTTCCATTCCTTCTGTCAGCTGACATCCCTGTTTTTCGTCATTCTTCGCACATATACCTAGTTATTTCATTAGCATAATCCCTCAGTGATATTTCGCAATGAACACTGTAAAAACTTTCCTAAAGTTATATTAAACGTCGCTATAAATACGCATCACGTGGGATAGCCCCGTTTTGGAGTAAATAGTAACAAATGAACAAACGGACCGAACGCCTCCAACGTGCTATTTTGTTACATTATGACCGGGTTCAAAAAAGGAGTAAGATGTTAATTCTGCAGGGTTTTTCTCTTCTTCTCTGCTACAAGCCGTTATCTCAGTGTTCACAGATTTCTTAATCATCTTTCACATTATCCATCAATTTTCGCTAGCTAGAGGTATCCAATCCACTGAACTCTAACACTTTCCTCGTAACATGACATTCTTCTCTTAAATATGACATACCCGTACCGCGCTAACTGCATGTCACTGATTATTGACATTTAACCTTATAACAGACCCTTATCCCGTACTACGGTAACTATTTAAATAAATAAATAACACCCAACAATCACACGTACCTAGTTCTGACCCCACACTAGGATTCCCTGTGTCGTGGGTATCATAAACTACGAGTACCATGGTACTACAACATCCGGAAGAAATATTTGCAGAACATGCAAACATTTCTTCCGCAGCGTGAATCGAACCCGCTCTCTTGCGTCTCTGCCGAGCAATCGCCCGCCACGCCACCGAGATAACATTTAATTGTCATTTTTTTTTAGTTTGCGTGAGATACGGTGGTGATGACAGTCCGCTGCCTCCTGAACTACGGCGGAAATCCGTTCGGAAACGCATTGCGCGCCTCAAATTGGGCGCACTGCTCGCCACCTCATTAATTCCGTTCGGATACAGCGCGTTCAGACTCAAGTACTAAATGAGCTTGCTTTTGATTTATTTTACTAGAAAAATGGTGTATTTTGTATATAATCAACATCCTTTATTAGTGAAATACAGTTACGAGATAGGAATAATTACAAAGTTTGCAATTCTCAAATTCGTAAAGTCGTGTTAATTTAAAAAAAATATTTCAACATTAATTTTTTGGTAACACCATTGTCATGATTATGTTTAAATAAGTCTGCGGTGTAGTGGTGGCAGGTGAGGGGTTAATAACCACAATCATTTCTTGATAAAGAAGGAAAACATCGTGAGGAAACCAGCAACAAAGGACAAGAAAAGAGCATCTTCGGCGCGTTCTAACCCTTTCACCACACCGAATCAAAATACCTAGTGACCCAGTAATAATAATATCATCATCATCTTCCTGAACTTATCCCACTCTATGTGAGGTCAGAGTAAGAGTAGGAGGTAAGAGTTTCGGAAAAGGTGTTTTATGACCGGCCGCCTGCCTGACGTCAACCCTCCTTGGGAATACTTGCTTATTGTATCTCATCATGTTGGAGGATACTATCCCTTCGTCGACTTTTACGACATCCGGGGAGAGAAGCAGGTGGACGCATCCTATGCTTATTCTTTACTCCCAGTCCAGCGCAGAAGTAATAATAATAATACTCATGTTAAAATATTTATGAAAACAAATCATGTAACTTCAAAAACTAGCAAAATTGAATAGGCAAAGCCAATTGCTGCTCCACGGCCGCTTCAAAACTTCAAAGTACTTCAGTTGACGGCTCTAAACGCATTTTTGCGGTTCTTTACAAACAAGTTGTTAAAAGCCAAAATCGAGCGGCTTTGTTCAGCGATAACGCTGCCCCCTAGTGGGAAACAAGCAGTAAAGTAACTTCAACCGTGTCCCTAGTTCTTTTTAACCAGTGTGGTGAAAAACTCCTTTCATACACTTGACAAATGTTTTCAAACTTTTAAGTTTTATGACATGCCAGCTTCCTCATGATGTTTTCTTTCTTGTATAGCGTACTTAAATTCGAACAAAAAAATCCACTGGTACACGATGGGTTTCGAACCCACGATGGATCACTTCCACTAAACCACCAGTGAAGTTACGTGAAGTTACTGCTAGTCGTGTACTAGTTCTTTCCAACCAGTGTGGTGAAATTTTGAAGTGCGCGTTAAAGGCTCCTTTTGTGCACTATTAAAGTACGAGTACCTACTTCATCATGATTTGAGTTTGACAACGTTCACTAAATAGAAGCTTTTCAGAGTTAAACGTGACCAACTTAGTTAAACTCAAAAGACAATGAAGTTGAGTTTAGTGAAGGCCGGCGGCAGATCTCAAAAGGCACAAATATGCAAACCTTAACGGGGCTTATATTTAAGCCTTTTGGGGTCAAGACCGTTTTCTCCCAAATCCATTTGTCCGTGGCGTTCCAATACTCTTGAAGCCGAAATCACCATTCAAACTGAACGGCGTTTAGCTTCTAAACTGGGTTTAACAGCTGTCACTGCTGTCAGTTTTCATACATTCGACCGCTCTTGAACTTCGGTTTGAACGGTGAAATCGACCCTTAGTCGGATATTATCGTCGTAATCAGCAATATAATTGAAAAAGTCAAGCAAAATAAAAGAATCGGAAAGAATTAAGTTTTAGCGTATGTACCTATTTAAATTACTTCCAAAATTTTACCGCTCTATTATTTACTAGGTACATACATACACATCGATTATCACGCCGTTAGGGATACGGGCTATGGCCTGTATCCCTAACAGGGTCGGCAGAGCCACAAGTAAATCGTTAGAAAACTTGCAGCCACTCCAGATCTAAGAGTCCCAGGATGGATATGGTGAGCTATGGTGATAGGAGATCAGCCCATCGCCCATATGAATGGTCCATGGAGAGGGTACTATACCTTAGTCGACTTTTACAACATACTTGGTGGGAGAAGCAGCTGGACGCATTCTTTGTTTTTTTCTTTACTCCCTGCAGAGAAGTAATTTAGTAGCTATTAAAAATAAGTTCGTATGAGCTAGTGACCAACTCTTGTGACAGAGTTTTTAGGCCGCCTAAAGGCCTCCGTTATGAGTTAAAAGCCGGGACCGACAATTTAACGTGCCCTCCGAAGCACGAAAGCATTCAACTCGTAATGCCACTTGCGGTCACCCATCCCAATCCCAATTGTGACCGCGCACAACGTTGCTTAACTTCAACGATCAATCAAGAAAGTCTAAGCAAGCTACGCCATGAGCGATATTAACGTACTATATATTTTTATGTAAATTTAGTTTCTTATTATCGTTATACTTAGGTGTGTTCACACTGTGGCTGGCGGCAACAACCGCGCCCGCACTGACCGCGCAAATTGAATTATTTACTCGGTTCTTTGATAGTAGCCTTTGTACGTTCGAAGCATAAACAAGCTGCACTCCGGCTATCTCTTTTAATAGCTCGCCCGCAGTGGGTACCCACCTTTATTCTGTTACAAGCTTTCAGTTCGAGCCTGATATTTTAGTTCGACAATATTCGACCGGTTTTTTACGCTTTTGCGAGGTTCGGAATACAAAAGTTTTAAAAACCTCCATGGCTATACTTTTTACAGAAAATTGAGTTAACTCCTAGGCTTTTTCGCTGGGTGCGTGCTCTGTTTGACCTACCCACGATTGGTGCGGATTGTATCCAAAACGCAAAAAAAAAATCCATTTTTAGTTTCAGATTTTTTAATTTAAATGTATCTATTATTGTTGAACACACAAGCAGTGATATTTGAGGTGAAATAAATAGTTTTTTTTTTCTTTCATTGTAAAAACATAGTTTCAAAAACTAACATGCCATATCAAGAGGAATAACAACTTGCAGTAATCAAAAGCTACAATTGTATCTCGAAGTTCCGGTTTGTGAGTATCGCAATTCGAGCAATCAAATAACCGACACAGCGGCCGGCTGAGGTCATCAGGCCCCCGCTGTTTAAAGCAATTGGATAGATACTAGCCGACTGCAGCCGCACCGGTCCCGGAGCGGCCCCGGATCGGCGCATAACAAACAAGTCGAGAACACTAGAGTCTCTAAATTAATCTAGGCTTTTTCAACTAGCAATATTAGGATGACAGCAGGATGACAACTGTGGTGGTGACTGAGATAGATTGGAACTGGTGGGGACTGGAGGAGTTGGTTGTAGCAAATCTGGTAAAACCAAAATATAAGCTGCAGTCGGATACATAATAACTGAGATTTCAATGATTTTTTTCTGATGATGAGTTCTGTGGCTTTCTTCGTACTAACTATGAGCCGCGCTGTGGCACCCCCGGGTCCAATTTCACTGTCCCTCCCCAGCTACGTATATCAATTAGCAAATTGTATATTTAGCTCATACTAAATCCAGTAATTAATATTGATAATTCGTGACACTGGGTCGTCATGAACAATTTTATTATTTCTAGGATTTACACATCTACAAGCAAGTTCACCGATATACATATAACCAGACCGATATGTAACCAGAGGGTTGTACAGTAGATTGAGATATATTCAGCCATTTTTTTATATTCAGGATAAAAAAATTGGGAAAATGTTCTGTGATGAATGAAGAGAGAATGTCTGGGTACACTAAGAGTTGTTTTTATACATTTCATATATCATAGGAATTCTTCATTATGAGGAAAGCGGCATGTGGATCCAAAAAAAGTTCAAAAACATTTTCTGCTAATTACGTTGAGGAACCTCTTCGATGCGCACTTTGATCCGCCATCCTATTTTAAGAGAACCAATGAGTAGCAGTACCTACTGGTAACATAGTTACACAAAATCTGAAATACAGTCTCGTAATAGCAAACAAACTAAAGCGAGAGGAGTTCTCGTAAAACATTTGTATCAGAACGTGAATCAGGGGAGCAGCTAGCCCGCTCCTCCCCCGGGCCGGGCCGGCCGCGCTCAGGCACCGAGCTCGGAATGCATGACTCGACTTTCATAAAAATTACAAAAATATTCACAAATAAATTAGTCACAATAAAAATAAAATTAAATAAACAAAAAATAGGCTTTGCTCGCGTGGTACCTGGATAAAAAATAGCCTATATGTAAATCCAGCACATGTACTATGTATATTCCAAGTTTCATTCAAATCCGTTCAGCTGTTTAGGCGTAATTGAGGCACAAACATCCAAACTCACAAACTTTCGCATTTATAATATAAGCAAGATAATATATTTATTTAGCACACAATTTATAGCAATAAAAAAGTAATCATCATCATCATTCTGTATATTAGATGATTTATATAGTGTTAAGGGGTATCTTTTTATCTAGTTAGTGATGCTGTAGTGCCAGGACGAATTTACATGTAGTTTACGTGCGGAGCTGACTAAGCCGCGGGTTTCCGCACGATGATTTCCTTCACCATTTGAGAATACTGGTACTCTCAGTGTACTGACGTCCACTGCTGGAAATCATACCTCCCTAATATACCTCCAGGACGAGTGATTGTGGTGCTGCCTCCATCCAGACCAGCAGCGACCTTTGCAAAGGTCCATCGTGTGAGAACCATCTACTGTTTTAAACTTACATTAGTGGACTTTTACCAAATACTCGGGAGAGAAGCAGCTGGATGCATTTTATGTTTTTTCCTTACTCCCTCTCCAGCAGAGAAGTGTCCAGCAGAGAAGTATCCAGCGGAGAAGTAGAGATGTTCTTCTGATATTCACTTTTATGCCACCTCCACATTTATTACTTCTCGGCACATCAACTGCACTTTATGTCCGCCTGACCTGGGAATCGAACCACCGACTACTAAATTAAATAACTCCAAACATCTCTTCGTTGTGCAGTTAATAATTCAGTTTGTGGTTCTCGAGCCTCGCGGGAACCGACTCATGGTTAATGTTAGTTTCTATTTTGATACCGTTTTAGTAATACTCACTGATTTTTGTTGCCATAACTAGTTACTGACAGACAACCTCGGTGGCGTAGCGGTCGAACATTTGGCTATAGGTACCGATGAGTGGGATAAGAGAGGAAATTTTGTGTATATCATAAAATAACAAAGTTGTAAAGGGTCAAAGTGCTACTCACATAGTTTTATCAGATAAATGCGTGAATTTGCGTATTTCAAGGGATGAAAATAATCCATAATGAAACATTCTGGTATTTTAATTATGATGTTATTGTAATTACAATAATAGTTATAAGCGGATGAATATCATTAGGGTTATGGGCATGTGTGAGGGTCACTATTATGTTACGACCAATTATTTCAGATTATTGATGAATAATATACAAAATAGTTCTTAATATTCGCTATTCAAATTTTTCCGTAGTAACTGCGTAGCAGCGTAGCGGTTTTGTAGACTCACGTAGCAAATGAAATATATTCATTCTTTATTTCATTCGCATCAAGACAAGAACAGACGAAAGGTGTTTTATTAACGAATATATTTTATTATTTCTGATTAAAGAAATATATTGAAAGAGTTTTTGTCTTTCTTCTCTTCTTCCATTTCCTTCTGTCACCTGACTTCTCTGTAATCACTCCTTTTTGATCTGTCATCTTTCACACAGTCTTTCCAACTCTTTTCTGGCTTAACTTTGCCTAAACTTTTCTCGCTACCATTTCACGTTAGCCTATTTACAACTTAATCTTTCACGTGCGTTTCAAACTTCCATTTTCCCATATCAAATAGTAGAGAATCTCACTTAAAAACTTCTCAAATCCACACAACGAATTCCTGAATCCAGATTTGAAGAGGCTCAAACCGCGGTGGGACCGCAAAGCGCACTCCGCGTTGCATTCCGTTCCACGGCTGAAAGAATGTCCGTGGTCGGGCTCACTCCAAACAATCTGCGTGAGACGAAACGTAATTACTGGCCTATTCAGCACATTGCCCTAGGCCAGGCACTCGCCATTATAAATAACCCTAATGGAACTCGTTACTCGAATTGGCCATTACAACGCCTATAATTTGTCTGAGAGAAAATCTTTTATATTGTATCAAGTGTTTAGTTAGAGCTACTTTAGTTACACTCTCAGATGGTTATCTAATCTACTATACTTAATGATTGAGAGCACTGATGGTTTAGTTAGTAGTGACCCCGGCTTCCGATCCTAAGGTCGTGGATTCAAATCCAGTCGTGTACCAATGGATTTTTCTGTGCGAAAAGGTTATGTGCGTTATACCAGTACTCTCAAATGGTGAAGGAAACCATCGTGAGGAAACCCGCTTATATAGTCAGAAGCACACTTTTGAGAACACACTAACGAAAGGATGGAGTGCTTGTGAACGATTGTAGGTGGAGAGGGCTTTACCAGCATAAGTCACTGCAATGGTCAATACGTACCTGGGCAATGGCCGGGTTTCGAACCTCAAACTTTCGGAGCAAGTCTGGTTAATCCCCACTGAGTCAAATGTTGTGGACGTCTAGTGTTGCAAGTTGTTTGTTTTTAAATTTAATTCCAGATAATGAAGTAATAAATTAATGGTACATAGATTTAAAAAGCAATAACAATTTTTCCTTGACAAAGCTTCGCGCAAAGTAGTTTTTCAATCTATGCTTATCCGGCTAAAGCCTGATGAAAAACGGGGAGACCATTCTACCGCTTACATTATTTTTCTATTCAGATTATTTTATTACCTAATACATTTTATTACACAAATGGACAAAAACAAATGTCCCCTCCGGATAGAAAACAAAAATCACCAATGGCAGACAAAGTGCGCCCACAACCTTAAGAAGCTTCTTCGTTTGATAGTTCTTTTCTTCTGTCCGAAGCTCACTTCGCTTCCGAAGCTTGGTCCTTACACCAGTCCTATCGTTATTTGACATTTAATAATTTTTTTGTCAGTCAAGTGTATGAACGCGGCGCTTAATATAAAAATCACACGGGTGGTAAACCCTGCACTTTTGCGGTATTCCCGCTCATAAACGGTATCCCACACACATGTAGTATTCCCACACAAATGCGGTGGAACGCACACGTGTTCCACGAGGTAAGAAGGAATTGCGGGGCAAGTGTTTTGGAATAATGGCTTGCATGTCGAGGGGAGTTTCAGGAACTTATTGTTCGTGAAGTTGAAGTTTAATTCTTTGAGGAGTTCCGTAATTGTGTACTCGAGACGTAGATGGGGAATCAGGGGACTCGGGGCGTGTGTAAGCTGTTTTCTCGGAGCCCGTTTTTCTATTTTGCAAAGTTTTTCCTCTTGCTTCTTTATGACTGGCTCTCGCAGCTTAGTTGGTAGTTAGCTCTGCCTTTTGTTGTAGGCTGTTTGATTTCTATCCAGGACAACCATTTCTTATAAGTGTTTGCTATGTCTGGGTGCTAAAATATGTATCTATTTACTATTCCAAATTATTTATATAAAAAAAATATTCCATTTTTTTATTATCAGTAGAAGATGTTCTTAAATAAGGGTATAATTAAAGCAATGAGAACTAAAAGCTGAATCAGCATAAATCGCAGTCGCAGGTGCGATTATATCGCGGTCCCCCCCCCCCCCTCCTCGCCCCTCTTCCCCCGCCCGCCCCCCGCCCCGCCCGCAACCGCGGCAATAGTGCGATTAGCACACAGATATTTAAGGGATTTTGAGCTTATGTGGTCTAATTATATTAATGGTTCAAGTAAATGTGGCTTTCGTTTTAAGTAAATTTTATTGCTTTTTCAGAAACTATAAAACTTTGGTTCATGTACAGAGATTCTGTGAGAAGACGATGTGACGATGTGACGATGTGACGATGTTGTTTGTGCGTCAACCACGGCGTAACGGCTGGACGTATTTGAATGAAACTTGGGATATTTTTTGTCCAGGTACCAAGCGAGTGAAGCCGCCAGCGGCTAGTCAGTTGGCAAATTGTTGTCACAATCAAAACTGTCCCCAGCTTTTTCCAGTGTAACATTTAATTAGTAAAATGCGTAAGCTGCTCAATCAAACCGAAACAATATTAATTAACTCGGCTTGTAGTCCGAATGAAACATGCATGCGGAATTGAAACTTCATTGGGAACATTCACCGACATGAAACAGGCCGATGTACGCCATACCGTCGTTATTTCCCAGCGCAGGGCTGTATGGAGGCCTATTTGTTTAGAGCAGCCCTTACAAGCAGTCAAAAACTTATTTCTAACATTCATCATCATCATCAACTTCCTGCCCTTATCCCACTCTATGTGGGGTCGGTACAGCATGTTCCTTGGATCATGCTGTATGAGTTTTGGCTAAGGTGTTTTATGACCGGCCGCCTGCCTGACGTCAACCCTCCTTGGGAATACTTGCTTATTGTATCTCATCATGTTGGAGGATACTATCCCTTAGTCGACTTTTACGACATGCTCGGGGAGAGAAGCATAAACTTATTTCTAACCTTGTAAAAAATAATTATTACATCAGTCCTTACTTACCAGCTCACTCGGCATAGTCAAAACCTATTTTCATCCGACTGCGAAGAAGGAGGGTAATGTGTTTGCGGTGTGCGTATGTATGTACAGTCAGTACATATTGTGGGAATGCATTTCTTTGGCTGAAGCTGTAGACCAAAACTACGGTTTTGAAAAATGAGATGTCATTGGATTTATCTATTAGATCTATTATCTAAGGTGTAACAAAATTAAAAATGTAGACTAAAATTGTACAAATTAATCATTATTCAACCATCATCATCATCATGTCAGACCTACCATAATGAAACGACCAATCAAATATGTCAGATCTACTATTATTGCTACCTAAATTTTTCGCAGTTAAGTTTATGTTTTAATAAATAAATTCTTGTTGGCTAAACTAAACTAAATATTTTTTTTGCATGGTCTCCACCCACTACCGAATCTCATAACGAAGCCACACTCTAGCACAAAAACTACAAATACAAATAATACAAAAAAACTTTTGACAGATTTTTGGTGTCCCGGTTTTACACTTCAAATTATTTGTAAACTGTTTCTGTTACCCGGAACAGAGTCAATATCAGTATTTGTTAGTCTAACACTAACACTTCGGAACGGCCTCAAGCTAATAACTGACAATAGGCTACTAACTCACCTCCACAGAAAAATACAATGTGAAAAATACGTAAATCTCCGCCCGAGATAGTAAAAACATCTCCATAAACATAAACGTGCAATATTTAAAGCGCGGCGGAATTCTAAGCAATTCTCCTTTTAATTTAGTTATTAGCAGAATTTACCGCGGTCGTTGCGAGTAATGCCCGCTGTTTGTTGCATGTACATTGTAAATTAGGGTTCCTCCTTAATTTGAATTACGGAACCCGACGTGGAAGAAAACGTGAAGATACTGAGAATCTCAGTTTTAATTATAAAAGTATGTAAAAAGGATGCCGTTTGTTTGCATGAGGTGGCAAAGTGAAATATTTATCTGTATTGCGTTGTATGGAAAATTTTCCTGCAGAAAAAAAATGTTACAAAACACCTAGAATGTATAAGAATAAGGATAAACAAAGCGCCTCTAGCTCACTATCATAACCAGAGCGGGTTCGATTCTCGCTCAGGGAACCGAACCCGAAGCTTTCGCGTCACAGCCCGACACGCCACTGGGGCCCTTTGTATTTTCTTTGCCGGGACGTTGACGGCTCGGTTATGGATCTAGTGGAAGAAAACCCAACGAAATATGTAGGATGATGAGATTGAAAAACTCACATTCTGCTTATTTCGTCAGTAGATACTTATGTAAATTTTGTTTCAGAGCCATAAATAGAGTTCTAAAAGACCATTTCTAAAAATCCGGAAGTAAAGTCTGCCTGACAAATTGGCAATAAACTTTGAACCAGAGAGAGGGCCAACTAATTCTCCGTAATAAAATCAATAGCAATAATGGCGTCGTTTATCATTTTAATTACAGTTGTCGGGACGCGAGCACCACTTGATTCCAAATAGATCTAAATCAGCCCGAGCTTACGACATCAGACGAGGCTCCTTAAAGGTTGTGAACGTTAAGTTACTGCCATAACCTCAAACGGTTAACTTCGGACGGTTTATGGGGGCTTTTCAAAATCTGTCTAAAGTTAATCAATGTTAATCACATTAAAATCGAAAATAAATAAATATATATTTGTGGACATTTCACACAGGGCCATCTAGCCCCAAACTAAGCAAAGCTTGTACTATGGACACTAGATGGCTGATAGAATACTTATATACTTGGAAATTTAAAATACACTTGGTGATACCTGCTATAATAGGCTATAATCTCCTGTAAAAAAACACACCACAACATTCACATAATTAGTTCCTAGTGAATCTAGAGCCTAAATATGTGCAAAACATACCTATAAACATTCTTAGATCTACATTGACCACGACGTTACATTATGTCTCCGCTCTTTTGGAAATAATACAGGAATAATAAATGTCCTTTGAATAGTAATAACTTCGAGTTGAGTGATACTAACATAATTTCGGAACAGTTAAAAATATATAAGTCACAGGCGAATTGAATTCTTTTTTAATTTACCCTTTTGTTGGCACACCAGTGTACTTTTCAAAATTCCCGCAAAGTTTCTGTTCGATTGGCTAACATTGACTAGAATGCCACGAGTAGGTACGTTAAAAGTCCAACATCTACTGGTATCGGCAGCGCACTCGGCATATTTAATTTCCTTGTATTTGTCTTTCCTATTACCCGACAAAGGCCCTGCCTTTGTCATGCCGACACAAAAGAGCCGCCAAAACCCAACAAAAGCTCTAGTCCAAATCAAATCTTTATTTTCGCTCGTTAAAAAAGGTCCCAAATTGAGTTGTCTGCGAGCGAACCTAGCAGCTAGACACAAATAGTTTTATCCGACTATTGTAAAGTTACAGGGGGATCATTTGAAGATTAGTTGACTCGCGAAAGTAAATTATATATACATACATATATATTATCATGCCCGTATCCCTAATGGGGTAGGCAGAGCCACGTAAGAAAACTTGCAGCCACTTCTGATTTAGTCCTAAGATGGATATGGTGAACCATGATGACAGGTGATCAGCCAATCCATCGCCCATAATATATGGTCCATTATGTTGGAAAGGATTATTATCCTTGTAGAATTAGTATGTCGTTAAAGTCGACTAAGGGATAGTTCCCTTAGTCGACTTTTACGACATGCTCGGGGAGAGAAGCAGCTGGACGCATTCTATGCTTTTTCCTTATTTCCAGTCCAGCAGAAAAGTTAATTATTATATTAGGTTATATAGATATTTTTATGTGACGACTAGTGGAAAAACCGCGGTTTTACTCGCGTAGAGGAGCTTCTTTGTGACGGAGTTTTTTAGGCCGTCTAAAGGCCTCTGTCATGGCTTAACGACTTAAAAGCCGGGACTGACAATTTAATATGCCCTCCGAAGCACGAAAGCTTGTAATGCCACTTGCGGTCACCCATCTTAATTGTAACCGTGCACAAAGTTGATTAACTTCAACGATCAATCAAGAACGTCTAAGCAAGCTACGCCACGAGCGATTCATACAAAAGTAATATACATATAATGTGGGTGTGGGTATGTATGTAAATCGACCGAAAATTCTGATGCCACGATATGACATAGCACGCGTGCGAAGCCGGGGCGGATCGCTAGTATCTATAAAATTACATAGAAAACGGATATCAGTCTCAGATCTTAGAAACCCAATTCGATATTTGAATTTGTTAGAAGTTCAGCCACCGAAGACAATCTCTTTGTAGAACGGTCTTAGTATTTGACAGTCGAAACGAAAAGTTACTCAACTGTTCGACAAGATTCACTCAAGCATAAGCTACTTTCAAAAAACAGTTTGAATCTTTGTTTTTGATTTGTTTAATAAATAATAAATAAATATATTTATTTATTTATACATACAAACTTTCGCGTTTATAATATTAGTAAGGATTCATTCAAATCCGTTTAGCGTGATTGAGGCACAAACAACCAATTTCAAAAATGATAAATTTGTGAGCTAGAGATAAAAATAAATTACCAACTTGTATTGATTCATGAAATATAAAATTAATCCATACTTACATATATCCAAACTTTCATTTCCCGATTGCTCAACCCTTGACAACCCTGTTTTATTATTATTTCTCAACATAACAGATTACCTCATCATCATCATCCACGGCCCGTTTTTGCCCACTGCTGGGAGAAAGCCTTTGTTCGTGCGAGCAAAAACGGTCCCGTGCCTTTCACACAATTTCCTAACAATAAAAAATGGCAGTATCCAGGGCTATCCAGATTTGATATTCGCCGGTATCCAATACAGCGATTTACTATCTATCTATGATGGAGTAGTATCTGATGGTGGCAAGGCCGTCCATCATCACTGATAAAGCATCTGTATCGTGTCACCCGCCGAACGTGCGGTGACAATACGCCGGTTTTGTGCAAGCCACAGCATAAATAAAACAAATATTTGTGGACATTTCACACAGCGCCATCTAGCCCCAAACTAAACAAATGGCTGATCTTATAATGCCAGCCATCTTATGGTGAAAACATCTTTCTGATTGTAATAACGACACCAAAGAAGTCTGTTAAAAACTGTGGAAAGATAATGGATTGAAATACGAACTGAACGGCTCTATTAGAGCTCTGAATTCTAGAATCTATTGGAATGAAGGGAGGTGAAGTACCTCACAGTTCCTCGAATAGCCGATGCTCTCTGGTCAAAGTTATAACAATGAGCAAACAGCTCCAAGCCAAGTCTGTCAAGTTACTGGCTTTATCTCGTTGTTTGCAGTCCATTGCCCTTCGCGCGAGGGCCGCAGCTCAACTTGTAGTAGTTTCAACGCAATTGTACTCGACACAGCACTTTAGTGCCATTTCGAGCTACACCGAACTTCTCATCTATCGAGCTCGGTTATCGAGCGATAGCCACTTTGTTTGAGATTAACATAAATTTGATTCGATAGTTTTTATAATAAACTATCGAACCACGCGGCTTCGCTCGCGTGGTACCCGAATAAAAATAGCCTACAATGTTAATCCAGCACATGTTCAAATTTCATTAAAATCCATTCACTAGTTTTTGCGTGAAAGAGTAACAAACATCCATACATCCTATATATACAAACTTTCGCGTTTATAATATTACGTAAGGTAGTATGGACTAGTTTTCATCCGCGAGTTTGATAACTTTGTACCTGGATATTATATCCCTAATGTCCTCCATGTCACGAACTGTTCGACGTAACCAAATCCTCATATCCATCATTATGGAAACTAATTGAAAAGTACCTACATACATTATACTACAAATATAGGCATCTAACATAATGGGCATCTAACTTACTCACTTTGTCACTTTATTGGCCATAAACAAGTTGGAAGAAAATATCATTTTCGGAAGAATTCCGAAGATTGATCGAAGCTTCATTCGTCTGAAACCAGATATCAGCGGATGCGTACAATTAATTCTAAAGCCTTAACAAAAACGCCGCCCGAACAAATTATGTACATAAATTATTCATCATCTTGGAACAGCTGTAAGTTGACACACCCCGTATCTGAGGCATCGAGTATAAGGATTAAAAAAAAAAGTAAGTTCGTATGAGCTAGTGGCAAACTCTTGTGACGGAGTTTTTAGGCCGCCTGAAGGCCATGACGGATCATGGCGTAACGACTCAAACGACCGACAATTTAACGTGCCCGCCGAAGCACGGAAGCGCTCAGCTCGTAATGCCACTTGCGGTCACCCATCCAAATTGTGACCGCGTAAAGGGTTGCTTAACTTCAACGATCAATCAAGAACGTCTAAGCAATCTACGCCACGAGCGCTTATGGCTAGATTGGGAAATCTAGCTTAATGCCTGTCTGTGGCTAAGTAAGCTACAGTGACATTCGGATGTAATATTTATTTGTAGATGTTGGGGTAACCTTATTCCTATCCATACATGGCACAAGCATCTTTCAAATATAATATACTTAAGTTTTCCAAAAGCTTCAAGACTTTCTAGATTGAAAGGAAGAAAACTTCAATCCTCAAGCATATGAAAATATATTTCCAGGATGAACAATTTTGTGCGACATCCACCGACGTGCAATCTTTGCAATGTCATCGGTCCATCGGGTCTCATGCTCAGTTCCAATATTCTACTCACGGTTTTAGTAGTTTTTATCTGCCCAAAACATGGGTTTATGGGTACAAAACTTTAACAAACGGACAGTAATATCCTTGCCTGGCAAGTATTTGTAACGAGCTGGCATACTGACGTCAAATCGATCTGCATATTTGCATCCACTAGACGAGTTAGTATGTTCAGATTGAAAGCCAATATTCGATGACCCAAAAGCGCAATTTGTACGTAATTTTAACTGAAAACCCGACAAGTAAGCGATTTTTAGCATTGTAGTGGTATTTTCTGAAACTATTTTGGATAACCTTTATAAAATAAGTAGTATAACGCGTCTTTGTCCGCGATGTTTTTTTTTATACCAGCTTCGGCTTCCCGCTGCTTTTTCTAGGAGTTGAATTTCGGGAATACCTTTCTTAGCGCTCTTATGGTGTAGGGGTCTACACCATAAGAGAAATATACCCTCCAAGTTTCATGCTTTCAAGACTAACGGATTAGGCTCTAGTGACAAGAAAATAACCAGTGACACAAACAAAACAATAATAAAAGTAGTAGCACAACAGATAAAAACTTAGCTTCATTCCAACTGCAGAGAAACAAGAACAACTAATGATCACTCTCGATTAGTCTCAAGCTGGAACACTGGTGGCCTAGTGGTAGCAGATCCTTCCGGGTTTAAGGTCGTGGGCTCGAATCCAGTCGTGTACCAATATCAATATATTTTTCACTTTGTTGTCTGTTGTTTGTTTCTCTCAAATGGCGGAGCAAACAGCGACGAAACCGGCATTTCATAGAACCTAAATATATCTAAAATGTGTGCCAAGTGCACAAACAGAGCTTATTACTAGGGCACTTTAATCTTTACCACACTTATTGGAAAAACCTAGTGACACGAAAAGTCTCAAGCAACAATAGCTCTTAACCCCCAACTCTCCCGAAGTCGATAAAGTCGAAAGTCCCTCGGAGTAATTAACCGGAGCACGATGACACAAGACTATTAAAAAGTTTCTCTTGGGCTTGCAATGAGCATTTTGCTCAGTTTGAGACTATTATTCAACTCGATGTTTGTTTTAGTTATTAAATACTGTACCACTAAATACAGCTTTACCCGATTGCGAAGGAGTGTAATGTGATTCTATTTTAAATAAAACTTACTATATTGTAACCATTATAACGTTATAAGACGCATCTACATCATTGCACTATAAAAATCCTTTTTGATAAAATCTACACATACGAGTACTTGCAATTAGGTAGAAAATGTTTTGATAAAAGGGACTTGTACCTAGCAGGTTTCAAGAATAACATGTAAAAATAAAGTTCCTGTTTGAATGTTTACCAGTTCATGGATTTCGTTGAGAGCAGGAACCCACACATATACAGGAGCGTAGCGTCGGTCGTCACCATCCTAGCAAAAAAAAGCAAAGAAAAACTTTGCCAAGCAAATATTTATGTAAAACTATGATTGAATTTCGAGTAAAGTCTAAGTTTAAGGAAAATATCTTTAGTATATCACAATGAGCACTATTTTTTCTAAGCTCTTAAGCCTTTGCCCCGAGAATCAAACCTGCAGCTCACATGCCTAAATTCGCCCACGTATTCGAAGCTGTATTTTATTCAAGCCGATTCCGTAACTTGATCGTGATATTGCGAGCGGCGCCACGTCATGTCAGCGCGCCTGTAATCACTGACGGCGACGATTGCGCTAAATGATTCAATTATTGCCAAATTGAATCAATTTGAATCATTCACGATGCCATTTACTCGCCAATAATTTATTCTCTGACCCTGCGGCTACATTAACGGGCTTTCGCGAATTCGTAGACAGGTGTAGCCATATAATTTGTCATAGGATAGACGAGGACTTTTTTGCCTATTTTAAAAATCGATGTAAGCCGGGTTTCCACCGCGAAAGGGTAATGAGCATGAAAGGGCTCATTTTTAATGAAATGGTTTGCATTTCACCAACAAAGAGTTTTGTCTGTTGATTTTCACTGCAAAAGGAAAATGAGAGAGAGAATGAGCGGAGTGAGCTGAGCAGAAAATGAGAAATAGATAATGAACAGTCAACTTCCACAGAGAACCAGTGCCGGCGCGGACTTTTTGGTCCGTTTTTGGAACTCTTTGAGCCTCTGCAGACTTTTGGCGGACCACCAGACTTCCAGACTTTTTTAACTACCTCAGGATTATCCGCAATAGAGTATTAAGTATAGATAAAAAATGATTAACTTAAATACTTTTCATAATAAAACACTCGTTTCATTCAGTGTTACCGTTTACATTTCATTAAAAAAATACATAATTATGTACGAATTTTTCATACGCAAATGTTACAAAATCTACGTAATTTTTTTTTTTGGCCTACGACTATTTCAAAATCCAAAATCCCTTTTTCTGCTGTAGCACACAGATACATGACCTGTTTTCTATTTTGTTTTATTTCCTGTAACCTTTTTCTATTTCTACTCATTTCAATAAATTTTTAGTCGTTCAATCCGCCCTCACGTCTTTTTCTGTAGAAAAGCTACTATGTTATAGCGAGTTGAACAGACTCCGTAATAAAACTCCGCTCCGTTCTCTAGAACTGAGCGAGTTCATTTCAACTCTTTCTGCTCGCTCAGTCCTTTCCGTTCGGCTATTTGTTGGTGGAAATACAAGTAATGTAGAGTTTACCTAGTCCTTAACGGATCCGCTCCGCTCGCTCGCGGGCTTAAGGATCATCGACCACATCGACTTATTATTAAAAGTTTGCTAGTATTTTTTTTTGTTAACTGTTATGTGCCTGTGAAACGTTATTGATAGGGTCTTTTCGCAAACGCTCCGCAAATATTGACAGATTTTGTTGTTCCAGAACGTTGACTGTCTAGTTACGGAACAAGGTAGTGTGTGGAGACCCTGGGCGTCAGTAAGAAGCCCATAGTATAAATACACTTCCAGAACATCTGAAAACGTTTTACCAAAACGAAAGTTACGAGTTCTTAGGAAAGTTCCGACCGAAGTTGCTAGTTCCTTCAACTAGCCCTTCCCTTCGGACCGCTGAGGAGATCAGACGTATTAAAGTGAACCCCCGTATCTTAGTAATAAATTAAATTATAAATTCAACTGAATAATTCGAGGTGTAAAAAATAGAACAGCATAAGTCAACAGGAGGTCTTCGATTGAACTACGAACCTGCGTGCGACGCACACAGCAAAGGATCCACTGTGAGTGCATACCCACACTACAACTTGCTCACTGCATTCACATTCAACACAGACGCACCTGACTCGCCCCGGCACCGTGCACTGCATACACACACTGACAATCATCGCACACCAAGGAAATTCCTATGCGCTTGAGCTACGTACCTACGCCCCGCGCTTACTAGTGTTTGACTCACGCATACACCTTACTGTACGCAACTCACCACAGGAGTGAGTAGTACCAACTGCTAATTGACGCGTGATCCCTGTCTGTTATTTACCTGCGTGTGCGCGGCAGTCAGCTTACACTGGGCGAGAGCGCATTACTTCGTATTAACCAACCACAAAGGATACCTCACTGCAACTATATACATTTCCAAGCGCTCTCTGCTGCCCTGGTACCTGTGAATCACTAGTCGATATGCCGCTAAACCGAACGCCACCGCCGGAATCTTTACAACATTGCAGCTCGGAACCCGATCTAAATAAAGCAGCCAAGTCCGAATCTGTGGGGTCCGAATTGAGTAAACGGTCTAAACGTAGACTAACACATGAACCAAAATCTGAACTGCAGGACTTCACTTCGGAAATGCGAATTATGTTTTCCGATTTTAAAGATGAGCAAAATAAAAAGTTTGAAGCTCTCCGTGCTAACATGGAGGAACTCAAAATGGCATTCGAATTTACAACACAGAAATACAATTGTGCTCTCGAGCAAATAAGTAAGCTAGAACAGGAACGCGTTTTGGACCGCAACTACATCAAGTCTTTAGAAACAAGACTTGAAACGTACGAGTGTCATGCCAGAGCGTCGTGCTTGGAAATAAGAAATATTCCGAGCTCTGTTCCGGAACCCAAAGAGAGTCTACTCAAGACCGTGCTCAACACTACGAGGTCTTTAAATGTGCAGGTAGAACCATCGGACATTAAAGATGTTTACCGCATATCCACTTCGAAAGATGCATCGAGTCGTACTATAATAGTAGACTTTGTGAGCACTTTGTTAAAGGAGAAGGTTCTAAATCAATACAAGAAACACAATAGAGAAAAAAGACAATTGTCTACAGAGCACCTCAAAATAACTGGCCCGGCAAAACCAATATTTATGTCGGAAAACCTGTCCGCCTACATGAAAAGAGTATTTTTTCTCGCCAGAGACTTTAAGAAGACCAATAACTATGGTTTTTGTTGGGTCAGAAACGGCAAGATTTACCTCCGCAAGAAGGAAGGTGCCCCGCTAATCCGTATAAACCATGAGAATGACTTAAACAACCTTAAGACTGCGACGGAATGACTATGCTGTCAAAATAAAAAACTTCGTCAGCTCAAATCAAACCGAAATCGGTTTGGATTACTACTTTTGATTTGTTATTTAAAAATAGTAATATTCTGGATTAACGTACTTTCACTTTTATATACTGTTAAACTCTCACACCCATTATACAAACATGCACACACCCTCACACACCTCCTTACACACACCCCCAAATGTCTCACACACCTACATAAACACACACTCCAAAACACACATAAACTTTTTCGAATATGGAATATCCAACACACTTGTTTTTTCATCAACTTCCAATATGGATGATGTAAATATTATCAGTAATGAAATTCAGTCCTTTTCAGTCTCAGAATCTGTTGCTTGTGACCCGGAACAATGTCGAAATTTTATAGCTAGCACTCGTGCATCTATTAACATTTTACACTTAAATATTCGGAGTATTAACAAAAATTTCTTGGAACTAGAGTTGCTATTAAATAGAATCACAACTTCTTGTGATATTATTGTCCTGTCCGAGTGTTGGCTCAGTAAAGCTCCTACTACCCCCCACCTTGATGGTTTTGTTTCTTATAAATCAAACTTCAGCAACCAAAATGATGGCATAGCTATTTACGTTAGGGATAACCTTAAACATCATGTTGAAGAGACGTTCATTAGAGATGCAAACTGTCTTATTGTCAAATTAAGTAATGACATAGCTATTTTAGGGGTCTATCGTCCACCGTCGTATAAGAGCTGTACTGACTTTTTGAATAGCTTAGCTGAATACCTCGAATCCCTTCGGTCTATACGTACTATTGCTCTAATTGGTGATATTAATATTAATATAACACCAGAAAATAGTGATCCAAACTCAGAGGAGTACCTTAATACCCTAGCTTACCAGGGATTACTTCCAGCACATCTCTTACCTACGCGTAACCTCAGTTGCCTCGACCATGTTATGCTAAAAACCGATAGAAAAGCTACTACGTTAGTTTTAGATGTTACGATAACCGACCACAGACCCGTTCTCTTATGCTGCAATCTACATAAACAAAACATATATAACCCCAAACGTCAATCCAAAAAAGTAAATGAGGAGGCTGTTGTTGCTGAAATTGAGACTGCGGATTTTGCTTCGGTGATGAATTCTGAGGATCCCGAACAAGCATCAATAATACTAGTTGATTTAATTTTTTCTATAATCAAAACGCACACTAAAATCATAAATATTCCATCAAAAAAGAGGGTAATTAAGCCTTGGATTACTCCTGGCCTTCTTAAATGTATAAGAAACCGAGACAAGTTAAACAAAATTCACAAAAAAGAACCGAACAACATAATAAAACATACTACTTATAAAAGATACCGAAATTATTGCAATCACTTATTAAAACAGGCTAAACGCGAATATGAAAAAATGGAGTTTGAGAAGGCTAGGAGTAATCCTAAAGCAACCTGGGAAGTTATCAAGCAAATAACTGGCACAAAAAAAAACTAAATTTAAACCAGTGAAACTATTAAATATTCTAGAGAACCCGCAAAATTCAGTCAACTATGTAAATAAATATTTTTCAGAAGTTGGCAAGAACTTAGCCCTGAAGATTCAGTGTAGACCCTCTATTTCACGTGAACCACGCGGCCCTACTCAACCTGAGTCAATGATATTGTTTGATGTTGATGAGGATGAGATTAGGAAAATCATAACCAGTCTTAAGACTAACTGTGCAGTGGGTTGGGACTCTATTCCCAGCTCTATTATCAAAGCAGCAAAAAACACTCTAAGCCCTATCATTGCTCATCTAATTAACTCTTGTTTTTCACGCGGTGTATTTCCAAGGGTCCTTAAAAAGGCGCTAGTACATCCTATACACAAAGCAGGGGACAGAAACAGTGTTGAAAATTATAGACCCATCTCAGTTCTTTCCACTATATCCAAAATATTTGAAAAGTGTTTAAATTTTCGACTCAAAAATTTTTTGAATAAATTCAACATCCTTGCAGAAAATCAATATGGGTTTCGCCACTCTAAGTCTACAGAAGACGCAGTGCTCCAATTAACGGACACAATAGCAAATAACATTGACTCTAAAATTAAAACTGTTGGCATATTTTTAGATTTGTCAAAGGCGTTCGACACTGTTTCTGTACCCTTACTTCTAAACAAAATGGAAGCGATTGGAATTAGAGGACAGGCACTTGAGATCTTTTCGAGCTACCTTTCTGAACGGACACAGTGTGTCACTATAGACAGCTACACAAGCACAGAAGAACGTTTAACGTATGGGGTCCCACAGGGTAGTGTCCTCGGGCCGACCCTATTCCTCATATATGTAAACAATCTTTGTAAACTCGAACTCAAAAACTGTAAGGTTCTTGCCTACGCCGACGATACCGCACTATTAGTAACAGGAAAAAGCTGGGAGGAAGCAAAACACTTTGCTGAAAACGCTTTAATTTGTGTCACAACGTGGCTATCAAACAATCTTCTCACACTCAACTTAAATAAAACCAAGGTTATAGCGATGTCAGCCACCTCATCCTCGCAACCACCGGCAACCTTTAATATAAGAGCACACACCTGTGCTCAGTATCCCCATACGGCATGCATGTGTGGTGAAATAGAACGCGTAAAAACTATTAAATACTTGGGTGTCTTGATTGATAGCACACTAAATTGGAAATCTCAATTGTCATCAACTACATCCAAGACACGTAAACTTATATACATATTTAAAAAACTAAGAGGTAGTGCTGATCAGGTAACATTAAAAACAGTTTATTTTGCATTGACGCAGTCCGTTTTGTCCTACTGTATAGCCGCTTGGGGAGGAGCACCAAAGACCTCTATACTCCAGCTTGAGAGAGCCCAACGTGCTATCCTCAAAGTCATGCACTATAAACCTAGAATTTTCCCTACTCATGAACTCTATTTGCTAGGTGAAGTCTTATCTGTTCGACAGCTGTTTGTTCTAAATGTTGCCCTACGTACACACAAGAACCTTGCATATGAACCTCTTGAAATACCCAGTCGTAGACCTAAAATATTATCCTCCGGTAGATCATGTCGTACTGCCCTTGCATTCCGTCACTTTCACTTTCTTAGTGTTATACTATATAAAAGAATAAATAAAATATTAAACACGTACCATCTACCTACCAACAAGTGCAAAAAAATAATAAAAAAATGGCTTCTCACTCTGACCTACGATGAAACGGAAAAACTAATCCAGATTAAATAATATCCCACAAAACGAATATACATAATAAACAAACACTTCCCCCTCATACACATACACACACATACCCTTACACACACACACCCCCCCCCCCACACACATACACACCCCCCTACACCCACACCCTCACACCTTCCCCCCCCCCCCCACACACACACACACATACTCATGCACACACCACATCTTGTGAGAGTTAGGCACTTGCTTTATTATTTCAATATTTGTATTTTTACTGCCTACTTAATTTTGCATGCTTATTTTTGTCACTTAACCTTTTTTCCAAAACTAGACTTTGTTTGTTTGTTTGTTTGACTGTTTAAATTTCCATAGTCCTTAGGTTGGGCACTGGAAAATGCGACACAGTTTTTACTATAGCATTTTCCAGTGTTGTATTTGTATCATGTGCATAATGTATTTGCTCCAAATAAACAAATAAATAAATAATAAATAAATATTTACTTTTTGAGGTTGTACTTTACCTAAATATATAAAAATCCTACGTTACTGACTGAATGACTGATATAACGCACAACCTGAACCATAAGTCCTAGAAACATGAAACTTGGAATTTATGTATTCCTCTTATTGTGTTGGGGTGCAATAATATAGGAATTAGGACTCCTAGGACGTAGCGGGAAGATGAAGTTTATGTAAAAAACCCAACGCGGACAAAGCCGAGCGGCGACAAGTTCGGAATTTTATTGCCAAGTGCGGTATCAATTCTCTTTTGGGGAGAGCACTCCAATCGAAACAGCAACATTTTTTTATCACTCCATCTCATTGCAGAATTCAGGATGGCTCAATAAAAACCTTTCTTGTAACGACCGTTCAATGGCTGGAATACACCGAGCTCTAAATGGAATCGTACGGCTGGAATATAGTTACAACTTCACGAGAGTGGAACAGGATTACAAACGCTTTGTTGTACGATCTCCGCTTACTACCCCACTTTGTATAGCGTCAGGTCAACTTTATGCCTACACTAATGGGAATATGTAGTGTTCGGGACGATTGTAGATGGAGTAGACTTGCCCAGCACCTATACCATCCTCTCAGCTTAGTCAGCCTTATCCAAGGGAAAGACATGGTCAATACGTGTGGAGCTAACTGAGCTGTCCTCACTACGAGTATGTTTTCCTTCACTGCTTGAGAGTGATACAGGGTTGGTATAGAGCACATACATTTTTTGAACTGAGAAATCCATTGGTGCACGACCTGGTTTGAACTTAGGATCAGAAGGCAGGGCTGCTACCATTAGCTGCCATCCATCAAGAAAATTAAAAGTTTTCTCTAGTCTTCTTTACGTACTCTCTACTCTCTACTTACTCTCAAAACCTCCACTCAGAGTCATCTCATTTCGTTAATATATAAGTGTCAATGACAAACCCCCTTTAAAAATAACATCATTTTGTAAGTGATTAAATTGAGCCGGTCTCACTTCTATGTGAGGAGTGGGCACCAGTGTTAAAAGTCTTGTGTAAGCCTACCCTTATTTGCAAACATTGTAAGCGTTGGCAAATTTATATGTAAAGTTAGGTTGCAGTGTTTGAAACCCGCAACAGGAAACAATTTAATAATAGAGCTTTTACACTAAATAATTAGCAACATAAATGGAAGCCTTTAGTCCCGAGGCAATCTATGCAGAATGTCAGCTTGTCTGGCTGTTTGCCCATTACGTCTCCAGCCTCATGTTCTGTTATTAGGGGGCATCGCGAATCATTAAATAATTTAGTAGCCTACAAGTTACTCTAAGCCGCTCTCTGACTACATTAAAATAAAAATTACGTATGAATCTGGGACGCGCAGACAAGTGATATTGACTCTTAAAGATATTGTATCACAGTTCAGTTTTATTTGATGATTTTACCAAAATTTTCATATATACATCGACTTGCATCCAAGGAGTATTGAATTTTAATAGAGCGAAAATAAAACTCATTTTACAATGAATGCTCTTAAAAGGATGATGATATCGACATCGCACTAAACCACGTTTACGACCCAAATACAATAGCTCGGACCAAATACTGATGGAATTTACAAAATAAGCGATTGAAGCGAGGCAAGTCCAATTTTATGATGGAAAGTGAATAAGATAGTGAACCGTTGGTTAGCGATATTTTATTTTGTTTTTGTAACAGCTACGCGAAGCATTGTTAAGTATATTATTCTAGCCGGTACGTATAAAGAACGTATGAATAAGCTTGTCAAATCAAAATAGAAATACAATTCGAAACCAAAACCAATAAAACATACATAGATTCCAATTATATTTACGGACTAAAGATTTTTGAATACCGAAAACACCATTGTTATGCATTGTTGCAGGATGTAAAAAAAAAGGTATTTAAATTAAATGTGTCCAATCATGACCGGCAGCGTAACTGAACCGAGAGCGAAAATTCGGATATATTGTAAATTGAAACGACAGTAATTCGGATATCTCAATCTGCAAATTCAGCTGATAAGCTCGTTACACCGACGAGCAAATTACCATGTTTAGACATAATGCCTGCATCGCAAACATCGTTGAACCACAATGCCATACGCAACCGCCAATGGACAGCATTTACCCACAATATTAGCCACAAAATGGTTGTAACTACGATGTAAACAAGCGGTTACCACCACCGCGGTCTATTGACGCCTTGGCATTATGCCCGATCCTCGCAAAAATATTTCCTAGTCGCGGCGTCTATTTCAAACCAAAAGGCATTGCGATAAAGTCGTAGTGCCCAGCATGTGAGGTTTTGTTACTACCCGCGTGTGGCAAGATTTTTTATGCTTTCGGATTACTCGATTTTGAACTCTATTATGGGCTCATAAGGATGGTAAAGAAAGTAACATGTAGATAGATAATGCAGCAATGACTGGCAAGTACGGCATGATAGTGGAAGTAATGGCGTTGGGCTCAAGGGCCGTCTGGGGATATTCAGATGCTCGTTTTTTCAGCGGTTGCTCGCGAAAAACGAACACATCGGCTTATTTTGCAAACGAATATAAATGTGAAATATTTTTAGTTTAAGTGATTATTTTACCGGTGAGTGAATTTGGTAGCACTCCCATTTCGGTCGTTAGTCTGGTTTTGCAGTAGATTTGTTTTAAAACTGTTATTTGTAAAATGTAAATAGAGCATGGACTTTTTACAAAGGTTTGTTGTTTGGGTCGACTGAATTACAGTTTTGTTTGATGGTACAGGTACTCTAAAAAAGTCTAAACTTAATGTTTAATACAAAGTTGATACAACGACTTCAAACTAGGAGAGCTTGTATTCGCCTAACTGAAATACTCGAACCTAATCATGCTGCGGTAAGTAGATCCGGCTCCGGATCCGGTAGAAATTGTTTGTCTGAGAATAATAGATCCAGGGAGCTAAGTCGCCGTTGTTTAGTCCAAAATAACTGCCTTGATGCAGCTATTGTGAATCTATAGTGGTAGTCATGTGTTGTTCCTTCGATATAAAAGCCAGTTTTCAGTTTTCTTTCCATAGAAACTTCTGATGTCATCACACACCATAAGTAGTCAATTATTTTTCAATCTGTTAGACGCAATCATGAGTGTGAATTAAATAAACAGTTTCCTAGAAACAAATCTGTATAATAAAGTAATCTGAAGCCTACAGAAACGACAGAGTAATTTCTGTGATTAATTTATTCCTGGAACGAATAACGAACTAAAGATCAAAATAGAACGCTCAGCGGATCCACAACCGACCATTCAGTGGGTTCCGCTTAGAAACCATTGCAAGCTTTAAAGTTTCGAATGTAGACTTCTACCTGAGATCTGTTCGTAGCTGCAGCAACCAAGTTCACTAGAGATTCGAAAGTCAATTAAAATTCTACAGCTTCGAAAGGATTAGCACTAGTTTTAATATCATAAAATTTTATGAATTGATAATACAATACGTGTATACTAAATCAAATACTAAATATGATAATTATTATACCTGAACTAAATCATGATATTGTTTTGTAACCTACCATCCATTGTCCGATAGAAGAATGATTGCCTTGATGCAGCAAATGAGCAGGATCCGGGCATAAGTCCCATTATAACCATAACAGTTATAAACATCATACTATAAGTTCGTACGTTTTTTATAGGTACTTCAAAAATTTTTGAAGAGATCCGAGTTGTAATATGAATAAAAATTCAAGTCACGGAAATTAAAGTCATCGGTCAATATGCCTTTAATTGGGTTCGTTACCGAAATAATAGCGTTCGAAGAGTGCTAGCTCCCCCGGCATCGAACCGCAAACTAATTAGTAATTAACTCAAGTGTTACTGCGAGAAATCGATAGACCATCGGATCGAAAATACAGGTTCCAAACCAATCTAATCTAATTATTGAACGAAGCTATTTTGACGAATACGGTATTGCGGGCCTTGATTCGGCTGAGAAGAGAGAGGTCTGGGTTCGATGCTTGAGACCAGACAAATGTTCGCATGTTCTGTAAAGATTTTTTCCGGGTCTTTGTGTTGTGATACTATTGTCCTTGGTTCTGATACCCATGACATAGGGAATATAGTGTTAGGTCAGAACTGTGTATGGGGCTATTGGGTGTTATTTATTTTGCATTTTGCTCTATTAGGGTTCCGTACTCGAAGGGTGCCAACAGGACCCTATTGACCCTACTGAGCCTCCGCTGTCCGTCCGTTCGTCAGCGAGCTGTATCTAATGAATCGTAATAGGTTGACAGTTAAAATTTTCACAGAGTGTGTCACTATAACAACAAATAAATATTAAAAATAAATAGATTAAGAAAATAAAAGGGGCCCCATACAAAAAACATTTAGGTACATGTACGATGGTACGGAACCCTTCGTGTGTGAATTTGGCTCGCACTTGACTGGTTTTTTACTCGCTGTATTAAAGTGTATAATCAACATGAGAATGTAGTCCAGTGAAAGTCATTCCATTTTTTATTCCAGTTTTACTTCACATTCTACTAAATTCGCGAATCAAAAGGTTTTTATGGAGGTTGCACTTAGGATAAATATTGAGAAAACCGTCATCAAATTCTAGGAGCGAAACACTTACTAGAATTACTTCAGCCACCTACTAAAGGTCATCATCATCATCAGCATAATGATGATAGAAGTCTACGAGTAATATGCCTCCAATCTAGGTACTTCCAGTATGAACGATTTTGTGCAGCCTCATCAGCCACATTTACAATTTCAACGGTTCGTCGAGTAGGAGGCCGTCCTACGCTTCGTTTCTCAAACCGCCGCTGCCATTCGAGAACCTTTACTCTCTAATGTCTTTAATTCCAACCACTCTAACATATTTTAAGTCATCAAATTGATGATGAATGTGATGTGATGGTTGCTTTCACGAAAGCCTTTTCTATAAATCTTAATACCCCAGCCGGAGCCCTGGTCAAATAGTTGTCAGAGATGTCTTATTTCCTCTTAGTTCTTTTAAACTAGCTCGGGGAGTGCACTATTAACGCCCCTTTTCTATTCAACTTGTGATTTCGTTCGCGGAAGCTGGATAACTTTTTAATTCTATGAGTTCTGTTTCTTTTTTCTATCCAGTTTTTTGAAAACGCTTTAACTCAAAATTCTTTTTGTGACTTTTTTTGACGGTGATAGACCTGACGGTATCGCTCTAGTTCCTCGGGAGAGGGGAAGGCCATTGGTGTGGGACGACACATGAGTAGATACCTTTGCGCGTTCTCATTTGCCGGGGACTTTAGTTAGGGCCGGCGCGGCGGCAGATTCGGCCGAGGATCAGGTGAGCTATCTATAGACCTACATATCAATAGACCGTTTGCAACGGTCTTTAGATAGCCGACTGTTTAGCTGGGCAGTTGCCATGATTTGTCACATCATACCTAAATTAAGACAAAAAGCAATCCTCTCAATTCTGCTGGTTCACATTTGTTTTGCGGCAAAAATACAAAATATTTTCTTTTGTTTTGAACATCTAGTTTCTAGTACAAACTGTATATCACTGGTATTTTATATACTGTTTCGAGATATGTTACACTTTGAGAGGTGTCAAAAAATATAAATTTAAAAAGTAATACCTGCAAAACAGCAGAGTATTCGTGTTATCTCAAACCATCCAGTATTTATATTCAAATCCAGTCTTGCATTAGTTCCAGCGAACAACCGATATAAAGATACGTGCAAAGTTTCGTGAGACGATAAAATACTGCTTCGTTCGGAACTCGATTTAAAATTGAAGTTCAGTACTGTCTCGAATGGGAGCTTGTATACTTCCACAGAGTAAATATTGCAATATCGAGCGGACCTGGCAACTTTAATCAACACGTGCTATTGATTTACAATGTTCAAACATAACGTTACAAACTTGAGGATAACGGCTGATTAAACTTTGCTGTTTAAGTGTAGGGTACGAAAATGTCATGACAACTGACTTAATTGTAATCTTGGTCGTTTGTTTTTGTCTCCGAAATCTGCACATTACAAGCTGTGCGTTATGTATTGATCATAGAGCGGTACCTATTAGTTAGTCGATGGCAATAAGACAAACATTTCTCCCGCAGCGGGAACCGAAGCCGCACCTCTTGCGTCTCAGTCGAGCACCCGCCCGCCACGCCATCGAGGTCGTCAAATATAGAAATAATAGAAACTTACTTTTTGGCATCGGTCATTAGGCCAACGGCAGTAGGTATTGAAGGGTGTATTCCACGTATACACGGCCGACATAATTTTTATGGTTCATATCAAGTTTACTAATTTATTTTGTAAGTTACTACTAACACAATATGGATCCATAGTCTGCAATAAACGCATTTTATTTTTTATAATTTGATCAACACTAAAGAATATTTTTACAGCATCATTCTAATTTCATATCTACATAGGTACTAATTTATCACTATCAAATATCTATAAATATGGAATGTACATTTTATATGAAGTGTGTCTGTCTCTAGTCGTCAATTTCCAACTAAAGGTCAAACATACCAGCACGAACTTCGTCGTAAATGACAGGCACCTAGACTAGACAGTATGTAAGCTACCTGCAGCCGAAATGACCGACGTTAATGAAACAGGGGCGATGGAGCAATAACGAAGAAAGTTCAGTACGGGGCGACTATAACTCACGCCTGGGCAGGGCATAAATCATAGCGCGCGTAGTGTGTGGCGGCGAATCACAGGTGGTAGCGGGGGCGGACGCGGGAGCGGAGGCGGGAGCGAACAATGATAGTAGATAATGCTTAACCTATTTTGCTTAATTGCCTATTTCACTGTTTTATTTTTAGCTACCTTCATCATCATCAGGTAAGAAATCTACTGCTACATAATAATTAGGCCTCCGAAATATACTTCCAGTACCTACACGTCAATATATACGTTAGGACGAACAATTTTTTTTTGCATGCATCCATTGACAAAGCGTAAACTTTGAGTCGAAATCAAATACCCAAATAGCGGTGTAGATAGTGATGAAGTATGACGTAAATAAATATAAAATAAATAAGTATGTGTGGATATTTCACACAGCCTCAAAAAAAGCAAGTCTATGATAACTGATAGAATACTTATGTACTTTTTTGTAAAAACATACTTATATTACAATGCCCGGAAGAAATATTTGCAGAACATGCAAACATTTCTTCCGCAGAAAAAGTCGCTCTCTTTTCTCACTTGTACCAAAAAAACTCTTAACAGAGAAAAGAAGTAGACACTTCAACGATAACATTATCGTTTTGAAAAACCTCTTTTCATACTTCTGCGCTCGCCATAAAGCGGTTGATTCGTAAACTACTTTCTCAAGTTATTATCATCCAGAAGTTTTTAAAAGCTTTTTAGCTACTATTTCATTGCGTAAAATATTTCTGAGCTGACGCAATTCAACCGGAAACTTAGCATTTAACTCGCAATAGCAGCGGTATATTTTGAGATTGCAATTTAAAAGCTGTCAAAAGTTTTTAATGTTATGATTTTTATATTTTGGTTATATATAAAAACACTTCACTTCATTATGCCCTTGTGATGAAAAATGCGTGCCAAACAAGCCGCTTACATTTTACTTCCCAGCAACAGCAATTCTTATTTTGAATCTAAGTTTGGATAGTTAATACAATATCAAAGAACTAACTTTCGCCCGCGCTTCTCGTAGTCTGCGCGCAAGTGGTTATTCCAGGCTTACTATCTGAACAGCAAATCAACTTCGCTATTATATATAGCTACTATATAACATTCCATGTTTCATTTTAAGTCCAGTCAAACACGAAACACTGTCATAGTTTTTCGGCTTCCTAAAATTAGTAGGACATAATACACAACGTGGCTCGTATCAGATTCAGATTCAGATTGGTTTATTTAAAAAATAGCCAAAAATAGTTGTTTTTAAAAAAACTTGTCATGGCATTAGAATTTGCTTATCAAATATTCGTCAATAGGATTTCTCGATAAGTTTCTTTTAATGTTAATTTAAATTATGTATTTGGTTACTATTAATATCTTCTTTACAACGAAACTCATTTCATATACCTACATAAAGTGAGGGTAAAGTAATTAGGCCGTAGCCGTATAATGACTGGCAGTAATGAATGGTAGTTGCGTACATGATACTAAGTAAAGCCTTAGCTGGTTCGAAGAACTAGTGACACGAAGTACTGGAAGTAATCCATAGCTAATCCCCAGTACGCCACGAGTGTTCTTGCCAGTCACGCTAGCTTTTACCACGCCGCTACAGAAACACGTTTAGAACAGATATTTTAAAACTACACATTTTTCCTACAAACCAGCAACCGGGGAAAAGCAGTCAAGCGATCCTCTTTTGTTTTTATCCAAATGTAATGCCAGTTGTATCCGATGACCTCGGCAGCGAGTCGAGTGACAGGCTGAGACGGGTTGTGCATGTTCTTAAAATGTTTTGGTGGACCAGTTGGTAGTGATCCCGCCTTACGATTCTAAGGTGGTGGGTTCAAATCCGGTCGTGTACCGATGGATTTTTCTATGCGAAAAATTTATGTGCGCTATACCACTCTCAAACGGTGAAGGAAAACATCGCGGGCAAACCCATGGTTTAGTCAGCACCGCATGTATTTCCTGTGGACAAGGCCGACTAAGCTGAGAGGATGGAAAAGGTGCTTGGCAAGCCTATTCCATCTTAATTCGTCTCGGGAACTACAGCGTCTCGTTAGTGAAGGTAAAAGTTTCCTCCTGACGTTGTATAAATCATCTACTATAGATGGTAAAAGACCATTATTTAAAATGTTTGTTAATAGGTAAGTAAAGAAACGAGTAGGTAATCGTTTCTCATGACACAAGGAATCCGAGTGTGTGGTCTGAACTATACGACTGTTATTATTTGATTTACCTAATCCAGATTGAGCTGAGCACCTGAGCTTATGACTACGTCACGGAAGACGGAAATCAATCATAGCAGGTGTATGAGTGCCCGAAATCAAACGTTCCCAATAATTTGGAAGCCCCAAATTTGTAGCGACCTAATCGACGATCTCACAAAACGAACTATTCCTACAAATTCCCGAAGCAATTTTCCCTTTCAGTGCGTTAAATCGCAATCCCTTTTTGTACGTGTTCGCGTAATGTTTGTAAATAAGAACCCGTAGTATAGCTCACGCCGCGCCTGCCTCTGCCTCCTCACTACTAATCCACCTTCACTCAAAATAGACTTTATGTCGATGCCTCAAAATTGAATTAACATTGTGAATTAACATTGAAAAGTTCAAACATGGCTCTATTTGACGCGATTTTCAAAACGTACATTATATACCGCCTGCGGCTTTGTTCCAACTTTTCTGATAAAAAGTAGGCTTTATGTTAATTCTAGGCAAGGAACTATGCTCATTCTAAGTTTCATTCGAGACCGTTCAGCCGATACGTTATGATTGAAACATACGCATCCTCATCGGATTTATTTTATAATATCGTTGGCTAAAAAGTTTAATAACAAATACGAAAAAAAAAACAGGTGAGCATAGACAGTTTGCAACGGCCTTTAGATAGCCCGACTGTTTCTTTTGTATTTTGTAAATTATATTTTGTATTAGTTGTAAGTTTCTTTCTGTTAATAAAGATTATTTATTTAACAATTAAAAAAAAACAAATACGTAGATCACATTTGTTGTTTACTAATGAAATTAAAACACATTGTATACTTTTGAAAATATTGAAAAGTTCAAACAAAAGTTTCGGTTTTTGGAGGTATGTTGGAAACTACCCAACAATTTAAGCTCTTTTTATTTTCACAATAAATATTGCACAATACAATTTTTCATTGTGAAATTAGTTTTAAAATCACTCATGCATTGTGTCGTTGGAGAGAAAATGTTCCGCTACACGTCAGTACTGTTATTGCTCTGTGCCTCGCGAGCGTTTGAGCGGATTTGAACGAAACAAGCGCGGAAAAGCGCCTTTTCGCTAAAAATATCTAATGAATAGAAACTCAAAAGGAACACATAAAAGTAACGCTTCCAGTTTACTGCTTAAGATAAAGAATATTTTACAAAAATACCTTTTAGAACCTAGCTACTCGTATGTAGCCTGTATTGCTTAGTCTGTTTTCGTCTTAAACATTTGTTTGTTTGTGCGCTTAGTTCTTTTAAACTCGGCAACGGATTTTGATACAGGTTTAACTATTACTTAAAGAATTTTCGGGATGAAAGTGGTAACCAATGGATAAGCATTTAAGGTAAAACCCTATGTTGAGTAGAGGCCGAACAGCTGATAATTCCTACAAATTCGTTTTCCAAGTCAACAAAAGTACCGCAAAAAATAATATAAAGTACATCTGGTTGCACTTACAGTAATTGTACGTTGGGAATGCCATTGTTCAAATAGCTTGCACTGTATTTACATGGAGGAGCATTAAAACGTCAGGTTTTGGTCGCGGCGGGCGACGCGCGGGCGAACTAATAGTTTTGTGGCATTTGCATAACTTAGCTACGGCTCGTATTTCATACCGCGCCGATCGTGCGATCTAAGGGGAGGTGTAAAATTGCGCAGCCTTATGCGTGTATTCAACTACTGGACGACTTGATGGCATGCTGGGCGAGTGCTCGGCTGAGACGCAAGAGGCGTAGGTTCGATTCGAGAAATGTTTGTATGTTCTGCAAATATTTCTCCTGGGTCTGGGTCTTGTAGTGATAATATATTATAAGTATGTATTTACAAAAAAAAAGATGGCTGATAGTACATAAGTATTCTATCAGCCATCTGATGCCCATAGTACAAGCTTTGCTTAGTTTGGGACTAGATGGCGCTGTGTGAAATGTCCACAAATATTTATTTATTTATTTGGACACTGGACAGACTTTTCTCAAATAAACAATAACAATATTGCTGTGGTAATCACCCCAACGGTCGTTCGTTAGTTAAGGATTAGAATTGATTGTAAACATGTCAATGCTAACAAAAATTAGGCGGGGCTTAGCTGTTTGGGATAGCAACTAGCAAACACACGTAACATGTCATCCAAACCATGGAGCTGCGTTTGCTTGTCTGCTTTGAATTCACAAAACAATGTTTTTCAACATTGTGGGTGATACATGTTCGTAAAACAAAAAGCCTTAAACCCACCTTTTTGTAAAATACCAATTGTATTGTAATACCAAACAGGTGAAGGCTTACGTAAGGTGCCTGAGATTACACAAGCACCGTATTATTATTGGTTGCTCACACGTGATTTTAAGACAAAGAAATTTTGTCTTTTATATTCCTAGTACAAAGGTTCTCGTAGATCCTGATTTCTCCTTGTACCTAGATAAAAAGTAGCCTGCATAGGCATAATTTTTTTTATTAACAGAAAGAAACTTACAATTAATACAAATATAATTTTGCCTACATTATATTCTAGGTGTATTTTTAAGTTTAATTAAAAACCGTTCAGTCATTACAGCGTGATTGAGCCAAACATCCTTAAATCCTTACAGTCTTTGCAATTTATAATATTAGTAAATAGTGTACGAAATATCGAAGTCGAATGTTGGTCTAGTGGTAGCGGCCAGTCTTCCGATTCTAAGGTACGAAACTGACATGTCGTAGGCGTAGGACCTAAAACTTCGAGAACATGCGTGACGTTGAATCCTCTCACCACACTGGTTCGAAAGAACTAGTGACACGACTAGTCTGTAGCACTTAGTAGATATCATTTATACTCGAATGTATTTGCCATGTGCACCTGACATAACAATATTGTGACCGCGTTTGGCCGCGCGCACAATTTGTGCACTCCGCGATGCTACCTGCATTTTAAGCGCTTTAGAGCGCTTTACAGCGCTATCACAATTTATTGTTACAGTTTTGACAGCACTAATAAAACGAACAAGACAATGGTATGTTATCATTTCGAAACACTATCTGCGAGTCACGTTTTTGCTTTGTGATTTAGAAAGATAAAAATAATAAAACCTTCAGCTGAAGATTATTCTGTGGTTTATAAACACACTAGCTAAACCCTACGGTTTTACTCGTGTAGGAATAAATAGCATTCAGCGAAATGTAACTTTCTATCGATGCAATTATTTCTGACAATATCTCGTACCTACATACAAACTTACAAACTCCTCTTTATAATAATGGTGTAGGTAATAAAGATCAGACATTTGAGTATTCAATTATTTATGTTTAGCGATCTAGAAGTCCTCTGTTAGACATAGGTCTCCCCAATATTATTTCGTGACGAATTATTTGGTGCTTTCATCAACCGACCACCTGCAACTTTTACAATGTCGTCGTTCCACCAGATTGGGGCTTGTCCTACACTTAGTTACCTAACCCCCGAATACTCAAACTACATCTCAGAGTTGAGCACGTCTCAAGTGACGAGTTTTTGACAGATTTTCATCAAAAACTGTCAAAAAAACGTGACTTGAGACGTGCTCAACTCTGAGTGGCGTTTGTGTATTCGAAGGTAAGACTGTTTCTTAATTTAATAAACTATATTTTTAGCTTCCTAAATCCAAAATTATTAGATATAAGTGCGCCTTAAAAAGACTCCTTTCGTGCAGTTAACGCATGTTTACGAAACTTAATCTTCGTATCTCAAATTCATGTTGCAAGGGAATCTGCAAAAACCCGCCTTCTCACGCAATGACGTGTTTCCCGCGATTTTATTATAATGGAGGCGTTTTTTGCGATAAATCCTCATAATTCAGCGATGATCGCAGCCGGCTGCGCCGAACGAGCGCCCGCAGACACTGCTCAGAAGGTTCACTCTTAAATTGCCAGTTTAAAAGTACTTTAGTAACCTTGCCTTTTACTGCTTGAAATATGTTGCAATTGCTCAGTTTGGAACCTGCATATATTTAAAAACGTTGGGAAAATAATGGGAAAATTACGGAATAAACACCCGATAAATACTTCCAAACTGTTTATACATCTTAGATTTTTTAATTACTTCCATGTTTTTACCCCGACGGGATCTGAACCCCGGCTCTACAATTATGATTTGTAAAATACAAATCCGTTGTAAAACCACGATTTAAGATCACATCCGATACAATACAAAATGTACTAAAAATAAATATAGTAAGATCGCATGTGGACAATCTAGATATAGGCCTTGATACCTTATTTTCATGTTCAAACCAGTGTGGCGAAAGGATTTAAAGTGCGCCTCAGAGGCTCCTTTCGTGCACTTGACACATGTTTTCGAACTTTTTTTAATCCTACGACATGCCGGTCACCTCACGATGTTACCTTCACCGTTTGAGAGCACCGACTAGTATAACTCATCGAACAGAAAAATCCACCGGTGCGACCAGCCGAACCCACGACCCTAGGATCGGAAGGCAGGGTGTCACTAGACCACCAGCGCTCACACATTGTGTATTTGTATGATAACGAAAAACTTGCCAGTCACGTAGAAAAGAAAATCAATTTAGGTTGGAAGGTACCACTCCTTCTCTTAACGATGGAGTGTTCCTCGGTTCTTTGGCGAAGCAGGCTGTCTCGCCGCCCCCCCGCTCCCCCCCCCTCGCCACAATTATGTAAATAGCTCTTACACGGCCTCTGTACGTATCCACTTATACAAGCCGCTACTCCTGCTTTACGGGAGGAATATAAAATCGCAAGAGATATACGTACTTGGAAACTCGATTGTTTCGTGGTATCGAAGCTTTGTTTAGTACAAAAATGTAGCCGTTATGTAGCGGAGAAAGCTGTGTGACAATTACAGCGCTTCCTCAGACTATATTCTTTAGCAGGTGTTGTAAAAATATGTATTAAAAACAGACTTATTACTTTTTAGGTTTAGGTCCCTCCGTAGGCCAAGACACGTTCTTGGAGACCCCGATGACGAGATCACCTCCGGAGGGGAGCCCGCCATCACGCTGACGTAGGTTCAATTGACACCATCACACCACACCGACTCCGCCGGCGGAGTCGACGTTTCTCTTCTCGCTCGCCCCCTCTGGGCGCAACCGTTAGACTCTGCACTCAGGCAACAGCCCAAGCCGAGGTTCGTACCTAAGTGGTGCCCTTGCGCTAGTTGCCACAAAAACCTTTATTCTCGGTGTCGCGCCCTCTGCGCTCACCAAAGCCCGGTAGCGCTGCCAGCGGTCATCTGAGACCCACACCAATATAATCCGTCCGGAAAAAAAAAACTTTTTAGGTTTCTCTCTAACATGGTGGACTATCTATAAAGGCGATGGGCTGGTCACCTGTCACCATGGTTCACCATATCCACCTTGGGACTTTGGATGGAGTCGCTGCAAGTTTACTTACTTGTGGCTCTGCCCACCCGATAATATGTATGTTTCTTAATACTATAACTATTGATGTCACTGGTTTTAGTATGCTAAAAAGATTGAAGTGCGCTTCAAGGAAACTCCTTTCGTGCAGAATATGTTTTCGTTCTTTCTGCGTTTTACTACATAACGTTTCCTTTCGATGTTTTTTTTTTCACTGATAAAGTCTGAAGAACCCACGACCTTTGCAACTGTAAATAACGGTATCCACTTCTTCAACATTCATTTCTGAAGTTCTGCGTGTTGTGAACTCGGAACAAAGTTTATTCGATGTACAATGTTAGCAGTACGTCGTCTGTTCACACGAGGGACGGATCTTTGTAAGCTAATACATTTGAATGGCGGTCTCACAGACCTGCTGACCGGTCTCAAATATGGCTTCAAGTATTCATCATCATCATTATCGTCGAAAGTATAACTTCGTTTACTAATTCTATAATACTGCTTTTTAAAACTGAGGTATTTTCCATCTATACTAGAAGATTCATACAGCGTCAGGAGGCCACTTACCTAAGCCTACACTAGCGGGACGCTGTGGTGCCCGGGATAATTTTAGCTGGCTTTAGTAGGCTTGCCTACTTTTATAAGAGACGACATAACGCAGACGTCTCCCCACGCGGTTTAGGAAGACAACGGTTTTAAGAACACCAATCTTGACACTATCTCTATATCTAGTGGTGTTCTTTCAAACTAGTGTGGTGAAAGGATTTAAATTGCGTTAAAGGCTCCTTCCGTGCACTTGGCATTTATTTTCAAACTTTTTAGGTTCTACGACATGTCGGTTCCTCACGATGTTTTCTTTCACCGTTTGAGACTAGAAAAGTCCAGAATGCAGAAAAATCCATTGATGCTCGACTGGATTTGAACCCACCTTAAGATCGGAAGGCGGGGTCACCACTAGACCACCAGTGCTCTTTTATTTGCTGATAAGCCAGCTTAAAAATATGATTGAGTAAAGTGAGGGGAAGCTAGTGGAATAATAAAATGATAATCAAGCGAGCTCAGAACAGCACTGAAGGGGACGAACAAAGACTAATTTGCGCGCCATTAGAGCCTGAGACGAGGCACTAATCCTGCGTTAAGACGCTGTTCCTGCGATTGCAATCATGTTACGTTTTATGGCCAAAACCGTCGGCCAAATCTGTTTGCGTTTAACAAACACGCTAAGCGCAACTGAAAAGCTTAATGTTATTGATAAATCACGTAAAATTGCACGTAGTAGATGCCAATCCAAAGTAACATCCTACTATATTATAAATGTGAAAGTTTGTGTTTGTGCCTCAATCACGCCTAAACGGCTGAACAGATTTGAATTAAACTTGGAATATACATAGTACATGTAACATACAGGGTATTTTTCATCCGGGTACCATGCGAGCGAAACCGCGGGAGGTAGCTAGTAAGTAATAAAATAAAAACCAACCAACAGTCACATACATAGTTCTAACCTCACACTAGGATTACCTTCGTGGGTATCAGAAACTAAGAGTACCATGGTACCACAACATCCAGACCCGGAAAAAATATTTGCAGAACATACAAAACATTTCTCCCGTGGCGGGAATCGAATCCGCGCCTCTTTCGTCTCAGTTGAGCACTCGCCATGCCGCCGACGTCGAAAATACATCCTTCAAGCAACGGAATAGTTTTTTCAAACAATGCTTGGATTAAGAGCGCATTTAATCAAGCAGATGTTTATCGCGGCGGCGGCGGCGGCGGCGGCGGCGGCGGCGGCGGCTGCGCTGCAGGATCGACGCTGTGATACACTCTGTTACAGACTCCATTTATAAAAGTGACCGGCTAAGCTAAAATGCAACGAATGCACTTTCCTCAGAGACAAAAGTGTTGTCAGGCAACATTGCTTCTATGATATTAAAGAGCACTGGTGGTCTAGTTCCAACCCGGTCGTGCACCAATGGATTTTTCTATGCGAATGTGTCAGTACTCTCAAACGGTGAAAGAAAACATCGCGAGGAGACCGGCATGTCGTTAAACATAAAAAGTTCTAAAATATTTATTAAGTGCACTTTTAATCCTTTTACCGCACTGGTTCGAAAGAACTATTGACAGGACTAGAGTAGAGAAAGAGATATTGTACTCATCATGATCATGATCCGCAGCCAGACCATCTCTTGCCAATTCCACCGAGGGCCCGCGGGACTGACAAAGTCGTTGAGCCATCGTGCTGCTGGACGACCGACGCTTCTATTGCCAGTTCTTCAACTAAATGCTAATGCTAAAGTATACATTTTTTCTACTTGTTTATGAATTATGGGTTTACTAGCTGCCTCCCGCGGCTTCACTCGCGTGGTACCCGGATGAAAAATAGCCTATATGTTAATCCAGCACCTGTACTATGTATATTCCAAGTTCCATTCAAATCCGTTCAGCCATTTAAGCGTGATTGAGGCATAACCATCCAAACATCCTCATAAACTTTCGCATTTATTATGTAGGTAAGTAAGATGAGTTGCTATAAGGCATAATTACAATCTTAACCATGAAAGAACCAGTGATCTTGCTTTTCGAGTCCCGTCCCATAATCTTCCACAAATCAACGACCAGTTGCGGTGTGGTGGAACAAGTCGATCAACTGCAAACCAACGTGATTTCCTTTGGTATTACTAGAAATCCTACCAATATAAATATTATAAAGCCTGAAAGTTTGAAATATAGGCTTGGTCGCGTTTGATTTAAGCAAACATAATGTTTTAATTGTCAATAAACTGTTTCTTTCTTTCTTTCTTCTTTTAATGACACTTCAAGACGTTTCGAAATGATTTTTGTGAATAAAGTAATTACTTATTGACTTTTAATCCAATCCAATTATGGTGTTATGTATCTAATCGGCTTTTATTGTTTAGCTGGTATAAAGTTTAATTGAGGTCAATATACATAGGAAATTAAAAAAAAAAAAAAAAAACCGGATAAGTACAACACAAGAAAAGCCGTGCACGGGAACAAGTTCGGAATATAATTCCGTGATTTCCTTTGGCAATGTTGAAGGAATTCGGAATAATTCCCGACAGGCAGGCGGCGGTTGGCTGACGCGGCCCCGCCTGTCTCGCGCCAAATAATGCTCACACAATTGTAAAATTATAAAGAGCTCCACCAACCACAGAGCTCTGCAATAAGCGTGAATAATGTCGAACAACACGAAAGCGACGAACTTATTCCAATGTTTTTGGAAAATTACAGATTATGGTATCGTTTCCTTTTACCAACAGTTATTGTATCATTTTCAGTTTCATTGGCAATGTCATGCTTGATAAAGGTTTCCGCCTACTAGCCTGTTAGATAATCTGACCGACAAAGTAAAATCAAAGCAACATATTTGACAAGCAAACTTGTTTGAACCTGTCGGGATTTAGACGGTATTTAGAAAGATATACTGAGGCTGAATCACGGTTAATCTTACTAATATTATAAATGTGAAAGTTTGTGCGTGTGAATGTATGTTACCACGTATCTCCGTAACTACTTAACTCATTTTGATGAAATTTAGAATGTAGATAGTGAAACAGTTATACTTGCTTTTCCTATGGTCTAGGATAGCAGAAATAAAAAAAAACAAGATATAAACAATCACAATTATTTAATGAGGACTCTAAGTAATACAAACTCAAGGGCGTGAGTCGAATAGAAGGTCGTATCCGTACCTGAAATAACATAATAAAAGCTAATCGAATTTTTGAAAATTAATCCCTAGGAGGTCAAGTTTCTATGGATAATTTTATTTCATCTTGTTCCTTATTACCAAATTTTAAACTTTTAGCAAAAATTTTATACCAAAACAAATAAATTTCACATAGTTATAAAACATACATTTTTTATTTTTTCAAAATTACCCCTTGGAATGGTTTTAAAGTTTGTATGGAAACTTTTAAACGGATGTTACGATTTACTTAAAACGTCTTCTGGTAATTTATAAATACCAAATAATTGGACACGCGTTTCAGGATTTGTGACTCAAAAAGTGGCAAAATGGGGTGTCTAAGTCTATATGGAACTTTTTAATAGATGGTGCAATTAGCTCGAAACTTCGTTAAGATACTTAAAATATAAAATCTATACACATGTGTTTCACAGTTTTTAAAATAACTCTCAAAAAGGGGTAAAATAGAGTGTTGGGTAAATAAGTTATTAAATAAAAGACGCACGGTGAGTTCTTTTGTTTTCATTTCTTTTGCTCAAAATGCCAAAAAAGGTAAACAGTGAATGATGCACATAAAAAAAAACGATAGCACTATGCCTAAGATACGTGCATTAACGAAACAACACGAATGTTCGATACTAACTAATAAACTTCAATATAACCTTCCGAGTAGAGAAATTGGAGCCTTGGATGGAAACCCTTCAAACATATTGTAAGCTCAACAGTATCATACTTAAATAGTTTAAACTACGAAAATAAACCGACCGACAAGCTGAAAGACCAGTCTTTCGAAGTGATTGAATAAAAATTAAAATACCTTTCAGAAGCTCGACATGTTCAGTGTTCCTTGTACCATCTATCTATTACACGATCCAAGTGACTCGCCGTTCTTCGGACAAGTAAAACCTCTCTATGTAACGCCCCTCACCCCGCCGCGCCCCGCTGTGCTCCTCAGAAGGCCACAGAATATAAATAATGCTAGATTACCCGAGTTTCACTCAAGGACAGTACTAAAACCGCTCTATGAATAACTCACACAGATTTTTCGTATTTTTTTGGGAGAAAGAAAGCCTTTTTCGGACAACCAACCTTGTGTCTCAACCACGGCGTAACACTGAACAGATTAAAATTAAACTTAACTGAATATAGGTACATAGTACATTTCCCCTCATTGGGTCAACAATGACCAGCAGCAGTTTTTTTACAAATAAGGAAGCGTTCGTTGCGTAGCTTGCTTAGACGTTCTTGATTGATCGTTGAAGTTAAGCAACGGCGCGGTCACAATTGGGATGGGTGACCGCAAGTGGCATTACGAGCTGAGCGCTCCCGTGCTTCGGAGGGCACGTTAAATTGTCGGTCCCGACGTTAAGCCATGACGGAGGCCTTTAGGCGGCCTAAAAACTCCGTCACAAGAGTTGGCCACTAGCTCATACGAACTTACTTTTTACGGCCACATTGGACGGTTTCAAACATCTGGCTGCAATGGGCAAGCAAAGCAAAATGCGGAAGCTTGTTGACGATATGATAACGATTATGAATATAAAATGATTTCAGGATCTCAATGACCTGCGAGCAATATTGAATCTAAGTACAACACGATAAAGTGCATTTTAGGTTGACATCCACTTCGGACTGAGGGAGACCAGGACGCCGTGCCTCACTAATGCACTTCTTCGACCTCAGAACATACATTTTCATTGATATCTTAGAAGGTTTCGTGGTTTATAGATGAACTATTTTCGATTTAAAGATTTCACAAATAAAATAGAGGCATTACAGTATTTTTTGTCACTGGTACTTTGTATGTTCGACCTCAGTGGCGTGGCAGGCAAGTGCTCGGCTGAGACACAAGGCGGGTTCGATTCCCGCTAAGGGAAAAATGTTTGTATGTTCTGCAAATATTTCTTCTGAATCTGGGTGTTGTAGTAACATGTATTGTATTAATTAAAAAAAAGTATTCTATCAGCCATCTGGTGCCCATAGTACAAGCTTTGCTTAGTTTGGGCCTATATGGCGCTGTGTGAAATGTCCACAAATGTTTATTTTATTTATTTTACATCCTTTTTAAACTGTGACATAAATAAACGATGTTGTATTGTCTCGTAGTATATTGACTTAGGAAAGGTTATAACTATTAGTTTATAACGGGTCTTAATCGTTTACTTTATTATTTTCCCGACGTTTCGAACGCGTTGCGATCGGATCCCACGATCACAGCAACGCGTTTGAAACGTGACCACTCACGGGTTAATAATATAAGTTAAAATACTAAGGACAACAGCACTGATCGTAAGAAAGAAGCGATAAAATATATTTTGGCTCGAAATATGAGTACTTTTATCATCACCTTTAAGGGCATTCACAATTCACAAGGTACACTTGATTCGATAAAACCTAGTAGGGAATATTGCTAACTAAATTTAAGTTTCGTTCTATTGACTGTCAAATACTAAGGATCTCCAACTACTATCTCGTTCGATAACCGGACCTTCCTCTTACAGAAAAAATCTGTTAAAAGTTTTCTTGGCGGTGAGGGTAGGCAGAGCACAGAACATTATTACTCCTAGCTGAGAGGCAGAGTCCTTAACCTAACTACGGCAAAAGGGTTTTTGAAGCTGAGTGTACCAGAATGTCCTGACTTTATAACTGAAGTGACAATAGACTGGGCGATATTAACAAAGTTTCACCAGGCCGAACTATCGCGTCAAAACTTTCATAAAGATATATTGCGGTGAGGGAGTAAGATTTCGGCTCAACTAAGTTTATAAATAAATCATTATCATCGTTAGCTAATGGACAAGAATATTCTGTGAAACTGACTAAACTGAAAGGATGGTATAGGAACTGGGCAAGTCTACTCCATTAAACCTTAAATTTAAACGCTGTGCATGCCTTTAATTGGTTCACATTCTATAGTATTATTTTTTTGTGATGCATCCATTAACAGTGTATTATTATGTGTTCTGTTGGCGTTGCCTAATAACGAATGGGCCCTACAATGTTCCCTCTTCGTAGACTAAGACATATTCTCGGAGACCCTGACGACTTCTGCTAACTTGGAGGTGAGCCCCCATCACGCCGACGTAAGTTAAACCAGAAAACATCACACCACACCGACTCCGACGGCGGAGTCGACGTCTTCTTCTGGCTCGCCTCCTCTGGGTGTAGCCGTTAGATTCAGCACTCAGGCAACTGCTCAAGCCGGGGTTCGTACTTGAGTGGTGTCCTTGTACTTTTACCCCAAAGCGCTCGCTCAACAAAGCCCAGTAACGCTGCCAGCGATCATCTGCGACCCACAGCATCTACCGCTCGGACTTGAAAATTACAACGTTCTCTTAGTGAACACAAAAATGTTCTCCTGGTCCTGTATAGGATAATCTAGCTTTGATGGAATATACCTTTGTTGTTTAGTGACAAAGTGTGCTTCGTGATCAGGCATCAAGGAAAACGATTTTTTGAGTCCCCTTAAGATGAAAATTTTTCCGTCCGTTTACCAGTCTGCTACGGCTGATAATCTCAGCAACGACTAACCAATCTTGACTTGAGAGGAAAACAACTACTTACCTAACTCTGAACTATGCAAAGCAAAAAATGTATTCTTCTGAACCCTTGGTGTTAGCATCAAATCACACTTGACCGGTCTTGTTTACAATAATGATGGCGCTCGAATAGTTTTACTGAAATTTCTAGGAAACAATTTCGTCACTGAACTACCTATAGCCTAATCCTATCGCAACTTGGTTACGTAACCAGTGAAAAGGATTACTCAACAAGTCAAAAAGACAGTAGGTAATGAAAAGAAAATGTTTTGTTTTCTTTCCAATATATCCGTTTCACAAAAGCACAATATCATTGGACCAAGCAAATCCATAAAATATTAGCCTGAAAAACGTTGAAAAGTTTGAAAACGCGAAGAAAAATGCAACAAAGCACATTTTTCGTGACAGCAAAATTAAATCATCGTTCTAAAGTCGTTCAAAGCGACTCAGCAGCGGCGCTGATAGCTGGGACTATCGACAAGGATAGGGTTGACAACTTTTACAAGCATTTTTTTATCGACATAAAAAAGGAGGAAGATCTGTCTTCGGTTTTTTTTGCCTCTGGATTTTGTCCCAGAATCCTTCACTAAATCAAAAAATCACAATTATAATATTTTAATGTGCATTCGCAGAAACAATGAATATTTCATGAATGCTACAATGTAGGCAAAGCTAATAAAACTTTTCGATGGCAAATTATTCGTAAGTAATTTTAATTTTCCATAAAATTCTAATGAAATAGGTAGGTACTTATTTACAAAAGCTTCGTCTGTTCTCACAAATTTTCTCTAAAAGAAACTAAAAAAATAGCTTAATTTTTTTATCCACTCACGCGCCCGACGCCAGCTAAGTGATCAAGCTATCTAAAAACCATTCAACTGATAATTGACAAATTTTGTCTTGAATCACTCGGTCCCCGAAGAAATGTGTCATATGACAACCCTAGTGTAGGCCCGCAGAAGATTCTAAAGTAATAATATTTTACTTCAGCATAAAGTGCAGTTTTCACGCTATCGCCTGGCCGTCTTCCAGATATATTTATCTGGAACTTTTCGAGGAACTCCAGGTTTTCAACATATTTTTCTTTTATCCTTGCTGCAGGAAGTATAATTAAATACTTTAATCTACTACTCTCACACTGTTGTTACAATTCCTTCCGGTGATATCGGATATTTTGTGATAGTAATATACTCAAAACGAATGTCGTTAAACCGCATGTGGTATCACCAATCTTTATTCTCACAGCGGTGGGTTTGGTTGGTGACAAGAAAACGTGATGGTTAGACGTTAAGAACAAGTGGGACCCGAATGATTTTGACCTACCATGTGCGATCAGCCCTCGTGGGTACGTTGGCTAACATTTTTGACGACCTAGGTGGCGTGGCGGGCTAGTGCGCGGCTGAGACGCAATAGGCGCGGGTTCGAATTTCGGGAGAAATGTTTTCATGTTCTGCAAATATTTCTTCCAGGACTGGGTGTTGTAGCATTATGTATTATAAATAAATATAAATAATAATAATAACACCCAACAGTCATATACATAGTCCTGACCCCACACTAGGATTCCCTGTATCGTGGGTATCAGAAACTACGAGTACCATGGTACCACAACACCCAGACCCGGAAGAAATATTTACAGAACATGCAAACATTTCTTCCGCAGCGGGAATCGAACCCGCGCCTCTTGCGTCTCTGCTGAGCAATCGCCCGCCACGCCACCGAGGCCGGAGGATTACAAATGTAAGTACTTACAAGAAAAATGTATATAAGTATTCTATCAGCCATCTGGCTCCCATAGTACAAGCTTTGCTTAGTTTGGGGCTAGATGGCGCTGTGTGAAATGAGTACAAATATTTATTTATTTAGGTTAGACTTGGCTCGCGATTGCAGTTCGCTATATCGGGCACGTGGCTTCGCGTATCCAGTCGAGCTGGCGAACAAGCAGCAATCCTTATCAAACTTCAAGAGATTTCCGCATCGCATCGCAATTTCCATCACAATCAAGTCATTAGAACAGATGATCTGAATGTTATTGCTTTGTACACAAGACGCCATATTTTAATTAAAACCAACTGCAATCAACTTTCGACCTTAGGTTTGTAGCAATTGGTGTTATTTTGGTTCTGTCGAGGTTCGCTTTAGCTGTTGGTGTTGTAGAGTGTTAGTGAAATTCCATTACATTTCATTTATCAGAACACTAGGCGATTTCATCACGGGCTAACGGCCATGTTATCAGAATTGCGAATTTAAACGGGAATAACATTACTTTCGTGAATATTTCAATTTTAGCAACATGGCACTGGCCATACTTTTCGATGCTAAGATGGTGGTTACGAATCTTGTCGTACAACAATGGATTTTCTGATCTAAAAATAAATGTGCTTTTTGCTCATTACGGAAATAATTGTGAGGAAACTTAATAGTAAAAGATGTTTTTTTGTGTACACGAGTAATACCATAAATATAAATAGTCACTCACATTAAATTCCAAGTTTATTATGAAAGACCATTTTTTAAACTTATTTTATCTATCTAATCGTGTCACTAGTTCTTTCGAACCAGTGTGGTGAAAGGATTTAAAGTGCGACTCAAAGGCTCTTTTTATGCACTTGACACCATCTTTTCGAACTTTTTATATTTTCCTTCACAGTTTGAGAGAAGTTGTTACATAATTTTTTCCAACTGAAAACTCATTGGTGCACCACTGGATTTGAACCCACGACCTTAGGATCGGAAGGTGAGGCCGCTACCACTGGGACCACCAGAGTTCTCACTTATTTTATGAAACCATATTATATTTGTATCTCAGACACTCCTTGAGGGATTGCATCGACAAGCAGAGTTAAGATCCTGTATCTGCCTAATTACAATACCGCTTGTAACGGCTCATATGACTGCAATTCAACAAACAATAAAATTCCATGCCACAGTCGATGCAGATGAGCAGAGCAACTTTGAATCTTAAAACCTCATCTATAAGGTTGAAAATTCCTAGTCTTAAACTTTACACGTTTGTAAATTTTATTGTACCCGCAAATAATTTCGGTTTTACATCGATCATAAAACATATTTATTCATGACGCAGCGAATAATAAAACCCACGTTTTTCGAATAAAAGCCGATGAAGAAATAAAAATCAACCTTGCGCTTACAATAACATAAAGTTCGCGAATGTTAATACCACATCATAATTTGGGTTTACGCTTTCATGGAAGTATTCATAAGGGTTTTTCTGAAAAGTGCTTGAGATATAATTTTGTCAATGTTTAGTATACCAAAGTAGGATGTACAAAACATCTTTCATACTGAAGTTACAGGTACAACTACTAAAAAAATCCATACCAACTAATAATAGCATAAACGTGCGAAAACTCTGAACATGTTTCGATATTAAAATGCCAGGTCGTAGATTGTAATCTGTGAAGTACATAGTTTTGTCCAAAAAAAGCAATAAGTCGAAGTCGCGGGCAACAGGTAAGTTCCTTTTGGCTGAGAAAAATGTTTTTTCACTTTCTTAGAACTTCTCTACCAGCAATGTATGTCGAACATAATGTGATCTGCACAGAGGTTTTCAATTCCACTCCCCTCTATCAGCCATCATTTCAGTATTCATATCATCAGTCTACATTTAGACAGTGTAGACTAAGATTAGAAAACAAAATAGATATTATAGTTTATAGCGCACATTCAACACTTTAATAAATCAAATCTTGCAAATCAAGCACCTAAACAATTACCTAATCGCGTCGAAACAGGCGCACTTCATTCTCACTTCGCTCGCACTATCAGCACATTTATCATTCAAATACAATTAAACACGCCGCGTTATGAATGAGTGAGTAATCTTTACGGGCGCAGTTGTAACTCATTCCCCTAAACAAGAGGAAATGAAACACGCTATATTTCCTTGAAGAAAATACCTTCGCAGCGGTAGCCGTTTTTTGTTAAGTTTTTAAAAAGCCACTAACATTTTGACGACTGACGACCTCGTTGGCGTGGCGGGCGAGTGCTCGGGTGAGACACAAGAGGCGCGGGTTCGATTCCCGCGACGAGAGAAATGTTTGTATGTTCTGTATATATTTCTTCCGGGTCTGGGTGTTGTAGTAACATGTATTATAAGTATCTGTTTACAAAAAAAGTATATATAATATTCTATCAGCCATCTGGTGTCCATAGTACAAGCTTTGCTTAGTTTGGGGCTAGATGGCGCTGTGTGAAATGTCCACAAATATTTATTTATTATTAGTATTTTCCACTATACAGGTAATTTTTATTTATTGACAAACCTATGTCCGCGACTTCGCTCGCGAAACAAATCTATAGGTAATATCTAGGCATATTCCAGGTTATGATTATTATAAAGTAGTCACTTTTATTATAGTCCACTACTTTACATAAGCCTTCCGTGGCATATTTCCAGGACAAACGATTTTGTGCTGCCTCCATCATCCGACCATGAGCAAACTTTACAAGAACTATCACCAATTTTTTTATTAAGGCCGCCAAATCACGGTCACCGATTCTTATGGAACGGTGAGCCAACCGCTTCCGGTTGCGGCGGACAGCTGCACACTTCATCAAAACTTGTTTCTTTATTCAAGTTGGTAACTTAATCAGTGTTGGTAAGATTGATATAAGTTTTCGGGAAATACAATAACATTCCATTTCCGCTTATAAATAACTTTTGAGACAGATAGGTTTTTTGTTATTCGTAGGCTTCTTTTTCATGGCATTTATAAGTTACTACTTAGACACCATCATTTATTATTGTAAGATGTGATTTGGAAATAGTCTCATCGGCCCCTGCGGTCCAGGGTTTGATGGGTCAAGTTACCATTACCCCCAGCAACAGATGCTTTTTAGATATTAAACTATTATTACTCATGTTATTGTCGATACGATGGTACAAACAAAATCGAACAACAAATACTGATTAGCGTACCTACAAACTACTTCAGCGATGACAAGTAGGAAACCTGTCCTGCAGGAAGCGCCCATTGGCAGGTTCCTAGCTACGATAAAACTAGATAAAACACGAGAACAGATAACCCACTGGGTTATCTGTTCACTTGTACTATATAACACATATACAGCACTATATGCTATATAACATACATTTCTTCCGCAGCGGGAATCAAACCCGCGCCTCTTGCGTCTCAGCCGAGCAATCGCCCGCCACGCCACCGAGGCCGTCAATAAGTGCCCTGGTTCTACTTCCTTTAGCGGAAGTGGGCAGGCTTATTTCAAGTGTCTTAATTATTCATTCAGGTATCCGTCCATTTAAAAACTGGCAAAGTCCTGTTAAAAGTTTATATTTTCTTTCATCTTGAAAATTAACAGAATTTCAACTAACTCATGTATAAAATAAAATCAAAATCGTTTCAAAATTATCCTTGTGTGATTTCATTGAATGAAACTTTAAACTTTTTTATTGAAAGTGATCTATCTGTACTGCACCGAGCCTGGCGTGCCGGGCGCCGGCGCCGGCGTCACAGACAAACATGGAAGTCAATTACGCAACGACGCGGTCAGATTTTGCTGCTAATTTCCGGCGGAAGTGCAGGGAGCCTGTGCTACTGAAGGCTTTGATGCTTTTTGCTGCTCCACTGTTTTTGTTTACGTCAAATTATAGCTTCATAATAACATAGACTTTGTTTAGTTTGATAATGTTTGAAATAGGTATTATACACTATCTGCCTACTACATAGTAACTCAATGGCATTGTAGATTGTTAAACAAACAAGGGGCTAAAATGGTCCATTATGTACGAGGTAGTTTCGTAAAAACCGAGTTATAATGGGTTTTTAGCGCCGTATGTTACATTCTACTTTTCAGTACGATTGCGAGAAAATAAAATAATCCAATACAATTTTAAATATGGTCCATTTCCACCAATTCCATTCAATTTGCAATTAGAGAAAAAATTTAAAGATTTCGCGCCAATGCTTTTTTTTTAAATGCCCGCATTCTACCGGAGAGATCGCCGCTTTTAGTTCCATTTTCAAAAATTATATGTTCAATTTTGTTAAACAGTAATAAGTCGAGTATTTATGATTATTCTACGTATGAATTAAGACTTTTTCGTTTTTTTAGGCTCGTTGGTAACAGAAAAAAAGCTTTTTCAACGAAAGGCATACGCATTTTATCCCCGCTTGAGAACGCGCTTTAGCAAGATGAGTGAAAAAAATATTAAATTCACAGATTATTAATAGTCAGAGTCTCCGCCCACGTCACAGAATCTTAAATAATACCCGTTCATTGGTTCATTGGATAACATTCTTTGTTCATCGCACCTGTTTATGCAGTCAGTAGTTTTACGGCCAATCAGCAACCGCTTAAAACAATAAATATGGTATCAACATCGCTCGTCGATACCATCGCTTAGCTAAACTCGATATGGTAATCGAATATGCATCGCTCGTTCTGTTTCTAGTTCAATATTCATCGCTCGCCGCGTGCACAGCTCAATAAAACGTGTTTACGAGCGCGCGGCGATGTAAAGCGTAGGAAGCCGGCAATGAATTACTAACGCTCGATCTGATCGCGGGGTTTGTGCTTCCAGTACTCTCAAATGGCGAAGAAAAACATTGTAGGGAAATTAGTAGGTGAATCTTAAAAGTTCGAAGATGTGTCGAGTGTACGAAAGAAGTCTTTGATGCGAACTTTCGCCCTTGGGGTCATATTTAGATCAGCATACGTACATACATGATTGACATCGTCATTATCATTTTAGCCTGGTAGGCATAGACCTCCTTTCGGATTTACTCCTATTTTCGAAAAATTCGATTTATAAGGCGGGGTATAGTAGTACCACAAATATTGTGTGCCTCGGCAAACTTCGTACTTTGTATGAAAACCAAGTTTCTCTGAATATGCAACTAATAGTCAGCCGTAATATAAACCCTTAAAAAATAAGTATCTACATAATTATTGTAACATCTGTACAAAATTGCCGAGGCGTACAATATTTGTGGTTATACAGTATCTACGTAGCGTTTTCCAAAACGTGAACTCAAAATAATAATGAAAACCAAGCTATCGAGTGTAGATTGGCCATTAAACATGCTTTATATAAACGAGAATAGAAACCATTTTCGTGTTACATAATAATATTTCTAAAAGGTGCATTTAAGCTACATCTCGTCTGGCAGCGATCGCTCCATTACGCTTTAAAGCGCTCGCCACTCGCGGCAAATTGATGGAAGCGCTGCAATAGTGCAGCAAAGGGAGGACCGCATCCTACTAACATTATAAATGCGAAAGTTTGCGAGGATGTGAGGATATAACTTTCTAAATTATCTGGGTAACAATGTAACAATGATTAAACTATTTTTGTTTACCTTAATATTTTGAACCCAGTTGCAACGTGTTAACCGTTTCGTCTGACAATAACTACCCCCTCACTGCATGTCTGGATGTTTGGATACTTGCTATAAAGGCAGAAACTAGTCTTGTATGTTCGAGAAAAATACTTAAGAAATGGTTCAGTACCTTTGCAACTGAGAATAAAAACATTTTAATTGTGAATTTTTTATATCATGTCAGAAGATAAAAGAAATCGTAGGAAATTGGCATATTACGTTATATCCTTTGTGCTTGACTGGGACACAATAGATAAATTGCTTTTCTACCTTTTTATATGAGATCCAAGTTATTGTTCGCTATTATTCTTTAACGTAATTGTCTAAGAAACCACCTTTAATCCGGTACACACGAGTACCAAGTTCTCATTAAAACAACCTTTAATACCGTAAGCGAAATTCATCACCGCACGTCTGCTCCATCCTAACTCATAAGAGTTTACTGTTCACACACCGCAAGACATGGCGTGCTAAATGACTTAGCCCAGCTGCAAGCTATTCTGAACCTTGAGTAGTCGACTTTAGGTTCAATATCAAATGCTGAAATACGAAGCTCATCCTTGACAATGCTCCATATTTCTAGGGCCCTTATCTCGTTGGAATATGGTTCATATTCGGTCGGTTTGATTGTATTGTGTAGTACTGAAAAGCGTTTCATTATACGGGCATGTGCTGAAATTTAGTGTGTATTAGTCATTGTAATCCGCGACAAAAGATGATGATAAGGCAGACCAATGCAGGAGTCTGTAGAATGCCTGACTTGTATCTTGTTCATCAGTTACAAAAAAAAAAACACGAAACTAGACAATAATCTGAACTAAGCTCCTACTAACGATACTAGATCATTAAAATTAATACAGCATCAAAAGCGTTATTTTTTAACATGAACAGGACGCTGTAGTGCCTATTGATGGAGAAAGCTTGACCAAGACGTATTACCATTCCTTCTGCTTAGTCGGTCTTATCCACAGGAAACATGGTCAATACATGAAAAGCTGACTCTGCGGGTTTCTTCATTTTCCTTCACCGTTCTGTGCACGTATAAATGTATAGTTTTTGAATCAAAAATTCGTTGGTGCACGTCCTGGATTTGAACCATAGACACCATGGAATGATCACCACTTCTAAATACTCCGCCAAATAAACATGACTGACGTCTAATTTAATATTCAATCACCAACACGATCTAGCAGCCGACCTTGTGAAAGCTAGCAGTAAATTAACATTATAATTTCAAAACAGCAAATTAACTTCTCGCATAATTTGTTTTGAAAATACTGACAGCATGTATTTACAAACGCATTGTTCATCCCTATGGATGTATCTTTAATTGAACTGATTCGCTGAGTAGGTTAGCTACTCGGACTGGAAAGTGAAGTGTGGACGATCCTCCGATGGACCGATGACATTGTGATGGGCACGGGGGGTCGGTGGATGGAGCCAGTACAAAACTGTTCGTCTTAAAAGTATTTTGGGGAGGCTAGACATCTAAATCCACTGCTGTAAGCAATAAGCCACTGCTAGCAGTAGCAGTGGACTTCTTTAAGATCGATGATGATGATGAGCAGCTAGTGTTGGTTCACATGACGGCAATGCGGACACGAGTGCCTCATGGGACCTTTTTTCCATCAGCTCCGACGGCCTTGCCTGATTCAGGTTGAAAAAATGCTTCCATTGGGCACTAATCCATTTACTTCACAAACCTTTTTTTTACATCATAAATATATTTACACGCAAAGGGCTGCTCCCTTTGCGTGTACAAATATATTCTAGTCAAATTGTTTCTCAGAAACGGTGATCAGCTGAAATCAATCAAAACTCCTGCGAAATCCGCGTCCTATGTTTCAGTGATTAGGGCAGTCCTTTCTAAATGCATAAATTACCAGCGCCATCTATCATTCAGGGAGTGAAGCTTGGGAAAGATTCACAACTTTTTAATTTATTTCAGAAAGAAGTGCTGAAATTCCTTGAAATTGGATTATCTTGTCCCTAACTCATAGCATCTAGTTTATGCGTCATATTATGAGGACTCTTTGCAGGCACTTCGTCTATAATGTAGTGGTAAATAATCTGAGCGCTAATCACTATCTGAATGCATGACACGATTCTACATACATACAAAATATCTCGCCTCTTTCCCATAGGGGTAGGCAGAGATCACGGATCTCCATTTGCTACGATCTTGACATACCTCGATGGTACATACATGACGACCTCGGTGGCGTGGCGGGCGAGTGCTAGGCTGAGACGCAAGAGGTGCAGGTTCGTTTCCCGCTACGGACGAAATGTTTTTATGTTCTGCAAATATTTCTTCCGACTAAATATTTTCTCCTGGGTGTTGTAATATTATAAATATGTAATCACAAAAAAAAGTATATAAGTATTCTATCAGACATCTGGTGCCCATAGTACAAGCTTTGCTTTTTATGAGAAGAGTGGCATCTCATAGAACTTAAAAGTTCGACGACCTGTGTTCACAAAGTAGGTAACCCCTTAAATCTTTTCAACACACTGATTCGATAGAATTAGCGATATGAGTATGATAGAATCATTTACACTCTGTCTAAAGTTTATTTATATATGTATGTACACATCTGTAGTAGAGGTATGCTCTCAGTACTTACTAGTGCAACGTGATACAGCTGTTAGAATTAATTTGCTTGAACCTCAGGATACAATACGCTATGGATAGTCCAAGAAGTAAATTACATGACTTCGTAGACTAAATAGTTTCATTCCTAATATTATAAATACTTACGAAAGTTTGATTGTTTGAAATTTGTATTTTAATCAATCAACAACGGCTGAACCGATTTAGATAAAACTTGGAAAGATTTTGTGACCGAACTCTTAATATACCTATGAACATTTTATCAAAATTTTCATCCCTTAAGTCAGTCGGCATCGACTGACTTAAGGGATGAAAATTTTGATTATAAATTTTATCAAGCGAGTGGCAACGCCGGAATCGGCTAGTATCATTATAATAATTTCAGGATTGTTATTAAATAATATGCAGTGGAATTAAACATCCTTATTGTCAAGGAAGAAGTTTTTTGGTACAGAGATGGTACGGTAGCTCAGGGCTGCCTACCCCCTCTGCTCGGTATAACGTCAGGAGATTTTACGAGTTCCAATTTTATTTATGTTTTGTAGCGAACCGTGTTCCAGTCCGAATTTTTTACGAATAAATCCCCTAAGATTCGTAACAAAGAGTTTCATTTGCATCTGGACTGGGAAAGAGATCTCTACGAACGAGGCCATGGACTCGGCGACTTACTTTCAAAACTCACTATCATTAAGTATCACAAGTAAGCACTCCTGGGCGAAGTCCACAACATGTATAGTCAAATCAAAACAAAAGAAAATCAAGTATAATATTATGTCAAAAAGAGCATCAAAAGATTATCTTACCTGGACCCTCCTGGATCAAATCGGTGACCTTTTGGAAAAAGTTCCTGTCAAGAGTAATCTTTACTTATTGTTATTTAAAAAAAGTATAGCGCTTTTTGACATTTTCCATTCGTCGTCCATTAGTTGGAAAAAGAACTGGCATAATGTCAAAAACAATGACAGAATTATTAATCTAGAAAGTGAGCAGCGCAAAACAGAGCTTGCATTTGATAGATCAAATTGACACATACTCGTTACTCGTACCTACTTCAATGGAGTAATTAAGTGGCAAAGCTAGTCGTCTCATGTACAGTTATGGAGTACGTATTGAATGCTGACTGGCATTGAGGTCAAAGCATACCGAAGTGATGGATCAAATCAAGATTACTTATTAGAAATACCTCAACTTGGCAGCAATGCCTGTTTAGTTTGTCTCAAACAAATTTGCAGCTAGAATTTACGTCCAGATATGCCTTCCAAAATGTCTCCAAATTTTAATGGAAGGAATGGAATCATGCCTAAACGGCTAAACGGATTTGAATGAAACTTGGAATATACCTAGTACATGTGCTGGATTAACATATAGGCTATTTTTCATCGAGTTACCACGTGAGCGAAGCCGCGGGAGGCAGCTAGTATTATTATAAGTTAAAGGTTAACGATTATGTGAAGATTTTCGTGCCTCAATAACATAATGACTGAACGGGTTTTAATGAAACTTATAATCAACACACAAATACTTTTTATCTGGATACAACGCAAGCGAAGACGCAAACGGAAGCTAGCCAAATCTATACTTATAATATTACTAGCTGTGCCCCGCGGTTTCACCCGCGTTTTTCTTGTTTCCGTGGAAATACCGAGATAAAATATTGCCTATATTATAGCCTCCCTCAATAAATAGACTATGGCCCATAACTCATTAAAAGGTACCAACTCTTAACATTTTACACACGTGATAACTTTTAAACGAAATATCCGATTGAGATGAAACAAAAAGTATTTTACTTCTACATAAATACTCTTGATAACATAATGCTTAATTTCGATAAAGATTAATATTACGATACATATTTAACGTAGTTTTTTTTCTTCAGACGATTTAATAATTATTTTGAACACAAAATCGGTTATTGTGATTAAACCATGATAGCTAGATATATGTTCTAGCGGACTTTTTTGTAGGTCTTGATGGGATCTACAAACCCGTTGTACATCATTTTGTTCTATTGTCAATAGTTTTTGCAGCGCACGCAAAAATAGGTTTTCGATTTTACACCTTGTGTTACAAAATAGCAATTTTATTACGGATCCCTAATTTTGAAAGAAAAAAAACATAGCCTATAGCCTTCCTCGATAACTGGACTACTCAACACTGAAAGAATCATTCAAATCGGACCAGTAGTTCTAGAGATTAGCGCGTTCAAACAAACAAACAAACAAACAAACAAACAAACTCTGCAGCTTTATAATATTAGTATAGATAAAGCTGCAGAGTTTGTTTGTTTGTTTGTTTGAACGCGCTAATCTCTGGAACTACTGGTCCGATTTGAATGATTCTTTCAGTGTTGGGTAGTCCATTTATCGAGGAAGGCTATAGGCTATGTTTTATTGTTTCAAAATTAGGGATCCGTAATAAAATTGCTATTTTGTAACACAAGGTGTAAAATCGAAAACCTATTTTTGCGTGCGCTGCAAAAACTATTGACAATAGAACAAAATGATGTACTACGGGTTTGTAGATCCCATTAAGACCTACAAAAAAGTCCGCGAGAACATATATCTAGCTATCATGGTTTAATCACAATAATCGATTTTGTGTTCAAAATAATTATTAAATCGTCTGAAGAAAAAAAACTACGTTAAATATGTATCGTAATATTAATCTTTATCGAAATTAAGCATTATGTTATCAAGAGTATTTATGTAGAAGTAAAATACTTTTTGTTTCATCTCAATCGGATATTTCGTTTAAAAGTTATCACGTGTGTAAGATGTTAAGAGTTGGTACCTATTAATGAGTTATGGGCCATAGAGTTTTTATCAACACAAAATCCTGTAATAATCTTTTTGAAATATATTTGTTGATGATTGTAAGTATAAGATCTTTGAAGAGTATAATAAATACATTTCTAAAATAACTCTGCTAAGGAAATCCACGCGCGCTTGATGCAAGCAAGACGAGACGCTGGCGGCGCGGCGGCGGGCGAGACGAGGAAGCCGCGCTTGCTGGCCGCCTGTGAGAAAAACGCGGGTGAAACCGCGGAGCACAGCTAGTACAATATATTTCTAAGAGAACAGGATCAGTGTCAAGACGACCTCTGGCGTGGCAGGCGAGTGCTCGGCTGAGATGCAAGAGGTGCGGGTTCGATTCCTGCTGCGGGAGAAATGTTTGCATGATCTGCAAATGTTTCTTCTGGGTCTGAGTGTTGTAATATTATGTATTATAAAAAGTATGTATTAAAAAAAAAGTATATTTAAGTATTCTATCAGCCATTTGGTTCCCATACAAGATTTGCTTAGTTTGGGGCTCGATGGTGCTGTGTGATATGTCCTCAAATATTTATTATTAGTGTTTGATCTCCTGGAAGGTAGGTATATATCTCAGTGGCTGTCTTCATGGCCACCTCGTGCACCATCAGATTTATTAAGGCAATTAAACTTGGAGCGAGTTGACAGTTTTTTCCTTTGTTTCGGCTACTTTAATGAGAGCTGCGGGGTGCGAGGTGAGGGGCGCGGGGCGCGGGGGCTACGACGCACCTTGGGAGTGGGCGCATCTTTACTGCTTACCTCATTATCATCATTCATAACCTGACTTCAGCTCCTGCTGGGTATAAAGCTCCCATTGTGTGACATTTTCTTCGACCTTACCGCGGCCATGCGGTTTCCAATTTCACCACAGAGTAGTCGATTACTGCAACAAATTAAAATCAAAAATATTAAAACACTAGCTGCCGCCCGCGGCTTCGCTCGCGTGGTACCCGGTACATGTAGGTACTATGTTTTTTCATCGTTTAAACCTTCCCTGGACTACAACGAACATTTTAAAAAAAGATTTGGCCAAATTGGTCCAGGCGTTGTTGAGTTATGCGCTTACCAACACATTTTGCGATTCATTTTTATATTATAGATTATAAAAATTGGAAAGTCTCAAAAATATTTTGCTTAGAGAACACGAAATGTTTTAGAATTCAGAATAAAAAAATACTTGCACCGCTCACCTCGACCCGGCACTGTAGTACCTACCATTATACTGTTCTGAGGCCTGTAGCCAAGTTACTTTGTATCTAACAAATTCGCTAAACGCTACTGTAAAAACTCGTGAGACTTATAGCACTTAAGTCACTATCATCAGTCCTATACATTTTTTCACGGCGTGATTGTGTCGATTTTTTTATCCTTTCACCACACTGATTCGGAAGAATTAGTGACGCGAGTAGTAGTGGTACATTTTTAACATAGCAATTTCGTTAGACGCGATGTGACTTGGCCACAGGCACCGAGCACGTCAGAAACGATAAGCCAAAGGAAGGAAGGAATACTTCCGAGCACCGTACGTTGCTACTTCGCCATTTCTTTCTGCACTTGTAAATCAGAAAACTCGGCACAATACGTTGACAGTTCATAAATAATGTATTTCTGAGCACCCTCGGTAAGAGGGCTGCTAATATTTACCTTTTATTTTGAAGCCTCATCGTTTATTTTTACCGCGAGGTATTTGAATTCGGGATCGATTTCAAACACCGCAGAAGCGAAGGGTGACTCGGGGAGGAGAAGATAGGAATTATTTTGTTGGTAGGTAGATGAAGGAAACATAGTGAGAAAACAGCTTAGTCAGCTTTGCACGTATTAAACATGTCTTTCCTGTGGATAAGGTCGACTAAGGCGACAGGATGGTATAGATTCCGGGCACAGCATCAAGTTAGAGTCGCCGTAAAAGTTGCCTCCTGGCGCTGTAATCATCTACTATAAATAAAAGAGCTTAACCTGACTGACTGACTGATTCACCATCGAAACTGCTGAAGCTTGAAAGCTGAAACTTGGAAGGTAGCTTCCTTTTTTAGCAAAAGCACCCACTAAGGCGGGATTTTTCGAAATTCAATCCCTAAAGGCGTGAAAAGGGGTAAAAACGTTTGTATGGAACTTTTTGGTGAGATTTGCTTGAAACTCGGTTCGGATACTGTAAATACAAAATAAATGGACACGTGTTCAGGATTTTTCAAAACAACCCCTAAAAGGGGTGTAATGGGGTGTCAAAGTTAGTATTGGAACTTTTTAACGGGCAGTGCAATTGGTTTGAAACTCGGTTTGAAATCTAACGCGTACGAAGTCGCGGGCAACAGCTAGTCTAGTATAGATAGTAAAGGCTTTCGTTAGGTAAGCTAATAAACCTCGTAGTTATTTTATTCCTTGCACGTGTATAAGAAAGAAGAAGAAAGAAAGAAATAACATTTAATTGGCACACACAAAAACATATTACAAACGGAAAAGGGACAAAAAATGAGGTACAGAAAAGAGCAAGAGAAGACAGACACAAACGACAAAAGTACCTATTATAAACTAATTTAAAACTAGAACTATACATAATCTGATTTTCACCCTTCCCGCGGACCAATCGGTTAACTCTCAGTATGTGCTACTTCCAGGTTTAACTAGAAGTTTAAATATACGTCATTTTAGTAAATGCCACGTGCCACGACATCAGCCGAACACTGTACATACAGCTCTTGGCTCGCTGCCCTAGGACAAGTTAAGTATTAACATCTTGACCTATCTTTTTAAGTTAAATGAGATCGTGACGAGTTGAATAAGAAATCTTATATACTTTTCAATTTTGTAACGAAACATTTTTATATATTTTATAAAAATCTAGGACAGTGATCACTAGTACCTTTACTAGGTATAAGGTTTTTCAGTACCAACTTGTCATCCAAACGTGAAATATGGGCCTAATGTAAAAATGTATCCCTTTTATTTCTTTCTTTTTTTTTCATATCTGTGAAAACCTCGACTATTTCAAACGAGCTTGGTTTCGCCGAAATGCGGTACCGGTATGTACCAACCGCTCAGAAGCTGGTTATAACATGTTAGTTCCCGTTAAGCATCATCTCCAAATGGTTGAGCACCGTGTCTCCTGGCGTCATGGAACCCGTCGAAGCATCTTATTCCTGACGATCTCACGCCACTGGTTCTGTCTTTAGCTTCATGCAGAGCAGCGTAAAGCTTGGATTCGATCGGACCACCTCGTAGGGCCCTCTTGGTCGTTTGCCGCCGACCACGCCCATCTCCATCGCAGTTGTTGAGATTGTGGCCATCCTCAGGGAGAACACGTCACAGAAGCAGATCGTTACATTGGTAGCACAGGTAGACATCATTTTACGTAGTATCCAAAAAGTTAGTTATGGAAAGTCGCATATTATTCATTAGGCATATTGACTGTTCGAGCAGCTTCATGAGGCAGCCGCGCGAGGCAAATATTCGCTTAGAGAAGACGCGCCTCGCCCGCAGTTTGCACAGTTTACCAGTAACAAGTATTTTCGAAAATACACCTTTTTTAACGATCTTGACACATCTATGAGTATGAGTCAGGCAGGCGGCCGGTCATAAAACACCTTAGCCAAAACTCTTACAGTGATCCTTGGATCATACTGTGCCGACCCCACATAGAGTGGGATAAGGGCAGGAAGATGATGATGATGATCTTGACACATCTATTTGTTAAGTATCATAGAAGCAGGCCACCTACGTCGGTCCCATGTTGTGTAGGCACGCGATTGTTGAGTTGTCGCTTTTCAGATATACAAGACAACAATTTATCAAATAAACATGTGTCCTCCGGGATTTGGCCGTCACAGACTGCGGCTGAAGAAGGTCTCACTGCTTTATCATCGGCCTAACTGGATCGCTTCGTCAGACGTTAGGCCGCCTGCCATATATCACTACACGAGTTCATGATGCCATCTACCATTTGTCAGTTTGGAGGCTGAATAAGCAAGTTGAAGTGGCAATGGGCTGGTCAATCCCGAAGAACTAATAACTACAACTACGAATAATTGTGTCACAAGTTCTTTCGAAGCAGTGTGGTGAAAAGATTGAACTGTGCTTCAAAGACACTGTTAGGGGGGTGAATAAATAGCAGCTTTGAACCGGGGAAAATAGTGTAGAATGGCCAACATCCACCCGATCAACTGGGCACTTAAATACTCAAATAATTTAATCTACAATTGAATGTGACTTAACTAAATTATTAATAAAAAAATGTAGAATGAAAGTTAATTATAGTTTTCTAATACATGTTAAATTAAACTACTGTACTTTCTAGTTTTAATTACAATTCTACGTCGTAAACCATCTAATCACCTGGTTATAAAAGTTTAATTATACCACTGAACCTCAACCCCATTCCCGCCTCTTAGCATTAAACACGCACGATTTAAACGCACGTTATTACTGCACAACTTTCCAAGCTCTTAAACAAATTGCTTAAATAACTATGGACAAGTGCAAGTGGGTACCGTGCTATGAGGGTTCCGTAGCTTAAAACTTATTGTGTTAAACAAAATTCGAAAATAAAAATCACTTAGATATTTACAGACACGATGACTAGAACCATGATTTTTATCATGGCCATTGTTTTCATTAATTTCTCATTAAACAGCAGAATGAATTAAATGCCGAATGATTTTAATATATTTTATTTTATTTACTTATAAAAATCAAGCTTTGTTGACTGTCCCAAGCGATACGCCTCATCAAAAATGTCTGTAGTTGTAAATTAATAGAGCCGATCATAAAAGATTCCATTGTTGAGGCAGTTTACTCGTAACTCCAAAAATATATTTGGCTAGACGTCAAAAGCCATAGACGTAGTCAAAAGCGGCAACCTTATAAAGTAGAAAAACCTTAACAAAGGCACGCGACCCCGTTCTCGAAGCCGCCGCCACATTTGGCAGCTCGCAGCTTTGAAACAAAGAAAAAACTGGGCCGCCTACTCTACATCTGTTTCTTACGCGGAAATCAGGACCAACTCAATTTCAAATCAGCACAATTCTTTATTTTAATAAAACTGGCTGAATAGACTTTACTTAGCAGGTACCAGGTATTATTTTAATGTTTCGATTTAGATGTGGTTTGTAGTCTTGAAGAGGTATTTTAAAAGACAATAGATTTAAGTACGTCTCGCGATAGATTAAAAACAAATACACATCTCTATCTCACACATAGATTACATGTGTCATGGTTGTCAGAAACTAGAAAACCATAACATCTGGATGAAATAATAGCAGGAAATCCTAACATTTTTTATTAATCGAACCCGTACCTCCACCATCTCAGCCATGCTTCCACCACGCCAGTCGCAATATAGAAGTGAAGTGCAAATCGGCTGTTGTAAAATGAAAGAAGAGGTGACATAATGAAACTTCTGAAGGAACAATAAAACTCTGTAACACTGAAATCGGGATTTTTGTCGTTTCGCCGTTGGCAATAAAAAAATCCTCTCATTAAAAATTTAACGCCTCCGCCGATACAGTACTTGCCAATTCACTCTGCACTTTCTGGGTATTTAACCAAAAACAAAATAAAAGTGCCATCCCTGCCATCCCTCGCTGCCTGGAGTTATCCTCTAGTGTCACTAAAATAGTATGCGAATAGGTAAATTTTTTCACAATAAATTCCGTTAAGCGTTTTTGCCCAAGAGTTTCAATCTGGAACAGCAAATCAAACTTTCAGCCATGAATAGCATCACACCTAGTTGCACCTTAAATAAAGCCAGTGCCACACAGCGGCGACATTAATTCTAATTACGCAGCCGGCGCGATCTAGTTCCGAACTCGAATAACTCCAGGGAACTATACAACGTGTAACATAATGTCCCTATAAGCCCGAAACGGGGGTGTTCTATACGTCATTGCGAACAACGTTTGTTCAACGACTTTTAAAATTTCAAAGGTTTTCATTCATGAAATGTCTCTTAAACTTTGCTCCAATACGTAACTTGACACAACATGAGGCATCCCTATTTACAGCTGTTTTTTGACCTTTAAGTGTGAACTCTAGATGAAACAGGTAACAGAACAGACACCATTAGTAAAATGCCTACCTACTTACCTAATAACGAGGTGACCTTGGTATTTATTGGTAATTAAAATGTAAGGTCACATCACGACTAAAATCCCTAGGCACCGTAAACATCCTTTCAGATCTCTTTGTTAAGTACCTAGTATAGGAGATAGGTACCTTACCTACTCAATTTTGTACCTACCTACTCGGGCCTTAAAGGTATCCTCAGTGGGTGCCAAGGAGTATGAGAGGATGTCTACCGTGCCTGAGGATAAAGCCGTGATACCTACTCAATTTTGTACCTACCTACTCGGGCCTTAAAAGCATCTTGAGTAGGTAACAAGAAGTATGAGAAGAGGTCTACCGTGCCTGAGGATAAAGCCGTGACCCTATTCCACTTTAGTTTTTCCAACGATGTATTATTCCAATATTCATTGGAGCATTTTTCAATGCAATTTTGTACCTACCTACTTGGGCACTAAAGTCAAAGGTTGTGACTTATCTGTCTTACTAATCTTCATTTTCATCGTGAACAGCCTATTTGTCATTGGTTGCATTGAAACAACAGCAACAATAAGTGGGATGGCACCTTGCCCTAATTGGCTGTCGGTGCCTTTGCTAAATTCAAAATCCGCAACCGTCAACCGACACCGCACCGCAAGCGTTTGTTTAATAAAATCAAATTGGTTCCGTAGGTTTATTTGTTTTTTACTTTTCTTGATTGAACTACGTAATTGTTGGTAGGTTATTATGTAAGTAGGTAGGTACCTAGTAGCAAATGGGGATGGAGCACATGGTAGCATATTGGTATGAACCCCGCCTTCCCATCCTTAAGTCGTGAGTTCGAATCTATGGATTTTTCGATTCGAAATTTATGTGTGCAATATCAATGCTCTCAAGAGGTGAAGGAAAACCTCGTGAGGAAACCAGGCATGTCATAGACGTGTGTCAAAGTGTACGAAAGGAACCTTCAAGGTGCACTCTAATCCTTCCACCACACTGGTTCAAAAGAGCTAGCGACACGGACACGACGACAGTAGTAGTAGTAGTAGTAGATGTATGGTGAAGTTTTTTTTTCCTTTTTTTTCCCAATCGGTATTTAGTGGGTTACCCCAGACAAGGAACCCTAAAAATTCGGCTTTCGGCAATATACCTACTTTTGGTCGCAAAACAGATCGGTTTTTATCAGTCGCAATTAGCATTCGTTCCTTGCAACAACTGCAACAAGCAATCTCTCGGTTCGCGTAACTAATTAACGATACGATGTCGGCTTTGTACTCAAACGGTGAGTATTATGATATGGTGTTGTGTGTGTGTGTTAGTAGCTACTTAGTAGCGGCGCGTCAGCTCTACAGAGAGCGTTATCCAGGGCGGCCATTGCTATCTTACGGGCTATTTTCTGGGATTGGTGAACCGTCTTCTCTCGACGGGATCTTTCCACCGGCGCACCAGTGAGGGAAGACCGGGAATTCGGTGGTGTGTTGTACCTACTTCCCTTTGATGGATACCGAGTGCCTACTGTGTGTGTCAACAGTGATAAAATTCAGTGATAGGTAGGTATGATGATAGGTACCTAACCTATCACCCTACCTAGTAGGTACCCCATTAGTACCTAGCTTACTAATAAAAAATGACAAAAATAATTTGTGATTGTGAATGTGAATGTGTACCAGTAATACCAACCTAGGTACCTACATACCTACCATGTCAATTAGCCGTGTTCCGAGCCAACCAAGAAGAAGGGAGAAAAGGTATAACTTAACTTTCCTGTACCTAATGTGGTAGGTAGTTGTTTTTTTATGTGTGAAAGATATCGTGATTTTAATCTTCGACTTTAATTTCTACGTAGAATTAAAAAAATTGCAAATTCTTACGAAAACTTTGGTGATTACACCTAGGTACTTTTTGAAACTTGCCGCGCGTTCAATTGTCTGCGTATGTGTGGGTCCGACGCGATAGGAGGGTGGGCGTGTGTTTGTTACCTACGCAAATGGTAAACAAACACATAGGGTTGTCACAAATTTCTCATGAAATAATTTGTTTTTAATTGTATTGGAATTTCAAATATGATGTATTGAACTTTTGCACACGTCAATGTATTCAAGTGCTCGGTCTGAATACACCCCTTTCGGGCTTATAGGGACATTATGTTACACGTTGTATATTAATTAAAATCTATCGGCAAATCCCAAGCGTCGGGCGACACAGTGCTGACAGGCAGTACTGCAACTGTGTAGCACCAGACTAGCAATATCTGAAATACAGATGTTTTACCATGAGTTCACCCAAACCGCACTGGACTGTAGTGAACAAAGATATACTGTTTTATTAGAATAGATAAACAGTACTGTCATCAGGCCTATAGCAGTCCACTGCTGGACATAGGTCTCCCCTAATGAGCGGCATCGTGCCCTATCTTCGGGTTGACGCATCCATGTGTCTGCCAGCAGCCAGCAGCAGATCGTCACTCCAGCTAGCCGGAGGGCGTCCTACATTACGTTTGCCGAGTCGCGGTCTCCACTCAATGACTCGTTTGCTCCAGCGGTTGTCAGTTCTTCGCCAAATATGGCCATCCCACTGCTACTTCAGTTTGCTAATTCTCTGAACTATGGTTTGACTTTGGTTCTCATCAGAATGGATGTGAGTGTCCATTCTGAATATATTCTATTATTCGTGATCTCATTCAGGCCATCAGATTTATATAATTTTTTTGTCGTAGGACGTTCGTAGAACTTTCATTTTCTACTAGTTTACCCGCACGGTTTCGCTCGCGTTGTAAACTAGTAGAAAATTTTGACACTCCATTTTACCCCTTTTTGAGGGTTATTTTGAAAAACTCTGAAATTTATGTCCTTTGATTTTGTATTTAAAGTATCCTAACTAAATTTCGAGCCAATCGCACCACCTTTTAAAAAGTTCCCATACAAACGTTGACACTCCATTTTATCTATTTTAAGACCTATTTTGTTAAATCCTGAAACATGTGTTCAATTATTTTTAGATAAAAAAATAATGAATGATAAAAGTATGTTTATCAAATTCTTTTCTTTTTTTATAGCGGGTCGGCGACGATCCAACTACAGAAGGTGAACAAAAAATATGATTCTATTCAAGTGTCATTAGGAACGTACCCTGCTTAGTCCGGTACACTGCGCCCTCCCCCCTCCCCCCCTGCACCCCCCGGAGGCAAGACGTCAGTCGGACGCTAAGCCTTTCCAACTTGTTCACGTGAGGGATTAACGGCAACTTTTATTAATTTTTCGCAAACATACAGCTTCGCCGAATGAAGTTTGTAACTACGGCTGATCTCAGTTCGCGAACTGATATTGTACTAGTTTTGGAACCATCTGTTATTTACTCGGCTTGTAACTATGTGTTTTTATATGTATCGACATTTCAAAGTTTAGCTTTTCAGAACGTAGGCTGTAGGTATATCTAAATCAATAAACAAATATTTGTCTACATTTTACTAGCCCCAAACTAAGCTTGTACTAAGGGCAAGATGACTGATAGAATACTTTTATACTATTTTTTTTATACATATTTATAATACGTAATACTACAACACCCAGACCTGGAAGAAATATTTGCTGACAATACAATCATTTATCGTAGCGGGAATCGAATCCGCGCCTCTTGCGTCTCAGCCGAGCACACGGCCGCCATGCCACCGAGTTCTTCAAAATCTGTTGGTCTAATATGAGTTTTGCAAGATTATACTCGCGCAACTGTCGTAAAAACTAATTTTAAAATTGGAACAGTAACTTAGTAAGTAACTATACTAAGTTCAGAATGAACCCCGTGACCAATCTTCTATTCTCACCTCACCTCGCTAAACTCATGACTCAAAGACGTACGAGATGTTATATTTAGTAAAACCAATGGTATTTAGAAATTTATTACGATTTTGAAACATAATTAAAATAATAATGGGATTTAAGATATAAAATTCGTATTTACCGTTATGTTACGCCCGTCAGTAACCAACAACGTCTCTTTTAAAAAAAAAATTGAGGACCCCTGTCTAAAAGCGTCCTCCATTTCGTTAAAGATCTCGAAGGTGTCCTTGACACGATTTTGTAAAATAACAAGATGGTCGGTGTGTCCGCTGAGCCCTGGCAAGACGTTCGAAGCCTTTCAATTTCAATAAATCATGTATTGACCGGTTTCCGGGTGCGGGTTTGCTTATAACGCACAACTGCTGATATTGCCTCCATACATACGCAACGATAGATCATTATGTCATGGGATATTCCATGGTAAATGTGTTTACTGATTCTGTATTTAAAATTGAAGTTTTTGTAATTTATTTCGAATGTTTTAATTCATTATTCTTGATTATTTCTCATAGTGAAATAGTGTAAATCGCACACATAATAGTGCACAGCCACGGAAACACCAGGATAATCGGTTCACGTTCCGTCCAGGTAAAATATTTGAAAGTAAATAACAATTTAATGATGCTTTGTATTCATATACTTCATATACTAATCGACACCTTTACGCAAGTGCTCTATAGAAATGGTTACCATTGATTTAAAATCGACCTTAAATCCTATGCTTTTCCTTCTAAATGACACGTGGAAGCTAAAGTTTAATTCAGTACCTTATCAGTACCATATTTACTTTCTACTTTTTTTTTAAAACACCACTATAAAACTACGTTATAATTTACGATTAAAAGTAGACGAGTCAGATTCCATTGTTCCTGCGTTTCAAAAACAAAACCCCCTGTACCGTGTACCATATAGTGATAATCACCAGACAGGCATTATCACCGTATTAGCATAAGAGACAAAGGCCGCGGGTCCGCGCCCGGAAGCCAGCGAGCACAACAAGCACCCCGTCCCTCGCCGGAAGGAGGACACCTCGCTCCAAGCTGGCTGTACTAAGTTATTCACTTTAATTACCCACGTGACGAAAAAGGGGATTCATTGCAGAGCTTTTTCTGTTGCCTTCATAATCATTAGCTTAAGCTTTATCCACTCATCATCATCCTCATCTTCCTGCCCTTATTCCACTCTACGTGGGGTTGGCACAGCATGAACCTTGGATCATGCTGTAAGAGTTTTGGCTAAGGTGTTTTATGACCGGCCGCCTGCCTGACGTCAACCCTCCTTGGGAATACTTGCTTATTGTATCTCATCATGTTGGAGGACACTATCCCTTAGTCGACTTTTACGACATGCTCGGGGAGAGAAGCAGCTGGACGCATTCTATGTTTTTTCTTTACTCCCAGTCCAGCAGAGAAGTCCAGCTTTATCCACTCAAACTCAGAAATGTCACATTTATTAAAATCTTGAGAATCATTTTAAGAGGCCCGAAAGTCCCACAAGCCTTTTATGGTGACGTGAGGACGTTTAAATGAAACCTGAAACCGAAAGTGTTTAAATAAATATTTGTGGACATTTCAGACAGCGCCATCTAGGCCCAACCTAATGTATTAGGTAGTGAGATATGGTCCGGTCATGCGTAGGATGACAAGACTCAACTGCCGAGCGGGGAGCGGCGCGCGGGCATCGCTCTGAACCTATCCGCGAATCAAAAGCGCATGAAATGCAACACGGTAGCACCTTTTGTATACACCGGGTATCTCCCGACTATACGTGTGTGTATTCATCATCATCATCATCATCTTCCTGCCCTCATCCCACTCTGTGTGGGGTCGGCACAGCATGAAGCACACAGTGTGTGTATTATGTATGTTATATTAAACACTTATATCGGCGAAATTAAGATAAATGCAGAGGATTCCCTTCAGGTAATTTTAATCTACGCAAGCGAAGCTAGGTAGTTAAAGTAAATGTAAATGGCATCGTGTTAATATAAACGTGATTCAGTTGAATGATGTCTTTTATGCGTATCAATTTATTTTAATGATGATATTCAAATACTATCAATGGTGATTTAAGTAAATAAAAAAGAAGTTGGCAACGACTGTTCCAAAGGTTTGTTTAACCGGTAAACTTTACCCAGTTCAGTGAAAGCTACTCCTCGCTTCACCGACAATCAAAACTCATTCACGACTCCAACAAGTCATGACCTACGTGTCGAGAGCACCTCGTGCAAGGCTCACTTCACTTTAATTAAAAAACTGAAGGAACTGGGTAACCGGCCAACTAATCGGAAAGTTTCCACCTCTCATAGCGCAACTTCAGACCTCGTCGGATGAAATTAAAAAGTTTCGCGAACCTGGCTTTTGGATGACGCGCTGGATAGACAACTTTTGAAAATACTTTCAAACAAACTATTGGTTAATTGGTTTTGAGGTAAACTTTCTGTAGTCAAGGTATATTGGAATGAGCAGGCTAAGCTGAGAGTTCTAGACACGACAGCGTACTCGTATAGCCTGCGTAGGCTTTAGTTTGTTATTGAAATAAAGAGGCCATTTTTCTTTGGACTTTGAACTTTTCTTGACAAGTAAAAATAGTATAACTGTTTGTGGCGCATGTTTAATTATTCATTTACTAAAGTCTAGCGAATATTGTCTAAGAAAACTAATGGTAGATCCCTTGGATGATGTTTCTCTTTAGTAAATGTATCCCATATATCATTGGTATAGCAATAAAAGGTACCAAAACAATACACTTTATTAAATACGTGTAATAAATAAAAGAGCTAGTTTTGATGAGTCGCCCGCGGGGGAATGCTGCGAGATAGTAATTTATGGAACTCGTACGGCATTGATAAAAGTATTTTTCGAGTATTTAATAAAGCATTTAATGAATATAACATTACGTATGGGATTCAAAACTCCGACAAATTATGAAAATGAAATGTTTCAGCTATATAATAAGGAAGGAGGTATTTGGATCAAGGAAAAAGGGTAGCGCTCAAAAGTATGTACATTTATTTATCATGCCCTGGGAATCAAACTCGCACTTTTCACGTTTCTGTCGGACACCACCGAGGATGTCAATTTGAATAATATCTTAAAACTTAGAATAAAATGATTCTTTATCTCAGCGTAGTTGGTATCGAAGCGCCAAGTCAATGAAAGTGTTGACAGAAGCTACTAACACTCAGAAATATGTCCACATTCGGAATTCATTGAGCTAACACGAGCTAACATTCGTCTAGCGGCTGTAGCGGTGTGCAGCGCGTGGTTGAAGTCACCTCACGGAGCCGCCCACGTGACCGTTTACGGAGGCGCGTGGGACGCATTCGAGCTCACTCAGCCACAGTTCAGAATAAGAAGTAAGGTTTATTTTTTTACCAGCGATCAGCCTTCATCTTACGAGTACTTCCTTTCTTCCGGAAGAAGTTTTCTAAATGAGAAAGCCGTTTCAAAGGACTAAGCGCAAAAATAGACGGAGGACAGATTTTGTTGGTTATACTATTTATGGATTTGTGAAAGTGGGATTTCAAAACAAAGCGTAATATGGTAGACATGGTAAAGGCGAGTACCCAGTCGTTGGATAGAGGAGTACTTAGTAGTCAGAGTCAGAGTTACAGTTTTCCGTTCAGCTCATTCCTTTCTCTCATTTTCCTTTAAACTCTTTGTTGGTGGAAATATTAACCTATTTCATTAAAAAGGTGTCCGTTCCGCCATTTCCCGCTCATTACTCTATCGCGATGGAAACCCGCGTAATTATGAAAATGATTCTTATATTTTTCAAGTAGACTATACATGGCGATATTATTATCCATTTCTTTTAATGGCCTGTAGCTCTAGTATCTCGAGAACGCGCGAGTGCCTACGCGCGAATGGACACGCGCGTAAATCGCGCTTTCTGGACAGGCTCTTAGGGTACGAAATGGTTAAATACTTTATTTTATAGTATTTTTAAGATCACTTGAAATCGTCTTAAATCTATGTCGAATTTACGCCTCGTAACGTGACCAAGCGTGCCGGCAAGAAACCACGCTATTTTTAGAAAATGAACTCTAAATAATAAGACTCTGTATCAGCATATATGCAAATTTTGAGATGGATGTTTGGGATATCAAGAATTGGTGGCAAGAAATAAGTATGTAAGAGGAAGTCTGAAAGTAGAAGCCCCAGTGACGGATAAGTTGAGGAGCAATAGGTTAGCGTGGGATGGACATGTCATGAGAAGGGAAGAACGTCATGTGGAAGGATAATGTGGGTAGAAGTAGGCCAAAGAAAAGATGCATGGACTGTGTGAAAGATAACATGAACAACAAAGGAGTGAGTAAGAGGAGGTAAATGACGACGAATGACTCTAAAATATCGCTCGACATTCAATATTTTAAATATTAGTTGGTCAGAACGATAGTTTCAGACCCGGCGCACATTATCGGCACGGCATGCCAAGGGATCCTTAAGCGTCCTAAGGCATGCCGAGGCGTTCTTAAGCATGCCGATAGTGTGCGCCGGGCCTAAGTTTCCGTGTTCCAAATTAGGAATTCCGATTCCCTAATTAGCATTTTGATCAAACGGCGCTTTGAGAGCGGCTTTAAAGCTCATCTATGTTGAACTCACATCACAAACCGAACCATTTCAAGTTATTTACAATAGAATGCTATTAATATTATAAATACAGGATGTGTGGATGTGACGACGTATTTGTACCTTAAGCATGCCGTAACGACTAAACGGATTTGAATGAAAATCGGAATACACATAGTGTGCGTGCTTGAATAACATATAGGCTACTTTTTGTTGGGATACCACGCGAGCGAAGCCACGAGCAAAAGCTAGTTTAATATAATTTAATCGATGATTATTAGTTGTGGTAGTCGGCTGTAATAACTTGTATACGTTTTATAACTTTCGAAATACTTAGAATTAACTTTGACGTTAAACATTAAATGTTACTTTCATCATCATCATCATCTTCCTGCCCTTATATGAGGTAGACACACTCGCAGCTGGCGAGTGAGATAAGAGAACATGCTGGGACCTTATTCACTATGACCAAACAAAACGTAACGCGACACATACCTACCTATGACAAACTTTGTACTGCAAAAACACGACAAGGCGCGTTACAAGCAAGTTACGAGCTGTCAAGTTTTGTTTGGTCATAGAGAATAAGGAGCCTGTTCACTTCTTGCATTCCCTTCTGTCAGCCGTAACCTTTGTACTCACTCCTTTGTTAAAGTCATTTATATAAGTGAATCATTGGAGCCCGTATTCTCAGTACTTTATTACCAATCACTGAGAGCAATGGTGGTCTAGTTGGTAGTGACACCGCCTTTCGATCCTAAGATCGTGGGTTCAAACCCGGTAGTGTAACAATGGATTTTTCTGTGAAAAAAAATTATGTGCGTTACACCAGTACTCTCAAACGGTGGAGGAAATCATCGTGAGGAAACCCGCGGCTTAGTCAGCTCCGCACGTATTGACCATTACTTTCCCGTGGACAAGGCCGACTAAGCTGTGAGGATGGAATAGGTACTGGGCAAGCCTTCTCCACTTAATCCGTTCCGGGCACTACTGCGTCCCGTTTGTGAAGGTAAAAGTTGCCTCCTGACGCTGTACAAATCATCTACTATAGATGGTGAAAGGCCTTAGTTTATTACTAATCATCTTAACACATCCAAAACCGACAGGGAATCTATTACTCGAGTCATAATTCACTCCACTGTTTTTGAATGGTGCTTAGTTTCAATACAATCGGTCGGGTCTTTGACACAAACACACGTAATGCTGTCGAATTGGACATCCGCATGACGTTTAATGATCGCAGAGGACTATCTGAAATGTCGTAGTGATTTGGTTTTGGTCTGTTTTGGTTGGTTTTGGTTGACGTCAAATCTCATTGATGGATTCGATAAGCCGCCACAGTTACAACGAAGCTTCACAGTTTATCAGTTTATTGCACACCCACAGATGTAACATGACCTTATCTAAACGTTATATTATCTACTCTATATTTACTCAATAATTTTCTGTAATAATAAACAATCGATAGTGTAGCCTCAGCCATAATAGAGCGCCAACAATGCGTTTACTTATAAAGGCCTTTTACCATCTATAGATGATCTATACAGCGCCAGGAGGCAACTTTTACCTTCACAAACGGGACGCTGTAATGCCCGGGACGAATTAAGATGGAGTAGGTTTGCCCAGTACCTATTCCATCCTCTCAGCTTAGTCGGCCTTGTCCACGGGAAAGTAATGGTCAATACGTGCGGAGCTGACTAAGCCGCGGGTTTCCTCACGATGTTTTCCTTCACCGTTTAAGAGTACTGGTATAGTGCACATAAATTTTTCGCTCAGAAAAATCCATTGGTACACGATCGGGTTTTAACCCACGACCCTAGGATCGGTAGACGGGGTCACTACCAACTAGACCACCAGTGCTCTTACTTACAAAACAGTCTTTGAAAACTTGGTAATTCATCATCATCATCATCATCAGCATACAGCCAGTTTTTGCCCACTGCTGGATATGCCTCCATTTAAATCAAATCAAATTTACTAAATCCATCTAACATGGTTCTCTTCTACTACAGTTCTTTCGAATCAGGTTGGTTAAGAGATTTAAAGTGCGCCTCAAAGGCTCCTTTCATGCACATAAATGATATTCCGGTTTCCTCACGATGTTTTCCTTCACCATTTGAGAGTACTATCAACACGGTCCTGCGTTATCCTAATTTTACAGTCCACGATTTTGATCATATCGTAATGCTTAGTAATTCATCTGACGAAAGATCTCACTATATTAAATGAAGTATGGCACCGGCTCGTTAGCGAACAAGTAATTTCCCCTGGGTTGGTTCATTGCGACCTGCTAGGTACTTACTTGAAATAGTACGCGCCATGTTTTCAAGTTCACAAAGGAGTCCCAGTCGACCAGTCGAAGTTGGAGTTCGCTGTAGTCTTTTAAACACGTCAAGTAATGGGACAATGTAAAACTACTGCTACAATTTAGTGTTGCTTATCGATAGTCGACTATCGATAGACTATCGATAGTTTAGGAAAAACCAATAGAATCGATAGTTTGTCGACAGTATCGCCGTGTTACTATTATCGATAATGTGACTCTGAGGTCAACTATCGATGGTGAATCTATCGATGATTCCGCAACACTACAACAATTAAACTCAAACAGAATAGAATAGAATAATTTATTTGCCTGAAGTGTGGTACAATCAAGTTCTTAAAATATAAAATTAAGTTTCGTAATACTCCGTGGTACAAAGACCTACATGGAAAAATTTAAATAAAAAATAGATGTGAAGATCATGCAAATTACAATACTCAAATTTCCCCCATACATATAAATAAATTAACTACTATGCCACTAAAAACGACTAATTCAATAATATTAAATTGATTTATTTATTAATAAATAATCCATCAATTATTATCCAAAAACATTATATCATAAAAACACTTATCACATAGCCATTTGTATAATTTTGATTTAAATTGACGTAAAGGAAGTTCTCTAATAGATTTAAAAATCCTATTATACTGCTTCAAAACACTAACCCTAAACAGACTAATTCCTTTCACCTCCAAGCTTATAAGCTTACAAATCAATGTGTATGTATGTTGTACTCAGTTTGCAGAGTATTTGGCTATATTTAAAGTTTTCAAGCAAAACTTATGGAACTAGTGAGACAATGCATAGCATATTTTTAATTTTTCATCCAAGTTTTTGATAAGTATTGAAATGTTCCACTGGGTGGGCGATACTCTGCCGCATACGCCCGCTGTTTGCCTATTGCATTACTTAGCTATTGGCCGCCATACTATATACATTGAACTTTCTAACGGGAACATAGTTTATAAGTTAGTACTAAAACAATCAAGGTAAAAAAACATTTAGAGACACGACAAAATCATCACAATAAAATTGCTAAGGGAGGATTTATCATAAGATTTGCATAAAAAAACACAGCCGAATTGAGGAACTCCTCTTCTTTTTACAGTCGGTTAAAATATAAAATGCAAAATCTCTGCTAAAAGTTGCCATCTTTTGTTTGGTTTTGTCAAACATTTCATAGAGACCGCACGCGACATAGAGACAGACTTTTAATAAATAAAAAATAGTTGACAAACGGGAAGGTTATATTCCTCGCAATAACGCCTTCCTTAAAGCTGCGTTCACACCGACGCAGGAACGATTCATCAAAATTATTGTCAAGTTAATTACAGTCATAGTGAAAGCAAATGTCGTTGGCATGATAAAACGGGGCGCGGGGCGCGGGGTGCGGGGTGCGGGGTGCGGGGCGCGGGGCGCGGGGCGCGGTGGACGTGATCGCATAGCACACGATCGTGACCCGCGTGAGTAACCGTCGCCATTGGCTCTTTTACAGTGGAACAACACCGCGCTTGACTACAGAATTTCAATTTTTTCATGCTTTTACTACTCGGTACAGCGCGGTGAAAGGATTTAAAGTACACCTCGTAGGCTCCTTTCGTGCGCTTGACACATGTTTTTGAACCTTTTAGGTTCTACGACATGCTGGTTTCCTCACAATGTTTTTGTGCAGGACCAAATTTGAACCCATGACCTTAAGATTGGAAGACGGGGCCGCTTATGAAACATTTATATCGTTAGTAAAAAAGATCAATCGGAAAAATGAGTTGTATTGGAAATAAAAGATTAACCCCCGAATACTTGTGACTTGAGACGTGCTCAACTCTGAGTCGCGTTTGAGTATTCGGGTGTAAGACTATTTAGAACCAGAAATTATATACTGAGAGGATGTGAGGATGTCGGGATGTGCGGATATTTTGACGCCGTAACGGCTTAACGAATTATAATTAAACTTGGATTGCATAAAGTTTATAATCTGGGCTCGTCTGAACTCGTAGAGCTTTCGTAGAGCTATTGTAGAGCCTTCGTAGAGCCTCTGTAGAGCCACAGCGGCGTTACGTTTGTAGCTAGTTCTTAGCAGCTGCAAAACTAAACTATTTTTTTATAATGTGACATTCATTATCGAGCTTTATATAGTATAATTAAATTAATGTTTGGGGTTAAAGGTTTATTTCACGACTTGATATTTTATATTAATCGATACTAAATATACCTACTTACATCGAAATTTCAGTCAAATTCAAGTCAGTACTTTCGAATCAGAGTACCTACTGACTCGGATCGAACTGATATTGGAGAAGACAGTAACACCTTTAAGAATTCTTCGGGTGTTATAACCTAATTTTTAAACCAAATATTTTGTTTTTGATTACTTATCTACTTTTAACTTTTTTAATTTATTAGATCTATAAGTTTTTTGTTGTTGAGCTAAGATATCTGCTTTGTATGAGCATATTTTAATTTAAAAAAATCCTAGCCAGATAAAGAATTTGTTTATCGTTTTAAAACTATTGCGTTTCTTAATTGCGATTGCAATTATGTAAGTTTTTAAAGTAATTCTTACCAATTTTAATTTTAATTTATTACATATAGTCCAAAAGTACTTTTTAAATAAAAAACTACATAAAATATAACCTGATTTCGTATTTACTGAACACCATGATAAAATTACTTAGGTCAAAATGATTCCAATTATTGAGACCGGAGTACCTTTAGAAAGAACAAATCATAGAAATTTGAAACTAATCTCTATGGATTCAATAATAAGTCTTAACAACCTTATCAACCTTATCAACCTTATCAACCTTATCAACCTTATCAACCTCATCAACCTCATCAACCTTATCAACCTTATCAACCTTATCAACCTTATCAACCTTATCAACCTTATCAACCTTATCATCCTTATCAACCTTATCATCCTTATCAACCTTATAAACCTTATCATCCTTATCATCCTTATAAACCTTATCATCCTTATCATCCTTATCATCCTTATCATCCTTATCATCCTTATCAACCTTATCAACCTTATCAACCTTATCATCCTTATCATCCTTATCAACCTTATCAACCTTATCAACCTTATCATCCTTATCAACCTTATCAACCTTATCATCCTTATCATCCTTATATCATCCTTATCATCCTTATCGTCCTTATCATCCTTATCATAATTATCAACCTTATCATCCTTATCATCCTTATCATCCTAATCATCCTTATCATCCTTATCATCCTTATCAACCTTTTCAACCTTATCATCCTTATCATCCTTATCAACCTTATCATCCTTATCATAATTATCAACCTTATCATCCTTATCATCCTTATCAACCTTATCAACCTTATCATCCTTATCATCCTTATCATCCTTATCAACCTTATCATCCTTATCATCCTTATATCAGCCTTATCATCCTTATCATCCTTATCATAATTATCATCCTTATCAACATTATCATCCTTATCATCCTTATATCAGCCTTATCATCCTTATCCACCTTATCAACCTTATCAACCTTATCATCCTTATCATCCTTATCATAATTATCAACCTTATCATAATTATCAACCTTATCATCCTTATCATCCTTATCATCCTTATCATCCTTATCAACCTTTTCAACCTTATCATCCTTATCATCCTTATCATCCTTATCAACCTTATCAACCTTATCAACCTTATCAACCTTATCATCCTTATCATCCTTATCATAATTATCAACCTTATCATAATTATCAACCTTATCATAATTATCAACCTTATCATCCTTATCATCCTTATCATCCTAATCATCCTTATCATCCTTATCAACCTTATCAACCTTATCATCCTTATCATCCTTATCAACCTTATCATCCTTATCATCCTTATCATCCTTATCATCCTTATCATCCTTATCAACCTTATCAACCTTATCAACCTTATCATCCTTATCATCCTTATCAACCTTATGAACCTTATCAACCTTATCAACCTTATCAACCTTATCAACCTTATCAACCTCATCAACCTCATCAACCTTATCAACCTTATCATCCTTATCATCCTTATCAACCTTATCATGCTTATCATCCTTATCATCCTTATCATCCTTATCAACCTTATCAACCTTATCAACCTTATCATCCTTATCATCCTTATCAACCTTATCATCCTTATCAACCTTATCATCCTTATCAACCTTATCATCCTTATAAACCTTATCAACCTTATCATCCTTATCATCCTTATATCATCCTTATCATCTTATCAACCTTATCATCCTTATCATCCTTATCAACCTTATCACAGAAATAACCCAAAACCTATTTGAGGAATTAGTATCAGCTGATAGGGAATATGGCCATATTTCTGGTTCATGTTGTGATGCTCCGGCTGTAATAATTGATCTGACAAATACTGACTCAGCTGGGGTCAGTACAGCATGCACCAGAAATACACTAAGCAAAAATAAACTAAAGAAATATGTTAAAATCAACAGATATATTGTAAAAACCAAAAGAAAGTTAAAAAATCAAAAAGATGTAGTAAATAAGCTAAAAAATAAGAGAAATAAATTAATATTATTAGATGAACTGCAATTATGTACACTGCAGATTGAAAATAATAAACTAAAATATGAAACGGACATTCAGCTGATTCAAAATGAACTAGCTAGTGTTGAGGAATCATTACGATCCATTACTAATCGCTATGAGAAGTCCCAGGAGGTGATACGGGAGTACTCTTTGGCACTGGATGAGCTCCTCCAACTGTCCCACAGCAACAAGGACCGCTATGACTCCTTTGTGGCCAATCACACATGTGATTGCGCCCGCTCTGAGAGTCCGGAGCTTGTGAGTGCTCCTGTATCAATTTCCCCGCTGAGTGTCCGTACACCAATTTCACACAAATATAAAACTTTCATGTTTTGTGATGAAATTGGAAAAGATATGGGCCGGCTTTTGAATAATAGCATGGGACATAAAGTTTTAAATTATTGTTCACCCAACGTAAGTCTGCATGAAGTCATGCAATCAATTAAAAAAACTGATTTCAGCCGCGATTCAAACTTGTTAATTTGGCTTGGAAATAGGGGTAATGTGAGCAAGAGTGAATTAATAAAATACTGTGAAACTTTATGTGCTCTACAGATAAACAAAATTGTAATGTTCTCATTCCCCTATAGCAACAGTTTGCCACAATCAGAAAATGACCTTAGATATAAGTTAAATATGACTTTGCATACAATATCATGCAATAATAATAATATACATGTAATTGACTCTAACAGTGTTGTTAGTAAAAAATATTATTTGACTAAAGGTAGGTATTACCTTTCAAATTATTACAAAAGACAGGTAGCAATGTCGCTATCTTATTATTTTAATATAACAGCCAAGAACTTGGCTACTCAGACTGCTTCTTTTGAGCAGTATAATGACCCCCAAAAACAGACTCTGGAAGTTACTCCAAGTCATTTAAATTAGACCTCAAGACAATAGAGATAGCCTCTAGCGCTTATTATTCACCTTTAAAAAAATCAGTTCTTCATTCAAATATAAGAAAATCCGATAATATATTAAAGTCAAATAATAATAAAAAGAGTCAAAATAATAATTTTAGAAAATCAAAGGTTACTAATTTGGTGCATCAAAATATTCAAGGTTTGAGAAGTAAAGAACTACAGCTGGAATTGTACATGACCTCAAACAAAATTGACATAATTTGTATTACAGAACATTGGCTAAAAAATCATGAGCTTATGTTTAATTTCAGTGATCACCAAGTTGGTAGTGCTTTCTGCAGGAACCATTTTGAACGAGGCGGCTCATTAATATTACTAAACAAACAAATTAAATTTAAAGAACGCAAAGATATTATTCACCTGACTGCAGAAAGACACATAGAAATAGCCTGCGTAGAGTTGGAGCAGTTCATTGTTATAAGCGCTTACAGCCCGCCTTGCGCCTCCTTTGATGTTTTTGAAAAGGTTATGGAAGAAATTATGTTCAAATTGTCTAAATCTAACAAGGAAATTATTGTATGTGGCGATTTTAATGTAAATCTGCTTGAAAAATGCTCATTAAATACTAGATTAACAAGTTTATTTAAATCATTCAATCTTGAACCATCATTTATGGAGCCAACTAGAATAACTGCCACCTCAGCTACATGTTTGGACAACATATTTACTAATGTTAATATAATAAGTAAAAATATTATTAATCAACTTGAATCAGACCACCTTGGACAATTTATAAAAATTGAAACACAAACTAGGCAAAATGTAAAAAGGAAAATTACCTATGTACCAATGACCATTAATCGATTGGAACAGTTGAAATCAAATCTAAAAAATAAAATTCCAAACATAATATATCATAATGAAGATCCTAATTATTTGTATAATACATTTTTTAAAGAATTTAATAACGAATTCAATTCAGTTTATACATCCAAATCGATCATGGTATCTAATAAGCCAGGATTTTGTGAGTGGGCAACAGCAGGAATACATAAAAGTAGACAAACATTGTATGAATTGTACAGTATAAAACAATATAATTTCAGTGAAGAGTTTAAAGAAAAAGTTAAGAATTATTCTAAAATATTTAAGAAAGTATGTAAAATAGCCAAATCATTATATTTGAGTTCAAAAATTAAAAACAGTCAAGATAAAATTAAAGCTACTTGGAATGTTATTAAAGAAGAGACTGGAAAAAATATAATTCATAATAACAGTTTTAAATTAAAAATAGATAATATAATTATTAACAAAGATGAAGATGTAGCTAAAGCGCTCGAATTGTTTTTTACTGATATTCCAGTCTCTACTACAAAATCTTTAAACTCTTCCCACATAATCGCAGAGTCAATGTTGAAACAAAACGTACCTGAATGTAAAACAAATTTTTCATTCGATTATGTCAGTTCTAATGACATTGTCAAGGCTTATAAATTAATCAATGTAAAAAAGACCACGGACCTCTGGGGAATTTCTGTTAGCGTCGTAAAACCATTGATAGACATAATTGCACCTGACCTAGCTATGATCTTCAATCAATGTATTGATTGTGGTGTGTTCCCTGATTTAATGAAACATAGTAAAATAACACCTCTCTTCAAATCTGGTAGTCATTCAGACCCTAGTAACTATCGTCCTATATCAGTACTACCGACCTTTAGCAAAATATTTGAAAAACTGATTCTAAAGCAACTTCAAGACCATTTTAACATAAATAACCTACTCGACAACAAACAATTCGGATTTATGAAGGGCCGTTCAACAACAGAGGCTGGTGTCGAGTTAATATCGCATATTTTCCATGCATGGGAAGAGTCTCGTGATGCTTTAGGGATTTTTTGTGATCTGTCAAAAGCATTCGATTGTGTCCATCATGAAACATTAATCAGGAAACTCCGACACTATGGGGTTAGGGGTTTTGCTCTTGACCTTCTCAGTTCCTATTTAAGTAACAGAATACAAAGAGTCGACGTTAATGGAAAACGTTCTCCAGGGTCAATAGTAACAATGGGTGTACCACAGGGATCAATATTAGGACCATTTCTATTTTTAGTTTATATTAATGATTTACCTAAACTTGTTAGGGATGATCATGAAATTGTATTGTTTGCAGATGACACCTCATTTTTATTTAAAATGAAACGACGCCAGGTTAATTTTGGCGAAGTAAACAATGCAATCTCCAAAGTCGTAGAATGGTTCGATGTAAATAACCTATTGCTAAATGAAAAGAAAACCAAATGTATAAGATTTATACTACCAAATGTTACACAAGTAAATTCTCATATAAAAATAAAAAATGAACATATAGATCTCGTGGACACTACTACTTTTTTGGGCATAACCTTAGATAAAAAGATTCAATGGGACCCACATATAGATAAATTGTCGAAGAGACTTAGTTCTGCGGCATATGCAGTCAAAAAAATACGTCTACTTACAGACGTAGATACAGCTAGACTAGTTTACTTCAGCTACTTCCATAGCATCATGGCATATGGCATTTTGTTGTGGGGGAGTGCTGCAGATATAAACACCGTATTTGTGTTGCAGAGGAGGGCTGTTCGAGCAGTTTATAACCTGGGTCCTAGGGAGTCATTACGTAATAAATTTAAAGAAATAAACATTATGACTGTTCCTTGTCAATATATTTACGAAAACTTGATGTACGTACATAAAAATGTTAGTAAGTTTAAGAAAAATAGTGATAATCATAGTGTTAATACTAGAAATAAGGATAAACTTGCTGTACCCACGATTAGGCTAGGTAAAGTTAATAAATCATTTAAAGGGCAATGTGTACGCTTCTATAACAAAGTCCCAAGCGAGATGACAAATTTGTCAGTTAATAAATTCAAAACACTAATAAAACAAAAGTTGTATAAAAAAGCTTACTATAAAATATCCGATTATATAGAAGATAAAAATGCTTGGGACTGAATGCTCCAACTCCTTTTATAACATGATTGTAAAGGGATCATTTTCCAAAAAAATAGCCAAGCGTGGTTTCTTGCCTGTATCTTCCACGCCTGGTCGCGTTACGAACAGGTGTAAATGCAACGTAGATTTAAGACGTGTCCAAGTGATCCCAGTGATTTTATGGAATGAAAATTTTTGACTTTGACTTTGACTTTGACTTTATCATCCTTATCAACCTTATCATCCTTATCAACCTTATCATCCTTATCAACCTTATCAACCTTATCATCCTTATCATCCTTATATCATCCTTATCATCCTTATCAACCTTATCATCCTTATCATCCTTATCATCCTTATCATCCTTATCATCCTTATCAACCTTATCAACCTTATCAACCTTATCAACCTTATCATCCTTATCATCCTTATCAACCTTATGAACCTTATCAACCTTATCAACCTTATCAACCTTATCAACCTTATCAACCTCATCAACCTCATCAACCTTATCAACCTTATCATCCTTATCATCCTTATCAACCTTATCATGCTTATCATCCTTATCATCCTTATCATCCTTATCAACCTTATCAACCTTATCAACCTTATCATCCTTATCATCCTTATCAACCTTATCATCCTTATCAACCTTATCATCCTTATCAACCTTATCATCCTTATAAACCTTATCAACCTTATCATCCTTATCATCCTTATATCATCCTTATCATCTTATCAACCTTATCATCCTTATCATCCTTATCAACCTTATCATCCTTATCAACCTTATCATCCTTATCAACCTTATCATCCTTATCAACCTTATCAACCTTATCATCCTTATCATCCTTATATCATCCTTATCAACCTTTTCAACCTTATCATCCTTATCATCCTTATCATCCTTATCAACCTTATCAACCTTATCAACCTTATCAACCTTATCATCCTTATCATCCTTATATCATCCTTATCATCCTTATCATCCTTATCAAACTTATCAACCTTATCATCCTTATCATCCTTATCATCCTTATCATCCTTATCAACCTTATCAACCTTATCATCCTTATCATAATTATCAACCTTATCATAATTATCAACCTTATCATAATTATCAACCTTATCATCCTAATCATCCTTATCATCCTTATCATCCTTATCAACCTTTTCAACCTTATCAACCTTATCAACCTTATCATCCTTATCATCCTTATCAACCTTATCATAATTATCAACCTTATCATAATTATCAACCTTATCAACCTTATCATCCTTATCATCCTTATCATCCTTATCAACCTTTTCAACCTTATCAACCTTATCATCCTTATCAACCTTATCAACCTTATCATCCTTATCATCCTTATATCATCCTTATCATCCTTATCATCCTTATCATCCTTATCATAATTATCAACCTTATCATCCTTATCATCCTTATCAACCTTATCATCCTTATATCATCCTTATCTTCCTTATCAACCTTATCAACATTATCATCCTTATCATCCTTATATCAGCCTTATCATCCTTATCATCCTTATCATAATTATCATCCTTATCATCCTTATCAACCTTATCATCCTTATCATCCTTATCATCCTTATCAACCTTATCAACCTTATCAACCTTATCAACTTTATCATCCTTATCATCCTTATATCAACCTTATCATCCTTATCATCCTTATCAACCTTATCGACCTTATCGACCTTATCGACCTTATCGACCTTATCAACCTTATCATCCTTATCATCCTTATCATCCTTATCATCCTTATCAACCTTATCAACCTTATCAACCTTATCATCCTTATCATCCTTATCATCCTAATCATCCTTATCAAACTTATCAACCTTATCAACCTTATCATCCTTATCAACCTTATCATCCTTATCAACCTTATCAACCTTATCATCCTTATCATCCTTATATCATCCTTATCATCCTTATCATCCTTATCATCCTTATCATCCTTATCATAATTATCAACCTTATCATCCTTATCATCCTTATCAACCTTATCAACCTTATCATCCTTATCATCCTTATCATCCTTATCAACCTTATCATCCTTATCATCCTTATATCAGCCTTATCATCCTTATCATCCTTATCATAATTATCATCCTTATCATCCTTATCATCCTTATCATCCTAATCATCCTTATCATCCTTATCAACCTTATCAACATTATCATCCTTATCATCCTTATATCAGCCTTATCATCCTTATCATCCTTATCATAATTATCATCCTTATCATCCTTATCATCCTTATCATCCTAATCATCCTTATCATCCTTATCATCCTTATCATCCTTATCAACCTTATCAACCTTATCAACCTTATCAACTTTATCATCCTTATCATCCTTATATCAACCTTATCATCCTTATCATCCTTATATCAGCCTTATCAACCTTATCAACCTTATCAACCTTATCATCCTTATCAACCTTATCATCCTTATCAACCTTATCAACCTTATCATCCTTATCATCCTTATATCATCCTTATCAACCTTATCAACCTTATCAACCTTATCAACCTTATCAACCTTATCAACCTTATCATCCTTATCATCCTTATCAACCTTATCAACCTTATCATCCTTATCATCCTTATATCATCCTTATCATCCTTATCATCGTTATCAAACTTATCAACCTTATCATCCTTATCATCCTTATCATCCTTATCATCCTTATCAACCTTATCAACCTTATCAACCTTATCATCCTTATCATAATTATCAACCTTATCATAATTATCAACCTTATCATAATTATCAACCTTATCATCCTTATCATCCTAATCATCCTTATCATCCTTATCATCCTTATCAACCTTTTCAACCTTATCAACCTTATCAACCTTATCATCCTTATCATAATTATCAACCTTATCATAATTATCAACCTTATCATAATTATCAACCTTATCAACCTTATCATCCTTATCATCCTTATCAAACTTATCAACCTTATCATCCTTATCAACCTTATCAACCTTATCATCCTTATATCATCCTTATCATCCTTATCATCCTTATCATAATTATCAACCTTATCATCCTTATCAACCTTATCAACCTTATCATCCTTATATCAGCTTTATCATCCTTATCATCCTTATCAACCTTATCAACCTTATCATCCTTATCATCCTTATCATCATAATCATCCTTATCAACCTTATCAACCTTATCATCCTTATCAACCTTATCAACCTTATCAACCTTATCAACCTTATCAACCTTATCATCCTTATCATCCTTATCAACCTTATCAACCTTATCATCCTTATCATCCTTATATCATCCTTATCATCCTTATCATCCTTATCATCCTTATCATAATTATCAACCTTATCATCCTTATCATCCTTATCAACCTTATCAACCTTATCATCCTTATCAACCTTATCAACCTTATCAACCTTATCAACCTTATCAACCTTATCAACCTTATCATCCTTATCATCCTTATCAACCTTATCAACCTTATCATCCTTATCATCCTTATATCATCCTTATCATCCTTATCATCCTTATCAAACTTATCAACCTTATCATCCTTATCATCCTTATCATCCTTATCATCCTTATCAACCTTATCAACCTTATCATCCTTATCATAATTATCAACCTTATCATAATTATCAACCTTATCATAATTATCAACCTTATCATCCTTATCATCCTAATCATCCTTATCATCCTTATCATCCTTATCAACCTTTTCAACCTTATCAACCTTATCAACCTTATCATCCTTATCATAATTATCAACCTTATCATAATTATCAACCTTATCATAATTATCAACCTTATCAACCTTATCATCCTTATCATCCTTATCATCCTTATCAACCTTTTCAACCTTATCAACCTTATCATCCTTATCAACCTTATCAACCTTATCATCCTTATCATCCTTATCAACCTTATCAACCTTATCATCCTTATCAACCTTATCAACCTTATCATCCTTATCATCCTTATATCATCCTTATCATCCTTATCATCCTTATCAACCTTATCAACCTTATCATCCTTATCAACCTTAGTCTTTGGTTGGCTTCTTCTAGGTAAAACTCAATCGCCTTTAGACTCATACAGCGTAAATCACAAAGAGGAGGTTATCGTTAAATCCGAAGAACGTAAGCCGGTGACTTTATTAATCGAATCAGCTGATCAGAGTGTGAACAATGACCCTTCAATAATCGAAACCTTGCTAAATCGTTTCTCATCGTTATCGAAAGTCCTTAATGTATTATCGTATATTCATCGCTTCATTAACAACTCTCGACATCTAAATCAACCAAATAGCAGGGAATTTCTTAACAACGTAGAACGTCATCGCGCTCTGATGCATATCGTCAAACACGTACAAAATCACGTCTTTTCAAATGAAATATTAAATCTAAAGCAAAACAAAACATTATCTAAACCGTTTCGAAAGCTTAATCCGTTTCTTGATGACCAAGGAGTTCTCAGGGTGGGCGGCAGGATTTCTCGATCAGGATTAGAATACGAACACAAGCACCCTGCCCTCTTACCCTCTGATCATCCTTTAACTGTTTTAATCATCGATTTCATTCATCGTAATTATTTGCACCCGGGCATAAACACAACACACTTCTTGCTCCTTCAGCAGTTTTGGATAGTCACTGCCAAACGGACTATTCGTCGTTGCCTTTCAAAGTGCATTCAATGCTTCCGAACAAATCCACAACCACTTCAGCCTTTCATGAGTGACCTTCCAGCTTACCGCGTCAATCAAGTCAAGCCGTTCTCGGTGGTAGGAGTTGATCTAGGTGGACCGTTTCGCATCAAACTCGGTCCTCATCGCGGAGCTAAAATGGACAAGGATTATTTATGCTTGTTCGTTTGTCTATCGACCAAAGTGGTACATCTAGAAGTTATATCGACACTCTCAACAGACGGTTTCATCGCCGCTCTCCGGCGTTTCGTGGGACGTCGCGGTCGCTGTAATACGATTCATGCTGATTGTGGGACTAACTTTGTTGGTGCAAAGAATCAACTATCTTCACTGATGCAAAAGGCTTCGTTAGCGGAAAAAATCGAATTCAAATTCAATCCTCCTGGTGCACCACATTTCGGTGGTGTCTGGGAAATTCAAATCAAAACAGCTAAATCTCACTTATATCGTGTAGTAGGTGATCAGGTCCTTACTTTTGAGGAGCTGACCACTCTTTTCGTTCAAATCGAAGCTATCTTAAACTCAAGACCTCTTTGCCCTGTCAGTTCTGATCCAAATGACCTCTCCTGTTTGACACCAGGTCATTTTCTCACCTTAGAGCCTTTAACAGCTGTTCCCGATGAGGATCTCTCTAACGTTAACCTCAATCGGCTTCATCGGTGGCAGTTGTTACAAGCCTTTCAACAGAATTTTTGGTCCAGATGGAAATCTGAATATTTGAACTCTTTAACACAACGCGCCAAATGGACCAAGGATTCAAAACCGTTATCGATAGGTTCGATGGTGATAGTCAAGGACGACAATCGCGCTCCTTTGCATTGGAATCTTGCGAGAGTGGTGAACCTTCAGTATGGTGCTGATGGAATAGCTCGGAGTGCATCGGTGAAAACTGCTAATCATCATATCATAAATCGACCGTTGGTAAAGCTGTGCCCTCTACCGATAGAGGACTAGCTTTAATCGTTATTATCAATCAATCTTTAGCTAAGCAAATCGTATTAAGTTAATCTATCTAATCTCTATCGTATCACTATCGTATCTCTATCGTACCATTATCGTATCTTTATCGTATCACTATCGTATCTTTACCGTATCATTATCGTATCGTTACCATTATGTTTATCGTATTATTATCGTATCTTTATCATTATCGTTATCGTATCTGTTTAGGTCTTTTAGGCTTTAACCAGAAAATACCATAGGCATTTTGGTGGGCGGGATGTTTCGTCGCCATAGCAACTAAACGTATTTTTAATCTATAGCAAATCATATCGTTCATCAATCAAGATGTTCAAGCCTGTCAGTTAATCTAGCAGTATCGAAGACACCAATTTTTTGGTTGTCAAGCAACGTCATATACGTCAAATCTCTGAGTGACAGGCAGAATGATGTTGAACCTCGACCGGGACGCGCGCGCGCACATCACAAAAGCCCTCCAAAACGGCTTTTCGCAAATCGTTATATTTCGCGTGTGATCCTCATCATCTTGGAACCCTTACCTTCTCAATCACGTCCCATCCATCATCAGCTCAAGGAAAGCGCAAGCTTGTGAACATCATCACCAGTGGAAGCATCGTAAGCCGGTCGCAGTCGGAGGTATGTACGTTTGCTTATTTTCGTTACTGCTTTTTACTGGCTCTCTTGAACATCACAACTGAATATCGTAATTCGACAGACCTCAGGGTCTTCCCAGAGTAGCAGAAAGCCATCATATTCATTTCGGTTGATGCGTATGCTACATGCGCATAACCTATATTTATATCAAATTAAAGAGCCGATTTTTCTCATTTAGTTGATGTCATAATTACCTGTAAATTATTTATTTTATGGTATGTTTTTCATGAAAAATAGAATACTTTTATTTTGACATATTATGACAGCGATGATACACACAGATTAGTAATAGAATAGATGATACAAAACTGAGTACAAAACATATGGAAAAGGAATTATAAATTGTAAAAACGATGTGAAAAAACTATGGCAAATAATTAATAATATTACAGGTAAAGTAACAAACTCTATTGATAAGATCATTACAGAAGCTTTCAGCAAAGAAAACAGTTTAAAAAATATAGCGAATAATTTCGCGAATCAGTTCCAATATAATGTCAAATCAATTATTCCTAACTGTACACATAATTTACTAAATAAATCAGACTACGTTAGACAACTAGATAGATCAATTTACTTACCTAAAGCTACAAATTCGGACATTCATAAAATCATAAAACGCATTAACCCTCGTAAGGCCCCAGGCGTGGATGGAATCCGAGCAATAGATATTATAAGACTATCGGATAGAATTGTGGGGGCTATAACGCGGTTGGTGAATACAAGCATCATCTCAGGACTTTACCCAACTGAGTTAAAAACTGGTATTGTTCGACCCATCCACAAAGGGGGAAGTAAACAAGATTATGGTAGATATCGTCCAATTACAATTTTACCAGTATTGGATAAGATTGTTGAGAAATATATCGTCGTATCCTACGAATAAGGGCACAATTGCAAAACACCAACTTTACAGGAGGCGGTTTTTTCTTATTATTTCGATGAGTTTTAAACTTTTTAATAAAATTATTTTTTTATTTGTTTTCATAACGTTCTATTTACCATTCTGAGTATTTTTTTTAAATATAATACTACGTTTTCCCTCATTTTTGTCGCTTAGGACCTTGTTCCGTGTATTATTTTCTTGTTCGCTTGGTTCTAAGCGCCTTTAGTAACCTTTTTCCACGGAGATTTTGTTTATCGACGCTAACTTAAACGCCTTGATGACCTTGTTCGCCCGGAGTTAGCGGGGTGCTGATAGATAGATAGATAGAAAATTCTTTATTGCACAAGATAAACATGTACACAGGCAAACTTAATGCTAATTAGCATTTTCTTCCAGCTAACCTGTGTAGTTTGGAAAAAAAACGGAGTTAGTGCTTTGTAGAAAAGTTACAAGAAAAATAATTATTATACATAAATAAATACAAATAATATCTACCTAGACTTGTTCGGGAAAAGCGTGGAAATGTTTTTAAAAAACATAAAAATAATTGAGTTTGAATTATTTAATGTTAGGTCTTATACAATGAGTGGTTTGAAACAGAATGAATATACTCTAGACTAACTCTACGAGGAATCAAGCTGCCTTATCAGCAGAATGCACACCTGCATGGTCCCAGTAACAGCGAGACGTCGCGTGGGCGCTTCATGTGAAATATACTTTGTTATGCTAGGTCAGCTATAAAGACAGAGCGGGTGGTCGATGTAGGCAACGTAACTCCTCCCTCCGTAAGTTCGAGATTATCCGAAGGATGAGGATTATCTCGAATTTTCCCCCTAATACATTTTTTTTTAATTCTATGATTAAATGCTAACAACAAAAGACAGATTATTACAATAGCGCAAAGCACGATGCTTCCTATGCTAACACTTTTATATTCTAGAACACTATAATTATTTTCACTATCACTAATGTTTTCACTTCCACTTTTCTGCAATAAGTAATTCAGGAACTGGATATCGGCAAGATCTATTCCGTTGAGATTGACAGGACTCCTCAGCATATCTGATTGACTTGTTTGTTTGATTTTAGGCAAGTTGATTATTGGAAACTTCATGTAAACTATTTCCTTTCCTTGGCTTTGATGTTTCTTAAACTTCAATTCATTTATCTTAACTTGACAGTCATCGTCCATAGTTAACAGATAAGTTCCACTAATCGATTCTTGTATTACCTCATCTTCGCAATATTTTGTAAGAAGCGTTTCGGTTTTCGCGTAAATGATCCAACGATTGGGCTGTATAAGATCGGCTTTTACGTCATTGATGGTAACAGGAACAGGATGGCAACTCGAGATATTTGTGGAAAATCTCAAAAGTTCAGCGATGCAATTATCTTCGAATAGCGGTGTGATATCGTTCTCATAGCACAGGAAACGAGCTTCATCGATCTCGCGGCATGACTGGGAGAGCGGCTTCGCTTTCAACCCTTTCACAAGGATGTAAGGGTATTTGGGCAGGATGATAGAGGTAAGGTCATTGATTTTATCGTGAACAGGTAAAGGAATCAATTTATAATAGTTGAATATTTCATTTCTAATCAAAGGAATGTGCATAATAAATTTTATCTGATTTTGTTTTATGTACGCTTTCATCTCTATACATTGCTCTATTTTTACTAGATTTTGAATATTTGCTGGAAAAACTAATCTTTCTGTTTTCTCAATTTCCTTTAATAAAAATATTAACTCATCCGTATTTACAATCGATTGGTGTAACAGTTTAACTTTAGCGAAAGCAATAGCCGTTTCAATCTCATTCAGTCTGATGTAGAGTACTTGAAAGTTATGTATAAAAATATTATAGAAATGAATTATTTTATTACTCATTTGTAATAATTTAGATCCGTTCAAACTACGATTAATATCTTGAATACTATCCTCAATTTGAATAAAATTACTTTTTGTTGAATTGGCTATTTTTGTGAACGTACCCACCATTTCGGCAACAATTGTCATTTTATTTGAAATCGCGTTTTGTTTTGTCTTTATTTCTTGAATTAACTTTTCGTACATAACAGCATCGTCATTATCCAGATTACCCGTGATTGATTTTATGAATGAACCGATAGGGTTTAATAAACCTCGCTTAGATCTTACTGATGGAATCAATTGCTTATACTTTTCTATGGTTATATTCATTACGTAATCTGTTTGTGACTCTACTTCAATGAAGTCTGAATCAAAAGCTTTGGTGTCAAAACAGCTTTTTACTTGTCTTTTTAAACTGGTATAGCTATCTATAAATAATTCTAGTTCCTCATGAAGAAACCTTAAATCTAAGATCTTAATGACAGTCCATGTGTCATGACTAATCACAGCTTGACCTTCCTTTACAGGTAGCAGTCCTGGATTCTTGTCAATCGGCTGCAGATGAAGGGCCTGGCTTCGGATCACTTGGACCGCCAGAAGAATTAACCTGTGGAGGACGCCTGATATCTTTAATGGGAACTTTAGTAGTCCGATTATGTGTAATAACGGGTACTATGTTTCTCTCTATAGCTCCGATAACCTGAGCTTTCTGATAACGCGGCTTATCTTTACTACGCCTTGTGTTCACGCCTTTAATAAACACTGTATCACCTACGTCTACATCGAATTCTTTCTCACCACCACGTTTCTCTATTACAGCTCTCTTTCTATCAATAATTTTGTCCGTCAAATATTCGTATAAATGTTTTGTCCTTCTAACGTGTTCTTTCACCAATTGTTGAGTAAACTGTTTATTAAAATCTACATGAAATGCGCTATTAGATTCGGTGTGACCGAAAACTACTTCAAATGGCGTAAGACCTGTTGTAGAGTGAATCGTGTGATTATATGACATTACTGCATAGCTCATGACAGATGCAGCGTCCGTTATCTTTTGTTCGTACTTAGCTATACGATATATCTCTGTAATGGTCGAATGAAATCGCTCGACTATTCCCATAGAGTTGGGATTATGGGGGGTACCGATATGAAGTTCTATCTTATAAAATGATAGCATTTCCTTCATTAGTGTGTTGTTAAATTCCGTACCGGGGTCAGAGCTGATTCTACTAGGTGTTCCATACAAAGAGAAGTATTTTATCAGCGCTCTAACTGCTTCAGGAGTGGACTTCGTGCTGATCTCAAATGCTTGACCTAACTTGCTGAAGGCATCTACTATTGTAAGATAATGTTTTCCGTCAATCGAGAATGTGTCAATAAATAATTCCTGAAATGGTCTAATCTGAGTTTGTGATAACTGCAATTCCGGTTTTAATGGTTTTCTGTCGTACTTCATTTTCTTACAGATTTCACAAGCATTGATGATGCTAGCCACCGTTTGATCCATGTTGTTCCAATAAAAGGTACGTCTTAGATGTACTAACGTTTCCTTAATTCCCCTGTGACTATTCTTTCCTACATGATATTTAAGCACAACGTCTCGTTGTTCCTGCTCGCTATCCACATAAACTACTCTCTTAGTACATTCGTAAAACTTCACAGTTCCTTTCTGAAATAGCAATATAGAAACCTCTGAAAACTGTTTCCGGTGTAATTCGTCTTCAAAATAAAAGAAGTATTTTATTTTAGGCTTAATATATGATTTCAGAAACCGTTTGACCAATTCCGTATTATTTAAAGGTAAATGAACCTCTAAAACCTTTTGTTTGTCTCTAGATAAATCTTTTACTGATAACTCGTCCCTATTCCATGTATGAACAAGTATCTGATTCGGCTTGGTGTCTATAGCCTCCTGTAGTATAAGCATTCCGTCGGTATCTAAATCGCGGGCTGAATGTACTGTGCCTATGCTTTCATTATCGCGTCCTTCAGATGCAGATGCCGTAGTACTACCCAATGATGGATTTGAGTAGGGCGATCGCGGTCTATTACCAGCTACAGATGTATTGCTTTTCTCTGAACCGGAAGAAATCACTATCGGAGATGGCGTTCGCTCGCGAGGTGTAGAGGCGCGAGATAAATTTTTCCGTTCCTTTTTGTCTAAATTGACCTTCATCGAAACGTCATCATTTTCACCTAAAGCGTTTATTCTAATTCGTGACAAAGCATCCGCATTCATGTTTTGTTTCCCTTCTTTGTGTTTAATGTCGTAATCAAATTCCGATAATCTCAATTTCCATCGCGTTAATTTACTGTTTGGTTCTGTAATCGATTTAATCCAAGTGAGTGGTCTATGGTCAGTGTATATTGTGAATTTCTTACCATACAAATATGGTCGAAAATGCTTTGTAGCCCAGACTATGGCTAAAAGCTCTTTTTCGATCGTACTGTATCGCGTTTCAGCGTCGTTTAAAGTACGACTTGCGTATGCTATCGGCTTATCGCTACCTATAGGTCCCTGTGAGAGTACAGCGCCTATGGCATAGTTTGATGCATCCGTCGTAAGGACGAATGGTTTAGAATAGTCAGGAAATTGTAAGAGCGGCGCGTTTGTTAAAAGCTCTTTACACTTTTCGAACGCGTCGATGTATTCTTGTTTAGTCGGATCGATTTTGTTTTTCTTTTTCAAGCACGATGTTAATGGCTGTGTCAGTTTAGCAAAATCCTTTATAAATTTCCTATAGTACCCTACTAAACCGAGAAAACTCTTGATTTCCGTGGATGTTCGCGGAATCGGAAAATTCAAGACTGCTTTTATCTTGTCGTTATTAGGCATAAGGCCATTCTTGGTGATGGTGTGTCCAAGATATAGAACCTCCTTCCTAAGAAATTCACATTTATCTAATGTTACTTTTAGATTAGTCTCCCTGAGCCGATTAAATATCTTACGGAGTTTTTCGACATGTTCCTCTAGACTTGATGAAAAAACTATAATATCGTCGAGGTACACAAGACAATGGATTCCTTGCAGACCTCGTAGGACATTATCCATGGCTCGTTGGAACGTCGCGGGAGCCGTTTTAAGACCAAAAGGCATGCGTTTAAACTCATAATGGCCTGACTGTGTTGTAAAGGCTGTTTTTGCTCTATCCGCCTCATTTACTTCAATTTGGTGGTACCCGCTAGCTAGATCTATAGTGCTAAAGTACTGGGACTTGCCTATCTTATCGAAAAGATCGGTTATATTGGGCAACGGGTACTTATCGTCGACCGTTATTTCGTTAAGGCGCCGATAATCGATCACCATCCTATATTTCTTTTCGCCAGATGCGTCAGACTTTTTAGGTACCAGATGGACTGGTGCACTCCAAGGTGAGTGGGAATTTTCAATTACGTTATCTGCCAAAAGTTTATCTACCTGCTTTTGAATTTCCTGATTTATGACAGGCGGGTGTCGATAAGGTCGAATATAGATCGGGTCCTCGTTTGTCGTTCTGATGGTATGTTTCACTTGATTAGTGAAAGACAAAGGCAACTTATCGCAATAAAATATATCACGATACTCATGGCATAATCTATAAATCTTATCACGTTCCTCTTTATTCATATGGTCTAATCGCAATTTCCTCAAATTTTCTTTCAATACTTCATCAATCGTACAATCACTTTTCATAAAATTTACCTGGCATTCCTGATTTTCGTACTTTGTAACATCGAATGGTTCCTTGAACGTAATAGTGACTTTATTATTTGTTATATTTTGTATAACTGTTTCTGCAAAATAGTTCTTACATTTTACAAGAGCGGTAGGCATACGAACGCCTTCCCGAAATTGTAGGTATTCTAATATCGCATCACCGTGTTGTAAATTGGTGGGAATCTTAACTCTCGTTTCAGTTCGTGGCGGCAGATCAATCTCATATGGTGGATGATATAGGATTGGAATCCTCGCGTTGTGTGTCAGTAACAGTTTGTTACGCATGTCAATGTTCGCTCCTAGTTTACAGAGAAGGTCAGATCCTATTAAGCCGTCATAGCGTCCATCAACGTCATAAATATAAAATTTATGAGGAAGAGTGCTCTTAAAGGTCTTTAACAACGGTATGTATATTATCTCGTTGTGCATGCTCTGAGCATGTGTGCTTATCACAGTGAACGGTTCGATGTGTTTGAACTCACTGAAAAACTCATTAGCTTTTGCGGGGCTTATAAAAGATCTGCTACTTCCAGTATCTATGAGAAACTTGGAATTGATCTCAGGAATCACTACGTGAGGTAATTTTAAAATACTGTCACAGTAATTTAAACTAATCACTTCACCACATCCTTCGAGGCTAATTCCTGAAAATCCTGCTGTTCAGTTTCCACTGGGATGTTTTCCAGATTTTCCATGTAGTCACACGCATTCGTCTCTACATTCTCACTATACATATTATCATAACCGTAGTCATAATAATCGTTGTACTCCTGACAACCTGAATCGTCCGTATAATACAGTTCGTTCGTGACCATGTTTTGTCTAATCGGGGCTGTACGCATGGTGACGTCAGAGTCTTGCAATCTAGGCTCTTGCACATGACTACCGAATTTGTTCGCTTGAGGTTGGTTCTGAATACCGAACTTAAAACCTTGGCGCTGGGGTATACCAAACTTGTATCCGCCGTATTGGAATGGCGCGCGTTGAGCGGGGGCCTGACCAAAGTTACGCTGGGGCAGGTTTTGGGCTATCCCAAATCTATAACCTTGCGTGGGCGGCGCGAATCTCATTTGATGACCAAAGTTTGGACGGAACCCATTTTGTTGTTGCGGAATACCAAATTTAAAGTTATTTGGTGGCCTAAAGTTGTTATTCGGCACCGAATTGAATGTTGGTTTAAATCCTTGGGCCACTGGATTGGGTTTCGTTTCATTTTGCGCGGTTGGTAACTGCGTTAACGTCTGTTTAAGTATTTTATTTTTGGCATCGTATTGAAACTTGAAATTCACCTCTTCTGTAACAATGCTTAGGGCATTTTCCAATGTAGAGCATCCTTTTAGACGTACGATTCGAATCATGTCTTCAGGTAAATTATACAAGAAGACATTTAGCGCGGTGTTATTATAAACGATCATTTTCGCTGCCTTGATTCCTTCATCAGTAAGTCTATTTACTTTCGCAAACAAAGAGCTCCTAACGTTCTGAATTCTATGACAAAACTGGATGTACGTTTCATTCAATTTTAACTTTAAAGTCTCAAGTTCAATAGCAATGCATTCTTCCGATCGAGGGTCACCGAAATGTTGCGTAAGAAGGTCCTTTAACTCTTCATACGATTTTATATTCGGGTGGTCGCTAAGTAGAGCAGCGGCTTTACCTGTGAGTCTACTGGATACGGCATGGAATAAATAAAGATTCTGTGCCGCATTCCCTACGATTTTACTACCTCCAACTACATATTCACATTTAGATATGAATAAGTTCAATAGATTTTCTTCCCCGTCATATTTAGGGATAAGTGTCAGAGTTTCTTTAGGAATGGCTTTGAAATCCATTTTAATTAATTTCTATTTCACTTAACTATACAAAGATTTACCAATATAAGTGTAAAATCAATGTGTGCCAATTTTAGTGCCACTAAGTGTAATTAAAACTAAATATTGATTTACCAATTTTTGTGTAAAACAATTTGCCTATTTGAGTGCAATTAAATTTATCGATTTACCAATGTTGTGTAAAACGATGGGCCTATTTAAGTGCCACTAAGTATTCTTAAAACTATATTGAATTACCGATATTGTGTAAAACAATTTACCTAAAACTACACAAATTAATTACGATTAACAGATCTGCCTATTTTTAGTGCAAATCAGTTTGCCTATTTCGTGCAAACAAAATCAGATAAACGCAATTAATAAGCTCGACAATTTTAGTTCGAGAAAAGGTAGGAAAAGACACAGGAATATGAAAAACAGGAAGTGAAAAAGTTTACTCACAAGCTGCTCGATCCCATGTCCTCCAGATGAAACTGCAAACCACTATTTCACACGTTTTACCGTAGGAGTCGTATTTATTTGATTCGTATCGTTTCCACGTCCGCTAAGAGTCGGTTTTCGTGAGAATTTCTATGTCCGTGATACCGATTTTTGGGTGTTCACGACCGTAGATTTTCGTGAAAATCGTGGAAAATCCTACCGGCTGCGCCAGACTTGTTCGGGAAAAGCGTGGAAATGTTTTTAAAAAACATAAAAATAATTGAGTTTGAATTATTTAATGTTAGGTCTTATACAATGAGTGGTTTGAAACAGAATGAATATACTCTAGACTAACTCTACGAGGAATCAAGCTGCCTTATCAGCAGAATGCACACCTGCATGGTCCCAGTAACAGCGAGACGTCGCGTGGGCGCTTCATGTGAAATATACTTTGTTATGCTAGGTCAGCTATAAAGACAGAGCGGGTGGTCGATGTAGGCAACGTAACTACCTAATTATAAAACATTATACAAAAAACCTACAGGTGCTCAATTTTGATGACTGTTCTGCAGAGCAAGATAATGGTGATCTACTTTAGACTTGAAGATTCCCGTGGATGAGGCTTGGCATATTTGCATTGGAATAGAGTTCCACATACATACGAACCGCATTAACAGTGAAGAGTGTAGAAATTTGTGTTATGCTGTGGTGTCATGAGTAGAAGGTAATGAGAGGAGCGTGAAGGACGATTTGATGACAGTTTAATATTTTTTATGGTTTTTCAAGATTATCGTCATGTTCAAAATTATAAATTTTAGCAGCGGTTATGGGCTTGCAACCTGTCACATATGGAATACTTCTGCAAAATGTGGGCATGTGCCAAATGTTATGTTTGGACGTGCTTCTGACTACTGCCTTAGATAATTATATTCTCCGAGTATCCTACTAGATACTTAAGAAGAATGCGTTTAAGGAATGGAAAAATGTTTAAACTATGGAAATGAAAGAAATCAAGAGGAAGATGTATGTTGAGTGTAAGAAAAATGCTAAAAGAGCTGTCGCTGTAGCAAGGGCCAAAAAACTATACAAAGAAAAACTGTACCAGTCTCTGGAAAGCCCTGACGGACAGAAAGACCTCTACAAACTAGCGAAAGCGAGAGAAAAGAGTTCAAGGGACGTTCAAAGTCAAAGTCAAAGTCAAAGTTAAAACTTTTTATTCTTTAAAATCACTGAGATCACTTGGACATTATAATATATATTAAATGCATAAAAGATGAGAAAATAAAGGTTTTGACGAATGATGAGGAAATAAAAACAGGTTGGAAGGGATATTTTGAAAAGCTGATGAATGAGGAGAATGATTGGAATGGTGTTTTACCTAGAACACCAGCAAACATGGCTGTGGTGAAACAGATAAGTGTAGATTAGGTTAAAATAGCGGTGCAAGGTATGAGGAATGGGAAAGCTGTAGGGCCAGACGGCATACCAGCTGAAGTATGAAAGTTTTTGAAAGTGGATGCATGGTGGTGGCTAGCTTTATTCTTTAACAGGCGATCCCGGAAGAAAAGTGCAACAGTTCTCTTGTGCCCATTTTCAAAAACAAGGGTGATGTACAGAACTGTGTTTATGTCACACAGTATGAAAGTTTGGGAGAGGATAATAGCGAGACGAATGAGAGAAGAGAGTGAGGTATCACAGAGCCAATTCGGGTTTATGCCTGGAGGCGGAACAATGGACGCCATATTTGCTCTTCGCCAACTTAGTGAGAAATATAGATGTGCACATAAAAATTTGCATATGATGTTCATTTACCTAGAGAAGGCATACGACAGGGTGCCTCGTGAGGTTCTATGGTGGGCTATGAAAGAGAAGGGAGTGCCTGAGAAGTACGTGCAACTTGTACGTGCTATGTATGATAGAGCAAACACACGTGTCCGGTCCAAAGCTGAAGTTACCGATAAGTTCAATGTGGCTGTAGGCTTTCACCAGGGATCGGCTTTAAACCCTTATTAGCCTCCTGGTGATAGATGCGTTGTCGTCAGACATACATGATGAAGCACCCTGGTGCATGCTGTTCGCCGACGACATTGTGCTTGTCGAAGATGATGCACTTGAGGTCCAGGGTAGACTGGAAAAATGGCAAGAGAGACTGGAGAGTGTCGGACTGAAAATCAGCAGAACAAAAACTGAGCACCTGTTCTGCGATTTCGGTGGTCCATCCAGTTTCTCCCCTATTTTCTTAAATGGAGTATCCCTTCCAGTCTGCTCCGACTTCCGATACCTCGGCTCATAAATCCAGAACGACGGCGATATAGACCGGGATTGTGAAAAATAGAATAATGCGGGATGGATGAAATGGCAAAAGGTCACGGGGACAACTAGCGACCCCAGAATGCTCCTTAAAATTAAGGGGAAAATTTACAAATCAGTCAGACCTGCCGTATTGTATGGATCGAAGTGTTGGGCAACTAAAAGGGACGGATGAAAGAAGATTGCATGCAACAGAAATGAGAATATTGACATGGATGTGTGGAGTGACGAGAATGGATAAGATAAGGAATGAGTATATCAGAGGAAGTTTGAATGTAGCGCCTGTGACAGAGAAGTTGAGGAGTAATAGGTTAGCATGGTATGGGCATGTCATGAGGAGGGATGAATATCATGTGACAAGAAGAGTGATAAATATGAATGTGGATGGATACAAGGGTAGAGGTAGACCGAAAAAGAGATGGATGGATTGCGTGAAAGATGACATAAGTAAGAAAGGAGTGAATACTGAAATGGCGACTGATAAAGGGGAGTGGAAGAAAAACAATTGTTGTGACGACCCTACATAAGTGGGATAAGGGCAGATAGATGATTAGATGATGAGAATACACTGATATTGAACTTCTAACCATGGAGCTTGTGATGGATTTTTAATTTCGGCGTCAGTTGCTGCTATCAAGCATACATTGGACTGGGGTGTATGGGGTTCCGACTCACATTTTAGGGACCCAAGCCAACCTCACCTGCCCGTGGTACATCCTGCTAAATCACAAACGAGGCTCTGGCGACCGGTTGATTGCGGTATAGTGCAGCCCTTAAGGCACAGTTAAATTCCCGGGTCGTCGACGGGCAGCAGCGTCGGCGATGCGAGAAGCTATGCTTCTGCGATCCCCAACCCGCATGCCCAGCGTGGGGATTATGGGCATTAACCCCCCAATGATAAGGCACAAAAAGATGGCGCGCATTAGGGGAGGCCTATGTCCAGCAGTGGTCTTCTATAGGCTGATGATGACCTACTAAGTTAACATGACGTATGGAACAGCGCGATCAAAGGTTTGATTCCATGAAAAGTAGTTTAGATTGATGAGTACTTTCACCCTCCAATGTTGTCGGGAGTAGTCTTTTTACAGCCTGTACTTATATTTTGTAGTAATAAATCGATAGGCAAATAAAGAAAGTTACACTAGAAAACTTAAAAATCCAGTTTATTTCCGATTAGGTTTGATAAAAATGCAACTTGTATATTCACAACAATACGCAGCACACGCATGTCCGCACTTCACGGTAATCTCCGACGAACAAAGTCCCAGTTGCGTTTATCACTCATTTCGCGCGTGGAACACAGCTACCAGTGGCGTTTGGAACCTTATTCGCCGGGCAAAACTCAGAAATGTAATTGTGCCCCAAGTTTAAAACTTAAATAACTTATTGATTTAAATTTATTTTTGAACTTTTTTTGAACTGATTAGATGTAAATGATAGTGAAGATTCCAAAAATGCAATAAAAATAAAAAGGCCCAATGGCGTTTGTGCCCTTATTCGTAGGATACGACGATATATGCGGTAATATTCAAAAGTTTTATACAGAAAATGAAGTGTTGTCGCCTCAACAATACGGATTTCAACCTAATAAAAGCACATCGCTTCTATTGTCTCGTTTTACCGATGAAGTTAACTGCCACTTAAATTCAAAAAAACATGTGATTTTAGTATTTATTGATTATGGCAAAGCATTCGACACGTTGAAGCATGACCTACTGATAGAAAGACTAGAGAATAATGGAGTCAGAGGTAATCTGTTGGAATGGTGTAAAGATTATCTCAATAATCGTAGCTACCAAGTCAAAGTAGGTGATACAGTTAGTGACAGTGAACGCATCTCTGAAGGAACAGCCCAAGGATCGGTACTAGGCCCTTTACATTACTTGACCTACGTAAACGACCTTAATAACGTTATTAAAAGCTGCACTGTCTACCAATTTGCCGATGACACTTGCCTAATGGCCGCTGATAGGGATGTTATGGTTGCACTTAAGCATATTCAAAAAGATTTTGACGCAATATGCAAATGGTCACATGATTCCGGACTAGTTCTCAATGCTGATAAAACTAAACTAATCCACGTCCGCTCAAGCAACAATTTTTGTCATATTAAAGATAATTTGAAGGTAGTTGCACATAGCCATGACTGTCTTCATTCCACTAACACAAGTTGTTCTTCGAACACTTGCCTAGGAATTGAACAAGTGACTGAGCATACTTATCTTGGATTGGTGATAGATGACAGATTCAATTGGGCGAAGCACATTGATAAAATTTGTAATAAATTGAGAGCAATTATGGCAAAATTCTATATAATTAAATGCAAACTTCCATTTCATATATTATTAACTCTGTATAAGTCTCTGGCGGAAAGTATATTGTCATATGGTCTGAGTAGCTACGGCCGTACATATAAGTCATATCTAGATCAGATTCAAAATATTCAATATAGAATACTTAAGTTTATAGTTCCTTCTAAAATAAAAAATAAATATGTAGACGATGCTTTAGGATTATTTAAACATTGTGGTGTTATACCGATTCATCAAAAAGTTGAACTCTTATTACTTTCTGAACAATACTTCCGCGTAGAAATACAACACACAAAAACTCACTCAATTACCACTAGAAGCATAGCAAACAGAAAATTAATTAAACCTATATTCAATAATGAGTACGGTAAAAGAACATCACAGTATTTGATTCCTAATCTTATTAATAAATTGCCAATTGAATTGAAAAATATATTAACGAACAAAAATATTAGATACAAATTAAAAAAACATTATTTACAACATTTAACCTAAAATAAAAAACTTGAATATGAAATACCTGCAGGTAAATTGGAGCATCCTTTGTATAAATGGCCTACACACACACACGCACAGCAGCAGTGCACCGTCGTCGCACGGCTGTTGTTTACAAAGTCCCCACTCACCTGACGCGTTTTGAATAGTTCTGATGTAGTGTGTGTGCGTGCGCTTATTGTATCTTTGTGTTTACTATTAATTGCTTTTTTGTTATAACAGAGAACCTAGTGATAAGTCAAACTCTTAAGTTTAATATCACTAATTAATTGTTTAAAAAAAAAAAAAAAAAAAAAAAAACTGTCAATGTCAAATTACCTGTGAAAGGAAGCATAAATTATTACTGGTCTAATAAGTTTCCAATTTTGATTATTCATGGAGTTCTGACGTAATTCTACGTCTAAAAACTAGATGTCGCTGCTAATTCTGATCAAATTTTGACGCGCTATCGTTGCGTTTTGAAAAGTTTACCTTAACTCTCAAAGTTTTTACTAAATTCACCGAAATTTCTTAATTTTTAGATTTAGGTATGTTTGTTACTCTTTCACGCAAAAACTACGGAATATATTTACATACCATTATTAATATTCGTTCGCTAAAGTTAGCCATTGCTTAAAGTTAGCCCTGTCACTGTTTGTCAGTATGAAATGGTAAGAGATGGCAATACGTCAGTCATCGTTTAGCGTACACTATTATTATAATGAATAATGAGGATTGTAGGTACCTATGTGTGCTGGAATGGGACATAGGGTACATTTTATCTGGGTACCGCGTGAGCGAAGCCGCGGGCGGCTGCTAGTCTAAACATAAACAATCAATTTAATCAAAATTAAACAAAACTATTACAATCAGATTGGACCACACACATTGAAAATGATCTAAATTACACATGAAAATGACAAAACCAAAACACAATATGACTCACGCATCTTTCACACCGAAATCACACAAAAACAATAAAACTCTACTGTCCATGAGATGTTGCACTGTCGAGCACCACGAGCGAAGTGAACGCAAGCCTCGGTTCGGCCCGCTATTTATAGGCGGTCGCCTCGTTGTTTGCCTCCTGGTGGGGAAGTTGCTAACATATTTATTTATTTATTAATTTATTTATTTCTTTATTTATTTATTTATTTATTTATTTATTTATTTATTTATTTATTTATTTATTTATTTATTTATTTATTTATTTATTTATTTATTTATATTTATTTATTTATTTATTTATTTATTTATTTATTTATTTATTTATTTATTTATTTATTTATTTATTTATTTATTTATTAATTTATTTATTTATTTATTTATTTATTTATTTATTTATTTATTTATTTATTTATTTATTTATTTATTTATTTATTCATTTATTCGTCTGTCTGTCTGTCTGTCTGTCTATCATCCTTATCAACCTTATCATCCTTATCATCCTTATCATCCTTATCAACCTTATCATCCTTATCATCCTTATCAACCTTATCAACCTTATCAACCTTATCAACCTTATCAACCTTATCAACCTTATCAACCTTATCAACCTTATCATCCTTATCATCCTTATCAACCTTATCATCCTTATCATCCTTATCATCCTTATCATCCTTATCATCCTTATCAACCTTATCAACCTTATCATCCTTATCATCCTTATCAACCTTATCAACCTTATCATCCTTATCAACCTTATCAACTGTTGATTTATTTTATTTAATGTTTACAAAAATGAATCTTTAATTTACATGTAAGAATTTTTATTTAGTTTATTTGATTTAAATATTATTTCCGGATAAGCGCCACCTATCGATCTTTGGAGTAAACTATACTGCATAGCTGACATATAACCTTCTTAGTGGTATTGGGTTAATAAACTTTTTTTTACTTTTATGATGGAAGCCAACCGAGTTGTTTCTCTTCATCTATAACCCTAAATTTCCTATAATTATTGTCCTCTATTTCCTATATCAACCTTATCAACCTTATCATCCTTATCATCCTTATCAACCTTATCAACCTTATCAACCTTATCAACCTTATCAACCTTATCAACCTTATCAACCTTATCAACCTTATCAACCTTATCATCCTTATCAACCTTATCAACCTTATCATCCTTATCATCCTTATATCATCCTTATCATCCTTATCAACCTTATCAACCTTATCATCCTTATCATCCTTATCAAACTTATCATCCTTATCATCCTTATCAACCTTATCATCCTTATCATCCTTATCATCCTTATCATCCTTATCATCCTTATCATCCTTATCATCCTTATCATCCTTATCAACCTTATCAACCTTATCAACCTTATCAACCTTATCAACCTTATCAACCTTATCAACCTTATCAACCTTATCATCCTTATCATCCTTATATCATCCTTATCAACCTTATCAACCTTATCAACCTTATCAACCTTATCAACCTTATCATCCTTATCATCCTTATATCATCCTTATCATCCTTATCATCCTTATCAACCTTATCAACCTTATCATCCTTATCATAATTATCAACCTTATCATCCTTATCATCCTTATCATCCTTATCATCCTAATCATCCTTATCATCCTTATCATCCTTATCATCCTTATCATCCTTATCATAATTATCAACCTTATCATCCTTATCATCCTTATCATCCTAATCATCCTTATCAACCTTATCATAATTATCATCCTTATCAACCTTATCATCCTTATCACCCTAATCATCCTTATCAACCTTATCAACCTTATCAACCTTATCAGCCTTATCAACCTTATCATCCTTATCAACCTTATCAACCTTATATCAGCCTTATCATCCTTATCATCCTTATCATCCTTATCATAATTATCAACCTTATCATCCTTATCATCCTTATCATCCTAATCATCCTTATCATCCTTATCATCCTTATCATCCTTATCATCCTTATCATCCTTATCATCCTTATCAACCTTATCAACCTTATCATCCTTATCATCCTTATCAACCTTATCAACCTTATCATCCTTATCATCCTTATCATCCTAATCATCCTTATCATCCTTATCATCCTTATCATCCTTATCAACCTTATCATCCTTATCATCCTTATATCATCCTTATCAACCTTATCAACCTTATCAACCTTATCAACCTTATCAACCTTATCAACCTTATCAACCTTATCAACCTTATCAACCTTATCAACCTTATCAACCTTATCATCCTTATAATCCTTATCATCCTTTCTGTCTGTCTGTTTGTTTGTTTGTTTGTTTGTTTGTTTGTTTGTTTGTTTTTTAGGTCAAAAGGATCTGATTCATTAAAAAAAATAAACCACAGGCTTATCTTATATTATAAGAATCTTTGTCCTGACTGACTGACTGACAGACAACGCACAGCCTAAACCGCTGGACGTAGAGACTTGAAATTTTCAATGTAGGTAAACCTTGGTACGTAGGGGTGTACTAAGAAGGGATTTTTCAAAGTTCAACCTCTAAAGGGGTGAAAAGGGATGAAAACCTGGAATCAATTTTTGGTCTAAAACTGCGCATAACCTATATTTATATCAAATTAAAGAGCCGATTTTTCTCATTTAGTTGATGTCATAATTACCTGTAAATTATTTATTTTATGGTATGTTTTTCATGAAAAATAGAATACTTTTATTTTGACATATGACAGCGATGATACACACAGATTAGTAATAGAATAGATGATACAAAACTGAGTACAAAACATATGGAAAAGGAACTGTCAATGTTATAATATTATATGGTTAATCATAACGTCTTGCCCCGAGTTCATTGTATAAGGGATTTAGGAGTACTGGTGGATAGCAAGCTCCGTTTCGACGTTCATATCGACTATATTGCGAAAAAGTCTCTTAGATGCCTTGGTTTTGTCTTGAGGAATTGTCAAAACTTTAAAAACCCGAAAACTAAGATAATGCTCTATAACTCGCTGGTCAGAAGCAGTCTGGAGTATTGTAGCACTGTTTGGAGTCCATTTTATGACGTATATAAAAAGCGCTTAGAACGTATTCAAAAGAGGTTTCTATGGCATCTTACTTACTCTTGCTTTCAAGGTAAAACTCTAACAAGTTACGTAGACCGCCTCAGCTATTTCGGCATGCATGCTTTGTCCGACCGTAGAATTTTCCTTGATAACCTGTTTCTCTTTAAATTAGCTAACGGTCTTCTGGATACTCCGGAGTTGCTGGCCTCCCTTCATTTTTCAGTTCCATCTAGGCTGCCAAGGGCCTCGAGATTCAACTTATTTCAGGCTTCTTACTTTAAAACAAATCTTGGTATGAATGCTCCTCTTAATAGGCTCATTCGACAATACAATAGCATTTCTAAAAATGAAGGGGTGGATTTGTTCTCCGGAGGTGTAGACAAGTTTAAGAAAAGCATAGTGTTGTGCTCTAAATTATATTTTTTTGATTTTCATTTTGATAATTGTATTAATTGGATTTATTTTTCATTTAGTTTTAACTTTGACATTTAATGATTTTGTACATATTGACATTTGTTAAAATTTAAACTTATTATTATTTCTTTAAAATGTAAATAATTTTATTTAATTTTAATTGTAATTTTTGTATTTGTTTTTGTTAAATTTTACTATTATTTCTTTAAAATGTAACTAATTTAAATTGATTTTATTTGTAAATTTTTATGTCTTTTTCATTCAATATTTTATTTTTTCATTAATTTTTTACTCGCTCGACCATATTTCAATTCATGCATGCTGTCTGTAACCTCTAATTATAATAACATTTATCAAGTTTTTTGTTGTACAAGTTTATATAAGTGATTATATTAATGTTAATTATGTTGGTTGCTCAAATAAATAAATAAATAAATAAATAAATAAATAAATAAATAAATGTCAAAATACCTGTGAAAGGAAGCATAAATTATTACTGGTCTAATAAGTTTCCAATTTTGATTATTCATGGAGTTCTGACGTAATTCTACGTCTGAAAACTAGATGTCGCTGCTAATTCTGATCAAATTTTGACGCGCTATCGTTGCGTTTTGAAAAGTTTACCTTAACTCTCAAAATTTTTACTAAATTCACCGAAATTTCTTAATTTTTAGATTTAGGTATGTTTGTTACTCTTTCACGCAAAAACTACGGAATATATTTACATACCATTATTAATATTCGTTCGCTAAAGTTAGCCATTGCTTAAAGTTAGCCCTGTCACTGTTTGTCAGTATGAAATGGTCCTGGGTCCTAGGGAGTCATTACGTAATAAATTTAAAGAAATAAACATTATGACTGTTCCTTGTCAATATATTTACGAAAACTTGATGTACGTACATAAAAATGTTAGTAAGTTTAAGAAAAATAGTGATAATCATAGTGTTAATACTAGAAATAAGGATAAACTTGCTGTACCCACGATTAGGCTAGGTAAAGTTAATAAATCATTTAAAGGGCAATGTGTACGCTTCTATAACAAAGTCCCAAGCGAGATGACAAATTTGTCAGTTAATAAATTCAAAACACTAATAAAACAAAAGTTGTATAAAAAAGCTTACTATAAAATATCCGATTATATAGAAGATAAAAATGCTTGGGACTGAATGCTCCAACTCCTTTTATAACATGATTGTAAAGGGATCATTTTCCAAAAAAATAGCCAAGCGTGGTTTCTTGCCTGTATCTTCCACGCCTGGTCGCGTTACGAACAGGTGTAAATGCAACGTAGATTTAAGACGTGTCCAAGTGATCCCAGTGATTTTATGGAATAAAAATTTTTGACTTTGACTTTGACTTTGAAATGGTAAGAGATGGCAATACGTCAGTCATCGTTTAGCGTACACTATTATTATAATGAATAATGAGGATTGTAGGTACCTATGTGTGCTGGAATGGGACATAGGGTACATTTTATCTGGGTACCGCGTGAGCGAAGCCGCGGGCGGCTGCTAGTCTAAACATAAACAATCAATTTAATCAAAATTAAACAAAACTATTACAATCAGATTGGACCACACACATTGAAAATGATCTAAATTACACATGAAAATGACAAAACCAAAACACAATATGACTCACGCATCTTTCACACCGAAATCACACAAAAACAATAAAACTCTACTGTCCATGAGATGTTGCACTGTCGAGCACCACGAGCGAAGTGAACGCAAGCCTCGGTTCGGCCCGCTATTTATAGGCGGTCGCCTCGTCGTTTGCCTCCTGGTGGGGAAGTTGCTAACATATTTATTTATTTATTTATTTCTTTATTTATTTATTTATATTTATTTATTTATTTATTTATTTATTTATTTATTTATTTATTTATTTATTCATTTATTCGTCTGTCTGTCTGTCTGTCTGTCTGTCTGTCTGTCTGTCTATCATCCTTATCATCCTTATCATCCTTATCAACCTTATCATCCTTATCATCCTTATCATCCTTATCATCCTTATCAACCTTATCATCCTTATCATCCTTATCAAACTTATCATCCTTATCAACCTTATCATCCTTATCATCCTTATCATCCTTATCATCCTTATCATCCTTATCAACCTTATCAACCTTATCAACCTTATCAACCTTATCAACCTTATCAACCTTATCAACCTTATCAACCTTATCAACCTTATCATCCTTATCATCCTTATCAACCTTATCATCCTTATCATCCTTATCATCCTTATCAACCTTATCATCCTTATCAACCTTATCAACCTTATCAACCTTATCAACCTTATCAACCTTATCAACCTTATCAACCTTATCAACCTTATCAACCTTATCAACCTTATCAACCTTATCAACCTTATCATCCTTATCAACCTTATCAACCTTATCATCCTTATCATCCTTATCAACCTTATCATCCTTATCATCCTTATCAACCTTATCAACCTTATCAACCTTATCATCCTCATCATCCTTATCATCCTTATCAACCTTATCATCCTTATCATCCTTATCATCCTTATCATCCTTATCATCCTTATCATCCTTATCAACCTTATCAACCTTATCAACCTTATCAACCTTATCAACCTTATCAACCTTATCAACCTTATCAACCTTATCATCCTTATCAACCTTATCAACCTTATCAACCTTATCATCCTTATCATCCTTATCAACCTTATCAACCTTATCAACCTTATCAACCTTATCATCCTTATCAACCTTATCAACCTTATCAACCTTATCAACCTTATCATCCTTATCATCCTTATCAACCTTATCAACCTTATCATCCTTATCATCTTTATATCATCCTTATCATCCTTATCAACCTTATCAACCTTATCAACCTTATCATCCTTATCAACCTTATCAACCTTATCAACCTTATCAACCTTATCAACCTTATCATCCTTATCATCCTTATCAACCTTATCAACCTTATCAACCTTATCATCCTCATCATCCTTATCATCCTTATCAACCTTATCATCCTTATCATCCTTATCAACCTTATCAACCTTATCAACTTTATCAACCTTATCAACCTTATCATCCTTATCATCCTTATCAACCTTATCAACCTTATCATCCTTATCATCCTTATCAACCTTATCATCCTTATCATCCTTATCATCCTTATCATCCTTATCAAATTTATCAACCTTACCTTATCATCCTTATCAACCTTATCAACCTTATCAACCTTATCATCCTTATCATCCTTATCATCCTTATCATCCTTATCAACCTTATCATCCTTATCAACCTTATCAACCTTATCATCCTTATCATCCTTATATCATCCTTATCATAATTATCAACCTCATCATCCTTATCATCCTTATCATCCTTATCATCCTAATCAACCTTATCAACCTTATCAACCTTATCAACCTTATCAACCTTATCAACCTTAGCAACCTTATCAACCTTATCAACCTTATCAACCTTATCAACCTTATCAACCTTATCAACCTTATCAACCTTATCAACCTTATCAACCTTATCATCCTTATCATCCTTATCATCCTTATCATCCTTATCATCCTTATCATCCTTATCAACCTTATCAACTTTATCAACCTTATCAACCTTATCATCCTTATCAACCTTATCATCCTTATCATCCTTATCAACCTTATCAACCTTATCAACCTTATCATCCTTATCATCCTTATCATCCTTATCAACCTTATCAACCTTATATCAGCCTTATCATCCTTATCATCCTTATCATAATTATCAACCTTATCATCCTTATCATCCTTGTCATCCTTATCATCCATATCATCCTTATCAACCTTTTCAACCTTATCATCCTTATCATCCTTATCAACCTTATCAACCTTATCAACCATATCAACCTTATCAACCTTATCAACTTTATCAACCTTATCAACCTTATCAACCTTATCAACCTTATCAACCTTATCAACCTTATCAACCTTATCAACCTTATCATCCTTATCATCCTTATCATCCTTATCATCCTTATCAACCTTATCAACCTTATCAACCTTATCATCCTTATCATCCTTATCATCCTTATCAACCTTATCAACCTTATATCAGCCTTATCATCCTTATCATCCTTATCATAATTATCAACCTTATCATCCTTATCATCCTTGTCATCCTTATCATCCATATCATCCTTATCAACCTTATCAACCTTATCAACCTTATCATCCTTATCAACCTTATCAACCTTATCATCCTTATCAACCTTATCAACCTTATCAACCTTATCAACCTTATCAACCTTATCAACCTTATCAACCTTACCAACCTTATCGACCTTATCGACCTTATCGACCTTATCGACCTTATCGACCTTATCAACCTTATCAACCTTATCAACCTTATCATCCTTATCAACCTTATCAACCTTATCGATGGAATACATTTTTTTTACTCCCCCCCCCCCCTTTGGACCCCCCTTTGACCCCCCCTTCTATTGGTTCTCCGAAATGACTCGTGAAATGGGATTTTTTCAAGTGGATTCGTATAGAGAATAGGATGTCGAGTAAAGTTAAATAAAAATTTGACCCCCCTCCCTCCCAATTTTCACCCCCTCTTTTACGCATCTCCGAAATTACCAACGATTCGAGATCGCGGTTGGTCGATTCGTATAGAGAATGGGATGGCGAGTAAAATTTCATAAAAAAATCCCCCCCTCCCCCCCAATTTTCACCCCCTCTTGCTTGTATCTCCGAAACGGTTTGTCCGATTGGGCTGAAATTTTGGTTCCAAGGGTTTTGAGTGTCTCCTCTAAGAAACAACATCCTCGCGGGCTGCTTGCAGCCCGCGCCCGCAAGCGAAAATACTAGTTTAAAATATATTGTTACTGTCTTATACCAAATAATTTTTAACAAAAAGGCAATGAAACTATAAAATCTTCACCTAAAAGAAATTTATTGCAAGTTTTTCTAACTGCATTTGCTTTAACTGTGCCTCAATAGACTTACCTAGCTTTGTTATACAAATATGCTATACAAATATCATTGAAATACCTCCAACAACAACACCTATTAATACAAAGTCATTTACTTTATAGTTGACCGAACTCGCAGCATGACTGAGTACGTCTTGGTGGTCTTAAAACTGGTGCTATGGGCCACCAATTGCTTTAGAAGGGAGGAAAGGTTAAAGTATAATGTCAAAGGATTAGTTGATGTAACCTTTTCAAATTCTCTTGTGCATCCCACGCATGAGATTATGTGACACACAGTATGTTAAGAAACACATAATGTAAGCTTAAATATACTTAGCGACATGCGACAATATGTATAACATATATGTTTGTTACGGATGGAAATTTTATGAAATCTTTAAAGCGATGTACGCTACAAGGTAGAAATAGAACCCGACTACGTAAAAGCTAACTTAACTGTCATATTAACCCTCGATGGTGTGGCAGGTGAGTGCTCGGCTGAGACGCAAGAGGCGTGGGTTCGATTCCCGCTACGGGAATAAATGTTTGTATGTTCTGCACATATTTCTTCAGTCTGGGAGTTGTAGTATAATGTATTATAAGTATGTATTTACAATAAAAAGTATATAAGTATTCTATCAGCCATCTGGTTTGCTTAGTTTTGGGGCTAGATGGCGCTGTGTGAAATGTCCACAGGCAAGCCATGGGGCCTGCGATGTCCGCGCGGGCGCAACAAGCTTTTAACTTTGTGTTGAAGTATACTTACGTGCCGTTATGTGAATTAAACTATAATGAATAATTTATATATTCCTCTAACGAACGTCGATTACACAACGACTGCAGTTAGTAGAGATAAGAACAGAGCATACGACACAAACCTTGTCTCTCTCACCGCCAAGACGCTTCATTTGACACATCACTAGTCAAAATTATCAATATACATTACATAGATAGGCTGTTAAAACTCATTAGCCCTCCTCGTAGTCGGGTAAAAACTACAATCGTTTGATTTTGATACCTACTCACGTTGCGAAGTTGGATATCGCCTGGACCGGAGCAAAGTTTCTGAGTTAGTAGAATCGCGCGAGGTAATAAGCCCTCTCGATCCCAGCTCCAACTTCAAATGCACTTCCCTGTCTAATGAAGTCGTCATCTTTCATCGCTGCGCCGAGCACAAAGGAAACTAATTGTTTGTCGAGTTGACCGCCGACAAAATAACACAACGAGCTCTTGTTGTCTCTTTAGACTTGTTCGGGAAAAGCGTGGAAATGTTTTTAAAAAACATAAAAATAATTGAGTTTGAATTATTTAATGTTAGGTCTTATACAATGAGTGGTTTGAAACAGAATGAATATACTCTAGACTAACTCTACGAGGAATCAAGCTGCCTTATCAGCAGAATGCACACCTGCATGGTCCCAGTAACAGCGAGACGTCGCGTGGGCGCTTCATGTGAAATATACTTTGTTATGCTAGGTCAGTTATAAAGACAGAGCGGGTGGTCGATGTAGGCAACGTAACTCCTCCCTCCGTAAGTTCGAGATTATCCGAAGGATGAGGATTATCTCGAATTTTCCCCCTAATACAATTTTTTTTTAATTCTATGATTAAATGCTAACAACAAAAGACAGATTATTACAATAGCGCAAAGCACGATGCTTCCTATGCTAACACTTTTATATTCTAGAACACTATAATTATTTTCACTATCACTAATGTTTTCACTTCCACTTTTCTGCAATAAGTAATTCAGGAACTGGATATCGGCAAGATCTATTCCGTTGAGATTGACAGGACTCCTCAGCATATCTGATTGACTTGTTTGTTTGATTTTAGGCAAGTTGATTATTGGAAACTTCATGTAAACTATTTCCTTTCCTTGGCTTTGATGTTTCTTAAACTTCAATTCATTTATCTTAACTTGACAGTCATCGTCCATAGTTAACAGATAAGTTCCACTAATCGATTCTTGTATTACCTCATCTTCGCAATATTTTGTAAGAAGCGTTTCGGTTTTCGCGTAAATGATCCAACGATTGGGCTGTATAAGATCGGCTTTTACGTCGTTGATGGTAACAGGAACAGGATGGCAACTCGAGATATTTGTGGAAAATCTCAAAAGTTCAGCGATGCAATTATCTTCGAATAGCGGTGTGATATCGTTCTCATAGCACAGGAAACGAGCTTCATCGATCTCGCGGCATGACTGGGAGAGCGGCTTCGCTTTCAACCCTTTCACAAGGATGTAAGGGTATTTGGGCAGGATGATAGAGGTAAGGTCATTGATTTTATCGTGTACAGGTAAAGGAATCAATTTATAATAGTTGAATATTTCATTTCTAATCAAAGGAATGTGCATAATAAATTTTATCTGATTTTGTTTTATGTACGCTTTCATCTCTATACATTGCTCTATTTTTACTAGATTTTGAATATTTGCTGGAAAAACTAATCTTTCTGTATTCTCAATTTCCTTTAATAAAAATATTAACTCATCCGTATTTACAATCGATTGGTGTAACAGTTTAACTTTAGCGAAAGCAATAGCCGTTTCAATCTCATTCAGTCTGATGTAGAGTACTTGAAAGTTATGTATAAAAATATTATAGAAATGAATTATTTTATTACTCATTTGTAATAATTTAGATCCGTTCAAACTACGATTAATATCTTGAATACTATCCTCAATTTGAATAAAATTACTTTTTGTTGAATTGGCTATTTTTGTGAACGTACCCACCATTTCGGCAACAATTGTCATTTTATTTGAAATCGCGTTTTGTTTTGTTTTTATTTCTTGAATTAACTTTTCGTACATAACAGCATCGTCATTATCCAGATTACCCGTGATTGATTTTATGAATGAACCGATAGGGTTTAATAAACCTCGCTTAGATCTTACTGATGGAATAAATTGCTTATACTTTTCTATGGTTATATTCATTACGTAATCTGTTTGTGACTCTACTTCAATGAAGTCTGAATCAAAAGCTTTGGTGTCAAAACAGCTTTTTACTTGTCTTTTTAAACTGGTATAGCTATCTATAAATAATTCTAGTTCCTCATGAAGAAACCTTAAATCTAAGATCTTAATGACAGTCCATGTGTCATGACTAATCACAGCTTGACCTTCCTTTACAGGTAGCAGTCCTGGATTCTTGTCAATCGGCTGCAGATGAAGGGCCTGGCTTCGGATCACTTGGACCGCCAGAAGAATTAACCTGTGGAGGACGCCTGATATCTTTAATGGGAACTTTAGTAGTCCGATTATGTGTAATAACGGGTACTATGTTTCTCTCTATAGCTCCGATAACCTGAGCTTTCTGATAACGCGGCTTATCTTTACTACGCCTTGTGTTCACGCCTTTAATAAACACTGTATCACCTACGTCTACATCGAATTCTTTCTCACCACCACGTTTCTCTATTACAGCTCTCTTTCTATCAATAATTTTGTCCGTCAAATATTCGTATAACTGTTTTGTCCTTCTAACGTGTTCTTTCACCAATTGTTGAGTAAACTGTTTATTAAAATCTACATGAAATGCGCTATTAGATTCGGTGTGACCGAAAACTACCTCAAATGGCGTAAGACCTGTTGTAGAGTGAATAGTGTGGTTATATGACATTACTGCATAGCTCATGACAGATGCAGCGTCCGTTATCTTTTGTCCGTACTTAGCTATACGATATATTTCTGTAATGGTCGAATGAAATCGCTCGACTATTCCCATAGAGTTGGGATTATGGGGGGTACCGATATGAAGTTCTATCTTATAAAATGATAGCATTTCCTTCATTAGTGTGTTGTTAAATTCCGTACCAGGGTCAGAGCTGATTCTACTAGGTGTTCCATACAAAGAGAAGTATTTTATCAGCGCTCTAACTGCTTCAGGAGTGGACTTCGTGCTGATCTCAAATGCTTGACCTAACTTGCTGAAGGCATCTACTATTGTAAGATAATGTTTTCCGTCAATCGAGAATGTGTCAATAAATAATTCCTGAAATGGTCTAATCTGAGTTTGTGATAACTGCAATTCCGGTTTTAATGGTTTTCTGTCGTACTTCATTTTCTTACAGATTTCACAAGCATTGATGATGCTAGCCACCGTTTGATCCATGTTGTTCCAATAAAAGGTACGTCTTAGATGTACTAACGTTTCCTTAATTCCCCTGTGACTATTCTTTCCTACATGATATTTAAGCACAACGTCTCGTTGTTCCTGCTCGCTATCTACATAAACTACTCTCTTAGTACATTCGTAAAACTTCACAGTTCCTTTCTGAAATAGCAATATAGAAGCCTCTGAAAACTGTTTCCGGTGTAATTCGTCTTCAAAATAAAAGAAGTATTTTATTTTAGGCTTAATATATGATTTCAGAAACCGTTTGACCAATTCCGTATTATTTAAAGGTAAATGAACCTCTAAAACTTTTTGTTTGTCTCTAGATACATCTTTTACTGATAACTCGTCCCTATTCCATGTATGAACAAGTATCTGATTCGGCTTGGTGTCTATAGCCTCCTGTAGTATAAGCATTCCGTCGGTATCTAAATCGCGGGCTGAATGTACTGTGCCTATGCTTTCATTATCGCGTCCTTCAGATGCAGATGCCGTAGTACTACCCAATGATGGATTTGAGTAGGGCGATCGCGGTCTATTACCAGCTACAGATGTATTGCTTTTCTCTGAACCGGAAGAAATCACTATCGGAGATGGCGTTCGCTCGCGAGGTGTAGAGGCGCGAGATAAATTTTTCCGTTCCTTTTTGTCTAAATTGACCTTCATCGAAACGTCATCATTTTCACCTAAAGCGTTTATTCTAATTCGTGACAAAGCATCCGCATTCATGTTTTGTTTCCCTTCTTTGTGTTTAATGTCGTAATCGAATTCCGATAATCTCAATTTCCATCGCGTTAATTTACTGTTTGGTTCTGTAATCGATTTAATCCAAGTGAGCGGTCTATGGTCAGTGTATATTGTGAATTTCTTACCATACAAATATGGTCGAAAATGCTTTGTAGCCCAGACTATGGCTAAAAGCTCTTTTTCGATCGTACTGTATCGCGTTTCAGCGTCGTTTAAAGTACGACTTGCGTATGCTATCGGCTTATCGCTACCTATAGGTCCCTGTGAGAGTACAGCGCCTATGGCATAGTTTGATGCATCCGTCGTAAGGACGAATGGTTTAGAATAGTCGGGAAATTGTAAGAGCGGCGCGTTTGTTAAAAGCTCTTTACACTTTTCGAACGCGTCGATGTATTCTTGTTTAGTCGGATCGATTTTGTTTTTCTTTTTCAAGCACGATGTTAATGGCTGTGTCAGTTTAGCAAAATCCTTTATAAATTTCCTATAGTACCCTACTAAACCGAGAAAACTCTTGATTTCCGTGGATGTTCGCGGAATCGGAAAATTCAAGACTGCTTTTATCTTGTCATTATTAGGCATAAGGCCATTCTTGGTGATGGTGTGTCCAAGATATAGAACCTCCTTCCTAAGAAATTCACATTTATCTAATGTTACTTTTAGATTAGTCTCCCTGAGCCGATTAAATATCTTACGGAGTTTTTCGACATGTTCTTCTAGACTTGATGAAAAAACTATAATATCGTCGAGGTACACAAGACAATGGATTCCTTGCAGACCTCGTAGGACATTATCCATGGCTCGTTGGAACGTCGCGGGAGCCGTTTTAAGACCAAAAGGCATGCGTTTAAACTCATAATGGCCTGACTGTGTAGTAAAGGCTGTTTTTGCTCTATCCACCTCATTTACTTCAATTTGGTGGTACCCGCTAGCTAGATCTATAGTGCTAAAGTACTGGGACTTGCCTATCTTATCGAAAAGATCGGTTATATTGGGCAACGGGTACTTATCGTCGACCGTTATTTCGTTAAGGCGCCGATAATCGATCACCATCCTATATTTCTTTTCGCCAGATGCGTCAGACTTTTTAGGTACCAGATGGACTGGTGCACTCCAAGGTGAGTGGGAATTTTCAATTACGTTATCTGCCAAAAGTTTATCTACCTGCTTTTGAATTTCCTGATTTATGACAGGCGGGTGTCGATAAGGTCGAATATAGATCGGGTCCTCGTTTGTCGTTCTGATGGTATGTTTCACTTGATTAGTGAAAGACAAAGGCAACTTATCGCAATAAAATATATCACGATACTCATGGCATAATCTATAAATCTTATCACGTTCCTCTTTATTCATATGGTCTAATCGCAATTTCCTCAAATTTTCTTTCAATACTTCATCAATCGTACAATCACTTTTCATAAAATTTACCTGGCATTCCTGATTTTCATACTTTGTAACATCGAATGGTTCCTTGAACGTAATAGTGACTTTATTATTTGTTATATTTTGTATAACTGTTTCTGCAAAATAGTTCTTACATTTTACAAGAGCGGTAGGCATACGAACGCCTTCCCGAAATTGTAGGTATTCTAATATCGCATCATCGTGTTGTAAATTGGTGGGAATCTTAACTCTCGTTTCAGTTCGTGGCGGTAGATCAATCTCATATGGTGGATGATATAGGATTGGAATCCTCGCGTTGTGTGTCAGTAACAGTTTGTTACGCATGTCAATGTTCGCTCCTAATTTACAGAGAAGGTCAGATCCTATTAAGCCGTCATAGCGTCCATCGACGTCATAAATATAAAATTTATGAGGAAGAGTGCTCTTAAAGGTCTTTAACAACGGTATGTATATTATCTCGTTGTGCATGCTCTGAGCATGTGTGCTTATCACAGTGAACGGTTCGATGTGTTTGAACTCACTGAAAAACTCATTAGCTTTTGCGGGGCTTATAAAAGATCTGCTACTTCCAGTATCTATGAGAAACTTGGAATTGATCTCAGGAATCACTACGTGAGGTAATTTTAAAATACTGTCACAGTAATTTAGACTAATCACTTCACCGCATCGTTCGAGGCTGGTTCCTGAAAATCCTGCTGTTCAGTTTCCACAGGGATGTTTTCCAGATTTTCCATGTAATCACACGCATTCGTCTCTACATTCTCACTATACATATTATCATAACCGTAGTCATAATAATCGTTGTACTCCTGACAACCTGAATCGTCCGTATAATACAGTTCGTTCGCGACCATGTTTTGTCTAATCGGGGCTGTACGCATGGTGACGTCAGAGTCTTGCAATCTAGGCTCTTGCACATGACTACCGAATTTGTTCGCTTGAGGTTGGTTCTGAATACCGAACTTAAAACCTTGGCGCTGGGGTATACCAAACTTGTATCCGCCGTATTGGAATGGCGCGCGTTGAGCGGGGGCCTGACCAAAGTTACGCTGGGGCTGGTTTTGGGCTATCCCAAATCTATAACCTTGCGTGGGCGGCGCGAATCTCATTTGATGACCAAAGTTTGGACGGAACCCATTTTGTTGTTGCGGAATACCAAATTTAAAGTTATTTGGTGGCCTAAAGTTGTTATTCGGCACCGAATTGAATGTTGGTTTAAATCCTTGGGCCACTGGATTGGGTTTCGTTTCATTTTGCGCGGTTGGTAACTGCGTTGACGTCTGTTTAAGTATTTTATTTTTGGCATCATATTGAAACTTGAAATTCACCTCTTCTGTAACAATGCTTAGGGCATTTTCCAATGTAGAGCATCCTTTTAGACGTACGATTCGAATCATGTCTTCAGGTAAATTATACAAGAAGACATTTAGCGCGGTGTTATTATAAACGATCATTTTCGCTGCCTTGATTCCTTCATCAGTAAGTCTATTTACTTTCGCAAACAAAGAGCTCCTAACGTTCTGAATTCTATGACAAAACTGGATGTACGTTTCGTTCGATTTTAACTTTAAAGTCTCAAGTTCAATAGCAATGCATTCTTCCGATCGAGGGTCACCGAAATGTTGCGTAAGAAGGTCCTTTAACTCTTCATACGATTTTATATTCGGGTGGTCGCTAAGTAGAGCAGCGGCTTTACCTGTGAGTCTACTGGATACGGCATGGAATAAATAAATATTCTGTGCCGCATTCCCTACGATTTTACTACCTCCAACTACATATTCACATTTAGATATGAATAAGTTCAATAGATTTTCTTCCCCGTCATATTTAGGGATAAGTGTCAGAGTTTCTTTAGGAATGGCTTTGAAATCCATTTTAATTAATTTCTATTTCACTTAACTATACAAAGATTTACCAATATAAGTGTAAAATCAATGTGTGCCAATTTTAGTGCCACTTAGTGTAATTAAAACTAAATATTGATTTACCAATTTTTGTGTAAAACAATTTGCCTATTTGAGTGCAATTAAATTTATCGATTTACCAATGTTGTGTAAAACGATGGGCCTATTTAAGTGCCACTAAGTATACTTAAAACTATATTGAATTACCGATATTGTGTAAAACAATTTACCTAAAACTACACAAATTAATTGCGATTAACAGATCTGCCTATTTTAGTGCAAATCAGTTTGCCTATTTCGTGCAAACAAAATCAGATAAACGCAATTAATAAGCTCGACAATTTTAGTTCGAGAAAAGGTAGGAAAAGACACAGGAATATGAAAAACAGGAAGTGAAAAAGTTTACTCACAAGCTGCTCGATCCCATGTCCTCCAGATGAAACTGCAAACCACTATTTCACACGTTTTACCGTAGGAGTCGTATTTATTTGATTCGTATCGTTTCCACGTCCGCTAAGAGTCGGTTTTCGTGAGAATTTCTATGTCCGTGATACCGATTTTTGGGTGTTCACGACCGTAGATTTTCGTGAAAATCGTGGAAAAGCGTACCGGCTGCGCCAGACTTGTTCGGGAAAAGCGTGGAAATGTTTTTAAAAAACATAAAAATAATTGAGTTTGAATTATTTAATGTTAGGTCTTATACAATGAGTGGTTTGAAACAGAATGAATATACTCTAGACTAACTCTACGAGGAATCAAGCTGCCTTATCAGCAGAATGCACACCTGCATGGTCCCAGTAACAGCGAGACGTCGCGTGGGCGCTTCATGTGAAATATACTTTGTTATGCTAGGTCAGTTATAAAGACAGAGCGGGTGGTCGATGTAGGCAACGTAACTCTTTATAGTTTTTTGCATCTTTGAGTTCGTTATAACGTGATTTTCTTTATCCAACTGACTGATTCCGTTTCTGATTCCCATTCAGCATTCAAGGGGATGCAAAGACAATTTCTAAAAAAAGCCATTTTGACAGGTTTGTTATATGAGAATGTTTATGCCTCAATCAAATGGATGAAACTAAACTTAACTCCTTTGCTGGACTGGAAATAAAGAAAAAGCATAGAATGCGTCCAGCTGCTTCTCTCCCAGAGCATGTCGTAAAAGTTGACTAAGGAATATTATTCCCTCCAACATGATAGACCACCTATATCGGCGATGGGCTGATCATCTGTCACCATGGTTCACCATATCCATATAGAAGTAAATCAGAAGTGGCTGCAAGTTTTCTTATCTTGTGGCCTGCCCACCCCATTAGGGATATGGGCGTGATCATTATGTATGTATGTCAAATGGATGAAACTTTGTAGTAGTATATATTTCGTAACCTAGAATAACAATAGGTACTTTATACTTGGGTTAATGAGAGCGAGTGGGTAGCAAGCTGAATCTACTCTTTCATTTGTATAAAAACAATCCATTCGTTTGTAAATAAAATCTATGATTTTTTGAATAGATATGAAAAGATACTAATGAATGGAGGTGCAATCTCTAATACATAGACATTAAGGCCTAGTATGTATATGTATGTTCGTATGAGCTAGTGGCCAACTCTAGTGACGGAGTTTTTAGGCCGCCTAAAGGCCTCCGTCATGGCTTAAAGACTTAAAAGCCGGGACCGACTGTTTAACATGCCCTCCGAAGCACGGAAGCGCTCAGCTCGTAATGCCACTTGCGATCACCCATCCCAATTTGTGACCGCGCATATCGTTGCTTAACTTTAACGATCAATCAAGAACGCCTAAGCAAACTACGCCACGAGCGCTTCTTAAGAACTAGTGACGTAGGCTGTATTTTACCTGTACCACGCGAGCGCAGCCACCGGCAAGTTTTAGTAATCAATATTCAACGTAAATCAATTATGTTCGAGACTCCGTAGATGTACGTACACCTGAGTATAGCAGGTGCGGGTGAACCACCTCCGAACTGGCGCTAACTGAGCCAATCTGTATAATGAAGGTCGCTGCTGGCCGTTAACGTCTACGCCAGATTAAATAACAAGTGCATCGGTTCATTTCATTAAGTCTAGACCATTCGAGAACATTCTAGAGTCGTCTAGACCGTGTTATAGTAGTTTTACCTTGTCACAGTGATATTCCAGGTATGTATTTTGTTAGGGTTCTTATTTAAATATAAGTTTAATCAAAGATTCGAGAGATATTGGACCTGATTTAGAGAGATTTGTGTAAATTAATTTGGTAGCTTGGTTATTATAAGGTTGATTTATATTTCTTTGAAAAATAATTCAAACATTTTGTGAATACTTCTTTAAATTATGCTCAGATTTAACTGTTTTTGTCTCTTAATTTGTAAACATTATCTGTATCCACTACCTCGTTCTACAATCGGACCGTTACCGCCCCAGCAAAAAATAGCTAAGCAAATGGTCGGTCCAATTACGGCCTGGTTATGAAAAGAGTTGTGGGTGGAGACCCTTAGTTTTGAACTATTAGTCTCTGCTATACAATCCTTTCAAGTAATCCAATAAGAGTGAATTTTGATTGGCAAGGAATGCAATCGCTACAGTGAATTCCCTGCTAAATTCGCCAGTAGTTCCATCGATTGCTATTCAGGTCCCGACCTAACTGCATTACTTCTTATATCGGGCGCGGAAATGAAGCTCGTTCCACAATCTGCATATCTGATTGGTGAGGTGGGAATTTAATAAGGTTATATTGAATATCCGAACTTGCGAATCCTCGACTCCTTGATTCAACTTCATTGAATATGATTTTCTCAGTTAATCTGAGAAAGCGCCGATTCTGTGCGATGAGAATTATAGCACCTAGTTTAATTTTGAACGCGGATTTTGAACAGTTCAAAAAAGTGGTTTATAAAATCTTTCACAGCTGACACGTAAATTTAATCCCGGAGAGCTCATAAAGATTTAAATAGCTTATCGTTTTTCACTTACTCCAATTTGAATATTTAATATAACGCTGCACCATACACTTTGTACGATCACGTCCACACAAAGCATATTGTAGTAAGTACACAACAATGTTACAATATCCTTTATTCGGCGCTGCGACGAAAATTTGAACAAATTTTATATCCACTGAAAACTCGTAAACCGGTCCCTCCACGGCCGCGCCCTCCCGACCACACTACGAAGACTCCCAACTTTTCTATTCCTGTACAAAGTTCTATAACAGATCGCAGATTTGTTTCAATGCAAGGGGTCTAGGTAGGCTGGACGCTTTGCCATTATTTCAATAGCACAATGTAAGCGTTTTGATGTTTGTATTCCGTTGAATTTCTTTTAATATCTTAACAGATGATACAATGGACGCTTTTATTATGAGGAGCTTTACGACGAGACTTTCGAATAAGCTTTTAAATTATGTATCGATTCTTGATCAACTCGAAGAAATTATATCATTATTCGACAAGGGTGTTGCCATTGTTTTAAAATTGTTTGTGTCATACACGAAATCAGTGGATTCTCCCGCAAAGTTTTTGAAAATTAGAAAAAAGGACTTTCTGAGTTAATAAATATATGTTTATACGAAAACAAGCTCGTGGCTCAATAACCGCGAGCACAAAAAGCGGTCCCAGATTCATATTATTCCCCAAGTTTTATCTATTTTGTTGGGAATTCGTAAATAACGCACATGCGACCCGCCTCCCACATCTCGCCAAGAATGGGTTTCATTTGGAATTGGACACAAATAAATTGATACTTATCATTTTTTTCACGCCTGATTATTTCTAAGCTATGAAACAGCTCAGAAAACGTCATAGATTACGTTTGACGAACATCGTAGCATAAGAATGATGTGACGACAAATAGACGCGCCATAAGGTAAACTTTCGCACGATTACTTTTTGTTTTACGACTGTCAGAAACTAGGGTTACCTTTCTTTTTTCTTGCCAAAATCGAACACTGACAATGCACACACATAGATTAATCTTAAGTGAAAGTGGAATGTTTTCATCGGCACTGTTTCACGAAACAATTCAAACTGATATCACACGCCAGAGGCCACGACTCTGCCAAACGTCAGTTTCAATCGCAACCATTGTGTACAACACCTACAGGGTTGCCTCGGAAACAAGCTTCTGCTCACATTGTACCTTATTCAAAGTCAAATTCAAAACATAGTGAGCTGTCATAAAAATCCTTATCACAAACTTTAACATATTTTTTAATGCTCAAAATCGATAAACGTCCATACTCATTATCCAATAAATACGTCCAAATACCATTAATTTGTGTAAAACATTTAGTATATTGTTAATTCGTAATTCGTCGATGAAGTTATATCGCGTCAGCAGTTCCCCTTATTGAATGTTAACGTGAAGTTGGAAAATGTATTTATCGAATCGTCGAACTATAAAATTACTGAAATCGCTGTTTTATTATCGTTTATACGTTTCTGAGTATTCAGAGTAACGGGAATGTTGTTTTTGAGTTTATTTAAACTACTTGTAAATAGCTAAAGTCGAATTTCCAGAAAATCACGGCCATAAGATCGGGAGGTGGGTTCGTTATGACTAGATCACCATTAATCATATTAAAATAAATTAAAAACCTGAATTATACTTGAGTCAATTTGATTTCCTGTTCGAAAAATTCGGACTCAAACGGAAAACATCGTGATTAGTGAAAACATGAGTCAAGTGCACGAAGCACTTAACACACTTTTTCACTACTTCAATAGAACTAGTAGCACGAGTAATATTGTTACATATAATTATTGGAATATGAATTGAAATCTGTGAATTAATTAAAATATTTTATTATACACCTTAGAATAACATAAAAAATAAATATATAATATATATAATACGTTAAAACAAGAGTACAAATTGGCGGTATTATCGCTTAAGAGCGATCTCTTCCATGCATGAAAAAAGAGACCAGAATGTAAGAGTGGCCAGGGGTTTACGAATAAAAGCTACACGATATGAACAGAATAATAGAGTCAACTTAATCATTAAAGATAATTATTAAAATGAGTTCAATCCACTTAAGATAACTATTATGTAAGTCACCCGGTGTACACTGTGTGATCGAGAAGCGAGTAGCGTCAAACTTTGTGAACAGTTCGCGTTAGATCTCATTATCCTCTCATTTTACACTTTATTATCGTGTAGTTTCCAAAACAAAGCAAACTTGATAGCGCAGAGTGACAACAAAGTACTTATGGCTGAGGTCTGCGTTCATACTGCTGGTGTGGAGTATGAACTACTGACAGAGTGTTTATGATGTGGAAGAGGAAGATGAATCTTTAAGGTTAGGTTTATTATCAACCTACGTAGTTTGATAACTATGCAACAATTACATTTGCCACGCCTCCTCCTGTCCTACTAATATTAAAAATAAAAAAAAAATGATACAAATAAAAAATTTCCTGACTCAATCACACCAAAATAGCTATCTATCTAGTCGTGTCACTCTTCTTTCGAACCACTGTGGTGAAAGGATTTAAGGTGCTCCTCAAATGCTCCTTTCGTGGACTTGATCTAGTGTCAAACTTTTTAGGTTCTACAACATGTCGGTTTCCTCGCGATGTATTCCTTCACCGTTTGAGAGTACTCGTACAGCGCACATAAATATTTCGTACAAAATAAACCATTGGTACACGGATTTGAACTCACGACCTTAGGATCGAAAGGCGAGGGCCGCTACCACTAGAGCTCAGTGCTCTCCAAAAATAACTTAAAAGATTGGAATAAAACTTTATATACATAGTTTGCGTGATGGAAGCTAAATATGATTTTTAATGGGGAAGTTCGGTACGTATGCTAAATAGCCAACTGTAGTGATACAATGTACTCTCGAGCGGCGGCTTCTCGGCAACTTGCGAACAAGTTGAATTTTCAATTTAAGTTCAAGTTGGAGGGCGCGCGGCTCGCGCTCCCAAAACAATTATTAGCTACGAAGCGATCAGATCGATGCTAACTTGAGCAATCTTTCCGGTTTACTTGTCACATCCGAACACGCTTTGCAAAGCTACTGTTTACTTGTTGTTTACTCGCAAGCTTCACTGGACTACAAAAATACTGTAAAGCATATTTTCCATTGACATAACTCGTAGTATTGAATATCAATCAGTGTTTTGATAACTTTTAAAACATTTCCTTGTAACAAAATCTGTTATTAAAAAATTGTAATATTTTGGTTTAATGAAACAAATATCGACTGAATCTGTGAGAACAATCAATTTGTTGGAAAATTATCCCAAAGTTCCTTATTCGCTATTACCAAATAAAACGTAACGCGGGAAAACGCGGGCACATTTGTGGAAATCACCGTGTTATGGTATTCTATTTGTCAATTTTACATTGCAAAAATGCAACGAGGCACGTTACAAACAAGTTACGAACTGTCAAGTTCCGTTTGGTCATAGAGAATAAGGGGCCTGGTTTGGATTTTTCCGAGCTGGTTTGGATTTAAAAATACATTTTTTCGAGGGACATTCCAAAACAGCAAAAATATTGTCAGTCATGTGATTTTGTAGCAAGTATTTCTAAATTCCCGCTTGAAATGGAATATCGGCGGAACTTGGTCATCAAGGATGTTGGTAAGTGAGTTGATTACGGCGAGGCACATCGCGGACACCACGCCTTAGTCAATAATAGTCACCACGCCGTACTCAGTAATAGTCAGTACGGCATGCGACGCTGTGTGAGTGCCGCATCTCACAACACCATAGGCACAGACACAGGCGCAACTGTATTCATTATCTTTTTATATCAGGTGAGCTATCTATAGACCGTTTGCAACGGCCTTTAGATAGCCCGACTGTTTCTTTTGTATTTGGTAAATTTTATTTGTATTAGTTGTAAGTTTTTATATTCTCCTAATACAGTGGGTGAGGTCGAGTATGGATTTGACTTCAAACTGATTCGTCTCAAAAACTACATGGTAGTTAGTGTTTTTAAGATTTCTCATAATGTGTTCATTTTGTACTGAAAGCAATTCCTATTTTGTGTAAAAACCACAGGAACTGGTTGCAGGCGTCACCTGAGGATTGTGAGGAGGCGTTTGGCTTCAAGGCAAACCTACCATTAAGAAAGCTGTAGCCTTTTCGTAAATTTATAGCATAACTCAAAAGGTACAATATGTTCACAGTTCAACCGCTCAACTACAACTAAACAATGCTTTACTATATAGCAAAGTAGGATCACAAAATCTCTAGAAGAACTCTTAGCACCAGTTTCTGATTACTTTGATAGCTAGTAAGTTCCAAACATCAAATAGTGATGAAGTGTTTTAAGACACGCCTTTATTAGATTGTAAAGGTCGTACTTCAAGATAAAAACCTTTGAAACTGGTGCAAACAAGGTTTACTGGCTCGCAGAAGGGTGCCTCGGTTACAAGTATGCGTTTTCCAACTTTAACTCTGACATACTTCTAATGTTAGGAAGTTCTTAAAGTGATGTGCTTACAAGGTTACTGAGGGTCTAAGTTTTAGGGTTACTAAGGTTCTGAAGTCCTTTGAAGGATTTCTGAATCACGATGCTTGAAATATCGATTGACTTAAAGCAGAAAGTATAAGAGCTTGATAAACGTAATCTAGTTTTCAGTCTCATGTTTTTGGTTTCTGACTCGTATTACTGAACATATTTCGACAGAAAACTAAAAGTTATCAAGTTACCCGCTTCACCGTATAGCACTCCCTCCCACTTCGTCATATCTGGAGAGTTTAATCTAAGTTACGGACACAATCTAACTTGACACTCGGTAATCCCATCGCCGGCCGGGGCCAAGGACCTGATTAATTGATAAAGTGCACTATTACGCCGGGAACCAGATTATGCAACGGGAACTTCGCCAAGGCCTTTCAAAGTGGCCTTTGGGATTAGCTGAGACATTTCTCTAGTGAAAGGCACCTCTTTTCACAAATATTGAAAGTCCCGCAGTATCAAAGAAAATAATTTTCAATGTCGGTTAAGAATTGCCTTGCCATTATGCCTTGATTCAATATTCTACCAACGGCCGACGGACTTATCAGTCGAAAGGCGCCATACATTTTTAGTCAAAAAATCAACGTTGCTAGATTATGGACGATCCGTCGTCGGTTAGTATATTGGAAACAGGCATTAAAAGGAGATGAGTAAACATAGAGACTATTTTGAAAATGATAGAATGTACATGTAATTTTATACATTTGAGTGTACGCGACTGTAAACACAAGGTGAGTACGTTCTAGTACGTTCATAGAGACAGGTAATCCGCTCAGCGCCATTCACCACTGAAATACAGCCTCCTTTGCACTGCGCGTCAAATAAACCTAAGGCTGGGAGTGCGGCTGCATTTATCTATACATTTCTTTTTATTTACTTCAATTCGGTACCCGAGTGCTTTATTTCTGGCTCTCTTAGCAAATGTTATAAGATTAAGAAATAACAACCATCTTTATTTCATAATTTGTCGTCTAAAAAGCTGCGTAACGTTTTCTCGCTCAGTAAACACGTAGTATCTTTTACATTTACACCCAATAAATAGGTAGTATCTTTGTATTTACGAGCTCAAACACATTTATGTAAATCTGCAATTCACCTACCTTAAAACAGTAACATTTTATCATTGCAAGGGTCTCCACCCACTTTTGCGTTCCACAACTGGACCGTCATCGAGTCCAAAAGAAAGCTCTTGTCAAAAGTTTTTTTTGTGCCAATTCTGAATGGAACAGGGAAGTGTGTGAAGATCCTAAGCTCCTCGTAAATCCGACACAAAACCTGGTAGTTTGTAGTGTTACGATGCCTGTTATCACATTGTGCATCAATATCTGACGAGCTTCGATCCGCCGTCTATTGAAATCACACGCCAACAACCTTGTAGTGAGGTTTACTTTGTAGCGTTTGTACGTACTATCAATGTTGCAGCAATAAAGTTTGCCGTTGGTAATTATTGCAAGTCGTCATTAATGCAAATTAGTTGTTTTTAGTATTTTAAAATTTTATTGCAGTTTTAGTCAATTAAATAATTTAAGAAGCAAATAACTTTTAAGGTCTCCGTTTATCATAAAAGGACCGTGACAAAAAAAAATGCCAAGCAAACTTTTGACAGAACTTTAGTTTGCGTAATGCATGACGATGACGGTTATGGAACGGAAGAATGGGTGGAGACCCTAAGTACGCATAACAATCAAGGTGACACGACTGAATAAATGAAACGAAAGAAGTACGTCAGGATCGTAGCAAATGGAAATCCGTGATCTCTGCCTACCCCTATGGGATACAGGCGTGATTTTATGGTACGACTGAGTTAACTAAATTTTTTCCTTATTAAGCAACAAAATATTTCCACCGTAAAAGTAGAGATGTGTATAAAAGTGAAACTCGATGCAAAGTTCCGTAAATGAGTGCAAGTTTTAATTAGACGTTGCAAGTTTATAATTAGCGGAAGCCTCAGTTGATTTGATAGTTGCTGTCTTCATAATGCACTGAACAGACAGAACTAGCTTGAAAGTAAAACATACATTAGTGCAAGTAGCTCACTAACAAGCATGCTCATGAGCTCTCAATTGCTTTGATATTAGCAATGCTTCCGTGCTACTTAGTGGCATGCTCGAATGTAAAAGTGTAGGAAGTGTTATATTTGCGCGTTTGGCTATTTGCTGATTACTAGCATACTACTATTAAGCCAATATATCCAGACGCTAGAGAGCGCCCGTACTATAAGGTAACATGCTGGAAAATCGTCCAGTTTACTCTACTAGTACAGCATACTCCTAGGCGTATGTTCGTTACTAGCAAGATCTTAATAAGCATGCCAGTTAGTAGCTGTTATTCAAAAATAGCATGCTCATGTGCTACTTAGTATCATTGTATAATGTGCCTTAAAGATTGGACGATGCTAGTTACTATCTAGTCATATTCTACATGCCGGTTTCCTCACGATGTTTTTCTTCACCGTTTGAGAGTACTGGTATAGCGCACATACATTTTTCGAATAGAAAAATCCTTTAGTGTACGACCGAATTTGAACCCACAACTCCGGTTGGATCAGGATTAGAAGACGGGGTACTACTATCTTGCTAGTTACTATCATCGAGGGTTTAAAATTCAAATTTTCGAAATTCGAATTGGTTTTAATTTTAGGGAAGGCCTAAACCGAAAGTCTGCATAATTTAAGAAGTGTTCCTAACTGAGGTGACGATTGAGGATATTGACCCCTTAGCTGACGTCACGTATATATCGGCGCAGGTAATAAATCCCTCGGAAAAAGGTGACAAAAACAACCTTGTTTACAAGCCTCAGCTCCGGGCTATAAAAGGCGTAGCAACGATGGCCAGGGCGCATTCAATCGTCGGCAGTGGAACAGTGAACACCTCAAATAAGCTTCTGTTCCTGCTGTTGTTTACGCTGTTCTTTTTAGAACGCTTTTTGTTTATTTGTTATTATTTAAAAATTTAATTGTTATATTCCGTTTTGTTAATCAATGTTACTAGAATCATTTGATTTGATTGATTTATTTTAAACTAATTATTGCGAAGTTGATTATTTTCAGGTTATTTGTAATATAACAAAATGAATGACGATGGTAGTTTCAATCAGCTCAACACCCCTCCTCTTACATCAGAAGAGGGGACGAATCAACGCCAATCACAACCATCGGCCACTGGTGAGAATGCAACCATGGCACTTCTGGCAAATACATTCAAGGACACAATGTGTGAGCTGATGACTCATATGACTCAAGAAAATCGTGCTGTTCTCGATGAAATGATAAAGAAAATCCGACCTGATGATTCTCGTACTGTTCGTATTTCTGACATTTATTTTCCTAGTTTTGATCCTGACAAAAATATGGATGTGAAAGAATGGGTGAATCTCATATCTAGAACACAATCAGAATATAAACTAAAGGATCATGAAGTGCGACTTAAAGCAGCTGGCGTTCTCAAAGGTAGGGCTCAAACTTGGGCTGACGATTGCCTGCTTAGAACTACCACGTGGGCTGAGATGAGAGATGATATGCTGCAAACTTTCGAGCCAGAATCCAGGTACTTTTCCGATGTTCTTAGATTCCGTCGATATACAATCGACGAAGCAGACTCTACCTCAGAATATATATCCAATATCTGGAAGATGTTTAAGAAAATCGTAAAACCAAATCCTACAGAGCAAGATGCTGTGGAGTTCGTCATTGGCAGCATCACGGATGACACCCTTCGCACAGAACTGCTAAACAGTAAATCCACTTCCGTGCCTGAACTAATCGCAATTGCAAAGACGATGCGGAAACGCAAGCCACCGACTCAAGAACATGCACCATCTAAGAAACCAAGGTTTGAAAACAATAGAACTGACCAAAATATATCTTGTTTTGTATGTGGAAAACAAGGTCATAGGGCACGATGGTGTAAGCAGAATGCTTTTGCACAACCCAAAGCTGATATCGGTAAAACATTGCCAAACCAACAAGTTACTCCATCTACATCTTCACAAGAGAAAAAGAAAAAGGAATGCTCGTACTGCTCCATTCCGGGGCATACCTATGAGACCTGCTTCAAGCGACTAAATGCCACGAGGAACATCAACATATGCCAAAAAGGTAATGAAATTTCTACTGTAATTTATATTTCAGTTAAAGGGAAAAGTTTTGAGGCTTTGTTCGACAGTGGTGCTGATTGCTCGTTAGTAAAAGAATCAATAGCTATGACACTTCCTGGATCACGAAGGACTAAAACCACGCAACTAAAAGGTATAGGACCTGTACCTATTATATCATTGAACCAAGTGACTACTGTTGTCAGTATAAATGATGTCAATATCGAGTTGGATCTCCACATCGTTTTGGATCATGAAATACCTACAGACGTCCTTATTGGAAAAGATATATTGAGCATCCCTGGAATAGAAATAACACTTACAAGCAAAGGCGTAGTAGTAGCCAAGAATGAACAACAGACAGAACGGGTAGACATTTGGCAGCTTACTTCAACAACAATAGATACGGATATCACAAATAAAAAGGATATTGAATCTTTGGTAACACTATTGGAACAATATAATGAGTCATTCACAGAAGGCATGACAGGATCCAGAATTAAAACTGGTGAATTAACGATTCGACTAAAAAATCCAGATAAAACTGTAAACCGCAGACCGTATAGATTAGCACCTGTTGAGCGTGAAAAGGTTCAGCAAATGATTAAAGAGCTTTTAGATAAAAACATCATTCGTGAAAGCAATTCGCCGTTTGCCAGCCCAATCATAATGGTAAAGAAGAAAAACGGCGAGGATCGTCTATGTGTAGACTACAGGGAGTTGAACACAAATACAGTCAGAGATCACTACCCGTTACCCTTGATTTCAGAACAACTTGATCAATTGGCTGATGCTACTTACTTTACATGTCTGGACATGGCAGCAGGGTTCCACCAAATTCCAATATCTGAAGACTCTATTGAGAAAACCGCATTCCTCACACCAGACGGCCAGTATGAGTATTTAACGATGCCGTTTGGATTAACTAACGCTCCATCGGTATATCAAAGGGCCATTAACAAAGCCCTTGGAGATTTAAGAGGCCAAGTAGCGCTTGTCTACATGGATGACGTGCTAATACCAAGCAAGACTATATCAGAAGGGCTTAATAAACTTGAGATGGTTTTAAAGGCTCTCTCCGCTGCTGGATTTTCAATCAATATGAAGAAATGCTCTTTTCTTAAAACGTCCATTGAATATCTCGGATATATCGTAAGCGGTGGAAAAATAAGACCTAGTCCATCGAAAGTTGAAGCTTTGGCAAGATCTCTTCCTCCTGCAAATGTTAAACAGCTCAGGCAATTTAATGGCCTAGCTGGGTATTTTCGGCGCTTTATACCAAATTTTTCAACAGAAATGATACCACTGTACAATTTGACAAAATCTGAAGCAAAATGGGAATGGACTACGGAACATGAGGCAGTACGCTCAAAAATTATAAACTATTTAACATCTGCACCTCTACTTACAATATTTCATGAAGGCTACCCGATTGAACTGCACACTGACGCTAGTGCAATAGGACTTGGAGCCGTGCTAATTCAGATCAAAAATGGAGTGCGTCATGTAACCGGCTACTTTAGTATGAGAACTACACCGGCTGAATCGAAGTACCACAGCTACGAGCTTGAGACGTTAGCAATAGTGCGAGCCATCAAACATTTTCGTCATTTTTTGTACGGAAGAAAGTTCACGATTATAACCGATTGCAACGCAGTTAAAGCCTCACGATACAAACAAGAATTGCTCCCGAGGATCCACAGATGGTGGGCTTTTTTGCAAAATTTTGAGTTTGAAGTAGAGTACCGGCAGGGAGAAAAATTGAGACATGCCGATTTCTTTAGCCGGAACCCACTACGAGTTGTAATGAATCTGTCAACCAAGGATGACTGGCTAATAATAGAACATCGCCGCGATCCAGAACTGAGTAAAATCATAGTTGAAGCACAAAAGAAATCCCTTCCCGAGTTTGAACTGAAAGATAACATTTTGCATTACAAAACGATATCAAATGGTAGAACCAAACTTTTAAAAGTTGTCCCGCAATCGTACCAATGGAGTCTCATAAACACATACCACGAAGCTCTCAAACACATGGGATGGGAGAAGACATTAGCAAAGTTGAAAGAGAATTTCTGGTTTTCTAAAATGTCTTCAACAGTGAGATATTTTGTGGAACATTGTGTGGTATGCAAAACGATGAAGGGATCATCTGGCGCAACACAGAGTCAATTACACCCAATTGAAAAGGTACCAGAACCTTTCCATACGATCCACATCGATATTTCAGGCAAGCTCAGCGGATCCGCTTCCCAGAAGGAATACGTTTTTGTAGCAATTGACGCCTACACTAAGTTTGTTTTCCTTCAACATTCTAAGAGCAAAAATCAAGCAAGTGCTTTAAAACATCTTCAAGAGATAGTATTTCTATTTGGAGCACCAAAACGAATAATTGTTGATGGTGATGGTGCATTTATTTCCAACTACAAGGCCTATTGTGACAAATATGGAATTGAATTACATCAATGTGCTGGATATACAAGTCGAGGAAACGGTCAAGTAGAAAGAGTCATGAGGATTATAAAAAATGGTCTTACTGTTATCAAAAATACACAGAAAATTCATTGGGAGAAATCTCTAGGAACACTTCAGCTTGCTATTAATTGTACCATATCAAAAACTACTCGACAAACACCTATTGAGTTACTGACCGGCAAAAAAGGATGTGTGCCTCCCGAGCTATTAACTATAATAGACGAAGAAAACGAACGAGTGGATCCACAAACATTGAGAGAGGTAGTTTTAGGTAGGATGACCGAACAAGCAGAAAGAGATAAACAAAGATACGACAAAGGAAAAGCGAAAGTCAAAAGGTTTGAAAAAGGAGAGTACGTTTTACTGAAAGAGCCACCAAGATTAGGTACAAAACTAAGTCCAAAATTTGACGGACCTTTCGAAGTGAAAAAGGTTTTACCTCACGATAGATATGAGATCCGTCGTACCAACCAACGTGGTCGATGCAGGAAGGCTTGTCATGAGCAATTACGAAGTGCACCTAAATTCGGAGTACATAGTCACATGGCCATATCGGCAATGAATAAAGAAATAGCACCTGCTGAGGTTGTAGAACCCAACGCAGAGTAAAACTTGGTGAGATTTATTAAATGTTGTTGTTGTTGTTGTTGGTCAACGTGAAGCCAAAATGAGCGCTGAGGCTTTGAGGCTTGGCCAAAATGAGCGCTGAGGCTCTGAGGTCTTAACCTGACCAAAATTAGCGCTGAGGCTATGAGGTCTAACGTCTGTTATTTAAATACATTTACGTGTTAAGTTACCTATGACGTGTGATAAAATAAATGCTATGATAGAACGAGGTTATTTGACGAGATACAAAGTGATTAATTATTGTTTCAGATCAACAAAATACAAAGTAGGCGCAGGGACGCACCTATCGTCAGCATGGCCGTATCGGCGCAGGTAATAAATCCCTCGGAAAAAGGTGACAAAAACAACCTTGTTTACAAGCCTCAGCTCCGGGCTATAAAAGGCGTAGCAACGATGGCCAGGGCGCATTCAATCGTCGGCAGTGGAACAGTGAACACCTCAAATAAGCTTCTGTTCCTGCTGTTGTTTACGCTGTTCTTTTTAGAACGCTTTTTGTTTATTTGTTATTATTTAAAAATTTAATTGTTATATTCCGTTTTGTTAATCAATGTTACTAGAATCATTTGATTTGATTGATTTATTTTAAACTAATTATTGCGAAGTTGATTATTTTCAGGTTATTTGTAATATAACAAAATGAATGACGATGGTAGTTTCAATCAGCTCAACACCCCTCCTCTTACATATATATATCAATTTAAAGACATTACTTTGGAGCGCCGAGTTTCATAACGTCGGGTAGGATAGTTTATATGGCTGAACTAGGGTATGGTGATCTAAGATAGGTACTTTAAGTAAAAGTAAGCTACTGCCCAAGTTGCACTTAGTCACACTTAGCCATTTTTGCGGCTACACGTGCCTGGCATAACCACAATATGCTACGAAATGTTAACATTTGTAAGTTCGCCAATTTTAAAGAAACTATGTTGACATTATGGCTTTATTTGCTATTGAAGCGCTCGTGGCGTAGCTTTACTTAAGCAACTTTATGCGTGGTCACAATTGGGATGGGTGACTGCAAGTGGCATTACGAGCTAAGCGCTTCCGTGCTTCGGAGGGCACGTTAAATTGTCGGTCCCGGCTTTTAAGTCGTTAAGGCATGACGGAGGCCTTTAGGCGGCCTAAAAACTCCGTCACAAGAGCTGGCTACTAGCTCATACGAACTTACTTTGCTGTAATATGTCAGAGGCCGTGATGAGTTTTGTTATATGAAACACAAAAACTGCAGCTGTACCAAGTACAGTGGATGTAATAAATAAATAGATGGAGTTTCGTCGGCTGGCGCGCGGCCAGACGTCCGCGACTGTACGCGCTGTCGACGTATTGTTTGTTTGATTTAGGGGGGATGGCCGACTTCTTCCACCTACATGATGAATGGCCTTATCTACTAATGTTAAGAGTCTCTCGAATAGCGGCTACTTGAAAAACTTTAAAGTCGCCGATAATTTACGTTGATTAATCCCCAAGTAACAAGGATATATCTTGATCCCATAATAAGCAAATCATTGTCGTGATTACATGTACCTATCATCAATCTATACCTCGGTGGCGTGGCGGGTTCGATTCCCGCAGCGGGAGAAATGTTTGCATGTTCTGCAAATATTTCTTACTGGTCTGATCATTCTATCAGCCATCTGGTTCCTATAGTACAAACTTTGCTTAGTTATGGGCTAGATGGCGCTGTGTGAAATGTCCACAAATATTTATATTTACTTAATCTAATAGGAAGTGATGTTTTGAAAATTCATCTGTTTTTTATTTTGGTGTAAATGCGTCCATTTGTAAAATGTCATAGGTTACAAGAGCATTTTTAGCAACGGCCACTGTAGTTTGCAATTGTCAATGAGACAGAATGCCTGCGGTGCACTTCATTTCCAAGTGCTCTCTTGCCGGATGGACGGTCCCATCGCGTCGGTTTCCGCAAATTAAATGAATATCGAATCATGTTTTTAATTCACCAAGTTTAAAAACAACGTTATTTCAGGTAATAAAATAAAGCATTCCACCTTTGAGTTATATTTTCTGTAAAATGCGATAAAATTCCATTGCAGCGAAGACAAAAGGTAGGTATTTAAGGTGAACAATATCGGTCACCGGCCGACAAAAAGACGAGTCGCCTTCGCTGCGGGGACGCGACGTCATTTCGTCTCGAAGGCTTCTGTTTTTAGTTCCCTCACAAGTAGCTCCTTTTAGTTTTCCAGACTGACGAAGCGAAAAGGTTTCATAGGATTACGTTTGAGAGACTATTTTGTTTATAGATCGAAGGAAGAAGTATTGAAAGGAATGAAAAAAAAAGCAAATTACACTGGTTTGAAATAACTTGGTAAGTATGACTCGAGGCAATGGAAACAAAAGCAATGGAAAGCTTTTACCACAATTTCCGATCTCCGGAAAAATCAAAGTAGGTAAAACCTTACGTAATCACGATTCGCTGATCCTTTTTTCCTCGTTAAAAAAGTCGTCAAATCTTGAAAATTATACAAATCTTTATCCAAATTGAATCAAACCAATTCTCATTAGCAGTATTGAAGTGGCGAGCGCGCCAAGGCGGCCATTGTTCACAAGTAAATGATTCGGAAAGCCATTATGAGGAGCACCTTCGAGAGGCTCCAATAACGACGGCTCAATTAATAAGACAAGTGGCAAAAACTCGTCTCGCCGCCCGCGCGCCGCCGCCGCCGCCGCCCACTGGATTGATGGACGGCGACAGAGAGTTCCAACATTCTGACGTCACTAAGAAGTGCTATACCGCATTTTTTATTTATTTCTTTTTTAATCAGTGCGCTTCCGTGCTTCGGAGGGCACGTTGAATTGTCGGTCCCGGCTTTTAAGTCGTTAAGCCACGACGGAGGCCTTTAGGCGGCCTAAAACTAAGCTACTCCGTCACTAGAGTTAGCCACTAGTCATACAAACATACATACAATAGTACACGAAGGGAACATTTGAAGCGCACCTTAAAACCTTTCACCACTTTGGTTCGAAAAAACTAGTGATACGATTAGTAGCATTAATTGCTTTCTTTCTAACAATGTGAAACGGAAAATGTGACATGTCGGTAGTACCCTGGCTTTCATTCAAGGATAGGAAGAAATATTTTTTCGTTTCTTAAATAAATGTGCGCTCAAAACGGTAAAGGGAAACGTCGTAAGGAAACTCGCGGCTTAGTTAGTTCATCACGTAATGCCCATGTTTTTCCTCTGGATAAGGTTGATAAAGCGGAGAGGATTGTATAGGTTAGCAAGCCTACTGCATCTAAACGAACGGTTTGCACACGGTGGGCACAGCTTCTCGTTAATGTAGGAAAAAGTTACTTCCTAAAACTATTCAGACATAATTATTATAACAGTCATCTAATAATGGGCAAAGCAAATATTAGTGTAGCGATTCTACTATATAGCAGAAGATATTACGGCCGTGTTCTTGTTGCCGCCGTTATTATGAAACAAATGCCAATACTGGTTTAACTTTATTTGTGAAAACTTTTAATTGGCCTTCCTCTACATAATACTTATTTTCAATTTTTATAATTTTTTAAGCTAGCTGTAAGTTTTACTAAGATAATAAAATAAAATAAAAAATAAAATAAGATTAAATCTGAGGATTAAATACTTCGGTCAGAGAGTCACATTGCTTGACTTTGTCAGTTTTTGGAAGTTTCAGATTTTAACCAACTATAAGAAGACTCTAATATTAAAATGTTATTGTTTAGTGTATGTCGTCCCGAGGCTAACTTTGGATAACGTGCTCAGTCATGTGTTATACCACCACGAAAAGAAACCACCAATTTATTTTGTCACAACTACTTAGATAGTTAGATAATTTTTGTAAGACATACCCTCGAATACTCAAACGCGACTCAGAGTTGAGCACGTCTCAACTCACGGTTTTTTGATAGTTTCTGATGAAAATCTGTCAAAAAATCGTCATTTGAGACGTGCTCAACTTTGAGATGCGTTTGTGTATTCGGGGGTAAGTCTCCAAGATTATGCTATCATATTATAATTTACTCATCATATTTTACTTATCTGTAGACCGTTTGCAACGGCCTTTAGATAGCCCGACTGTTTCATTTGTATTCTGTAAATATATTTGTACAAGTTTATTTATGTTATTAAATGTTTTCACTCATCAAGTTACGAATACAAACAGTCCACTTTACGAAAAGCATAGTTGGATTCCCGTTGTTGAGCTTCAAACTATAATAAAATGAGCATGGATGCCGGTCGGCCGGGCGCGGCCGCGGGTCTCGGCGCTCAGCTGTTGGAACAGTTTGTATTTGACTGTCACCTACGAGGCTTCGGAACTGGGTCGAGCTTGCATTAAGCGCGCCATCTTTAGTTCTGAACTGTCACAGTTTGTTCATAGTTTTGGGATAATTCGGAATAATTTTGCTATTTGCTGAGAAGTACCCCGTTCGAGATGAAATCATTGAATCTTTTGTAAATAGTAAAAACAATAAAAAATTAACCTACATCATTACTTATTCTAATTCGTATTCTAACACTTTTCCTTGCTTTTTTAGCCCAGAGTTTTGATAATGTCGTCGTTTCATCTTGTAGCCGGCCTTTCTTTACTTCTTTTACGGTCACGAGGAATCGACGAGTAAAATTAATAAGGCGTAAAGATATGGATTTCAAACTAAGGCCATGTGTGCAATAGGGATCAAAAGTGTACTTTTTAGAATTAAAAAGACAATTTAATTTCGTTTTATTAAAAAAGCAGGCGCTTAAAATGCATCAACAGTGGGAACTTTACAGTAAAAGTCCTCGTGTGACGTCACGGCGGCGGCGGGCAGTAAAATCCCGTTACAATCTCAGCTTCCAAATAACTTCCACGCCGGGTCGTAAACATCTAACGGGTATTATCTAATTTTCAGTTCATTATCATAAATTAGGCATCAAATTGTGGAACGTGTCTTATTACGCGGTTTATTGCGAAAGCTCGCGGCAGTAAAGGAGAAATTACCTTGAGAAGAAAATTAAAATCTTCCGGGAAGTTACGACTTAGGGAAATTTGATAAGTGCGCCATTTTCAGTAGTGGAAACGCGTAAAGTGTTAGTATAATTGATCAAGCGAGCGAAGCGAGCAAAAATCTCAGTGGCAACTTGGCGTTGTATGTATGTATGTTTGTGGATATGTTTGTTAGAGCATAACTTTCGAGCCGTTAATACAATCTGTATGAAACTTGGTAGGTCAATTAGATTGTGCTATGAAGTTGCCAATATATTTTTGATGCTTATCGACTCAGTTACTTCTAATGAGCATTTCATTGCATCGAAAAGAAACATCGTGACGCAGAGGTTGGTGCAAAGTGTGTTGGAACACAGCGCGCGAGAGAGATGTCAGTTCGGGGCGAAGTACTAGTTTATGATTAAACTAACATTTTGGACTGGAAGTAAAGATAAAACAGAATGCGTCCAGCTGCTTCTCTCCCGAGCATGTCGTAAAAGTCGACTAAGGAGTAGCACCCTCACCAACATGATGGACCATCTACACATATATGGGCGATGGGCTGATCACCTGTCACCGTGGTGCGCCATATCCATCTTGAGACATTTGTTATGTACACCATACATATACACCATATTTCACATTCTAAAACTTGTCATTCTCAAAATTTATTTCAACATTACATTTAATTAGGATTTAACATATAAAATAATAGTTTATTAACATTTACAATTAACATATTTGCAGGCCAAAGATTTTGGTAGGACGTAGATTGGACTGATGTAGTTTTTAAGACCATTATTATATTACCACATGTGTTCGTGCAAATAAATGTCATTTATCATTTGGATCAGGAGTGGCTGCAAGTTTTCTGGCTCTGCTCCTCGTTAGGGATACGGGCGAGTTTTGATTGGTTCTTTTTTCATCATTTTTGGATTTTATTTAGGAGACTAGCTAAAACATTTTATTGGATAGAAAGATCCTACTCAACTAGGATCAAAACGCACTTGAGCAAGTTCCAAGAGTAATACCCAAGTAGTTCCAAGTAGTTGTAAACAGCACGTGGAGTGAGTAAGCAATACATTGTTACATAGGAACAGGCGTTTCCTAGAATAAAACAAACAGTGCAGAGTCCGGGACGGCGCGGGGCCGGGGCCGGGGCCGGGGCCGCCGGGATCGGCCCGGGATGGATTATGCATCGAACTCTCCGCTGCCGGGACTTGAGCCCCGCTCGTGTAAGATTTATTAGCGTTTCATAAACTATCGCTGTTATGAGCTTACTAGTATGCAAACTAAGCCTCCAGTCTGGCAGTTTGAATGTGGAACGTGTAGTTTCTACGTAGGTACTACGAGCGAAAAACACCCTGTGTAAGCTTGTTGTCTCAAACATATTTTAATATTCAAAGTGAGATGATAATACGCAGGCTGCGTTCAAATAAAATAAAAATAGGCGCATCATACCACAACATAGCTCTTAAAATAGTGTTAATAGTAATAAAAAATAAGTTAGTTCGTATGAGCTAGTGGCCAACTCTTGTGACGGAGTAGTAATTAAGTAGTATTTTGTCGGATGCCGCGGTAATGACTATCCCGCGACTGAGAAAGTCAGAATATTACCTTACTTGTACTTACGATGGCCGTCTGTCATAATATTTCGCTACTACACATTAACGTCTGCATAATTTGGTTAGTCTGTGAACAGACCAGTGACAAATGAACAAGTATGTTAATATCTCAGTTTCAGCAAGAAATAAACAAGTCGAATGTTTTCAAAAAACTGTTCAAGTGCGAGTCGGATTCACACACGAAGGGTTCCGTACCATCGTACATGTACATAAATGTTGCATGCTACAAAATGAAATGTACAGAAAGTCACTCGATCCATCCAATTCTGACCGCGCCTAGTGTTGCTTAACTTCGATGATTGATTACGAACGTTTAAAATGTTTTCTTGAATGGGGCCCTTATTGTAGCGGCAATAGAAATCCATGCCTACTCTATGAAAATTTCAACTGTCTACCTATTACGGTTCATGAGATACATCCCGCTGACAGACGGACGGACGGACAGATGGACAGCAGAGGCTTAGTAATAGGATCCCGTTGGCACGGAACCCTAAAAATCAACAGCTAAAAGCTCATGTCTTCCCACATAATACTATTCCAAACCTCATCCCTTAGCAAAGTAGGTGCAATTACAGAGCTAATAGAATTAGGCAGGTGTTGAGGCGAGGCCGCGTTAGTGGTATTTATTGCAGGTGCCGAGGCCGTCGACGACGTCGTTACCGTACGGTACGGCATCTGCGCCGCCCCGGCCGCCGCCGCCGGCTCACTGGGTCAAGTCGTTACAGACGTACGTACTCAAACTGTACTCAAAGTAAGTGCTGAGTAAATCATACCACCAAATGTGCAGACTAGTTTTATGCCCGGTTCCTACATTTAACATACATACATTTTATCACGCCCGCCCGTATCCCTTCTCTGTTTTATGGCTCTGACTTATAATTAAGTTGACCACTGTCTTTTAGTATATAAGTTGACAAAACCAAGTGTCTCTTGTAGTCCTACGGCGAATCAATGTGTATTGTGGGGTGGGCAGAGCCACAAGAACTTACAGCCACTCCTGACTTACACACTTCAAAGTCCCAAGATGGATATGGTGAACCATGGTGACAGGTGAAACACCCATAGCCCATATACATGTTCCATCATGTTGGGAAGGATACTATCCTTTAGTCGATTTTACGACATTTAAATACATATACCTACAAATAAATCTATTGGTATCTCCTTAGTTAAAGATCGGCTTATCTATCTAGACGTGTCATTAGTTCTTTCGAACCAGTGTGGTGAAAGAATTTGAAGTGCGCCTCAAAGGCTCCTTTCGTGCACTTGACACAATTTTTTCGAACTTTTACGGTTCTATGACATGCCGGTTTTCTCACGATGTTTTCCTTCACCGTTTGAGAGTAGCTACTAGTAGAAAAACCGGATCTGAAGGCCCCGCCTTCCGCGCCACAACTAGACAAGCAGTACCTACTCACTCTGCTTACTGTTAATAAAAATTGTAGGAATAATGTTTCCGTAATAAAGTTACTGACGAAATTAAGTAGACTAAGTTATGTTTGTACCTTTTTCATAACTAACGAGAAGAAAACAGTAGATTTTTTGTACAGCTTTGACTACCTGGAAGAAAACCAAATAAACTACACAAAACTTACCGCTTCAGAGAAAGTCAGGATGAATAATAAAAAGACATAATTTGAAGAGGTTACTCTCTGAAGACTGGAAAAAAACAGTATAGCAGAAACGAGCACAAGACTCGCCTCGCGACCTCAGAGTGAGACGACCTAGACAGAGCACTAGTGAGAGAATCCATAGAATGCGTAAGCACAGAACACACTTTAAACGCACAAGGCGCTCGAGATAAGGATAATTAACTCCGCAACCGTTCCGTAGCCGCTGGTGCCTTGTGGCTACCATACAAGCTAGCGTTTTGTTTGAATCTGATGGAGTGTCCAGTATTGTAACCAGTAAAAGGGTAGTACAACACCGGATACTAACCACTAATTTATAGTTTCGTATCTAAGGCTGAAATCTTGCATTATGTTGCGAGTAAATCTCGCTCTTACCTGTACAGAGCACTTACAAACAATAAGCTTGTAGGTCCGCATTTCGCTTGGCATCACTCCGAGTCCAGCCCGTTCACTTTACATTTTAAAAGTGCCCTGAGACCGCGGCTTAGTGCGGTCTTGCGGGCGATTCACCAATTTTCCTCCTTAGTTCTACTTCGCAGAGATCATCTTCGTAACCGGTTATTGTTTGTTATTGCTGTTTGTTATTCCTTGCATGAAAATTTATTATTTTCCTGGAAAAACCATTCCTTATTTTCTAATATGTTATTTTGCAACTGTTCAAATCAAAAGTTTCAGTTAAATAGCTGAAGATTTCGATAGCTTTTACATTTTTTATAACTGGGATTTTGTACCTTAATGTCAAGAAAAAGTATCATAAGAAGGTATTTCATATTTTTAAGCAAAATAGCAACATACCTGCGCAACGATCAAATAGACAGGTCTCGGAACGACTACATAAAATATTGTCTGTTATTGCCATCGCCATCTATCGAGTGGATAAGGTAGTACAAGCTCGCTGTAATACCGTTATGCTTGAACTCATTTTGAAATAATGGAACCACTAGGAGTACAAAGACTCCATAGTTTTTTAAAAGATGGCGCTGTGGCTCAGTTTTGATTAGTGGATCTTTCCGGGACCAATATCCTGTTCAATCCAGATGTTTTATGGAAGTGTATTTCCTCAAATAAATTCATGTTTTGCAGATTCCTCTAGTAAAGATATTACTGAACTGAGGGCCCTAGATATACCGCTATAAATCTGTAATATCATATTCTACAGATTTGGAATTTTCTTAAAATATTTAAGAAAATCTTAACTAAATCCCTAAATAATATTGATCAATCCAGATATAGTACTTTCTGAGATTTAGGTCATGCACTTTGTGCACGCGTCTGGACTGAGGGCCCAAGTTATTTAATCATAACAGTTTTAATTCACGTTTAAGAAATTCATGGCCCTTTGCTTTAGGTTTTTACTATTTTTAACTAATTTCTCTATAAGTCTTACTTCGTTTCGCAAGGATTTAAAAATTGGGCTCTCAATCCAGATGTACACTTTATGGAATACTTCTAACGCAAAACTTTTTAAGCGACATACAGACATATCATGCGCAAGAATTAAAGCTGTGGCTCCACGTAGGTAACGTTTGATTTATTTTATTTTATTTATTTATTGAAGACACCCAACGGGTTAGAAGCATACAAAAAGTACCCTATGCTGAAGTGTACCTAAGTATGAACTAAGTGCCACTTTTTGATACCATTGTAGGTACGTCCTAACGATATCAAGTCAATCTGATTACAGGTCGTATGTATAGATATAGTCGGATAGCTATTTAGTCCTAAAGCGATGTAGTCAGTCATATCGGGATTTAGTCAGAAAGCGATCTAGTCATTACCCGGCAAGCGTAAGTTGGCCATGAAAATGGGGGACGTTGTTGCCAAAATATTTTTTGATACTGATCGACTCAGTCACACTTCTAAGGATCATTTCATTGCATCGGAAAAAAAATCGGAACAGCAGAAGTAGAGTAGGTACTTATATTAAACAACCTGCGCGAATGCACATCTTGCGTAAGTAATTAGATTTTGACCTAGTTTTATAAAGTAAATTTTATGATATCTAGGAATGTGATGATAATGATGTCGATTTTTAACTTAATACTTTCCAAGTAAAAACTTGAACACATTCTTAGATATCATTAAATGTACTTCACAATAAATAAAAAGCTAAGTATTATTTTCCGTAATAGTTTTATTTTTCTTCGTAAATAAATTAGTTTGATTGTTGTGTTTCAACAAGATTTATTAAAGGTGTTGTAACTTGAAATGCTTATCATAAAAAGTACATACAAAAATGAGGATTTTTAATTATATATGATTTAATAAAAGTGCTCACATTTCAGAAACGATTGACTATTTTTACCATAGCCAACATGCTCGTATGGTGGTTGTGGTAGCACTTTATTTCGTCTACTTACGTGGTTAATGGTTCAGATAGGTACTAGTTACATGATTTTCCTTATCAGCATTTCAAAAACGGAATTAGTTCTAATATTCATCAAAGCTCAGAATTTGATACATTTCAGTTGATCCATAAATAGGCATTTAATTGCAAGTAAACATTGTTAAACATCAACAGACTAATTACTCTACCGATTTAACGTTTCATACAAACACGATTTTTCTAAGGCAGTGTCAATTTACACTAATTTACAAGCAGAAAATGGATTCAAAATTAGTAGTACATATTTTTTTAAGTAACCTTTTTTCTTGAAAAAAATTGTAATAATTTAAGTAAAACCAGTCAAGTGCGAGTCGAATTCGCACATGAAAGGTTTCGTACCATCGTACATGTACATTAAATGTTTCTTGTATGCTACATATTATAGGGGCAGCATGTTCCCTTTAAAGTCAAGCAAAAAAAATGCCTCGTCTCTTTTATGAGGGCCCCCTTAATTTTTTATGTTGTTATTATTTTTGTACGAATCAGCAAATTATAGATCGTTTGAAAAAGAAATAGGTAAAAAGTAATTCGACCTATTCAATTACTCACCGCACCTAGTGTTGCTTAACTTAATGATCGATTACAAAAGTTAAAATGTTTTTTGTTAGATGTTTTTCGGGTACGGAACCCTAAAAAATGATCCAACAATATGTAGTTACGTAACAGTTTTACGTAACTATTTATTAACTTATTTATGTTTTAAAATATAATCCTACTATTTTTATTTTGAATCCTTTTCTACGTACTAAAGAACAGCGAAGCAAAGTGTAGTTACTCGCTAAAAGGCAACTTGTTCACGAACAATCTATCCCCTCCCCTGCCTTCGCAAAACTATATAGACCGCTTTTTCATATATACTTCACAGATATAACATACAACACATTGCAATAGCTATTACAATAAGAGAAATAAAGAAGTACAGTACAAGTATGTGTTCTATAATCTAAAAATAATATTGAATTGCCTGTGACTTAAATTGACAAAAAGCTTTTGACTGAGAATTTTCGTAGACTAGATTAAATCTACACAAAATTTGCAAATTATAATTAAAAAAAAACAATTCCTTCTCTATGGACAATATCCCGACTATCTGATCATACAACGCATTTTTACTATACAATTAATTTTTACATGGCGTACACTCCCTAAGTTGATATTGTATCACATTATTTTATCGTTACTAAAAATAATTATTCGATATAATCTTAGCAACATTTATAAACACAAATAATTTAATGACTTAACAATGACTAAATTTTGATATTATTTTATTTTATACTAGCTTCCACCCGCGCCTTCGCTCGCTTGGTACCAGGATAAAAAGTAGCTTATATGTTATTCCAGCACACATACTATGTATGTTTCAAGATTCATTCAAATCTGTCCAGCCGTTACGACGTGATTGAGACACAAACATCGTCACATCCTCACAAACTTTCGCATTTATAATATTATAGTAGGATTATCTGATATCTGATTTTTTTCTAAAGTCTTGTTACAAACGCAATGTATTTTTAGCAGTTAAACATCTGGATGGTTAAATGTTTATTATGTCAGGCCATACATACATTTAATTATGAAGATGGATTAATAAATCACTGTTTCTACGTGTATTTCGTAAAGCAGATGGAAGTATTCACATTTAATTTCCTTTATCTTATTTACACATCAAACACCATAGACTTAGTTCGTCATTATTATTGCTTAGATGATGTTCATTGCATTTATTTAAAGTCAACTTTACAAACTATACTGGTGGGAAGTTCTAACAATCCACTATTATTTAACTCTCAATCACCATAACAACTTACTTCAAGCCAAAAATCCTTTAAGTCAAGTTCACATTCACTAATCAAAGAGACTTGACAAAGTTTCTAAACCAACTGTCATAGCACTTTCACGAGTCCACAGTCCGTTTTAACTTCAACTCCTGGTACACCGCATCGATTATATCCAGGTATGAACTGCATTTGGATAACTTGAAATGATATCCGATATGTTTCATTTAATTATAATATAATAGAACTTCTAGCATACTAAAACTGTCAGCAACATAACGAATCACGACGAAAATGACTTGGAGACACCGCACCCACTCGTTCCCATTTGTCTCCGCGCTTCGTTCCCATTCGGCACCAATTAACCCAGTTTTTAGTAGCAATTGTTCCCTTTTTTTACAAGGCGACTAACTGGGTGTTCATTTTCCGCTGGTCGTCAAAATAACTTGAAATATCTCTGCTGTTTTAAAGCCCCACGCTCACTATCCATTATCGGTAAAACTGGATCAAACCGAATAACGTCCAGAAACGTTGATAGGTAAACATGAAGTTCAATGTGTCTTTGCTGAATCACTTTAACAGATGAACGTATTTGCTACTCATTGACCTGTGAGAGATGGCGACAAGGTGCAACGTTTGTGTTGAATTTAACCCAATACGGGACGACGACGATGTGAAATTTCTTGGTGTAGAACGTATTTGCTGCACTTTTGGCTCACCACGAATGGAGGTTTCGCTGTTTTGAAATACGTATCCTCAGAATCAACAGAGAACTGAATAACATTGCAGACGCGGTCGGGACGGTTCTTCTCTGTAGCACTTCGTGCAACACGTCCAGTCGCGGCGGCGCGGGGCACTGGCGACGCGATGCAACAACGCGACTAAGATCGGGACGATGTAAGGTTCGTCGGTGTGGCACTTCGCGAACATCGCTAGACGTCGAGTTGCGCGAGGAAGCTGGCGACGTGGTGCGGCGGCGCGTGGCGGTGCGGCGCCACGGCGTCGATGTCGGCGTGCTCGCGCCGCACCGCGCGCGCGCCCCCCGCGCCCCCCGCCGCCGCGCCGCGCGCCAGCAGCAGCGGCACCGGCAGCAGCTCCGGCATCACGCTGTGGTGCGTCACCAGCGCCGAGAGGGACGTGAACTCCTTTGTGAAACCCTGGAATGAGAAGGAACCCTTAATGCGAGCGCCAGCTTTAGTTTTGTAATTTCTCCATGACAAACGGGCGGACCAAACGATTACCTCAATCTAACGGATCGAATGAATTCTAGAAAGATCTTTCTCTCCTAGCAATTTTCTGCCACGTCATCGACGTCATCGATTAATCACCCAATAAACTTTTGTTGAACCACATGTCTCAGAAGAAGTTAAATTAGTTGCTGGTCAAAAAACGTTCTTGAAGTATTCTTTAAGTTTTTTTGCAATACAACACATACTTTTATTTTGTATCCCTTAGGCGTCCTGAGTATAAGGTAGTGGGCGATGCCGCTGGGCTGGAAGTCGCGCGGCACGCGCACAGACAGCGCGTAGCACCCCGTCTGCGTCGTGCTGCCGCGCACCAGGAACGCGCCCACCTGCTGGCTGCTCAGCACCTCCAGCGCTATCTGGAATTGGTGAATAACCCATATTCATTTTTGATCATGATTCCAAATCCTACGGCTGCGCCAAATTTTAATCTCAAATAGGTTTTTTTTGCAATTACAAAAAAAAACAACTAATACAGGTATTTATGAGTAAAAAAAATACAAAAGAACCAGACTATTGCTAGGTCGCTGGCCGCATAGTGGATACGCTGGGTGGCAGTATACTGATTCGTTGAGTCAAACATGTGCCAGTTATTGGATCACAGATCGCTTCAATCAGACCCCACGGATCTGACTCCCTAAGGCTCATTTCTTTCTAAGGCTACTCAGATCAAGGTTACCTCTCTTGGTATTCCGTGCTGGAACCAGGGCGCCTGCCTTAGCTCTGGTTCTGTTCTGGGCACGTTGTTGTTCCCGGAGCCGTGCGAGCCCGGCGCGCCGCACGACGACGCGCCGGACGACGACGACGTCGTCCGACTGCAGTTCGCAGATGGACTGCTGGAATTGATACGACCTATCTTTAGTAAATGTTGGCATTAGAGTGACTATAGCACTGGTGGTGGTAACCCCACCCTCCATTACTAAGGTTTTAGGTCCGAAGGTGTAGGATCACGTAAATCAATGGATATTTCTTCAAAAATGTATGCGCGCTTTATTAGGCTACTCTCAAATCAGACGAAGAAAAACATCGAGAGAAAACCATACATATACAAATTATCACGCCCGTATCCCTAATGGGGTGGGCAGAGCCACAAGTAAACATAAGAAAACTTGCAGCCACTTCTGATTTATAGTCCTAAGATGGATATGGTGAACCATGGTGACAGGTGATCAGCCCATCGCCCATATAGATTAACTATTAACTGACCTGTTCTTGAGATTGTTAATGCCACACTTCCTGAAGTCGTCGTGGTCGGCGTGCAGCGCGGCGTGGTGGCGGCGCGGCGTGTGCGGCGCCGACTCTCGGTTGGAGTCGCGCGTGCGCGCCTCCGCCTCCGACGCCTCGTTGATGTAGCCGCCGCCGCCGCCGCCGCCGCCGCCGCCGCCCGTCATGCACAGCGGCAGGTTTGTGGGCCTGGAATGTTTTAATACATCTTAGGAGTTGGATAGTTATGGCTTATTTAAGTCTTAACATTTTTAGTAGTTAGGCAGATGCTTAGTACTGAAATTAATGAACGAGAAATTTGTAGAATATAGGGAGCTATCCCTATAATTGTAGCCATGTTTCGTCTTCATTATCTTCATTTACAGTGTGTCTTTGTCTACTGCGGGGCGTAGGCTTCCAAAGGGATGGCACATAGATGGATGCACAGATGGATGGATGGATGGATGGATGGATGAATCCGTGTTGGATAGATGGAAGGCTTCCCTTTGCTTATGCCATCCAAAACGGCGCCGATCCTTTATCGTCTGTCTGTCCGTCTCGCTGCCGGGCGACTTACATTTGTGTAAATAGCCCTCGGTCTTTCAGTTATCGCCTTACTCTACCAGTCAGCATTACACTTAAGTTCTGCTTAGTTTAATTTGAGTTGCAGGATGTCGTTAATTATCTCTAGTTATCACTAGTTACTTACGTGGTGGGGGTGTCAGTGACGAGCGGCGTGGAGTCGTCGTCCGAGGGCTGCAGCAGCGCCCCGCTGAGCCCCATGGCGAGTCTCTTCATGAGCGGCTGGCGGTCGCCGAGCCGCCGGTAGCAGTTGAGCTCGGTGGGCGAGTTGGACTCCTCCGAGCTGCTGGGGCTCGGCTCGTTCACCAGCCGCGAGGCGCCCATGCCGTTGCATTTCGCTGGGGACCTGAAATCAACCATTGATAATGTTAGTACATTTTGACAGACTGCACACTGATTGTGACACGACACGGAAGAAGAAGTCATTTAAACCGATTCATTCCAAGAACAGTCTAGCGTGCTAGTGAATACAATGCGACTTAAACGCGAGAGGAGTTAAGAATCGAACATAATCAACAAAAATTATAAGATAAATTTAAAATTTGTTTATTATGGTAGGCTAGTGCCTTCCCTAACAGTTGCATTTTCAAGTGAAAAGTTAATAGTACTAAATTTGGAATGAACAATGGCTTCTCCAGCCGATCCGTCTGACTCCACCCGCCCAAGATTTAATTGACATATTGTGGGACGAGTTTTCATACATGTCTTTTACTACTGTCGCTAGCGAGTAGAGTCTGAGAAAACACGTGGAGATCTGGTACATAGGTGTCATCCATGTATTGCATGGACTGACAACATATGATGCAGAATGTCCACTTGTCCAGGGTGAGGTACCTGTCCCCGCAGTGCGGGTAGTGGTGCGTGAGGCCGGGCAGGGAGTCGGGCGCGCGCACTCCCATGCCGCACTCACTGCCGCTCAGCTCCTTGCACTGAAATCACAAGCATCATCATCATTATCTTGCCCTTAGTCCACTCTATGTGGGGTCGGCACACCATGTTCTCTTCCACTATACTCTACTGCATGACGTCAAAAATAAATATAAAATATTCTTCAAACCACAAACTATATTCAAAAATATATTTACGTAGGATTGCCTAGATGGCAGGATGATCACACTTGTGTTCTTTGCTATACCAATAGCTAAGCTATGCATAATTTGAAGACAGGTTGTTAGGATTTTGGTCGTTTCGGTGGTCATTTAGTAAGCGATTGAGGTTTTTTTATTGGAGGGTTAAGTATGTTTTTCATTTGAGATTATGTAATTAGATACTTATAATTTTTTTTTAACATTAACACCATGTGTCTTGAGCGACAATTCGAATTTGGAACAGGATCTTGTTTCTAAAATAGGTTACAAAAGGAAACTCACTTCTGTAAACTATAACAAAGCGTTTTAATAAATCAATCCACATTCCAACGGCCCGGAATGCGACCCGGCATTATCTTAACAATAGGAAATCAATGCTCTGTGACAAAATGCTACATTACTTCCATTACTCTTTGCACACCATTTTAAACCTTATGTGTAGGAGATAAGGTGAAAAGTAGATTGGAGGATGAATCTCGAATAACATCGCGTGTCGACAAACACTGAAAGTGACGGAACTAATCTTGTTTCGGTTTTGTTTTGGTTTGATATTAACTGCTACAGTAAGTTAACGCTTTTGATGAAACAATTTCGTCTATTCCGAGAATACTCGTATGTTTGTTTGATTCTACAACGTGTAACATAATGTCCCTATAAGCCCGAAAGGGGTGTATTCAGACCGAGCACTTGAATACATTGACGTGTGCAAAAGTTCAATACATCATATTTGAAATTCCAATACAATTAAAAACAAATTATTTCATGAGAAATTTGTGACAACCCTATGTGTTTGTTTACCATTTGCGTAGGTAACAAACACACGCCCACCCTCCTATCGCGTCGGACCCACACAAACGTAGACAATTGAACGCGTGTGCGTGTGCCATGCTCCAGATAAGATAATAGTAACTACAGCGCGGCATGTTTACCTAAACATGTAATGTCAACGTACCTACGTGTAATGACGAAAGTTTTCATAAGAATTTGCATATTTTTACGGACCTTACTAACATAATTCTACGTAGAAATTAAAGTCGAAGATTAAAATCACGATATCTTTCACACATAAAAAACAACTACCTACCTACACCTACCTAGGTAGTTACCTAAGGACCTAGGTACAGGAAAAGTTAAGTTTTACCTTTTCTCCCTTCTTCTTGGTTGAGCTCGGAACACGGCCAATTCTTCACACGGTAGGTATTAGGTAGGTATGTAGGTACCTAGGTTGGTATTACTGGTACACTTTCACATTCACAATCACAAAATTATTTTTGTCATTTTTTATGAGTAAGCTACTAATGGGGTACCTACTAGGTAGGGTGTGATAGGTTAGGTACCTACCTATCACTGAATTTTGACATGTTTTTATCACTGTTGACACGCACAGTAGGTATCCATTCGGTATCCATCAAAGAAGGGAAGTTCAATACATTTCACAGGAAAGGCTCAATGTGCCCTCCTTCACGAAGAATACAAATGTTTGCTCTACGAGCCACCGAATTCGTTGCGTTCCGAAGCATTTCAGGCGTTATGTCCGCACACGCTGCAATAATTTTTTCTCTGAGGGCATCTACTGACGGGCTTTCGACACGATATACGATTCTCTTGAAGTAGCCCCACAAAAAAAAATCAAGGGGCGTCAGATCAGGGGAGCGTGGAGGCCACGCTACTGTACCAGCACGACCGATCCACTCACCAAACCTTTGATTAAGGTAATCTCTTACTGAGCGAGAGTAGTGAGCTGGAGCGCCATCCTGTTGGAAAATTATTTCCCCGTATTCCCTGACTGGAAAGTTCTCCAGCGCCTCTTCCAGTGGCCCCGTTAAAAAATCTTTGTAGATATCGCCGTTAAGTCGATCCGGCAGAAAAAACGGGCCAACCAGCTTGTCTCCTTTCATCCCAGCCCATACATTCAATTTCCAGCGGTGCTGAAAACTGCTCTGGGAGCTGGCGCGCGGATTTACGTGACCCCATACGTGGTCGTTGTGCAGGTTGGACAGCCCGCTTCTTGTGAATGTGGCCTCGTCACTCCACAACACCTTCTCAGGAAACGCGGGGTCCACATGTACACGATCCGCGTACCACTGACAGAACGAGCGACGTGGCCCGTAATCAGCCTCTAACAGTTCCTGCGTTCGTCTGTAGTGATACGGGTGTTGACGGTCCCCTTTCAATGTCCTCCAGACGTTCATGTGGGACTGAACACCCAGAACCAAAAACGCCCGCCGAGTGCTCCTTCTTGGGTCCTCGTCAAAATGGTTGAGGATCGACTGCTGGACTTGCGGGCTTAGGTTGCTAGGTCTTCCTTCACTGGGGCGCCGGTGGAAAGATCCCGTCGAGTGAAGACGGCTCACCAATCCCAGAAAAGAGCCGTAAGATGGCAATGGCCGCCCTGGATAGCGCTCTCTGTAGAGCTGACGCGCCGCTACTAAGCTATTATTTGGTGCTGCTCCAACACACAACATCATATCATAATAGTCACTGTTCGAGTACAGAACCGACATCGTATCGTTTCGCGAACCGAGAGATTGTTTGTTGCAGTAGTTGCAAGTAACGAATGCTAATTGCGACTGATGTAAAAATGAAAATTTCACTCAACCAAAACAAAAAACAGATAGGTACCTACCTATCTGTTTTGCGACCAAAAGTACCTATTGCCGAAAGCCGAATTTTTAGGGTTCCTTGTCTGGGGTAACCCACCAATAAATACCGATTGGGAAAAAAAGGAAAAAAACTTCACCATACATCTACTACTACTACTACTACTATGTCGTCGTGTCCGTGTCGCTAGCTCTTTTGAACCAGTGTGGTGGAAGGATTAGTGCGCCTTGAAGGCTCCTTTCGTACACTTTGACACACGTCTATGACATGCCTGGTTTCCTCACAATGTTTTGATATTGCACACATAAATTTCGAATCGAAAAATCCATAGATGCACGACCGGATTTGAACTCACGACTTAAGGATGGGAAGGCAAGATGGGATATGGACCTCCCATATCAATATGCTACAATGTGCTCCCCATTTACTACTAGGTGCCTACCTAACTTAATAATAACCTACCAACAATAACGTAGTTCAATCAAGAAAAGTAAAAAACAAATAAACCTACGGAACCAATTTGATTTTATTAAACAAACGCTTGCGGTGCGGTGTCGGTCTTTGAATTTAGCAAAGGCACCGACAGCCAATTAGGGCAAGGTGCCATCCCACTTGTTGTTGTGATTGAACCTTTAATTTTTCAAAGCAACCAATGACAAATAGGCTGTTTACGATAAAAATGAAGATTAGTAAAACAGATAAGTCACAACCTTTGACTTCAGTGCCCAAGTAGGTAGGTACAAAATTGCATTGAAAAATGCTCCAATCAACAATGATACATTGTTGTACAAATAATAGTACAATAGTACAAAATTGAGTAGGTATCACGGCTTTATCCTCAGGCACGGTAAACATCCTCTCATACTCCTTGGCACCTACTGAGGATACTTTTAAGGCCCGAGTAGTTAGGTACAAAATTGAGTAGGTACCTATCTCCTACTAGGTACTTAACAAAGAGATCTGAAAGGATGTTTACCGTGCCTAGGGATTTTAGTCGTGATGTGACCTTACATTTTAATTACTTACCAATAAATACAAAGGTACCAAATAGGCCTTCAAAAAAAAATAGAAATTACTTATTGAGCCACCTCGTTATTAGGTAAGTAGGTAGGCATTTTACTAATGTGTCTGTTCTGTTACCTATTTCATCTAGAGTTCACACTTAAGGTCAAAAAACAGCTGTAAATAGGGATGCCTCACGTTGTGTCAAGTTACGTATTGGAGCAAAGTTTAAGAGACATTTCATGAATGAAAACCTTTGAAATTTTAAAAGTCGTTGAACAAACGTTGTTCGCAATGACGTATAGAACACCCCCGTTTCGGGCTTATAGGGACATTATGTTACACGTTGTATAAGTGCATTTTATTTTAAGTTTGCTTCCGGTGTGTTTACTCGCTTAGTAAAGCTTTACCTACATTATTTTTATAAGCAGGCGATGACGATGTTGATGTCACACACATCTAAATACGTCTTTACTCGATGTGATTATTTTATTTGTAGGGATATTATGCACACATTTCGGTCAACAACGCAAACTCTGATAACTATGAAACTGAACGCAATAAACGCGACCGAATTCACGCTCATTTTATCTCTGCCTTCTCAATATTTTGGTGAGAAAAGACGTTTTATCGTCAGGTCGGCACACACCAGTTTACATCGGGTCGTGCGGGGACTGCGACCCGCGATGCAGCTCCCCGAGCAATCTGCGCGCAGTGAGGGATCCCACGTTCTTTCAACACATTTACAAGTATTGTATTTTATGTTTATCTTGAGAATTTTCATGGCGTAACTTTCTGCCCTTTTCGTCCCCGGACCGTTACCGTCCCGGCGCAAAAAGCAAAGCCTGCCAAAGGTTAGTCTCGCTAGATAGCGAAGACCGCAGGGTAAATAATAAATGTCTTTTGCTACGCCTTAGCTGAGTAAAAAGGGACATTTCACAAGCATTTGGCTTTGAGGCATCAAAAGCTTACCACAGGCCAAATCTCCATAGTTAGGTAATCTGAGCTGCTGTTTCCTCCCTGGCGGGGCTCGCGTGCCGCCGCCCGCCGTCTGCTTGAGCCTCGAGTATGAAATATTCAGCGGCGCCGCCTCAGAAGGTTTTACGACGTTTTCAGGTCAACGGGTGAAAGTGCCTCTCGGAGGCAGCCTTTATGGACGCGAACAAAGGTGCCAAGTTTTGGCTTCGAACATTGTAACATTGTGTTTGTGACCCTTCTTAGACCTCACCTTTAGGAGCGAAGTTTTGAGCACCAACTAGACTTAGATAATAGATATATTATTACAGTCTGAGAGTTTGTTCGAGTCTCCAGAGTATTCAAATGAGGCTTGAATAAGTCTTTTGAGTTGTGTTCAAATTACAGACGAGTAAAGTGAACATGTAGTAATTCTAAAGTACTACTACTCTAGTTCTTTCGACCCAGTGTGGTGAAAGGATTTAAAGTCCGTCTCAAAAGCTCCTTTAGTGCACTTGACACACTGTTTTCGAACTTTTAGGGTCAACGACATGTCGTCGATTTCCTCAAAAGGAAAACATCGTGTTTAACGCACATTAATTTTTCGAACAGAAAAATTGGTGCACGATCAGGTTTAGCCCATGACTTTAGGATCGGCAGGCGGCTACCACTAGACTACCAGTGCTCTAAAGTAAATCTAGCAATAAGATAAGTAACTTTGACAGAAACAATTAAAAACCGATTCGAAGGTTTGAGCAGATAATCTGAAAGAGCATTAACAATTCAAGTCTGCTGGTGTCGTTATCTGCGGAGGGCTATCGACGTAGATTGTAGATGTGGCCGCTCCTATTATTTACCCCAACATTAGCATATTAAATTGGTCGTGTCTTCAGTTGTTGAGTACGGACAAGGATTTATTGCTGCAGACAAATTTTAGCTTTTAGGTGTGAGAAAGGAAATACTTGTTCCTTATCGTCGTATTTAACGACCTCGTTAGCGTGGCGGGTGAGTGCTCGGCTTAAATTCTAGAAGCGCGGGTTCGATTCCCGCTACGGGAAAAAATGTTTGTATGTTCTGCAAATATTTCTTCCGGGTCTGGGCGTTGTAGTATTAGGTATGTATTATAAGTATTTATTTTGTCGTCTATTTGTCCATCTGTCTTTCAGTTTAGTTTAAGTTAGTCCAAGGTTTTTGTATATTATAGTGCCAAATAAAAAATTATTTACAAAAAAAGTATATAAGAATTCTATCAGCCATCTGGTTCCCATAGTACAAGCTTTGCTTAGTTTGGGGCTAGATGGCGCTGTGTGAAATATCCACGAATACTAATTGTTTATTATTTATTTATTATTATTATCGTAAGAGTCTACACTACTATTACAAAGCGGTAGTTTTTTTTTGTGGAGAAGAATCTTAGAAATTACAACCCAATTTAAAAAAAAATTACTGCTGGCTTTACACCATGCGACTAATAGTAGTAGGTAGGTAGTACTACTATTAGTCGTGTCACTAGTTATTTTGAACCAGTGTGGTGAAAGGATTTTAAGAGCCCCTCAAAGCAACTCCTTTCGTACACTTGACACATATTTTCGAACTTTTTTTGCTCTACTACATGCCAGTTTCTTCACAATGTTCACCTTCACCGCTTGAGAGTACTGGTATAGCGCACATATTTTTTTTTGTGTTCAAAAAAATTCTTGTCTGAATTCGAACCCACGACCTTAGGATTGGAAAGCGGGGTTACTACCACTAGACCACCAGTCCTCTCAATCTACACCATCCCTGAGTGATATATTTTATTCCTCGGCAAGTAAAACCAGTTGCAAAGAGTAGTTCATAATTTAACATTAATTTAACGCACGTCATGTTTTTTATAAAAAAAATTGGTATCTAGATTTGACTCTGACCTTGATCGAGTGACTGAATCCTACTAATATTATAAAATGCGAAAGTTTGTGAGGATGTGACGATGTGAATATGTTTGTGCCTTAATCACGCCATAACGGCTGAACGAATTTGAATGAAACTTGGAATATACATAGAACATGTACTGAAATAACATAAAGGCTATTTTTTATCCGGATACCACGCGAACGAAGCCGCGGGCGGCAGCTAGTAGTTATATCTAGCAATCATTTGGACAAGGTCATTTACCTTGTCCATATTTAATTAGTCTGACAGAATATTAGGGCCAATTGCTAAACTGAACTGACAAATCACGCAGGAGCTTATGCTAATTACAAAGGAAAAGGAAAAGTGGAATTGTTCGAGCATTGCCTTGAAGACTGGCTCAGACACATAAACATAGATTCCCTGACCGATATTATTCAATTTATGTTCGCGTGCTCCCCTGCAATAACAGATCGGAACGCACTCCGCTTTCGTGGCCCACGAGCGAGCACACAGAAACCTGGTCGCAGCCGATCCTGACGCTGGCTGAGCAACTGGTGCTCACAGTTGTATTATGCCAAATGAAACGGCGCAACTGGAGCTGGGATGCACCGAAGGTATCCTACTAATATTATAAATGTGAAAGTTTGAGGATATGATGATGTTTGTGCCTCAATCACGTCGTAACGGCTGACCGGATTTGAATGAAACTTGGAACATACATAGTATGTGTGCTGGAATATATAGGCTACTTTTTATCCGGGTACTATGCGAGCGAAGCCGCGGGTGGAAGCTAGTAAAGCAATAATTTGTTTATGATTCAGTAAATGCTATTACTATAGAATGTTCTTGTTGAAAACATCTTTACGGTCTCGTTCCATAACCGACCACATTAAAAAAATTGCGTGCCGTACTTTGACGAACTTTTGGTCATTTGCTTTGCTCTTTTGTGCCGATCTCTGTTTCGGTGACGGTCCGGTTTTGGAAAGGGTGAAGAACCTATCCGTGATCTATTATTAAAGTACGACACTATCATTAGACGTGATTTTGACAGCACATGGTTGGGTGCCGGTAGCCGGCAACCGGGCTTCAACCCACACGCAGCCAACGGCCCAACTTATTGCACAGAGGTAACGTTTTTTTGTAAAATAATTAGCGAAACTCACGCACAGTCGGTTTTTGCGTACCTAATTGAAATTATAATGGAATCTACACCGCAATTTATGGTGATTCGGGTGGTAATAGATTTTAACGGTGGAAATGTTTGTCGACTACAAGTTGTTTAGTGACTTAATAAAATAGCTTTTAGGTTTATAAATCGTCTAGCCGGTGACTAAGTACTTACCTACTAGAGTAAAGTTTCAAAGGCAGAAATTATGTATATGTATAAAAATATGTATATATCTATCCATAATTCTTTCATGATTGGTTCATCTTTTGAAGATTTTTTGATATTATAATAATGCTTTGCTATGACATAAGCAAAGGGTGAGTACCCCCAGCAGTGAGTAAAAACGGACTGTAGATGATGATGATGATAACTATGCCTTTTCGTATATAATTTCGTACATGAAAAACATCATTCTGGAATATAATTAGCTGTCTACACGCTGCCATCCTTCACACCTCTCTTTAGCACCTTACAACTATAGCTTATAAACTGAAGTCAAAAGGAGGCGGTCACACAGACCCCTCCGGAAAGTTTATATCCAGGGGCCGAGGCGGACGGATGTGGCGAGATGGACCCGAGGTCAGGGGACCTTTCCACCACATTACCCCCCGGGGGGCGATAAGATAAGTTCAATCAATCGGATTCAATCACGACCAGAAGGGATGAACTTGCATTTCAGAAAAGTAGGTATTTGATTTCTTGCTTTGAAAGGGAAGCTATGAAGCTCTCGCTAAGAAGATAAGTTAATGTGAACAGTGAAAATAATTGAATTAGTCGCACGGTCTAATAACTCTACCTAACTTATTTCTATGTAATGCATTGTGTCGCAAAATAAATTGTTTATATTCTATTACTATAATATTTATTAACAGATATAAACTTACAGCTAATACAAATATGATTTACAAAATACAAAGAAACCAGCGGGCTATCTAAAGATCGTTGCAAACAGTCTATAGATAACTCATCTGATCCAGCTCATAGGATGGTGGAAGCGTGTCCAAGACGCAATACGGATCCATTAAGCCAAGCAAGAAACAGCTCTTGGATTCCGCATCGCTTCAAATGCCCTAAAATAATTTTGAAACCGCGACGGGCACTTTGAGCACCCTTTCCTCACGGACATAAGGTCTTGATCCCAGGCTCAAATTAACCATCATACAAATTGTACATACTAACAATTGAAGACTTTAAAAAGACTTGAAGGCATGAACAAACAATCTGATTCAAAAGAATGGTGATTTTTAGTATCTGGGATATTTTTCCAGGAAACCAAAATTCTATTTTCCAAACAGAATCTAAATGACCGAATCCAGATTTCAGCATCTGCGCTCCCAGCAATGATCACCGACATTTCCCAAAATTTCCTTCTTTTGCCATCTCATTTCTATCTGAGGGCTCATTTCTATCTGTTCATTTTCGGCGATAGGAAACGTGCCCGCGGCTGATTGCCCGAGCCCTGAGGCGACGCCGCGCGCCGGCCAACGGCCCATTGCGGCGATAAGGGAAAATTCGATTGGCTATGAGGTGCTACGGTTCATAATATGCTACCAGTGTGGTAACAGGTCTTGTTAATATCTCACGTTTTATAACCCTTATCCTCTCGGAACAAAAAAAGCAAAGGAAAATTTACTTGTAACATTTTCATTTTGCTTTACTTTTTTCCGGTATAGTGACGGTCCGTTTATGGAACAGGAGGGACCCTTAATCACTTTAAAATGTGTTGTCTAGACGATATGTTGGTTCGGTAAAAGCAAGTGCGCATCAAAAGCCTCCATAAAAGGTCACAATCGTCTGCGACCTCAGGTGTTTATGACGAGTTCACTTAACCAGAGGCAGGTGCCTTCATTTACTGTTAGTCATTTAAAGCCTCTTGAATATGAAATATTAAAGTACCTACTTACTAAAGCTATACTTTTTTGCCAATATAAAGTTTTTTTTTATGAGAATCGAATTTAGAGGAGTTGTTATTCTGAAACATAAAGTTCTAAAACATTGTCTCAAGTGCACGAAATGATTCTCTTTGATGCGCACTTTAACATTAACTTTCTTTCACCATACTTAATTTTAGTAGTAGTAGTTTCTTAAGCACCGAAGTATCTTGAAATTTGTGGTTTTGACGTAGAACCTTTCTTTAGGGTTAGAAGGCTTTCTCTCACTTTAGTACCGCTTGCCACGAAGGCGCAATATAAAGCTCGTCAACACGAGCGACGGTTTCATTTCGCCAATGTTCGCGCACTGCGACCTCGGTCTGGCCTTGCCCTTAGAAGGTCACTTTTATGTCATCTATTTTGATTTCCATATCCAATGGTTGAGATAGGTTACCATGTTAAATAGACTTTAAAACAACGATTCAATATACTATTTCTGCTTTGCAATATGTTTTGTTATCTTATATTATAAGAATCTTTGTCCTGACTGACTGACTGACTGACTGACTGACTGACTGACTGACTGACTGACTGACTGACTGACAGACAACGCACAGCCTAAACCGCTGGACGTAGAGACTTGAAATTTTCAGTGTAGGTAAACCTTGGTACGTAGGGGTGTACTAAGAAGGGATTTTTCAAAATTCAACCTCTAAAGGGGTGAAAAGGGATGAAAACCTGGAATCAATTTTTGGTTTAAAACTGCACATAACCTATATCAAATTAAAGAGCCGATTTTTCTCATTTAGTTGATGTCATAATTACCTGTAAATTCTTTATTTTTGGCATGTTTTTCATGAAAAATAGAATACTTTTATTTTGACATATGACAGCGATGATACCACAGATTAGTAATAGATGATACAAAACATATGGAAAAGGAACTGTCAATGTCAAATTACACTACATTCATTAGCGTCTAAAAAAAATTATTGCGATAATATTTTGGACTGTTTGTGAGGATGGATGATCCTCACAAACTTTCGCATTTATAGTCATTATGAAATGGTAAGAGATGGCAATCGTTTAGCGTACACTATAATTATAATGAATAATGAGGATAGTAGGTACCTACGTGTGCTGGAATGGGACATAGGGTACTTTTTATCTGGGTACCGCGTGAGCTGCTAGTAGTTTTATATAAAAGAAAATTGTAGGATTTGACTTGATAAATCTTGTGTAATTAAGAATCAGATATATGGCGGTCTAACAAAATAGTTTAATTCGTAAGCTATGTACAAATTGTAATTGAAATACCTGATTGTAACCTTTTCTCACCCTTTCCGTTTATTTAAAGTCTAAAAACTCCCCCAGAGTCACAAAATACGCGTGTCCATTTCCATTTCAACGCAATAACGGGCATACCATCCGAAAGTCACTTTCATTTAGACAAGGACGGAAATATACATTAGCAGTAGGAGGGAAAGAGAGAAGATCAGGTCAGACGGATTGGCGTGCAAGAAGGCAGTTAGGCATAGCTTAGGGCGGGATTTAATTATAAAAACAGAATATAAACAATCTATACAGAAGTGACATTCCGATACCAGACCTAAACAACTTATTGTTAGAAGTAATACAAGTCGATTATTGTGCTTTAGCATTTTTGTGACTTACTTTTTAGGTGAATGAATAAAAATGATAATAAATAAATAACACCCAACAGTCACACCCCACCCTAGGATTCCCTGTGTCGATGTCGTGGGTATTAGAAACTACGAGTGCCATGGTACCACAACCCCCAAACCCCGAAGAAATATTTGCAGAACATGCAAACATTTCTTCCTCAGCGGGAATCGAATCCGCGCCTCTTGCGTCTCTGCCGAGCAATCGCCCGCCATGCCATCAAGGACATCGGTGGCGTACACTTACAGTTAGGGAATCCAATCCCGCAAACGCGGGATCCCGCAAATGCGGGATCCCGCACCTTTTTTGCGGGATCAGAAATGCGGGATTACACCCGCGGGATCCCGCAGGTTTGCGGGATTGAAAAAATATATATATTTTAGAAAAATGGGCTCAGGCGACCATCTTATTATTTATATGACACCTCAGCACAGCTCATTAGTAAGTGATTTAACAACTTTCTTATAGAACTCGTGCCTTTTATATATAATTTGTATGGAAAATAATTTTGATTCAGTTTTTAACTTACAACTAAATAAGTTTTAAATTTCTATTTTGTGTCGTGTGAACCCTGTTTCGGAACGGAACATAACCAATGTCAGTTCAAGTACTCTATGACTAGGGATTCCCCTACGGCGCACGGGGACTTACCTTCGCACGCGGTTAAGTGTCAAAGAAAGTTATTGCGTCATTTGCGTCTTACTTGTGATGTGAAAAGGTTACCTAACGTACGCGAGACAAATTTTTTTTGTTATCAAATTGTTAAGAGCACGTTTCGAGTGAAAAAATACAATTTATTATTAAAAAATGAGTGTCAATTTGATTTATAAAGAGTATAAAAGCTCGAGTGAAGTGTGGAAACATTTTTTAAGAGCAGAAAATGGATCAACCGCTAAATGTAAGTTATGTCCTGCTATCATAAAAATCTCTGCTCGCTTTACTAAAGGTCTTCACACCCACTTGCGAACAAAGCACAACATGAATTTGAACTTGGTTGATAGCGTCAGCAGCAACGTTGAAAATCCAGACAAATTTAAATATGAAACGTTAAATATTTTACTTATTATATCGTTTCTTAAAAGAAGTTGATTATTTATGCATCTAACATCATTATATTCAATTTATAATATGAGTAATAACTTTGCTTCATATTGATAATAATAATAATAAAAATACTTGTCTTTATTTCTTTTATTTAACTACATTAAACAAAAATAATAATAATTAAAATCAATCCCGCAAATCCCGCGGGATCCGCGGGATTGATGACCTTGATCCCGCAAGCTTGCGGGATCGCGATTTTGATGCGGGATTGGATTCCCTACTTACAGTATGCACTTAGGTATTGAATTTGTATCATTAATAAGACTGGTATTGTATTAATTTGTAGCAATTAGACATTGTTAGAACCGGACAAAATCCACCTCACAATAATTTTGTCAGCGGCGGCGAAGGGGTTCGAAGTTTCGCTTCTATGTGCTGCTCGTACCTATTGTAAGGCGAGGACAAAAAGTCTAATTTAAGAAAGTATTTCATCAAACATAAATAAGGATGTTAACGGGTTTATACATAAAGAACCAAAAAACGAAAAACTCTCTTTTAAATTAATATTGGGTATTTAATTTTAAGCAGAATAACTAAGGTACTGTTATATGCGAGGCCAGTGCCACCCTAATAACATTTTAAATTTTATTTGTACTTCATTTTGAAATATACAAATAAATTGGGAGCATTATAGTTTGTTTTCATGCTCAAAGGCAGTAGAATGTAGCAATTAGTCGGTCCTAATTATTTACTAACAATTATTAGATTTTGATAAGCTATCTTTTCATCATGAAAAGTTAGCGTGAATTATAACTATTTACTATTATAAAAATACCTGTACAGCACATATTTTACTATTTCTATCTGGTTAAAGAGGCTTAAGTTACTGTGAACAGTCCATGTCATTGGAACTTCTATCAGCATGTTTTATCATCTTTTTGTTTCTATTTCTTCAAGCTAAGTGCGGACCAACGAGCTAAGCGACTAAGGGTCTCCACCCACTACCTCGTTCCTGACCACACTGCCCTAGCACAAAAAGCAAAGCAAAAATTGTTAAAGTATGCAAAAGTGAAATTTGCTCACCAAAATTGACGTAGAACTTCTATTGTTGGTTATTAAAATGTGTTAATTGAAAAAGAAAAATATATACTACATCTTGTCTTTGGTTCCTCAAAGTGAAAATGCGTTATCACGACACCCATCCCAATGGTGACCGCGCACAACGTTGCTTAACTTCAACGATCAAGAATGTCTAAGCAAGCTACCACCACAAGCGCTTTAGTTATGGGCCAGTTAGGTATCTTTTTTTTCGTAAGCAATGTTTCGTTAATTGAATGGTATGTCAAAGAGCCGAACACTTAGAAAACAAAATGATCATCAAACATTCCAAACTCATTGAGATCCCAGAAATAGCTGGCACCAGTCATGGGAGTGTCAATGCATAAATCAAACGGCGAGCTAAGTGGTCGGATTACACACCACGCAGCGGACGAGGCCTTTATTTTGAGACTTTATGACGACCCTGATTGATTTAAACTATGGTTTTGGGTCGTGGGTAACTTATGATTATTAGAAGTAAATTATAATCTTTGACGCGAAATGGAAAGAACACCAGGTTGTTTGGATGTTTTGTTGTGGGATCAAACACTACTCAAGCGTGAATCATGACTCAAAAAGATTCGCTGTCAATTTTTTTATCAAAAGCCATATCAGACTTTACTTCCGTGAGTATTACATGAGCGCGTATTTCTAGAAGTGATTCTGTACATTTAAATGTACAGAATTTAAATGTATTTGTATTAATTTAATGTATAATAATATGTATAATTTGTTATAAATGTTCTCATTTAAATGAGAACTTACATTAAATAATACAAATCCTACCTAAAACAAAAACGAGATAAATTCTCACGTCCATCTTCCGAAATGATGGGTCGGTTATGCTTATAGCACCTCCCGAACCTCCCTAAATGGTCCTTATTGAAATAGGGCCCTAAACGACCGCTATTGAATGTGGCCCGATAATAATAGTTATTCACAACTATTACGGGGTTATATTATTTATGGGAAACTTATTGAAATTAACCATGGGTTTCGTGTGATTATTACATCGTTAAGTTTTCATGAAAGTATTCATTTAAAAATGATGATTGCACTAGCGACCCGCCCCGGCTTCGCACAGGTGGCATGTACCTACTAATGTGGCGTCATACATAAAGTGTCCAAAATTAATTTATAGTAGGAAACAAATACTTTTGTCTAAGCAATAACAAGCATGTACCTATTTTAGACCTATTCAATAGTAGTCATTTATGTTTAAATTTTAAATATAAACCGTTCGCAAAGAAAAATTAAATAAAAAAGTAAAGTAAGTTCAAGAGCTAGTGGCCAACTCTTGTGACGGAGTTTTTAGGCCCAAAGGCCTCCGTCATGGCTTAACGACTGAAAAGCCGAGACCGACAATTTAACGTGCCCTCCGAAGCACGGAAGCACTCAGCTCGTAATGCCACTTCCGGTCACCCATCCCAACTATGACCGCGCACAACGTTGCTTAACTTAAACGATCAATAAAGAACGTCTGAGGAAGCTACCTTACGAGCGCTTCGAAAAATAATTGTATGAATCAGTATTAAAATCCGTTGCGTAGTTTAAAGAACTCAACACAAACAGACAGACATTGACACTGGACTGTGACTTCATTTCATCTATTTGATAAATGTTTGTTAATAAAACCAGCGGGTTTATCTTTCTCAATTTAAAATAATAATATACGATTAAGAAAATTGCAGGAAGCTGTTTTATTGGTGTTTAAAATAAATTGCACTTTGAAGCTCTTAAGAGAAGCATCTAATTATAACGCAAGAAGTCTCTTACTTACTAATTATTTATTTAAGGTGTCGTTCCTTGACGTGTAATGACGTAATTACCAAACACTTTGCCAGTATTGCTAGGAGTAACTCGTCAAAAAGACTTTCATGTGACTCACTTAAGTCCGTGAGAGTGAACAGGTGTTATTTCATCCTGGGACGCACTCTGAAGGCTTAGGGATCAACGGTGAGTTTTCTGATATCAAACCATTATTTTATTTTTTATTTCAATCATAGCTAACGAATCGCACAAACTTTAAACGGCAATCAAATTTTATGATTAGCCCACGATTACCAATACATAACATCCATACGCTCAGTTTTAAACGACACCTTAAGTTACGGCATTACTTTAGAGGTAGGCGCCACCACGCGGCGACTGCGCGCACTAACTCGCCTGTAATGTAACGTGTAACGTGTAACGTGTAACGTGGACGCAACTATGACGTTTAAAAAATAGATGCGACAACATTGCACTAATTTATTGTTTACTAATTGCACATATTAACGCCCCTATCCCTAATGGGGTAGGTAGAGCCAAAACTTGCAGCCACTCCTAATTCAAAGTCTCAAGATGGATATGGTGTACCATGGTGATAGGTTATCAGCCATATAGATGGTCCATCGTGTTGGAGAGGATGCTATTATCGACTTTTACGGCATGCTTCAGAGAAGCAGCTGATTATGAAAAAAATGCCTCCTATTGTATTAATTACAGGGACGTACGAAATTCGGGCTATTGCCTTGATTTTCTTTCATTAAAATAAAACGCTGAACGCATCTATGTATATGAGTAAAACACCTTTGGTAGCACAGACATGCAGGAATGCAGGCATTACGACTATTTAACTTGTTGGGTTGATGTTCGTCCATAAAAAGTTGTCACTTGTACCATAATTACTATTTTTACATCATGCAGGTTTTATCTTTTCTATTCTATTTTTATTGTTGGAACCCACCCACCTATTACTTTATCATCATCATCATCATCATCATCATCATCAGTCTTTTGAAGTCCACTGCTAGATTATAGTCCGTACATTTATTTCCAAAACTCGAACGATTGCGTGCATCTACCCTGTATGCACGACATTTCACAATGTCATGAGTTCATGAGTCATCATACACCCCAAACACATTGCCCTATGCAGTCAGCTAAAACATACAGAACTCTACAAAAGCAGTTTGAGTGTAAATTCAATGTGAATACTTTATCATTGATACTAGCTGCTGCCCGCGGCTTCGCTCGCGTTAGTTCTCGTTCTGTTATTCCAGCACAGATACTATGTATATTCCATGTACTTTGCTACTTCAAATTGCTTATTCTAAGAGCTTATTTTATCACATAAATAGTCTACTACATAATAATAGTATCCTTTCAATTGTTCTCGTGTGCATGGTATACAGAATTTTGTATATTCTATCATATTTTGTTGATTATTTGAATACAGGCAAGGAATCTTTTCACAGGCTGGTACTCACCCAGAGCGGCGCGGAGGGTTGCAGTTGCGACGCGAACGCCATCCGGAAAGCATCTCCCACGAGCGTGTTCAATTCTTCCGCCTGGAACGATACGAAAACTCATTCAAGCAAGTTCATAAATAGAGCAACTACAATTATTTTAATCAACCTTTGCCAGTCCATACATTTCTAGAACATCCTAACACTTCTTCCGCTGCAGGAATCGAACCCACACCTCTAGTGTCTCAACCAGACACTCGCCCGCCCATCACTTTCAACCTTGTAATCCTGAAATCATTATTTGAAATAGAGATCGACCAAAGTATAGTTGGAACATCTACCCACTTCTTAGAACCATAAACCACTATGAATAATAATAACCCAATGTCAATACGTTCAAAACAAACAAACACAAATATGGCAGGAATGTGTTTGAATCTATTCATACAACATCAAACATTATTACCTATCATTTTGAACCACATGCCCTCTTCCGTCCTGCTGGAGGCTGTCGGCCAACATGGGCTTTATATCGACGCGCGTAAGGAAGTGACGAGTTTATGGCGAGGAACGTGAACTTGTGTGAGCCGGTGGGTGTGAGCGATATGCGTGCTAGACAGGCGTCAGTCGCCACCACACCAGCGACACGCTCATGAGAGGAGCGACATGCGACACCGGGATATAACCAAATATTTTCATTATTTGAAGCCAAAACTTTCAATAACGCGAAAGGGTTTGGAAAGGACACAAAAGAGACCTTTACCCAGTACTTAGTGAAGTCAAGCTGTGAATGTTGATGGAAGAATACAGTTTTATATATAGTCTATTGAACACACTGGTCAAAGCTTCCGACCACATTGAGCAAAACAAAACCAATACCTACAGTACAGCGAACGAACATCGTCTACTACTAAGCCCTTTCGTCTTAAATTCGCCACGAATGTATGAAACGCCATTCACCGTGTCATTGACAGTGCGCTGGAGCGGTGTTCCAGTAGTAGCTCTGTCGCGGCACGAGCATCGCTCCGCGCCGCTCGTCACTGTGTCCGCTGCCGGCACCAGACGACAGAAATATGAGAACATTCGGCTATTATTGTTATGGCTGTCTAACGGGACAAGCCCTTACACGCAAATTCCGTAACAGAATTTTGGTATTGTTCAGTTTTGATGACACTATTGTGTTATGTAAGAGAATGAACAAAATAATGCACCTACCTGATATAATCATCATCATAAGCTTATAAAAGTTCGTTGCTGGACATAGGCCTCCCCATATACTTCCAGGACGAACGATTCTGTGCTACCTCCGTCCACCGACTACTCTCCTGATATATTTATTTATCTATTCGTACCGTTCTTTAGGACAAAGCAAGACAGGCTGTCAAAAGTTTGCTTGAAACTTTTTTGTGTCTTTATGAAACGAAGTAGTGGGCGGTGGCTCTCTTACTGCACAATATATAGCGTGTTCATCATCATCAAGTACATAAAGAGATCAGAATTGATGACTACTAGAAGGATCATGAAGATATACTGCTGCCTAAAATAAATACAAGTTGGAGGTGGAATCGCCCGAGCAATAACTTTCAAAGTACGTAAACATAATCCTTATCTAAATAAATGTTTATTTCCGGAGCTTCGGCATCCGATACCGTGACCATTAGAAGAACTATAAGAAGTGAAGTTTAAAGCCGATGTATTGCCATAAATAGGTGTAACTAGTAGTAGTATAAGAACGTTTATCATGCTTATTTAAAAAAAAAGTGTACATTAAAATCTATAATTTCCTTTTAAAGTTCTGCAAGTGTCCGCTTACGATTTAGGTCGGTATAAAATTAAAAAATCAGGACAGAATTTAGCTATATGACGGGAAAGAAAAGTTGTAGTGGACAAAGACCGTTAGTAGAGTCGATCATAGCGACAAGCATTCTACTGCAAAAGCAATTTGGCATACCATCACAACACCTACACCCGGAAGAAATATTTGCAAACATTTTTCCCGTAGCGGGAATGACATTGTACTCATCATACGAAAGGACTAGTGACACAAGTTAACGTGTAGTCGTGTTTTTTCTTCATAAGCTTCTGTTTTCCGGACTAGTAGGGTAAGTTATCTTACGTTAGTAGCACATTTGACATCCCAAAGCCAATCATCATTAGAGCGCAGTCGAATCGAGAGCCAATTACAGTTCGCGAAGCTCATTACGGCAACCTGCACTCCTCTACGTCTAATGAAACGTACTTCTAATTCCCCGAATACATAAAACTGGGACGTGATCTTTGCCCCCTCCCACCCCCCCGCCATCTCCGGCACAATATCTATCAGCAGCTTTTATCTAGATCCAAGTTGTAGAAAAAACTGCACAAGTACTACAACTACTTGTGCCCTTTCAAACCAGTGTGGTGAAAGGGTGGAAGTGCATTCAAAGAGGATCCTTTCGTTCACACGACTCTCCAAACTTTTATGATTCTACTTTTTTCAGTTTTGTTTACAATGTTTTCTTTCATTCCACAAGTAAAATTCGTTTTCGTTTCGTTCAAAAGTGACGGTGACTATTCGAAATATAATCAATTTGAATTTCAAAAATATTTTATCTAACATAGCAGGATATATTACTATTATTACATGATTTAATATCTATTACTTAAATACACATTATACTCGTACATACACATTACAAAAAAAAACTAAGCCCTTTAACATCTATAGTAGACGATTTATACAGCGTCAGGAGGCAACTTTTACCTTCTCAAACGGGACGCTGGCTGTAGTGCCCGGGACGAATTAAGATGGAGTAGGCTTACCGTTTGGGTGTACTGGTATAGGACACATAAATTTTTCGCACAGAAAAATCCATTGGTACACGACCGGGTTTGAACCCACGACCTTAGGATCGGAAGTGCTCTGTTACATACACATTACACTTAACATAATATTTTACCCAGAAGGTTCAAACCCACCTGCATCAAAATCGTTGTAGCTATTCAGTTAGCTATTACTCGTACACCCTAAAATAATACGCAGATCCAAACATCTTGCATTCATAATGTATCTGGGTACTCATTAGAAGGATTACTTATTAATCTTATATTAACTACGCGGTAATCTGTGAGTAAACTTCAAGCTGCCACCCTTTGTTCCGCGTGTTGACTAACCTAATTCCTAAGAAGTATGAAGATTAACTTACAGTTTGGCGCTTCACACACACCACCGCTGAACCGCGCGGCTCTCAGCTAGACAGACTACAGTTCACCAAACCGCGTCGTATCGCGTTGCGACTTGCGGAACACCAGGGAGTATGTTTTGAGCCGGCGCCGCCATAGAAAGTTGCTGGCCTAGTGGTGCCGTACAGCGCTCTTGTGTGGGTGTGTGTGAGTTGCGCGTGTGGGGGTGTGATCAACTTGTGCGGGATGAGCATCGTAATATTGTCTTAAATTAGATCAATGATGAGCTTATTGACAGTCCCGCCTACATCGCGACGGTGTCCGTCTGATTATTGAACGGGTTGATGGGCGGAGACCTTAACTGGTAATACTGGCGTCAATTTCGCCCATAAACAAGAATGTAGGCCGGGAACTGAACATATCAGATTTAAGCTCATCCAGTGGAAAGCCGTAATTAACATATCTTATATTATAAGAATCTTTGTCCTGACTGACTGACTGACTGACTGACTGACTGACTGACTGACTGACAGACAACGCACAGCCTAAACCGCTGGACGTAGAGACTTGAAATTTTCAGTGTAGGTAAACCTTGGTACGTAGGGGTGTACTAAGAAGGGATTTTTCAAAATTCAACCTCTAAAGGGGTGAAAAGGGATGAAAACCTGGAATCAATTTTTGGTCTAAAACTGCACATAACCTATATCAAATTAAAGAGCCGATTTTTCTCATTTAGTTGATGTCATAATTACCTGCAAATTCTTTATTTTTGGCATGTTTTTCATGAAAAATAGAATACTTTTATTTTGACATTATGACAGCGATGATACCAAAGATTAGTAATAGATGATACAAAACATATGGAAAAGGAACTGTCAATGTCAAATTACCTGTGAAAGGAAGCATAAATTATTACTGGTCTAATAAGTTTCTAATCTTGATTATTCATGGAGTTCTGACGTAATTCTACGTCTGAAAACTAGATGTCGCTGCTAATTCTGATCAAATTTTGACGCGCTATCGTTGCGTTTTGTAAAGTTTACCTTAACCATGGGCGCCGGCAAGGGGGTGCCAGAGGGTGCACTTGCACCCCTTGGGAATCTCGGGATCAACAGGAATTATTGAAACTGTATTGCGCTTTCTCTGTTAAGTTCATCCATCCCATTTATGCTGGTGCCATCTGGTGTAGAGTAGTGGTACTTTAAAGGGTGCGTTCAGAGAAGTAATGGAAATCGATTAATATCGATCCCGGTACTCCTGGCCCACCAATTTAGAATTTTTAAATTTCGATCGTCGTGAACAAATAGGTGTGAGCCGTGATGACTGGGTACCTATATAATAAAAAATTCATAATGAATAGTCAGAAATTTGTAAATGTCTCAAACATTCAGACTAAAATTTCATCTTTTTATTAACAATCATATACGGCAAAGATTGTAAGAAAACTAAAATCTGCACCACCTGGAAATTATTTCTGCCGGCGCCCATGACCTTAACTCTCAAAATTTTTACTAAATTCACCGAAATTTCTTAATTTTTAGATTTAGGTATGTTTGTTACTCTTTCACGCAAAAACTACGGAATATACATAAATACCATTATTCATATTCGTTCGCTAAAGTTAGCCATTGCTTAAAGTTAGCCCTGTCACTGTTTGTCATTATGAAATGGTAAGAGATGGCAATACGTCAGTCATCGTTTAGCGTACACTATTATTATAATGAATAATGAGGATAGTAGGTACCTACGTGTGCTGGAATGGGACATAGGGTACTTTTTATCTGGGTACCGTGTGAGCGAAGCCGCGGGCTGCTGCTAGTTATTAATAATAAGATATTCAAGTTGAGAGTTTATAATTTATTCAAATTGGATAACCGTGAGAGATTCGTCAATATTTTGCGTTCAAAGTAAAATTCTAGCAACTAAATTAAGTTCGTATGAGCATAATGAGTTAGTGGCCAACTCTTGTGACGGAGTTTTTAGGCCGCCTAAAGGCCTCCGTCATGGCTTAACGACTTAAAAGCCGGGACCGACAATTTAACGTGCCTTCCGAAGCACGACAGCCACTGACAGACGGACAATTACTAACTATTATTTATTGGTGGAGTTACAGTTTACATTGTCCATCCTGTTTATAACAAAATGACCGACAGACCGGAAACCGACAACTGTTCTGCCTCTGATTACCTACTTACAAAAGACCTGGACAAAGAAATAAGGACTATCATTTACTGCTACAATTGAAAATAATAAACCGTGTTTCAAAGTCAAAGAAAAAAAAATTGTGTCATATCTTTATATGTAGAGTACAATTTCAAGTGAAGTTGTTCCAAAATTCAACTTGGAAATCATAGCAAATAGTATTGTTACTTGAGACAACTAGATTAGACTAAACTTTGTGAATATGTGGTTGTCACAGACTTACAAAACACTTTAATACCAAAAATAAATAAACTCTTGAAACGAGAATACTGTATAAAAGTATTTGTATTATAAATACAAGAACGATGGTTATGGAAATAATATTTTAAGATATGATAAAAAAAAATGTTTTATTTGAGACCTCGGACTTGCTGATGCAGTTTGATGCAAAACATCATCATCATTTCCCTGCCCTTGTCCCACTTTATGTGGGGTCGGCACAACATGTATTCTTCTTCCATTTCCCTCTGCCAGAAGTCATCTCAACACTCACTCCTTTCTTACTCCTGTCATCTTTCACACAGTCCATCCATCTTTTCCTTGGCCTACTTCTACCCACATATCCTTCCACATTCATATCTAAGTTCGAGTTCAGCGCAATAAGTTGGGATCCGCGTGAGGCTAAATATACAGTGATGATAGAAAGGCTCCAGCGAAAGTTTGCTAGATACATTTTTAAGCGGATGTACGGCTACTACCCTTATCTGTTTCCTTCCCTATTTGTATCTGGTATGGTCGGCATGGACACGTTGGAACTGCGGCGTAAACTCCAGCTAGCTATGCATTATTGTTTGATACTGCGTAATAAAGTTAACAGTCCAAACATATTGAGCACTATGGCAATATACGTCCCGGATAAGTATGTGCGCTGCGGTCGTCGTCGGCACATGCTATTTTCTTATCATCCGGCACGAACCCTCCACGCAAATAACGCGCCAACATTGCGAGCGTTGGACTTACTGAATGCTTTCCTCCACGAGTTCCAGCATATCGACGTCTTCAATGACAGTCTATGGTTAATTTATGGTAGTCTTAGATTATATTTGAGTTATGTAAACTTAAGGTAGGTAGTTAAGCGTTTTGGGTTCCCTCCTGTAAGCTTATCTGCATTTAAATAAATCATTTCATTTCATTTCATTTCATTTCTAACACTCTTCTCGCCACATGAGATTCTTCCCTTTTTATGACATGTCCATCCCACGCTAACCTATTGCTCCTCAACTTTCAAGTTAGTTTGATACAAAACAGAAGCATACTTATTTAAAGCGGGTTGGCGGTGTTCTGCTGTGTTACAACTTTTACCGTAAATAGCGAAACCCCGGCGATAAGTCAGGAGCGACGTAACCCGGCACGTGGCCTATCCGAAGCTCATCTTAATTACTTAATTAGATATGCGCCGCGCATGGATACCATCTACCATGTACGCGCTCCTGCCTCATCCGTGGGCCGTGTCCGTGTTGCCCGATCCGCCAAATTGGCTTACGTAATTTGATAATAATGAGAGCAGGATACAACGCCTGGCAAACACCTTAGCGAATCTAAATTGAGTCGGAAAAATTGTATAAAATCAGTATCATTGTTCGTAAGTAAGTATGTTCGTATGAGCTAGCGGCCAACTCTTGTGTCAGAGTTTTTAGACCGCCGAAAGTTCTCCGTCGTGACTTCACGACTTAAAAGCCGGGAACGACAATTTAACGTGCCCGAAGCACGGAAGCGCTCAGCTCGTAATGCCACTTACGGTCACCCATTCAAATTGTGACCGCGCACAACGTTGCTTAACTTCAACGATCAATCAAGAACGTCGAAGCAAGCTACCCCATTGTTCGTATAAGCTATATTTCATTTTCATTGTGCCATCCACCATGATCCTGTACTAGCTTCACCGACCTGTGTAAGTCTACTCCATCTCGCTATCAGACATCCTACATCCTCGGGCCACCACTCCGTAATCGTACAAAAACGGTTGTTGAAAATAGTTTTTTTACAAAAAAAAACTGTTAATTTCCACCTACGCGTTGAATCAAAAATCAGCTCAACGACCCAACGAGTGGTTCGATAAACAAACGCAAATGTATTCGGCTGCTTCGCTTTGTAGGAACGAGTTTGATCGCATAATAATTAGTCATCGGTCCCACGCACGCCGCCATTGGACTCATCATTTACATTTATTGAGACTATCGCGAAAACTTAATATCTTTATTACGTCAAATTTTAAAACCGATCGATCGAATGTCCTCTATAACTCGACTGCGAAGGAGGATATATTTTTTATATTTCATAATATAATATTTGTTTGTGCTACTTAGTGAACGAAAGAAGCCTCCTTAAGGCGCACTTTAACCAGCGACACGAGTAGTAGTAGAGTGGGTTTTGTGTTTTATTAAAATATCTCAAAGTTTCATAAGCAAGGCTGGAAGTTTTTCACAGTTTCATAAATCTGTTCCGACATGTTGTTTACATCACGGATTTGTTAAATTTCTTCAAAATGAAAGCTTGTTTATACTGCTAACAAAATCATGGCGCAATAAGATATGATTTCAGCTAAAAATAACGCATAAACAAAAACGAGCAGTATTTCAAGACTATACTAAAAATGTATTAACTTTACCGCAGAAAATAGTCGAAATATTCAGTAAAAAAAAGTAAGTAATGAGCTAGTGGCCAACTCTTGTGACGGAGTTTTTAGGCCGCCTAAATATTCGGTTAGTCTCTAAAGGTCCGCCTACCAACCCGTTCCATTACATAAGTCAAGTGTCAAAAGTCAGTCAAATCTACTGTTTTGACTGACTTGGGGGTGACTGGGGGTCAGCCCCTACAACAGGTGACCTGTGAACCGAATAAAATATGTAACTCCTGACGGATGTCTCCTACATAATTAATGTTCGAGAATACCGTGTTAGCCTAGCATTCAAATAAAACTACTGCATTTGCTTCGAGAACAGGAGGCGGGTAGGGGCTACTTATCTTTAAGAAATGTTCTTACGAGTATTTCACATTCCTAAAATTTCTAAAGTGTTATCCAGGAATGTATTAAATAGACCTTTAGTTGCAATGGTATTTTATGTGATGAAGACATTTGCTGTCGGCTATATTTTAGAACAAATTAAATTAAATTAAATGTGATGATCTCGTCATGATTTGACGAGATGGATTATTATCACGCCCGTATCCCTAAATGAGGTGGGCAAAAAAAGTGGTCAAAAGAATAAGTAGATGGTCCATCATGTTGGGGAGGCTCGGGGATGTATGCTCGGGGAGAGAAGTAGCTGGACGCATTCTAGGTTTTTTTTTACTCTCAGTCCAGCAGAGAAGTAAACAATAAAAAATACTTTTTCATTGTTTACGGACGTGCAGCCGCCATTATAACTAGTGCATGAAAATCGAAAAATTACCAATTAACTGTACTTTTTTATTTAAGAATAGGTTTACGCTTCTACATATCCCTCTTAGGTAACTGGTTTATTTGCATTGTCCGGCGTGTTCGGCCGTCCGGGATCCATCGCCCCGTCCGCACGTAAAACTTCTATTACAATGGTTTGTTTGCCCCATATATTGCGGAAAGGGTGATGTAGCATGCTGCATTGGAGGTTGGAACGTCATCTTACGATTGCTTGTTCAGCCTGCGTAATAATTTCAAGATTACGTTCATCGAACTCGTATGCTTTCTGCCTTTAGTTCTACGAACTTGTGTTTATGTGTTTCGTTTATCAAGATAATAAGCTTTCTGACTGTGGTTTATCTGTATTTCTGGCATCGAGATATACCTACAGTCAAAATACTCTTAGGATACTAAATTAACTGGAGTCTGTAATAGCCAACTGGTTGGATAAGGGGGCGTAATTTCTTCGAAAAGTATCTGGAAGCAGAGAGACTGCACCGACATCGTATGCCATCGCTTCCCCTTCATTGTGAGCCCGTCTGTTTCCTGTCTCTAGTTCACTTAAACCACAGCCCAACGCGTATCCACTCGATATTCAACTTAATTCCTTCGAGGTAAGGTTTGATTTACGATGGACTGCCGACGTAAGTTTGAAGGTGATAGTTCAACGCTGCACTTGGATCTCGCTGAGAAATGGATCGTTTGTGGATATTGCATGGAGCTTCTGCCTTCAAACGTGGATGATAGATTATTGGGTATTTATAATCGAAGCACAGTATGTCACAGATTAACTTACAGTCTCCGCCCATCTTGAAACAGAATGCAAAGCGAATGACCAGAAGTCAAATGTTTAAAGTCCATCAAAACACGGTACGCAATGTGTCAATTATACAGTCCGTTCGTGGAACGAGATAGTTGACGTAAACCCTGATTGATAAATCCTATACACAAGGCGGAAGGTTTTTTATAAATCGTGTGTGTGCTGTGAAACACTCACGATTTCATAGGTTTTTTGTCAGGGGGCAAGTTCGCGACAAGGGTTTGCCTTGGGGAGATGGTCAGGTGGACGACAAATCAGGCACGTACTAGATTAATTTCTTTGAAACTGTTGAAACAACATAGATTTTAATAGAATCAACCCACGTTGAGCTTTCTATACAAACTTCATCCTCCAAGATTTACAATTCGAAAACTTAGTAAACTAAACTATAGTTTAGGTTGTGCATTGATAGTAATTTTGAGCCACCCCAAACTGCATTATTCCAGATCCAGGCGACTGCTTTGTAACAAGGGAGCATATCGACTTCAATCAAATTCCGCTGCAAATTCAATTAGAAGCAGACGCGTCCTAAGCCCATACATACAGAGTGCAGCTTCGGGGATTTACCGACGGAGCGAGCCCGACACGACGCCGCTCCGGGCAGTCGGGGGCGACGCTACCCTGGAGCGAGGACCAGACACATAGGATACATAGGAAACAAGATACACTACTAGCGCAGCTTAATCATATGGTGCTCACTCAGCTACATGGTTTAGTAGCAAAACTTTGATTTATTAGGTTGAAAATGAAACCCTCTTCCTTCCTGCCTAATGAATGATAAAAACACCTATAAAAACATCCTGGAACACCTACATTATGTATATTTAACGCATTCGCACTACATCGAATAGAAAACAAAATAAAATGATGCACAAAAGAAATATCGGCAAGACGTGACGTCAAGACATCGAGCATTCGATAACAGACTCATGACGGCCTCGGTGGCGTGGCGGGCGATTGCTCGGCAGAGACGCAAGAGGCACGGGTTTGATTCCCGCTGCAGAAGAAATGTTTGCATGTTCTGCAAATATTTCTTCCGGGTCTGGGTGTTGTGGTACCATGGTACTCGTAGTTTCTGATACCCACGACACAGGCAATCCTAGTGTGGGGTCAGAACTATGTATGTGACTGTTGGGTATTATTTATTTCAAGATTCAAAAAGTATCAATCCCTCAGGAAAAAAAATATATGCAATCACCTTGGAGCCATTCTCTGCACACCAGCGAAGTAATCAAGAAAATCGGTTAACAGTTTGCGGATACAAGAGACAAAAGCCGAATTGAGCCGAAGCTCAGCTTTTTCGAACTATATACATAAACCTATGTTAAAAATGGAACCTAGTTCTAGTCAAATCAATTACGATTTGGTAGGACTAAAAACTTGTTTTCAAACCACTTACAAAAAAATGCGGATCAATATAGATGATACCTTTGTTGACTGCTGTCTCTCGTATCGCCAGTGTATCGTTTACAATGTAGTTTACGAGCATGGGCGGATTCGATCCGTCCAGCTTGACCCCTCGCCTTGCACTTAGTATGCCCACGATGTAACGGGACAGGATCAAAATTTAAATCGGCGATGTTCCGAGAAGCCGGCCATGCGTGACCGCGTCGCATGTATTCAATTATGTAGTTTTGGAATAAGATATCACATCTTGGGTTACGAGGATCGAGGGATATTATTATGAAGCAGAAATAATTTACAAGCCACCATGTTCATATTTTCAAATGTTTAGGTTTAGGTCATTTTTGAAACGTAGTTCTGGTATTTTATAGAATCGCAAGAACACCGGCTGTGTCACTATTCGTGTCACTAGCTCTTACGAACCAGTGTGGTAAAAAGATTTAAAGTGTGTCTCAAAGGCTCCTTTCGTTTCGCGACATGCCGGTTACCTCATGATGTTTTTCTTCACCGTTTGAGAATACTGGTATAATAGCGCACTTAAATTAATCAAACAAATCCATTGGTGCACGACCGGATCCGGACCGGACCCAGGACCTTAGGATCGGAAGGTAGGGCCGGTCCCACTAAGCCACCTGCGCTGGGTAGTAGTAGTAACCAGTACTTTTCAAGTTTAGTTGTTATAGGTCTAGCTGTTCCGGGCCTAAACATTCTCGCATCAAAAAAAATATTTTAAAATCATGCATCATAATGAAATCACGTATGATGTGTAAGTTGTTAATAACTTTATATAAAATATTCTTTAGCACATTAACATTTTTCGTATTTGTCGGATGAGGTCGCGGCTATAACTTTATTTATAAAACGTCGCGGTAATTCTTTGATCCGTCGTTTTATTGATAACTTCCTCCTCGTAACCGCACTTTCAATCCCTTTATTATTCTAAGATGGATTTAGTTATTTCTGTTCCAACTTTGATGTGTTTTTGGGAGAATCTTGTGAAGCAGACTTGTTTATTATGTTGTTTCCTCTGTTCGGCTTTATGCTTCTTGATGACATCATTCCGAAATTTTATGATAGTGTTTCTGTCTTGATGTTTTACTCACTTTTTATATCCTCTAACAGCCATATTTTGCTTGCGACCCTGATTTGCTGATTATGTAGTTAGTTGTCTTTGAAAAATATTAGCATCTTTAAATCATAAAATTGGAATCAGAATTTAAAGTCTTAGATATTTGAAGACGTGATATTTAAAACCAGTATTTCTCAGAAACATATGTCAAATGATGCCGCAGCGGATTCTTCGAGGAATAAAATAAGTAGAGCTCGGCGCGACCGACGTGCTTGCGTTTCTGCTTCAGTTGGCGCTCCGCTAGAGCCTCGGCGAGGGCCGGCTAGTCTCACACGCAACTTCCATTCAGCGGCTTCCAAAGAGTACGTAAAGAGTACGTTCCAAGTACGTAAGCCGTACAGTCAGCAATATAAGTGATTAGCAATTGGGTGAATATAATTTTTTTTCCACATATTTAAAGGAATTATATTTGTTTCTTCCAAAATGATCCTGTGACGGACTATTCAAATTACATCGATATCGTCAAACATAATTTAACTGTCATGCTTTAAGACAATTTTCGAAATTGGTGACAACGTCCTACTAGATCCCACAAGATACTGAAATTGAGCTGGTTCAATTCACCTTGCTCCAGTAGACAAGATGTCGCGTCCGCACCGGATGTAGGCCTCGCCTCCTCTTAATAACATACTCGCAACGCGGGTTATTAATAGTGGCTAAACTTAGGGATTTGTCTTCGAGACGGGAGCTCTGCTTGCTTTTTACAATAAGAAGACCTTTTACCATCTACAGTAGATGATTTATACAGCGTCAGGACAGACGAATTAAGATGAAGTAGGCTTGCGCAGCACCTATTCCATCCTCTCAGCTTAGTCGTCCTTAAGAAGGAATCTTATCAAATCCTTTTGTTTTATAAGAACTTCTATAGATAAGCGCACGGAGATGTGAGGAGGCCGTGGCGTGCCCGGGCCCATTACAAAAACAAAGCAAACTCCGATAGTGGAATTATATTGTGGACTGAGACCCCCAAATAAATGTTATTCGATGCCTATTATTATTTTTAGTACATTTTGTACTTAATGTGTCGCATGCGATTTTACACGCTGTTACAACAACCTACTTCACTTTTTTTTTAATAAGACGTTCATATCTCCTATTGAATGTAATATGTACTTGTAAATCTGAAGTAAACGATACAATTGAGAATAATAAAGTGAAAAAGCATAAAAGACAGGCTAGTTAAGTTCTCACCGTGACCGCTATCCGCCGGCCACCCACGTGTTAACCACAGTTTTTATACTTTTCTACCTCGAGAATAAACAGTACCTCAACGCGATGCTAAACAGGTAGCCGGCACATAGCACGCCAACGAGCAAGCTGTCAATTGTACTGATGATGGAGTATGAACTATGCAAAGTACCATAAATAACATAATGTAAAAAAGATAAACAAAATGTGCAGTCTCCTGCAAAAAGACCAAAATCATCGAAACTGATGTCAGATTGGTACAATAAAAAATACAACAGAAAATCTCCGTTCACTTCACCGTTTCAATAAAGGAAAGCAAAGTCTTCATAATTAATGTATCAGCCATAATCCACCCGACTGCAAAGAAGGCGGTTTTTAAACGTTTATTTTTGTGCGGAAACGGTCCGGTAATGAAATGAGGTATATTAATGATTTTTGTTGCTTTGTAATTTTTTATGTTATGCTGATAATGATAATGATGTGCCAGTATTTTGAAAATTATTTAATATCTATATCTCATTGCAGGCGACTGTACGTACGTACATACTATAGTAAAAAGAAAAACTTTACATCATTGGTTTCGCGCGACGATGGCCGACGCGTACCAGCAACGATGTACGAGCATCTATAGTTAGCTTATTATCACTCTGCGTCCAGGATCGGATGCAATGCATCAAGCAACAGGTTAATAATTAGTAGGTGCCGGTTCGATTCTCGATGGAGCTATTACTCAATTTGCAGCAGAGCATGGGAACTAATAGGTTTGAAGGCAAACATGGGAGATTCATTTGTTTGTAGCAGCTTCCGATCGTTTCATTGCTAACTAATTTGTGGTTCGTTGTCTCTGTGTATTGCGACGCAGGACCAACACATTGCGGCCGCGCTATTCACAAACTTTCGACCATTTGCTTTGCTTTTTTATACCCGAACAGCAAAAGAGCGGTTATGGACCGGGATAAAATAAACGCATGTTTTCATTATATTATCCTTGATCACGAATTGGGTAATAATGACCAAAAAATGGACCATTGAAGTCATCGAACTCACTAAAAACCCGTAAACTCGGACGTAGATTACGAAGCGACTTCGAACCGATCCGTGTTATCTGCGATATTATAATAAAGTTTAATATTTAGGGCCTTTTAAGTGGCCGATGTCAATTTATCGGAATAGGCGTTTATCTTAGTAGCTTAATTAACGGACGAGTGTGTGCGGAATGAGATAACGAAGGCTTCGCCGAAGTAATTGCTGAATGAAGCCGGCCTTATAAAGCTCTGAATTTATGAACCGTGGAAAATCGTTATTAGGTAAAATTATTTGATAGTATCTACAGGTTATCGAATGGTCGGCAAAAGTGTAGGAAAGCCCTCCATCCGATGGACCGATGATACTGTGAAAACCGTTGGTGATCGGTAGATTGAGGCAGCACAAAATTGTTTGATCTGAAAGAAGTCCTGTCAAAAATTGCTTGTCAGTTCATTTTCTTTGTTTTTTCGTTGTACGGTCTCGTTATAGAAGGGAGTAGTGGGCGGAGAGCCACAGTGTAACGCTGTATAAGCACTTCGTGAAGTTGAGCCCCTTATCTTATATTTCCGAAACGAATACAAACTAAATAACGTATAAACATAATGCAGACGTACCCAACCAGTTCAGAACCTGAACAGTGAAAGTGTAAACCTTTCTTTACTTCTCTCCATTCGAGAAAGAAATCTGTAATGACCATCGGTAAGTAAAATTACCAGTTCAGAAGTCACTATAAAATAATTATGAATAGAAAGTCTCGGGCAATTTTGTGTATTTGCATGGCATGACCTCTCCCTTTGCCTTTAAGTAGCGTTTTCACCAGGAATACCACAGCCTGTAGACAAGTCACTTGGCGTCTTACAACGTCTCTAGACGCTACGTGTAAAAATGCATGGGACTGACACGAGCAATTGCAATGTCAATCTCATATATTTTTGTAGTAGCGTTTAGCAACTTTGTGAGATTACACCGAACGGTCACTTACATAGTTCTGATCTGTTCAGACGCCATACTAAGATTCTCTGTGTCGTGGTTATCAGAAATTACTGTTACCCGACACTTGCGTCTCAGCCGAGCACTCACCCACCACGCCACCACGCCACCGAGGCCGTCAGTTCAATTTGACTTGGCTAAGGCTTCAGAACAACAGAGAAACCACTTATATTAACAAAATATTAAATTTTAATATGCTCAGCACATTCCTATTCAAATGGAGAAAGCATTTTCGCGGCTTTACGGCGATGTACCGTGTTCATTAAACATTGATATCCGATCTGTGGAGTAAAGGAATTTCAAGAATGAGCATTCGGTCCGTTCTGGAGCTTTTTGCTCTGCAGCTTTTATATTCAGGTCTTTTCATATCTCTATTATTATGAAAGTAATGGCTAACACAGTAGGGAGTACTGAGACTATTGGTTCCAGAAGAGAATGGAAGAAAAACGTCATTCTATATCGACTATAAAGCGATAGATAGAGATAGAAAGATAATAACGAATCTATTATTCAATCATTTAAAACCATCTTAGTGGGATATCATAGTTAGTCTAGGGTTAAATTGTAAAATCTTAAAAAAAAACTTTACTCCATGAAATTGTTGAGAAAATTTGGACATTGCCAATGTGACTTTGCTTAGACCTGATGAGTTGAGGTATTTTCGACACAAGTTGACATAAAGTTATTTTATTTATAAACGTCGGGGCATCACCATGGGATATGTACGTTTTGTAGCCTATTGTACGATGTGCCTTGACACCGCACCTAAAGGTTCATTCATCAACATTTCCTTTGTATTATTAGTTTGTGGGTTCAGAAAACAATCAAGATGATGATTAGTTACATTGTTCATAGCAAGCCTTTGAATTCGCTGGCCATTCGTCTCGATGTACTCCCTTCTACTGTTTTAGCACAGTCAGCGACAGAAATAAATTGAAATTTTTCAAACTACAACTGTTTTTCGTTATGACGTGTTAAAATTGTTTCTATTGTAAGTTGTTAACAGGTTACGGAGATATTTAAGAATATTTAAAACACATCCAAAGATTCAAAAACATCAAAATGTTCATGAATTTCTGTCGCTGATCGTACAATTTTTTCCGTACTTGTGTAAACAAAAGATTTTTTCTACATGATGCCTAAAAGTTTTCATTACGAAGCTGCCTGCAGTAAAGTATGGATTTGTCCGCAAACAAAAGAGCTCGGAACAAAAGCTGTTAAACAAAACGATGGCGGAAAAAACACAAAGCTAGAGTAATTAAAAGATCAGGTAGTCAGTGTCCCGAGCGGGACGAGCCTCTGCTTAGACTCACTACAGACAAACAGACACAAAGGGGAACAGGAAACACTGTGGAGCTTTTAATCGGATAGTCTAGTGATGTTCAAATTGTTTACTAATTAACTATAATGTACTTAGGAAATTATAATTCCTATAGTGTTGATGGAATTGATTCTATCTAAACTACTACACAGTACACTGTAGGATCACTTTTAGCTCGACAGTAGCACCATATTCAGACCATCATCGGAATGTCTCAAATAGTAGGTTCCAGGTAAGGCATTCAAGAGATAAAGCTGTTGGGATGCCCGACCCCGGCGTCGGTTTTACTTACAAACAAACATAAAAACGTTATACGCACCAAGTAAATGCAATATTACACAAGTAAAACATCGCAAAGAGAAATCAGCAACACAAACATGTAACACAGCGCTCCGAAGCCGTCAGTAATAGTCTGCATACCAGAGCATGGCTCCCACGAAGACAACGATGTCAGGCCGCCGGTCGCACCTCACCGCACACAACACCTCTCACGAAACAATCAATCACACACTGACACTGCTCCTAAAACTTTTAAAAATAAAATCACGCGCGTCCGACCCCTTCGAAAGCTTTCTCGTGACTGAATAAAAGTTTATAAAACTCGTTTGTAGAACTTGGAAGCTTGGCACTCGAGCCTTGCCTCACAGATTAACATCCCAGTTACTGAGCCGGTGACACAGAATCTATATTAGTTACTAGGGCGAAATTGTTACGTACAAAGGGAAACGCGAGCGCCCGGCCGCGGCCGGCGCGGCGCCCGCGCACCTGTGCCGTTTTTTTTTTTATTTAAAAAGGCGACGAACTTTTCTGCATTTGACCGGTTGATGACCCTCGCGAAACAGTAATGACTATTTAATGACCAGACGGACGATTCAATCCACTGTCGGTCCGCCACACGAGCAGCACATTTTTTCTCTCTAGAGATGGTCTGTGTTTTTGTGATTGAATGAATGAAGTTGTGGGTAAGGGTGTGACGTAAAGAGATAGTATTCGTGGAAGTGAAGTACGCGTAGAGGCGTGGAATGTGGTCGCGGTTGGCAAGGTCGCGCGCGGAGCGATGCGCACGCGCAGACTAACGTCCATAGCAGGCTTCCGATGGATCGCGCCGTGACTTGGAGATTTCCAAAAGAAAACATGACTAGATATTTATTTTGTGGCTTCCAGAGCCACTTAAAGCCAGATATAGATTGTATTGTTAAGAAAAGATTTAAAGCAACAGAAGACTTAAAGGATTGACGAGTGAATGTATTAATATTAGTACAAAAAGGGAGGTGAAAAAATAAAATATTCGAACAAGAGATGATACAAACTTTAAAAGGACAACGACATCCGATGGACAAGCTACAAATCCCACTACAATTTGTATTGTTGTGAATTACCAGAATAGGTTCGGAATGAGCGTGTGTGTTGTACAACCTGTGAGATCGTAATCGGTTTTTAATTCGGTCCCCAAATACAATCCGGTGGCCGTAAAGCCTTTATGTTGCCCAAAGTACGCCACTAAACGCCGGGACGCACAAAACGCGACTATGAATGACAAACTTTATGATCCCGTTCCCATTATTTATGGTTATGGTCACGAAAATGTTAGGTACTTTACGACATGAGCTACATTGCTCGTGTATATTTGGTCAAGATTGTTGTTAATTGGATTCAAATTACTTACTAGCTTACGATGCTACTGATGTATTAATAACGCGTTTACAACAGCTGAATTATTATAATTAACTAACTGAACTAAAGTAGAGCCAGCTGAGCATAACGTTGTAAGCTGTGAGCCGTTGGGTTTGAGTTCGTGTCTCAATCGTTTGGTCCCATTCTTAGTCTAGTTATAGGTATTTAATTGACTTGACTTCATGACTCATTACTTAGACTTTATTTAGGGCCACTGCCTAGACACTCTTCTAGGTTGCCGTAACTTTGTTGCTCCTTCTTGCCTAGTGATGAAAGAATGCGCTTCTCGTATTTTACGTTTTTATTGATAAACTTTAACCTGTTAAACAAACTTACTACCACAATAATAACAAATTAAAAGTAAAAAATAAAAACAACAATAACAAAGAAAAAATAAACATTAAAATCCTTTACAAACATTTGGGTACTAAACTCTTAAAATCTGGCAAAAGTTTTAGCCTCGTTCTAAGCGGCAAATAGTGACAGGGCGAAGTTTAAACTGCCTCTAAGTTAAGTAATGTTAATTAATAAAAGGGAACCTGTCCACAATCAATTATCTAGCTCGTATAATTAAAATTCCCTAGAGCGTGGAGTGAGCCAAAAACGAGTGGTTTGTAACGACATTCTGAACATGGTTTCCTGCGCCCACCGCCGCGCCGTGACGCCCGACCGCCGCCGCGCGCCGCCGACCAGCTTCTAAGTATTGTGACCACATTCTTGTGAGTGTTTGACACACTCTACTCACTTGTTTGATTCCTTTTAGTTAAGTAAGTTCGTATGAGCTAGTGGCCAACACTTGTGACGGAGTTTTTAGGCCGCCTAAAGGCCTCCGTCGTGGCTAACGACTTAAAAGCCGAGACCGACAATTTAACGTGCCTTCGAAGCACGGCAGCGCTCAGCTCGTAATGCCACTTGCGGTCACCCATCCCAATTGTGACCGTGCACAACGTTGCTTAACTTGCACGATCAATCAAGAACGTCTAGCAAGCTACGCCACGAGCGCTACAGGTTATCCTTTTAGGTTATGTTACTACTTTACGTTCTGGCTTTGGTCGTGGTCTGCCTGCTCAGTCTACCTCGGTGGTGGGCACTTTTATTTTCCATATTACACCTAATTTTTACTTAGAAATAAGAAGTAACAAGGAGTAGTTGTATTCTGTATCTACCAGGGCATCAGAAGATATAAAGAGTACCCGGGAGTATGCACGACAGTCTCGTAGAAAAGTCTCTCGGTTCCTCGGAAGCTGTTAATTTCCTGCACAAGCGGCGGCGGCGGCGGCGGCGGCGGGTGTGTGTACACAACTGATTCTATTAGCGCGCGCGAAACTACTTTGTAATTGAATTTTGTTGCTGTTTCATTATGAAGGCTCTTCCGTTTTATGTCGGTTTCGTGTACTACCAGGATCGTCGTTATTCTCCGCAATAATCATTATTTTTTTGATATTGTGCTAACCAGAGGTCGTTACGCTATTGTTAATGTCTTTTAAAATTATTTGTTAGAACGAAGCTTATTTAGATGGTAAACAAATTATCTCAGTAGACCTCTTACAAGTTCCTATGCTCCTGGTACTCAACCAATATTATAATACTGAAAGTTTTAAGGATATGAGGATGTTTCGTGACGTAGGGTGTACAACGCGAGCAGAGCCGCGAGCGTAAGTAAGTTTTTAATCTATCTCTCCGGAAGCTGTTCACTTCCCGTACGTCAACAAGATAAGGCGGTGGGCGGAGTGTGCGCAACTAATTCTATTAGCGCGTTCTGTTCTAATACAATTGGTGTGAGTTCGGCTGCTTGCTCGGATATGTCGCGGAAACTAATCTAACTTGGATGTAGTGCAGGAACCACAGGAGTACTTCTGGTTATTGTAGAGCTCGCGACCTCAATGGAAGATCAAAGGAAGGATTAAATCAAGTTACTTAACGATAAACGCAGGATGAAACGTGTTTATACGATGGTGCTTCACACGAGTTTAAAAAGCGTTACGTTGAATGAAACCCGCCGTTGGTTATCTTCAAAGAGAAGTACCTTGGTACATTCAACATAAAGTCCAACGCCCAACGCTTAAAATCACATACAGATCAATTAACACGCATCGTGTCTTAAAATCGTTATCATGTGTCTATTTGTTTCATACCTAAACTTATCACTTATCAAAGTCACAAAAAGGTTAAGGCGACTTAAATAATGTTAATCCTTTTAGGAGCGTGTAATCTGTCAATGTGGCGTGAAATCAAGTCGTCACTCGTCAGCCATCGATGCCGCGGTGACGGGCATTGGCCACCACCTACCACCAGCCCATCCCAATTGTGACCGCACACAACGTTGCTTAACTTCAACGATCAGTCAAGAACGTCTAAGCAAGCTACGCCACGAACGCTGCCACCAAAAACATCAACTCCTTCTTCGCAGTTGAGTATAAACCTTCCAAAGATTGTGTAAATTTACAACTATTCTATCATTTTTAAAGTTTAAAAGATTGCCTACCTCATTAATTTTGTTTTGCGAAAAATCTATTATGAAAACTTTGATAACATAATTTAAAATACAGCCATGATCTACTCATTATTAAAATGATCAAGATTCATTGAATGTCAAGGTCTAAATGTAGTATTAAAAGATCATGGCTGCATTTTATCTCATCAAAGTTTTCTTTACTTATACAATTTTCTAAAAACAAAATTATTCTATAGTAGTGCTAGAAACACAGAATATAATTGAAGTGTCTCACCACAATCGGGTAAGTCGAGGACTCGGTCCGCGTAAGGAGGCGGCTGGCAGACAAAGTTTACAGACTTCATACTCGTACTATCTAGACTTCAGCTCGCCGAGATCCGTCGGAGCGGGGTGCGCTGTGAGCCTACGACTACAGCGAGGCGGCTGACGATTTGTCAACTTTAAAAGTTCTATTCGATCTAGCTCAATAGGAAATCCACTTTGGAAAAAATTCTCAACAATTTAAAGAAAGATTTTACCCAACAGTGTGTTTTGTACGATTCCCCGAGAGAGGTTTTTGTCTTAGATTTTAAGCCTGGTGAACAAATACAGGCGGGCGTACTTGAAACTGGTATCAAAAGTTCCGAAAGACAACAAATTACAGGAAGTTCTGAACAAGATTATTCGGCTTTTTCTACTAATATATTTTAGGCTATCGCAGCTCGTTTCGAGAACCGCTCATACTTATGGTAATCCGAAATCGATAATAATGTTGCTCTAGATAACATTCGATGCCGCGTCCCCGCTGCCGGCCCAATAATGAGTCTCGCAAATATTGCTCCATGAAACTTAAGTTTTTTTTATAAAAAAATTAAAAATGTTAAATATTTCTGAATATACTAGCAAAACTTCTAGGACTGCATGTAGTCGTATAAAACATCGCTTCTTCTGGCAAAGTGTTTGTAAGTTTGGAGTTTAGACAAACAGTTATTAGCTCAAAGTTCAATAAAACCGGTCAAGTGCGTTGAACACACGAAGGGTTCCGTACCACCGTACATACACATAAATGTTTCTTGTATGGGGCCCCTTTTATTTATTATATTTTTATTATTTTCTGTTATATCGGCAATACAAACACACACTGTGAAAATTATAAACCTCTACCTATTACAGTTCATGAGATATAGCCAGCTGACAGACGGACGGATAGACGGACAGCGGAGGCTTCGTAATAGGGTCCCTTTGGCACCCTTCGGATACGGAACCCTACAAATGGATAAGATAGACTAACGGCTACAACCACTGACCTACGCTGTTCTACGCCGCCAGCGCTCAGCACCCGTTCGGCCTGATCAGCCCTATTATGTACTTACATAATACGTAGTAATAGCGTGAAAAATATTATACAATGAGTAGCACGGGCCGCAACACACTGGCTCAACATTAGAGTCTGCAATCAGAGGTTACAGCTGCAAGCCGCGTGATAGAGTCATCGTCTCTGGATCGTAACCTGCAGATAGCTCTCTGAGAACAGCTAGATTTTTGCCGACTATCTGCTCTGCTTATTGATCAGATGACCGCGATGGCGTGGCTGGTTTGTGGCCGGCTGAGACGCGAAAAGGTTCGATTCCCGAGGCAGGCGGGAGATAAGTTACCGTACCGTATTTTTTATATCAACTTTTTGAGGCCAAAACTGTGATATGTCGAACCGCAGTTTTGTGTTTACTTTTGTGATCGAACATCCCGCTCTCCTCTAACGTGCTCTTTGGATATTTCGAGTGAATCAGCTGTTCTGTCTCCGTCACGCATTGCAGAGTTTAACAGAAGCAGTAATTTATATAGACCGAGCTTAGGCGTATTTTATGCATATTAAATCTCCAATTACGTTTTATTGGTACTTCTTGAGAAAATAATCCACCATTATGAAGAGAAATATAAATTAAATACTAGCTTCACATTTTAGTAGCGTGGGTGAAGAGTTTATGGTCTCGGTGTCGCGTGGCGGGCGGGTGTCCGATTGAGCCGAGAGAGGTACGGGTTCGACACTCGTAGCATCGCGCTACCATGGCACTCGTTGTCTAAGAGTGGGGTCAGAATGTCAGTTGGGTATAATACTTCCAAAGCATGACCGACAGCTTGTTATTACAACAACCGAAATAATAGACGTTTAAAGCCTCAAAAGGGACGTCTATTGTTACGTCAGGCCTCAGAGCAGTGGTTCAAAGACATGTTATTAGAAAAACAGCCCTAATCCTACACCAAAAAATCATAGTAATTGGCGAGCTTCATCCAAGGTTAAGGTCAAAGTCGCAGTGTTTTGGCAAGGTTGAGGTGGACGTTGACTGGTGATGTGTTGTATGCAAGTGCAGTGTGCACGGTACCTGTTCGGGCGAGTCGGTCTCGAAGGCGTGGCAGTACTGGCGCGGCGGGTGGGCGCGCGGCTCGCGGGCCACGAGCGCGAACAGCGCGCGCGCCGCCTCACACGTCGCGAACAAGATGCGCCGCGTCGCGTGCCTCATGCGCACGCTCTAAACAAACAACATGTTGATTTATTTTATTTAATGTTTACAAAAATTAATCTTTAATTTACATGTAAGAATTTTTATTTAGTTTATTTGATTTAAATATTATTTCCGGATAAGCGCCACCTATCGATCTTTGGAGTAAACTATACTGTATAGCTGACATATAACCTTCTTAGTGGTATTGGCTTAATAAACTTTTTTTTACTTTTATGATGGAAGCCAACCGAGTTGTTTCTCTTCATCTATAACCCTAAATTTCCTATAATTATTGTCCTCAATTTCCTATAGGTTATGGGCCCAGTTACATTCTATTGCGTTTAAATGTTGAGCAATTGTGTGATTACGTAATTATTTGCGATGGAAAATTTGAAGTCGAAACGAAATATAAAACCGTTCAATGGAGAAAAATACAGCGTGTGGAAGTTCAGGGTACGGGCGTTACTGAGTGAGTTGAATGTAATTGATGTTATTGACGATGACCCTATAATCCGATGCAGCGAGTGGCAGAAAAATAATCGAATTGCCAAAAGTATTATCGTGGAATATTTATCCGATTCCTACCTCAGTTTTGCAAAGGAAGGTAGCTCAGCGAAAGAAATTTTGCAAAATTTGGATGCGCTTTACGAGCGAAAAAGCATAGCGACGCAATTAGCATTGAGAAAAAAGTTGTTGTCTTTAAAATTGCAAGGTGACGTCATACTCATAAAACATTTTGCCGTGTTTGACGACCTGATAACGGAATTGCTAGCGGCCGGTGCAAAATTGGAGGAAACCGATAAAGTAGCTCATTTGTTGCTCACACTACCCTCAACTTATGATGGTGTAATAACTGCGATCGAAACTTTGTCTGAGGATAATTTAACATTGGCTTTCGTTAAAACAAGGTTATTAGATCATGAAGTAAAGCTGAAAAACGAGTCAAGTGATACGAGCGCAAAAGTACTGCATATTGAAAAGAAATCTGAAAATGACAATCGAAAAAGAAGATTTGACAATAATTCCTATCAAAAGGATAAAATGAATAAAAAGTCAAAATTCATAAAATGTCATCATTGTGGACGAAAAGGTCATATCAGAAACGATTGCTACTACTACAAAAGGCAGAATCAACCTAAACCTAATTATAAAAATTCTGAGAGGACAAGAACCATCCAGGCTATTGAAACTGATCAACCGTCTACATCTACAAACAATTTTTCTGGTTTTGCGTTTATGACGGGCGAATATTAAGTGGATGATGGTGGAAACAAAATTACATTCCTGTTGGATTCTGGAGCATCGGATCACATTATAAACAGAGAAGATTTTTTATTAATCATGTTGATTTGCAAATACCTATAAAAATTACAGTTGCTAAAAATGGACAGTTTATTTCAGCCACCAAGAAAGGGACTTTACAGGTTACTAGCGACATGGGTATCCAAGGAGTTTTGGAAGACGTGCTGTTTTGTCCTGAGGTGCCGTACAACCTGCTGTTGGTGTCGAGGATGCAGCGTGCTGGGTTGACCGTCATCTTCGATCAGCATGGAGCCGTTATATGAAAGGGTAATAAAACCATAATGCAAGGTATGTTGAAAAACAATTTAATTGCTTTAGAATTAGTGTGTACGAACAAAAGGCGACCTGTTTCTCATCTATGCAATAATGATAAAAATACGTACAGATTATGGCACGAACGTTTTGGTCATATTAGTAAAAATAAATTTTTGGAAATTAAAAATCATGATATGGTAAATGATATAAATCTGATTGATAACGTAATTCCTAACGATGAATTATGCGAAGCTTGCATGAATGGTAAACAGAGTCGACTATCGTTCAACAAGTCAAAAGATAAAGCACACATTAAACGACCATTATTTATTGTACACACAGATGTATGTGGCCCTATCACTCCTACAACTATTGACAATAAAAACTATTTTGTACTATTTCTTGATGAATATACTCATTACTGTGTTACTTATCTAATAACATACAAATCAGACGTATTTGCTGCTTTTAAAGATTTCGTTTCAAAAGGTGAGGCTAAGTTTAATTTGAAATTAGTCAATCTATATAGCGATAACGGTGGAGAGTACTTATCCACTGAAATGAAATCTTATTGCGTTGAGAAGGGAATATCCTATCATTTAACAGTTCCGAGAACTCCATAGTTGAATGGCGTTTCTGAACGGATGGTTAGGACTATTACTGAGAAAGCTCGTTCTATGATAAGCGGAGCTAAATTAAATAAAGTATTTTGGGGTGATGCAGTTTTAACTGCTGTATATTTGATCAATCTGACACCAACTAAAGCTATACAGTGTTCTAAAACACCATTCGAAATGTGGCACGATAAGAAACCTCAAATAAAATATTTAAAAGTTTTTGGTTCAACGGTTTATGTATATAATAAAACCGCTAAGACGAAATTTGATGACAAATCATGGAAAGGTATTTTGGTGGGGTATGAACCAAACGGTTATAAAGTTTGGAACCCAGAATGCGAAAAACATGTGGTGGTTAGAGATGTCATAGTTGATGAGACTAATTATTTAAAGTCAAGGCCTACTCTTAAGCTTGAAGGGAATAGTGAAAATTCTCAGGTTGAAACTGATTTAAGTAACATTTCGAAATCAGTAAAGTCTCAAATTTCTGGCAGTCTGAAATCAGATCGACCAAAATCTGATGAACACATGTGTCCTTATAAAATTCGCAAATTAAACCATGATATGTCAATAGAGTCTGAGCAGTGAACAGTAAATACAAGAGTATGTTCTAAAAATTCTTCTTCACTGAAGGAAACTGAAAACACAGATAGGGAACTTAGGAGAAGCGATAGGTTAAAACAACAACCTCCAATTTCGTACAAAGATAATGATGATGATGATTATTATTTAATGTGTGCTCAATCGATTATATGCAAAGTACCAACTTCATATGCAGAGATTAAAACTAGACATGATAGAACTCAGTGGGAAAATGCAGTTAAAGATGAATTAAATTCTCTTCTATTAAATGAAACATGGACTTTAGTTCCTAAGCCTGATGATAAAAACATTGTTGATTGTAAATGGATTTTTACTGTCAAACATGATGAATTTGGAAAACCTGTTAGATACAAAGCCCGACTTGTTGCCAGAGGTTTTAGTCAAGAATATCTTGTTGACTATAATGAAACCTTTGCCCCTGTTGCAAGAATAGCTAGTTTCAGATTTATAATTAGTTTTACTAATCAATTTAATTTATTGGTTCATCATATGGACGTTAAAACCGCTTTTTTAAATGGCGAATTAAAAGAAGAAATTTACATGACAGTGCCTGAAGGTATTTTCAGTAAAGATAACTATGTCTGTAAATTAAATAAAGCACTTTACGGACTCAAGCAGGCAGCTAGATGTTGGTTTGAAGTATTTGAAAGATCACTAAAAGAAAAAGGTTTTCAAAACTCATCAGTTGATAGATGCATTTACATATTAAACAATGGGGATATACGTAAAAATATATATGTAGTATTATATGTAGATGATTTGGCAATTGCTTGTGCCAATATTGAAATAATGAATAATTTTAAAAGATATTTGATGGATAAGTTTAAGATGACTGATTTAAATGAAATAAAATTATTTCTTAGCATAAAAATTACTAGATTTAATGACAAAATTACATTAGATCAAAGTGCATGTATTAGAACTATTTTGAGAAAATTCAATATGCAGGAATGCAAACCTGTAAATACACCCTTAGAAAATAAGCTGAATTATGAAGCATTGTACTCTGATGAGAAATACAATGCACCATGCCGAAATGTTATTGGTTGCCTAATGTATGTCATGGTTTGCACACGACCAGACTTATGTACAAGTGTCAATATATTGAGTAGGTTTACCAACAAAAACAATATAGAACTTTGGCAGTGTCTGAAAAGAGTACTTAGATATTTAAAGGGTACAATTGATTTAAAGTTAACATACAAAAGGTGCGAATATAATAACATTCTTTGCGGCTATGTAGATTCAGATTGGGGTGGCAATGATACAAAAGACAGAAAAAGTACAACTGGGTATTTATTTAAACTCTTTGAACAATATTCTATAACCTGGAGTACAAAGAAACAAATGTCTGTTGCGGCGTCATCGACTGAGGCCGAGTATATGGCGTTGTATGAAGCTGTAAGAGAAGCTCTTTGGCTAAAGTCTTTAGCAGCTAGTGTAAATATGAATATTGTAGACCCAATTATAATATATGAAGATAATAATGGCTGTATAAGTATCGCAAATAATCCGACTAATCATAAGCGTACAAAACATATTGATATAAAATATCATTTTTTTCAAGGGAACAGATTGAGAAAAATGTAATCAAATTGAAATACATTTCCACAGGTGAACAGCTAGCGGACGTTCTGACGAAGCCATTACCTGCAATCACTTTTCGAGAGATGAGAAGCAAGATAGGTCTGGAATAAAATGACTGATTATGATTGTGATTAAATTATTAGATTGAAAATTATAATGATTACATTAAGTATGTTACTTGTAAATTATAATAATGTTTTTGAATGGTCTGATTAAGGTTTTCTGGGTTTTCCTTAATCCTAGCAACGAATGTTGGACCATATTGTATCTCCCAGAAAACACTTTGAAAGAGGATATGATCAGCTTAGTTAAATTATTAATTGTTATTGTATAATGTGATTAATTTTTGAGGGGGCGTGTTGATTTATTTTATTTAATGTTTACAAAAATTAATCTTTAATTTACATGTAAGAATTTTTATTTAGTTTATTTGATTTAAATATTATTTCCGGATAAGCGCCACCTATCGATCTTTGGAGTAAACTATACTGTATAGCTGACATATAACCTTCTTAGTGGTATTGGCTTAATAAACTTTTTTTTACTTTTATGATGGAAGCCAACCGAGTTGTTTCTCTTCATCTATAACCCTAAATTTCCTATAATTATTGTCCTCAATTTCCTATACAACACACTGTCTAACCGGACACATTGCAGGGGAAACTTCAACTAATTCATCTTGTCACAAAAATACTTGTGTAATGCTCATTAACAACAAGTTTTCAGCCAGTAGATGGCCTCTGCGGCGTGGCGGCCGAGTGCTCAGCTGCGCCGCAAGAGACACGGGTTCGCCCGCTACGGGAGAAATGTTTGTATGTTCTGCAAATATTTCTTCCGGGTCTGCCCGTTGTAGTATTATGTATTATCTTGGACTGGTATTTACAAAAAAATAGTATATGCGTATTCTATCAGCCATCTGGTTCCCATAGTAAAAGCTTTGCTTAGTTTGGGGCTAGATGGCCCTGTGTGAAATGCCCACAAATATATTATTTATTTAAGTTTCAGTTGACCTGCTGTGCAAGGCGTAGTGACTGCCTAGTGCGAGTTTTTCACTTACTGAATTTAAGGGTAACCACAATTCTTGTACGGACAAAAACGGTTTATATGAAAACATCATCATCTTTCAGATGTAAACGTAAACGCGATAGAGAGGTGTGAGGGGTAAGACAAGCAACAGGCACTCTGTTCAGTTCCCTGTTCTACTGGACTGCTGTAAGCTAGGCATGCGGTGCTCACCTGATCTTCGGGGTCGCATACTTTGACCCCCGAGAGTGCGACTACCACTAACACGGGCACCGCGCGCCCATTCTCCTGAAAAGAAAACAAACGAAGATGCTAAAATATAATTAGATATACGTATGATCTCAAACCCCAATTTTTAACTGATTTCTTAATTTATTTCAATTTGCAAACATTTTGAACATCTCAAGCAGACGCTTGTCAAAATCTTTCTTGCCGCCATTTTTTTTATACTACAGATCATTCATTTTCTCTTTTTTTTTAATTCTATTCCAACCAAATGAACTAATTACACTGGCCAGTAATAATATGTTTTATAAACGTCAGTAATTGTCAGTGACAGCCACTTGCTGTGTCTTGCTCTCTCAGAACAAGCTTGCTCTGTTCATAGTTTACTTTTTGTGAAAGCAATTGTGACAAACCATTGTTTTCTCATTCTACCAACGGTATGTAACCTCTTTACACAAACTTAGACATAACATACGTACATTATAACTGTTTCTCACGTACAGCCTATAAAAAAATTACTTAGGTAAGTATCTAATTCAATTAGTGAGGATAGAAACTTTTTATCAAAGTCCTGCGATGAAGCCCTGAGAGTGTAGGAACTCCGTTGTGTCTGTACGGACGGAGCAAAAAGTTCCAGTGGTTTAATCATCTCTATTGGAGGAGCGGACTCGGTGCGTCCGCGAGCGACGAGCTTAACAAGAAGTAGTAAGTCATTAAAAGGTAACGAATTTCGTATCACGAGTAGGGAGGTAGGTAAACTTTTCGTTCAATCAAAAGCGCATAAAATGAATTTGGTGCTGGCGTACTCATGTAAGCTTATGAGTACATAAGCCCTACATAAGTACTTGAAGTATCCAGGACGAATAATTTCGTGCTGCCTCCATTCACCGACCACATCAGGGTTCGGGCCGCCCATCCCATGTTCCCTACGTCTGTTTATGTATCTGGCAAATCCAAGCTTCACCCGTCACCACGCTCTCGCCGCAGTTAAAACAAAATGAAGATCAAGGGTGCCAGAGGGTACTCATTTGGCATTTTAATTAAGCAGGCCTCGACAACCCTTGCTCACCTGCCCCGCGCCCCCCGCGCCTCCTGCGCCCCCCGCTCCCCGCGCCGGCTGCCGGCAACACCCCGTGATCTTTGAACCAACTTTACAAAAAAAGTTTAAAAATAGTATGTTCTTCAAAGCAGAGCAGAAAGATGTTGAATCTAATTTTAATCGAGTCACTAGTTCTTTCGAACCAATGTGGTGAAAAAATTATAAGGTGCGCCTCAAAGGCTCCTTTCGTGAGTTTAGTTAGGGTTACGTTAACGTTTCGCGAGAAATGCGGCAGTTCAGGGTACCAATTCTTGAAAATTATTTCCATTGTTTTTTTTTTCAATTTCGTATCCTTGAAAGTAATTTGGTTATTTCGGAATTTATTTATTTTTATTTTGAAGTCACCAAAATGTCTTTAAAGTCTACGAAATTGAAAAAAAAAACAATGGAAATGGACCCTTTTGGTGATTTTTTATTACTCGGTGATGTTCAAAAATGTATACCCTGTTTTATTTTAATCGAGTTCGCTCAAAAGGTTTTAGTTATTGCTTTGACATTTGATATAAATAAACGAACTCTACTGAGGTTTCGAGAATATAATTTTACGATGTTTTTAAAATGCCAAACAGCGAATTTAAATTTTCAATCTTGCAAAAGTTCTTAAAACATCCAAACTGGTACTAGTAGTCGTGTCACTAGTTTTTCGATCCAGTGCTGTGGAAAGATTTAAAGTGCGCCTTAAAGGCTCCTTTCGTGCACTTGACACATGCTTTCGAATTTATTAGGTTTTACGACATTCCGGTTTCCTCGCGATGTTTTCCTTCGCCGTTTGAGAGTACTGATATAGCACATCAGCCTGTGGGAGTTTGTAGTCTGGAAGAGTAGAATAAGGGTAAATAGAATAAGGAACCTTGGCCGTGCAATGGGACGAATACGGTTCAATAGCAATAGTAATAAGACGGAATTTTGTAAGGTTTGTTTTCACATTTGTGAATACTGCTGACCTTAAGAGAAAATCCAACTTTAGTTATGTCAGAAAAATCTGTGGCCTTAATCTCATTTCGTTCAGAGACCACTAACCAGCATAAAACTGCCGCGCCGGGAGCCACTTCAACTTAAACACTAAACCACAGATTAAAATAATGACCCCCAACTCTGAATCCACTAATAACTAGAACAGCAGAAACCACTAGCAAACTTCACAAAGCACAGTTGTTTCGAATTACTAAATCATACCAGTTTAGCGCAACTATGAGCGGCTGAGAATAACTACAACACATGTCATTATACTAAACTTTGTAGTTTTTCCACAACGATGTCCATTGCTGTTTTGGTAATGTTCTGCGGTAAGAGTTCCTTTGGGCCAGAGTTATAGTCGCTGCCGCAAGTGAAGGCGTCGTGAAGCCCTAGGACGTTGGTTTGCATGCAAATGGAGTGTTTGAGGGAGCATCGATATTGTGACCTTGATGGGGAAGCTTTGACGGTTGTGACGGACTGGTTTAGTTTGGGTTACGCTGGTTGAGCATTTGTGATTTTAAACCCTTTTACAGTTATTTAAAAAGCTAAAAATCCAGAGTCTAATGTCGTTACTATTTATCAAAACTTTTTAAAGAAAGTTTAATAAAACATGATTGACATCCAAAGAAATAAGTACATTTATTTCGGTCGGTAGGAGAAGTAAATGCGCAAATACTAAACAACCAGGTCAAACTTCTTTTGTTAAACATTTCTCACCGCGAATAGGAACGGCGTTTGAATATTTCTCAACGCTTTGTTCTTCTATTCGTTATTTGGAGAGCTTCAGGCAAAAACCAAGTTATAAAAATCGATATTCGCAATAGCGCTTTACCAAATACGTTTCAAGAGAGATTGAAAATGTAGTGACCCGACTAGTAGTAGGTCGGAACTACGATTCAGGGGCAAATACGATAATGCCAGAATATACGATATAAGAAGAATAATATGGTATTTTGAAAATTTAATAGAAATTATTTAAAAAAATAGGGATTTTCGCCTACCATAATTCTTTTAATTATTGGTGCTCACAATTTTACTCTAATCTTAATTTCACTTTGACTCCAATTATATTATGTACAGTACGACAAATATTTTGTGTCTTCAGTAAAGTATCTATAATAATTATTGTAACTATATTCTTTATTTTAAGATTTTTGAAAATATATTTAGTTCACGACTTTGTTCAACATAATTAAAATGCTTGCAAGCCATGGTTCAAGGAACACCAAATGGTGAAATCAGTAATTATTCCCGCGGTGCAAGTTCCTGAAGATATATGAATGTGGAACACGAAGGGACAGAGTTCATCATCGAAGTTGGGGCTTGTTCCGAGTGATTTAGCGCCAACTCGCTGAGTTATTTGCGGCTGTGGGGAACGCAGTTTTAACGGGGAAATCACGAGCTGAAGTTCTGACTTGGAAACAAGCAATGTATCGTTCTCCACACGAAGTATTTCCAAATTCTTAATCGATAAAATGAAAAAGTTTTCGTGGTTTTATTTTTACGTACTTAGTTGTCTACAATCTAGATATATCGTATCAGAAATGAAAGTTACATCCAGACCTAAACGAATTATTCGGAACACGCAAACATTTCTCCCGGTATGAGAATGGAACCTTCTACGCCACCGAGGTCGTATCCAAATGATCCCCGTGATTTTAAAGAATACTTTTTTTATTTCGACTCCATGTAATCACTGCTGGCTAATACCCCAGAAAGAGCTAGGCCTGAGATAGAACTTGTCTATCAATGATACGTTTTCTTTAAATGTATATCGTCTCGCCGGCTTCCAGTAACAGCTCATGAATGACACGCTGCGTCGGGCGCTCTCTCAAATGCTCTGAAAAACTCAAGCTAAGTGGGAAATCCCGCTCGGTACAAGTATGAAGAGACAAGTTTGTAAGTGACGACCTCGGGAGGATTTCTTATCTGAATCTATGTGTGAGGACAAGAACACGAGTTGATAGATATTATTTAATTAGCATAATCTAAATCCAGCCGAATTCTAGGCCGATGATGATGGATGATGACGATGTCGTATTTTCTTCGAATGCTTTCCAGTTTCAAATTATCCATCTTCATAAGTTTACTCTCCTTCGTGTAACTGGCTACTTCTTGTCCGCCTTTATTTCGAAGTGATAAATAAATATTTTTTACCAAGAATCTGGGTTAGCATGTCCTATATGTAACCTGTATGAATAAAGATAGTAACCTCTGAGATCCGATGCCTTGTGCTGGACGGTTCCAGCTGGATCCATTAGCGCGGCGTGCTCGAGATCCGATTCATGGTTTACAAGTGCCGCGGATGCTTCTGTAGCTGTCACAGCTGTTTTGAAACTTACACCGGCTTGGATAGGTATCATTAAATTCGAAATCTGTTAGTGATGGACAAACTTAAAAAAGACAGAACTTGTTTCATTGTCTTTAGTGCTTTGCTTACGTAGTGTTACGTTCCTGTCACGGAACGGAGCAGTGAACGGATACTCTTACTACAAAATGATGATTAAAATTAGACCAAAAAAAAGAGTTGAATAATGGCAAAACCATATCAAAATCTACATCAAATGTTTTTCTTGTTATTTCTGATAGGACTCAAGTGACTCAATTAAAAGTAAATAATTTATTGTCCCTTCAATTAGCGTCAACATTGACGAGCACAAAAAGACGAGAGCACACTGACGGCGGCCGACTCCGACAAACGGACCGAGTGCATTCAATTATATCGACTCTACAATATCCTATTGAAAAGCCGGAGTTGTTGAGAGACGGTGGCCGTTATGTAGCAGTGATTCGTTTCAAACTCATTTATCTTCGAGCGAGTTCACCAGGTAGGTATATTAATGTAATATGTAATGTTTGGACGTGCCCCTGACTATACAACTACATCTTCACTTCGAAAAATCATAAACGTTTAAAGATCCGCGTACAGAAATGTTACGTGAATAAAACAAGGTAATGTGAAAACTAGGTACTTTAATTGTTACTCGCATTATCAGTTTTTGCCAGCAAGCAGCAACTGAGTGATGACTTCGTCATATGGCGGCGAATGATTTATATAATACTTCAGTTTGAGTATTCTAATGTAAACATTGATTCGTAAGTATTTGCGCCATCGAGTGTAATTGAATGCGCTATGTTCCACGAGTAAATACGCGCTGCCACTTGTCATTATCAGAGCGGGCTCGGCGTGTTTGCTCTTGTATTGAAAACTCTGATTAAAATGAGAATAACTTTAAGTGAAAAAAGATTTTATGAAAGAGCTACTCACTTTGATAGGTAAATTGGAAAATATCGCTGTGTTTAATTTTTATTTTTTGCATCGTGCATGCAGTTTTATTTTTTGTGTGTTATATTGTGTTTGTGTGTAAGTTGGTAGTGACCCCCCTTCCGATCCTAAGTTGGTAGTGACCCCCCTTCCGATCCTAAGGATCCTATACCAATGGATTTTTCTGCTCGCTTGACCCATCTACGTTCGATGACGAAAGTAAAACACAGTGCGACAAGCAAGCATAGCTAATAGACTACGTTTTGAAGCTGACAGTCCCGGCAAGGCTTGTGAAATATTTAAAATGTAGCAGCAGTCGACAGAGCCTCCCGAGTGCGGAAGCATTCCGCCGTATACAGGGTGCGCATTATAGACAGCGCCCGAAACTTTATCAATTTCGTACGAGCTCCGCCGAACACACCATGGAATTTTCATGGGCTTTTGAGTTAAGAGGTTATTTAAAAGCTTTGGAATTACACTTAAAAACGCTTCTTTAAATCTGTCAAAAGAAAAAATATTTATAGTTCCTACCGTATGGTTGATAGTGACAGGTATTATAGGGCACATGAAACTGCTTATACCTAAGTTAAGGGCTGCATAATAAGTTTTCTTATGATTGCTTGTGGCTCTGCCCACCTCGTTAGGGATACGGCCGTGATTATGTATGTATGTATGTAAGAGCTGTATTCTGAAGATGATCAATGTGTTAGATAAACCGGCATTTTATTTTAAAAAGGAAAGAAAACAAATAAAAAGTACTTATCGCTTGTGTTTTACCAATATTTACCACAAGGAAGAAATAAGTAGGTACATATTTGACTCTTTTTGTCCCACTTTGCGTACCCTGTACAGTAATACAGTACTCTAAGTACAGTGCATTTAATACTCGATATTTCGAAGCCGCCAGCGATTTAATGCAGCGACAAGCACTACTTTTAAGAAGCTCTGTGGGACAAACCACGCCCAATCACGCGCTTCAGCTCTTGCCGACTACTTGTGTTGTACTCAAAACCGATAAGGACGAGGATAGAAAATACTGTGCTGAAGTACGGAATGGTGTGTGGTTGGACCCTAATAGTTGCTCTCCTGTAAGTTGAAAGCTGCTTTTAAGAAGTCATTTTGTAGGATGTTTTATAGCGTTTATTGATAAGTAAAAATCTCTGGGATAGAAAGATACCATAGGGATTACTTTTCTGAATGGATAAAAGTGCGCCTCAAAGAGAGCTTTTCACGCACTAAAGGGATTGAAAAGAAATCCATTGGCACGACCGAAATCGAACCCATGACCCTATTGAAAGTCGCGATCAACATCATGGATGAAAACTAATGTTCCTTAGTGACAGAATTCACCCGAAAATGGTCATGATATTTATAAGTATAGATTAAAACAAAACTAGAAGAACAAACAAATTCAAACAAGCACAAGACATGCAAAATGAGTTGTATCTACCTTCCAAGTGCGGAGATAAGCGACAAGGGGGACTGTTTTTCTTAAATTGCCAAAGTAAGAAAGAATGACTCTACCCTTCAGGGCCTAATTACGCCCCAGGTTAGAGGGGTGGGGGACGTCACAATGGGAAAAGTTACCAAATAACTAACTTTGAGGACACCTCGCCGCCGAGACGTTCAAATATCGCCCTTGAGACGACGTAATAGAGTTTTCGGCGCTTACGACTCAAGTTTATATGAACATCTTTCGTCCGTCAGACGGCGAGATTTATGCGAGTGAAAACATGAATTTGGTTATGTTTTTATGCGGCTTTATGTTAGTGGTAAAACGGTTAATCCGGGGAATCGTAAAACGAGGGAGTTCGGGGAATGTTTCAAAATATGGGTTTATTCGGCGGTTACTTCCGGATTACAATGTAATTGAACTTTATGTGTGGTTTGAATGTCTTGGCTTTACATTAGGTGCGTCTTAAAATGTATCATCTGGTGACACATCATGTATTGATTAAAGTGCGCTTCAAAGAGAATCCTTACTTGTAGAACTATTCTAAATTCTACGAATTGTCCGGTTTCGTCATGATGTTTACCCGCACCATTTGAGAGCAATGAATTCGAACCCACGACTAAGATTGGAAGACGAGGTCATTTCTATCAGACCACCAGTGTTACAATGACTACATATTAATGGCTACATTAACGAGCTTTAGCGAATTTTTCACTTAGAGTGACGATGCAATCATATGACTTGTTACAGGATAGACAAGGACGCAAAATTTGTTCGCAGCATCGCGATAGTGTAGCCGCAGGGTGAGGAAAAAACCAGAGCTACGTGTTTTTGATGATCTTGCTTCGTAAGCAGTTGGAATCGGAACAGAACCTTATCGGCAGTAGTTTTTGGTGAAACGTGGGGGTCGCGCGGCCCGCGCCGACTCTTTAGTCAACTCAGGCCGCTCGAACTCATCCCGCGGGATCAGTTACTGTTGACCTAATGAATAAATAAATAAGTAAAAAACACCCAACAGTCACATACATAGTCCTAACACCCACTAGGATTCCCTGTGTCGTGGGTATCAGAAACTACGAGTACCATGGTACCACAACACCCAGACCCGGAATAAATATTTACAAATCATGCAAACATTTCTTCCGCTGCGGGAAACGAACCCGTGCCTCTTGCGTCTCTGCCGAGCAATCGCCCGCCACGCCACCGAGGCCGTCGAATATTGAAATCGGGCAACTGATCCCGTGCCGCAGCAGGAGGTGCTGTGCCGCCGGATAACGAGCCCTCCGCCGCATCTGCCGCGCTCCACCGATATTGTTTATAGGTTTCCAATACCATTCTAGCTGGCTTCAAGGCCATTGCTGCAACAATATCAACCGATTGTATCACAATGTGATTTTGCTACAATCTCGTCGCGAAATTGCATCCTTGATGTAAGCGTCGAAGAAAATATCGTGAGAAAATTGGACCCTATCGTAGAACCTAGATGGTTCTTAAACAAATGCCAAGTGCGCGAAAGGAATCTTTTTAAGGCACACTGGTTCTACTGATTCCTGAAGAGTAATTAGTAATAGACATTTTAATCATTTATAAAGTCTTTATAGATTAATTCTTATAATAGTAATAAGGTATCTGATCATTGTTTAGGAATCGAACCAAATATTCGCAATTCGGATCCTATATAATCAAATTGATTCTGATTGTATTGAAGAAACGCTATCGATTATGGACTCTTTTGAATTTCTTTCAGCAAATTGTGCGTCATTGTGCTACGTTGTGCTACGTCGCCCGAAACTTTGCAAATTGGTTAAGTACATAATTATCTTCAGATACAAACATTTCGTCAACAATACTTTTTATTGAATGTAAATGTTATTAAACTATTGTAAAATTCAATAATTATAAAACATATTATATCTACTTGCAAAGAAACTAACAACTAAAAGAGCTCACCAATAAAACAAGCTTGTACTTTGATAAAGTCCCGCCACTTTGCGTGGAATAGTTCGTGCGAAGTAGTCCGAGTGTCGGGGACGCGAGGGGGCGCGCGTCTGCCTCGGGCGGGCCTCGGGCGGCGACTGCCCGCCCAGGCGTGCTGCCCGCCCGCGCGCAGCCGGTGTCCACTGACTTAGGGCGGATGGCAAAGCTTCAAGTGACGGGGTCGTTGTGTCACAAAACAAAAAATGTTGCTGTTGGGGTGGACATTGTTTGTTTATTCTTGTTGAGTTTTAGACTGATCGAGTTGTAATGAATTACAAAAGTTGTTTATATTTTCCTGATTTTGATGTAAGTATCGTAATTATTTTTGATATCAATATAATGATAACTGACTTACTCACATTCAAGTTTAAGTTATTGCAAATTTAATCTATTTAAGACTTACGAATTTTTACATGAAAAAAATATGCAATTAGATAGGCACTTTAAAGTTGTTGTCAACACGCATCACTCCAATTTCTTTAAAGTATAACAATATTTTCTAAAAGCTAGTTGTTAAAATAAATACTACGAATACAAAAAATATCGGCGTAAATTGTACCAATACATGCGGCAGACATCTATTAATTGGGCGTCGAAAAAGTGCCGATAAATCGGGTGATTCCGTATCAGCGGGATTTGCCGCAAATCTGCAGCAATCGCCATCAATAAGGTCAGTACAGCCATAACCGTGAACTATGGCCCCGACCACCATTTATCATCGTTTGCTAAATGTACGGGTTCGGGAGCTTCTCTCCTTGAAGTGCTAAAGTATTTTTGTAAATGTTTTACAATAGTTCAATACAAATATTATACCTTTGCGTTTTTTGTAAAATTTTGCAACTATTGAACGTCTTGTTCTAAATAAACTGTAGATATATTAGGCAATTAAAACATTTAAATCACAAAACCAACAGCTAAAAACAAACAAATCAAACTAATGATCGTAAGCGGGTGAGCCGCGGCCCGTCTCGTCCCGCCGCGGCCCGTCTCGGCCCGTCTGTTCCCGTTTCGGCCTCGTTTACATATAAATAACATTAGGTGTTTGATACTGTTAGAAGACTCATGTATTATTCAGAAACGGGGACATCGGCGGTTTAATTAAACTGTGTGAAAAACCAAAATAAATGAAAATTCTGGAGACAGTTTCATTGTGTGCGGAATATTTTGGGGCAACAATTTATTTTTTGTTGCTTCAAATGAAAATGCAAGCTGTTCTCATTCCTCCAAACTGTTGAGAATCCAAGCTTTTGATGCTTCAAAGGCACGACCTGAGAGAAATGCACTGAAGAGCGTATTTGAAGAGATCTAAAACGAGGGCATGACCTGCATGCCTACATTAGTTTGACATGACGCTTTCAATGACATAAATTTACGAGTAAATTGTCAAAGCCACTTCTGAACAGTTTAAGGGTTTTAAAGGACTACAACGGTCACGGTGGCCGGTTGGTAGGAGAAGTAACGCAAAACCGTACTGAAAGTATTTTCGGAATGGTTATGTCTAGCAGGGCTATAGCTTATGATGATGATGATTAGGAATTTTTAATAGATATAGTAACATTATATTTTGCTTTGTAATTTTATAACGTTTTTACTACGAGTACAAAATTATACTCCTCAGAGCATTTAACAAAGTATAGTTAGGTCTACCCTTGATACTTTTGGAAAGGCAAAGCATGAACAAGTTTCTAATTAAGATCAGAAGCTTTTTATCGTCTAAATATCCAGATTGAAATTTATGGCTTCAGTCAGGGGCCTAGCGCTTAGGAACTAAACTTTTGTTATTTGTCACAACGAGTAGGGAGGTACTTCCAAAGTATTTTTTCCATTACAAAAATGCTACCCAAAGGAAAACTTTAGAGGTTTATTTTAGACGATCTATCTACTTATATTGTATTGGTATGTATGTATGTTTATTATCACGCCCGAATCCCAAATGGGGTGGGCAGAGCCACAAGTAGTCATAAGAAAACATTTAACCACTCCACGGTGACAGGTGATCAGCCTTTATATTATATACTTCGTACTTATGACCAGCTAGATACCAGCGCTACTTGATTAGAACACGTTTTTGTTGAGTTTTGGGTTTACCAGGATTTAAGCACGTGGTTTCAAGCATCCTTGCAATTTTTCTTGATATTCTTTTAGTAGAAACAGTAGATTTGTCTACCAAACCAATCCTCAAAATAATCCAAATTGGTCTGACTCATACAAGCTGCATAAAATCAGGTAAATTTGTGTTTATAAGTACATTTTAAGGCAGGCACACACTCGTGACTCACACATACTAAGCCCGTAATCCACGGCTTCCCAAACACGAGGTGCTAATTACTATTTTATTTCATGTTGATCTGAAATATAAATTGATTTACAGTGTAGTTTTTCCTTTTCGCTACTCAATGGCATCGCGAATTTATTTAGAGTATAGATAAAAAAAAAAAACATAGTAGCATAAACCTTGTTATGGCTGTGGCAACACTAGCTGTCACTTTTTCTTCGCGCGCTCTGCCGGCATCGTTCGATTTCTGAATATTTTTTGCAAAATCCTTGCAAATCCAGTTAATCTTCCAGAATATTAAGTGTTTTTGTTATCAGTGATAATAGTTCGTTGGTAGACATGCCCAGTGCTAAGAAATTACGAAAAAAGATCGTAAAATACGAAAGGCGGCTTCACCGAAAACACTGGGAACTCAGTAGAAGCCGTAGCAGAAGTCGTTCCAGATCACGTCTTCGTCGGGACCCTTCACCTATCTCCAGTCCATCATCGGAAGGTAACAAGTCTCCTTGTATTTTCAGATTTCATCTTGTAGGTACCTACTAACCTTCTCCCTGTAGCATACTTACCGTGCCTGTACGAGATACAATTGAGCACGAAGATCAAACTTGGTACGAGATACCACAGCTTTGATTCGGTACGAGATACCAAAAGCACACGTACGTGATACGGTGTACTACTTATTTAGTCTACAAATCAGAACACGCGATGTTCTAGTAGACAAAAAGCTACCTGCCTACCGTGCCTGTACGAGATACAATTGAGCACGAAGATCAAACTTGGTACGAGATACCACAGCTTTGATTCGGTACGAGATACTAAAAGCACACGTACATGATACGGTGCACCTACTTATTTAGTCTACAAATCGGAACACGTGAACTTTTTAGTAGACAAAAAAGGCAAAATATGGTTGATGGTTTTCAGAATATGTGAACAAAGAATGCAGCAACGTGATAGAAGTTGTTAAAACAATCAAGCCCAATGAGCAGCAACAGTTACTAGGACCATGTCGCTTCAAGGATGGAGAAATTATCTCTCAGGACAACATGATTGACGCGTTCCAAAACAATATACTAAAAAAGTACAAATTGCCAGAGAATTGTCAACTATTGGAAGCACCAATTCTTAACGAGGAAGTTAAGTCTGTCATGACAGAGACCTCTAAACTGAGGGATCAATCTGTTGAAAGGGTACAACATCAGTTGAGAATGGCTACAACAATTGTGGGCCAAATGACGACAGACTTAATGGGAAAAAGGAGATCAATAGAATTAACTTTCAAAAAACTAAAACAAATGGGCAATTGATTACACTACTTCTAGACAGTAACTTCAACTTTATAGAAAAGGTCAAGCGAGATAAACACCTCTATGGCATTGACTTGGGGTCAAAAATAAAAACTAGCCAAGAATTGAAGAAGTCTTCATCACAAATTAAGAAGACTATACCAACACCAAGGACTGTAGCAATCCAGAGCGTTGGCACCGTGTGTTGAAACCGTGCCACACAGCCGCTGCCTTAGCAAGGAAGCCACAGCTACAGCCGTTCATGCCCTTGAGGGCTGCACCCCGAGGACCTCACAGCGAGCACTGTACAATCAGGTATATGCAGGCATTATAAAACAATATTTTTCCTGTTGGAATCATATTACTAATAACCCTATACTTCTATCTAAAGGATATCAAACTCCTCTTTTTGAAGTGCCTACACAAAGCATATTACCTACAAATAATATATCTAGCACAGAACAATATGCAACAGGCTATCACTAATCTGCTAGAACTAGGAGCTATACAGCCATGTAATCATAGTAGTGATCAATTTATCTCCAAAGTATTTCTAAGACCCCTAATGGGAAGTTCAGATTCATTCTTAATTGAAAACCCCTTGGAAAGTTCATCAAAGTTGAACATTTTAAGATGGAGGACATTATAACAGCTATAAAAATAGTAGACCATAATTTTTGCATGTGCCCCATAGATTTGAAAGAATCTTATTTTTTAGTGTCTGTGGCCCCGGAGAACAGGAAATACTTATGTTTTCAGGTTAAAAATTCCCTGTATCAATTCACAGTTCTCCCTTGTGGCCTTATACAGCTCCAAGTGTCTTTACAAAATTACTGAAACCTGTTATCAGTGTCCTTCAAAAACAAGGATTCTTATTAACCATTTACCTGATGATTACTTATGTATTGGTCATACATACAATGAATGAACAGCTAACAGGGATGCAACACTCAACTTATCTCATTGTTTGGGGCTTATTATAATACATGCATACATACATATTATCATGCCCGTATCCCTAAAGGGGTGGGCAGAACCACAAGTGATCATAAAGAGGCTTGCAGCCACTTCTGATCCAAGACATAAACTATGAAAAGAGTGTCTTAATACCAAGCACATCTTGTAAATTCTTGGATTTCATCATTAACTTACATGATAATGACTCTTGAGCTACCACAATAAAAACGAATTAAAGTTTTAGTATCACAATTCAAAAAGTGCTTAAGACTGCTAAATAAGAGATTTTTCAAGCACTTTAGTAGCAGCTTGGCCAGATGTACCTTTTTGGCATATTACATACTAAAATATTAGAAAGAAAAATGTACTTAGATTTATCATTAAATCATGATAACTATGATGCTACAATGACACTAAAACCTATTCTCTTACCTGACTTAAAGTGGTAGTCTTCTAACATCAATCTCACAAATAAAAGAATATGTTGTAGACAATTCAAAATTGAAATATTTTAGGATGCATCTTTGATTGGATGGGGGAACACATTGCAGTGGCGAGAGTGTTGGTGGTTTGTGGTCACACTCAGAATTTCACATAAATCAGTTAGAACTCCTGACAGCCTTATTTGGATTAAAAGGCTTTGCGAAGTCACAACGTCACCGTAATATATTAATTCAAATTAACAACACTACCGCCATTGAGTGTATTAATAAAATAACTTTAATACTGAGTGGGAATTAAGCAATGAAGCCTATTCTTTAATAAAATATCAGTTTGAAGTCCCCCACTTTGATCTATTTGCTTCTAGAATCAATAAAAAATGTGATGTTCATGTCTCATGGAAGAGAGAACCTTGTGCATTTAACATAGATGCTCTGACACTTAACTGGGAACCATATTTTTTATGTTTTTTCCACCATTCGCCCTTGTAACTAAAAGTTTACAAAAAATAAAAAATTATAAAGCCAAAGACATTATAGTCTACCCAGTTTGGGAGTCACAACCCTGGTATCTACTTGCCATGAAACTAATAATAAGAGAACCTATAATATTCAAATGTAGTACCAACTTCTTGCTGATATCTTCTTTTAGGTCAATACACCCGCTGAGCAGCCACCTTACCCTGGCAGTGAACATCTTCTGTGGCAGGCATTCAGATGCCGAGGTTTGCCGGAAAGCTCATTGAACATCATGTTAGCTTCCATATCTGTAGGTACTATGAGGCAATACAATACTACTTACAAAAGCTGGTGGAGGTTTTGTCACACACAACCAAGAGTTATTTCTGACATCTGTGCCATTTGTCATACATTATTCTTAACAGATTTTTTTTTTTTTTTTAAATGGAGCAGGTTACAATAACCTTAACTGCCATAAATCTGCACTATCAATCCTCATGGGGGAAAAATGAGCACAGATGACAGAATTAAAAAGTTCCTAAAAGGAGTGTTCAGACTAAAACCTGCCATGCCACAATACGCAGAGATTTGGAACCCAAGTATTGTATTACATCATCTTGCCAAATTACCTTAAAACTCTGCTCCGAGCAAAGAAATGTTCACAAAAAAGTTGGCCACTATTAGCTTTAGCAACTGCTCAATGGGTGCAAACAATATCTTTGGTTAAGACAGATAATATTTTTATGTCTAATACTAACATTCTCTTAAACTATTAGCGACTTAGTCAAAACATCTGTAAGCACAAGAAAGGCTACTAATTTAAACCTCCCATTTTATTCTCAAGAGCCTAAAATATGCCCTGCCAGCACACTTCGAGATTACATTCAGTACACAGCTTCAATTAGAAATGAGGAACCATATATCTTTCTCACTGATAAGAAACCTTATCACCATGCATCAAAGCAAACCATAAGCAGGTGATTAAAAGTACCCTCACTGAGAGTTGGAATTGATACAAGTAAATTCACCACTCATAGCACCCGTCACTCGGCTACCTCATCTGCTAATAGAGCCCTGTGTCTATGGATGTTATCAGGAAAATAGCTGGCTGGTCAAATAGTTCATCAATATTTGTTAGATGTTAGGTATAATTTACCCATTGAAAACCAAAATAATAACAATGATTTTGTTCAATCTATTTTCAATGTGACTTAAAATTCAAGACTAGACAAGATTGTCTAATATAATAATTATTTGACTTATGATTAAGTAGATTAAATATTACATAATTATGCTGATCTTATGTAGGTAGTAGAAAAGCCTACTACCATACTCATCGGTAAAACCACACAACAGGAATGTGCTGTGTAGTCATTTATTGTGTATCATTCAACTACGATGTAGTTGAATTGAAGCTAACAATTAGTTTAATTGATTTGAAGTTTGAGTTGAACTTATTACATAATGTTTTGTATAAGCCAACAATTAGCTTAATGGATTTGAAGTTTGAATTGAACTTATAACATAATGTTTTGTATAAGGTATCCTTATATACTACAAAATAAACAAAATTGAAGTTTAAAAGATTTATTATTGTTTAAATAATTCAGATTAAAACATAAACAAATCTTACTAAATATTGCCCATTATGCTCTTTACTCTAAACAACTACACTGTAAATCAATTTATATTTCAGATCAACATGAAATAAAATTGAAAATTGGATGAACTTACCCAAGTGAAATCCAATTGTAATTTTATGAATGTTGATCTGAAATATAAATACCCACCCAGCCCTGTATCATCGCCCAAGGCATAATGGGCACCTAGGTATCCGGGTTCAGCTCTGAATCAGTGACAGCTAGTGTTGCCACAGCCATAACAAGGTTTATGCTACTATGTTTTTTTTTTTTATCTATACTCTAAATAAATTCGCGATGCCATTGAGTAGCGAAAAGGAAAAACTACACTGTAAATCAATTTATATTTCAGATCAACATTCATAAAATTACAATTGGATTTCACTTGGGTAAGTTCATCCAATTTTCAATTACTGAGCAGGACCCTCGAATGTAAACTTAACTGTAAGTAGCAAGTTTACAAGCTTGCTGTGAAATAGACAGTGATTAGTAATAATTAGATAGTGGCCTTATTCCCCTTTTATCAGAAACTTATTTTTTTTAATTTGCAATTTCTTTGTTCACAGCATTCATAGATCTGTCACTGTGGGTGTTTATACAGATGTGACGAGTGACAGAGCCATGGTGAAACGTGACGTGGACTCATTTCTACTAAGACTCTTGTTACGACGTAGAGAGGACACCGTTCAGAGAAGATTGCAAATGTACTCGTGTAAATAACATCACGTTTTCGCCACTTATGTATAAACCGCATCAATTAGAGACGCAGATTTCACTAACCGTTGAACAATCGGTTCGTGTGTTGGTAAACTTCAGCTTAAACAAACTACCCTAGTTAAGTAAATTGTATGTAGACATAGTTTCTTCCCAAAACTAGGAGCGAGGGCTCTTCAACCCGACGAGCTCCTCCTCGCACGGAGTACCTTCTGCCACAGCGGCTCGCGAGCGCGACGCGACGCGGCGCTTTCAGAAGCACTTCAAATAAATTCTACTGTTTTATGGACCTTGAAATTTATTTCCCTTAATTACACAAAGGAAAGCAGGGAAAGGAGTAGGTGATTTGTAGGTAACCATGAGAAGGCACTTTGAAACTCCTGGGTGATAGCTACACCTAGTTAAAAGTAGTTACTAAAATGCAGAAAAGATCACTTTATCAAAACGTAAAATGTCAAAAGATAACGTTAACTATTTATTGTTCCGAGTTTAAACTAATGCCATCCCGCTTTGTTATATGTATAGTGACAGGGCTAATCGTAAGAGTTTAAGGTAAGCAAAATTTGCATGTAAAAAGGTTATTATTTGTATTTAAAAACTACATAATCCTGGTGTTAGAAAGATACATTGATCGAAAATTATTTTAAACAATAAAAGAGCCAGTACATGTACTGCTAATTTGAGACGCGAGTGCAATGACCTCCCACTGTTCGATCACTGTATCACAGACGACGACAATAACCAGCAGTTCAAACACGGGACAAAGCAAGCGCGCTCGGCTCGGCGGCGGCGGACACGCAAACATCAAGCAAAGAGTGCAGCGCACGGGACATGGCGCACACATACTCACTACCACCACTACCTCAGCTCTTAGTTATCATCATCATCCAGCTCCATGGTTAGTCGTGTTTAAATGGCCCATGGTTTTGGTTATATCGTCAATTCTCCTCGCTGCAGGACCACGCAGAAGTAGACCCGACTAACAAACGACAAAATAAAAGTTTACAGACATTGTATGAAAACACGTATGGTGGTCGTAAAAAAAATATCGCTCAAAAGTAAATATAACTAAACCTGAAGGCACAGAACAGTAAGTTCGTATGAGCTAGCGGCCAACTCTTGTGACGGAGTTTTTAGGCCGCCTGAAGGCCTCCGTCATGGCTTAACGACTTAAAAGCCGGGACCGACAATTTAACGTGCCCTCCGAAACTCAGCTCAAAATGCCACTTTCGGTCACCCATCCAAATCGTGAACACAGAACAGTATAATAGTACTTCCTGTTAAAAAGTAAAATACCCGTAATTATTCAACTAGCAACCTACTTACAACCCTATCTTCGTGCCTCTACAACCTTGTGAAGCAATGTGAAGGTTGAGGAGAATGTTCATTATCAGTGTCTACTCTTACAAAGGCATTCTCTATCATCCCGGAGGTAGCGAGATAAGCGAAGGATCCACGAGGCCCCGGCTCCAATGACCGAAAGGCTCCGATAGCGGATGCCTATCGACGGATATCCAGTTTTTGTGCCTACAAAAATGGTATGGTTTATGGAGATTTCTTGTACATTTTCGGATTATATGGAGGAATGGAATTGGAAAAGGATCGCTGTATTTGCAATTCTATATCTTTTGTGTATTCCTTTTTTTAAGAAATACCTTTTAAGGTTTAACGTATAATGTTCTAAATTATGTGTGTAAAGTTCGTTAGAAAATGATTATGTCAGTGAAAATTATTTATATTGAAATTGAATATTATTTTTGAATGGAAAATCAATAAACGCGATTATATTTTAGTCACATTCTCGTCTTTTCATAATCACAAAATAATTAGATGTAAAACTTCAAAACATCGAAAAGTTAGATTGTACTCGTAAGTACACAACTCTTAAAATAAATGAACCTGTTACACAAGAACTCCATCTTGCAGTGAATCATCGAGTCTCTGGAGGAAAAGCGGAAAGTCTCGAGCAAGCCGAGGGTCTGCGACGAGAGGGCAGGACGTCAACGACAAGCGTTCACATTCTTGTGGAATTTTATAAGAAAACTTTCGTTATTAGAAGATTTCAAATTATGATCGTGGGAAAGGGTTAAAATGGTAGAACTTCTTAGATACAGTTAAGTCATCTAAGTTATCACTTTACATTAATCGGTCTTCATTGATCCTATTAGCCTGTGAGCTGAACAAAGCCTTTCCCGAAACAATTTAAGCACTCAAATTAAATTCAAGTAACAAGGTATCTTTCACCATAATTTTCAATCTGCTAAAGGTAAAGTTTTTCCATAAAATTATGTAATATCTTTTTACACAACTTTTAATGGAACCTCTCATATTTTTCTTTGCGAGCTTGTATTCTTTCATTTTGCAGGTACCTGCTCACGCTCGTAATTTCCATCGAGGAACATTCTAGTTTTAATAAGCGTTTGGGAAGCTTGTGCCAGCTGGCCACTAGGCCGCCGGAGTCTAGGAAACTTTCCACTCGTGTCCTGAACTCCTCTAAATAATACGAGCTCAGACGATGACGTAGATCTTCCACAGCAATATCAACTTTAAACAGAGGTATTATGGTCGGTTTTCGAACAAATAATAGTTTCTCATAAAGAATTTAGCACGAAATTGTCGGTTACTTTTTTTTGTTTGTCATAAGTTTGAAACGATATTACTTATGTTATATTTAGTAACTTCTGTATTATTTTTTCAAGTTATTCTATAATTTTCTTCAAAAATGTTTTTATTAACTTTCTTGCAAATGAGGCCTTAGGCTCTTTGCGGCTCCACTGTTGCGATATTGCGAACTTGTCGCGTGGAGTGATTATGATTTTTCACAACAAACAAGGTCATAAAACGCAAAATCTCGCAGTATTGCAATAATTTAGGTGCAAGGTAAGACACAGTGTAGCACTAACCGACGATGCAGAAAACCTGCGCCATGCAGCGAAGGCGTCACAACATCAGACGAGGCAGCGTGCCGCGGGCCGACGCCTCGCGAGGCAGTCTCATTATCTCCCGCCCGTCACGTGCGAACAGCTCCAGCCTCATTTCGTTAATTGTATTTTGTTAATTGTTCTCATTATTCCAGATTGCGCGCGATCATTTATAACTTTGGATAATGGAGTTTCGGACGGAGTCAAAGGTCGACTGTTTAAAGAGTAACTTTAATTGATGTAGTGGAGGGTTTTATAATTGAGTCTGCAGCGGTTCCGAAGTACGGATGCAGGTCCACACGAGCAATAATTAAAAACACGTTAGTATAGACAGAAGTTGTCTTTGGAATTCTATAATGAATCGAATATAGATGATGAAAGGCCTCAGTTGCTCAATACTTTTGTCTGACATTTAACATTAGGTAAACAATTATATTGTTCGCAAGCAGACAAGTCTCTGCGGATGGTTTGCCGATGCAGTAAAACTTTTCATTATGAATGTGTTGTGAGTGAAACAATGGTTCGCTCGAGTCGGCCGCCGGGCGGGACTCGCGCCAATCTGTCTGAAAGGAACCAATCGTAGGCTTTCATTATCGACCGCGCTGAATGGACACTTGCAGGGACAGATTGCAGCCGGAACCGACGGAGCTGAAATCAATTGCGAACAGGGAAATCTGTCCTTTGTAAGAATGTCAGCGTCACATATTAAATATCCAAGGCAAGAGTTGCTCATTGTAAACATCGTCGAGTAACATTGAGCTATATTTGAGTACGACTTTTCGTGTTTTTGAAGCCAACTTTAATTATTTTACAAATAGCAATGCAACTAGTAACGTAGAAGCGAATATGTTTATGAAAACAGTTAATTCATGACGCTTTAGGGAAATTTAACTACTTGGGTCTTCACCTGATCCATCATCGTCCGAGCGCAAAAAAGCAAAGCAAGCGTCGTGATTCGCAAAATTTTTGACATGAATTGACTTTGTGTTTGTGCCAGGACAATGGACAACACCAGTCCGGTTAAGTAACGGGCCAGTGGGCGGAGATCTTCACAAAGATCGCGGCACTACTTCTCTTATCTATGTTGTAGGACCCCCTCGTTACATGCTCTCATTATGCTGCCGGATAATGTTGGCCAACAAAAATATGACGCGCGTGAGCCATGAAACTTTGATTAGCTTTTTACGAGGCCCTTAACCCGAGCCCTGAGCCGCAGCGCGTCGAGCAGTCAGTATGGAACCAGCCGCAGATTGTCAACAGTTAGTACTGGTCCCAGAACCCCCGCGCTGATGAAAGTGCGGAATTAATTAATGTTAGATGTAATCTAGCTTACATGTTTTATAGAGTTTGTTTAATGGTTCATGGGGAATAGCTATGGTTCGATGTAGGAGTACGTAACTCTGAAGAACTATCCAAAAAATCAGCGAGATTCAAGCATGAATGATAAAACTGTATAGACTTGAGTGATAATTCAGTTAGATAGTTGAATTAAACTAGCAATAACACAAACCAAACTCAAAATTTGCCAGAGAGCAATGGAACGCAGCGTCCTCGGATTCAAACACACTAACGAGTGTGGAACAGCATGCTGCGTTCAGTTACTGGCATTGCCGACGCGGGTGGGAAAGCAGTCCGGCGGAGTTTGGGACCTTTGCCCAGCAGTGGGACGACATAGGTCAACAAAAAAATACAAACCTTTTGGTTTTTAGTTGCTAAGAAAACATTTTTATATTTTTTTATAAAATTGTTGAAGAAAAAAAAAAGTGGTGAGTATTCTCAGAAAAAATATATCTCTGGTTCTCTACCAGTTTTTCTACCAGCTACACTATCCTTGAGTGCTATATTATTATGCTTTATTTTACTCTGATGCGAGCGAAACCGCGGGGGACAACTAGTAACTTAGACGGTAATTTAATACAGTAAATGATAATTTATGCCCTCTACTTACTGGCTATTATGGGAGTGTTTTCTTCTTTCGAAAACTGATCGAGTTTCCAGATTAGACTCCTAGATCCCTCCGGTATTAAGCCACACGACATTAAATCAACTAAACGACGATATTAACAACGTGAGTAATTGTCAATGTGTCCCACGCCTAAAAATATTCTCTGCGAAATTGAACCTTATTACGAGCGATTAAGAGTTACACATTGTCACTTGACTTGGTGACACTTGGTTAAATAAACATGAGAACTGCTATTATAGACTTTATGACGTCGACATAACATCAACAAAGAAGTGCGATGATTAAAACATGGTATGTTATTACAAGATACTGTTGTATTTTGGGGTGGTTGAGGATGGACTGTTATTTATATAAAAGGTCAAAAATGTACTTTACTAGGTACCTACGCGTAAAGTGAACGACAGCATGCGAAGGCTGCTGCAGACGTCAGCTGCTGTTCTGTTGTCGTCGAAGGCGGTGATTCCCGCTCGCTTTCGATCATTTCAATTTCAATAAACCTTTATTAACAATCTTAAAACTAGTTTTGCCAAATAAAGTATAGGTATATTTGTATTCACACAGGTTTAGAATTTTGTGATTGTTTTGCTTCGCAACATAGGCCTTCCCTAGACTCTTCTAAAGTTCGCGATCACGAGCTTTCCGTCTCCACATTGCGCCAGCTCTCTTGAAAATCTTCGGAATAGCCTTCCTCGTTCGTTTATTTGATGTACAAAATGGACGAAAGAGGAAGGCCATCCCAGCGAACGGGAATCGAAGCTACATGCCATTTACAAAGTATACTTTATAAAGTTCTTATAAAGTAAAACTTTGATACAAAAAATACGTAATGGATTTTATTTACTTTATAAAGCAGAATTCTATTCTTAAGTAAAATTTCAAGTTCTGTAATTTGTTTTTTAAATCCATTCAGCCGTGATTGAGCCAAATTTACAATATTAGTAGGATTATTCCCTTCAAAGCTCACTTTCGTAATTTGGAGAGCAGTATAGACTTCTTTATTTGCTCGCTATCAGTTCTCCAATATCTGGAATAGGCCCCGGACCAATTTAATCTTGGAAACTAGCCGCCGAATCCACTACTCCGCGACTATTCCAACCAAATAACTCGCTCTAGAATTTGAGTTTTCTGATAGGGATGCTGAGATTAGGGGATCGGATCACAAGGTACCGATTTAGGTACCAGGTTGGGTTCAGAAATGGTGGTCTGGTGGGAGTGACTCAACTTTTCGATTCAAACTCACCCTAAAATCTTTCAAATCAGGTCATTCACCAGAGGATTTTTCTATTTGATAAATGGCACACTTCAATACTTGTACCTCTCTTCAAACTTCCTTTTGAAGTAGGTAAAGGATAGCTTAAGGATGGATCTCACTACTTTTTGAGGGAATCGAGAGAAATAAGTTTCACAAGTATTATCCTACTAATCCTAATAATATTACAAATCGAGAGCTTGTGTGTGTGTGTGAATGTTTGTTACCACGTACATAATTCAATTTTCTAAGATCAACCTATAAGGGGGTGGAAACGGGCGGTTAAGTTTCTGAAGTTTAAAGTTTCTTGGTTCGTTTCGCTTGAAACTCAGTACAAACAAACTTTAAAATAAATAATAAAACGTATTTTTATTTTTTCGAAATAACCCCCAGGGACTGCAATGGGGATCTATGAAGTAAAAAATTGATATTTCTTTCTTTTCAGGGTCTTGTGGTCGTGTGGTATGGATAGTATCCAATCTACACAATCGGCCCCCGCGGCGGCGGCGGCAGTCGCGCTCGGCGGCGCGGTACAAGCCGGGATTGAACCCGCGCCTTTACTCAACTGTACTTTACATAATTTTACGTGGCCATGCGGATCTGACTCAAGTTTCAGGCAGATCTTTTCACCGAATTTCACAATTGCACGATATTTTCAGGATCAGAAATAAAAATCGTATTTGTTATTTTATTTGTGTTATTTTTAAATACTTTTAGTGTAACTAATTGTTTTGAACAACGACACCAATCTGGGATGAAAGAATTGAAGTACGCCTCAAAAACTTTTCTTCTCATGTCATCTCTCACACATTCCATCCATCGTTTCTTTGGCCTACCTTCCCTAACCAGGTCCTTCCTCCATTTCACAGCGCGCACTGTCGAGCCCGCGACGGAGCGCCCCCCAGGGACCACACGCTTGCTTGCCAGTCGTGTGCCTTCAGCCGATAATTTTATATCTATTCTTTACGGCGGAAATAAAAGGGTGTCGCGTGCCAAGGTGATAGAAATATAGACGAGGGCAAAGCTCTACCTTTTTTATAGCCTCTGAAATATCAACAATATTGTCAGAAGATGTGGAGCATGAAATACAAAAAGGTATTCCAATGGAAATACATAAATATCAAGCCAATTTCATTTACTTCATATCAGACTTTAACCATAAATGAGTTAAAGCTCATATTGCATTACATCAAGAATATTTTTTTATTGTTCGGTACTCGAGCGAGTCCTTGGTCTTCACGGCGAAGTGAAAGCGATAGACGTCCTCGTCCCGACTTACGAGCAGGACTACTGCGTACCTACTTCGGGAGTAACTGAGGGATGCGAGGATCACTTTTTCAATTTGCAACTCCTCGCGGTGAACGCGCGCGCCGAAGCCGCATTGTTCCCGAGGTCTCGTCCAACTTATTACTTTTATTCCGTCTGTGCGTTTGTCTGGCGGATTAATCTCAGCTCTTCTTGCTGCTTCATTGTGCAGTGACGAAGCTACTGGCTTCTGGTCAAAGACGGAACTTTTACAGTTTGTGACTGACACGAATCTAAGATCTCGTGACTTTTGCACTACTTTTTGTTTTTATCTTCACCATTTACCTACGTAAGTATTGCGCAGATAATATTCATCAAAGTGAAATGTCATGAAATAAAAATGTAGCTAGTAATATTGACATGAGTATTTTTATTTTACTTGATAAGTTTGTAATACTTTTGCTAAGCTTGAACAATACAATGAACAGCGAAGGGTTGAACGCGGTGTCGTTCACGCAAGGGGTGCGTCTAGCTCAAACACAAATACTAGCCTCGCGGGGTGGAAGTACGGCTGTAAACACAGACTTTGAAAATTCATCTCAAATATAATCCATAAGAAGATTTTATATCAACACTACTATTATGTACCATGATACTTGTATGGGTGTTGTGGTACCATGGTTCTCGTAGTTTCTGATACCCACGACACAGGGAAGGCTAGGAATTTGGTGTTAAATACAATACGAACGAGGCTAGGACCAGACTACGCGTTCTTAGAATCAGTTTCTACCCTTTCTACCCCTTTCAGAACCACATCATTAGTTTATATCTCGAGCTAAAACTAACCAATGAATAGAATCCGGCGACGCGCACACTCCCGTCGTCTGCGGCGTGTCCCCAACCAACCAGCCCCCACAGCCCCCACAGCAGTCCCAGCAGTCAGCGCGCCGCGCACTAGGGGGGGCCCGCGGCTTTGTCTGCCATTTCACGCGCTTTCAAACAACAAGTGCGCTTATTGCTCTTATGTCAACTCTGTCAAAGAACACCAAGGGGTGCGGTTTTCGAAAATGTGTATTTTCGTTCCCCTGTGTGTGCCACGGAGGGTTTATGGTTGTGGGGTGTAGAAATAGTGTGTAGGTATAGGTAGATAGGGTCCAGGTTAAGTAAGAAGTCCAAAGTACATACACAATAAAGTTTATCACGTCACACAACACACAATAGAATAGAAGGAGAAAGTAGCAGAAAGAAGACAGTCTTAAGCAGAGAAGAAAGTTCAAGAAGCACAAGCACAAATTAGCGATATATCTACAAGCTAGATAAGCGCGGCGTAAATGTTCTGCAGTAAAAAGTTGTACGGGCTTCGCGTCGAATGCTAGGTCGTGACTGAGGCGGTCGGTGCGCGGGCGCAGCGTGGCTCGCCGCCCGCCGCCGGCCGACGCGCCGCTTCGGCGCCAGTCGGCTGCGGTCGGTCGCGACACAGCCTAAATAAAAGTAACTATGGCGCATGGAGACAGATATTTGTTTCCATTATTACACGGGCGAGCGCTCATCTATTTTAATAATAAATTAAATAAATGTAAGTTATATGTGTGTATGTTGTATTATAAATTATTGTTTATGTATAAATATCAAGATATAATATAAATATATAATGTAATGATAAATATAAATATATACCTAGTGTCAGTACACCACATCACTCCCCTCCAGAGACCGTGTCCAACGGGCGATAATAGTTGGGGAAACGTACCTGACGCCCGGAACGTGTTGTCTTGTTGGATTGAGTAGGAGCGGAAGTAGAAGTTGGTTCGGGAGAAGTGCTGTTAGAGTGTGATAGTATGTAAGCTGGTTTTATTCGGTCTACGGATACTATCACAACTTTACCTTTGACTTTGATTTTAAAGGTTTTGGCACTTCTTTCGACCACTTCATGGGGACCTGTGTAAGCCGGTTGCAAAGCACCTCTCAACGCGTCCTCTCTGAGGAATACGTGAGAGCAGGATGCAAGATCTTTGTAAATAAAGATTTTTTTGCTCGAGTGGTGTGAAGTTGGGACTGGCTGTAGGTTGTTGGCAAATGATCTGAGACGTGCTGAAAATTCAGTAATATCAGTCGTACATTTGCCAACTTTCTCGCCAAAGAATTCGCCTGGAAGGCGCAAAGGTTCACCATATACTAGCTCGGCAGAGGAAGATTGAAGATCTTCTTTGAAGGAACTTCTTATACCGAGCAGTACAAGCGGTAAAGCTTCGATCCAGCTACTGTCATCAGCGTGGCACATTATCGCTGCTTTCAGTTGCCGATGAAACCTTTCAATGAGACCATTGCATTGAGGGTGGTAGCTGGTGGTCTTGCGATGCTTAAAGCTAATAAATTTTGATAGCTGTTCGAATAGCGCCGATTCGAATTGCCGACCGCGGTCAGTAACAATGTCAGTCGGACAACCAAACCGGGCTATCCATCCCGACAGGAACGCTTTGGCCACTGATTCCGCGGTGATGTTGGTAAGGGGGACAGCTTCAGTCCATCGCGTGAAGCGATCGATGGCTGTCAAACAGTACCTAAACTCACCGGATGGAGGTAGTGGTCCGATAAGATCTAGGTGGACGTATTTGAATCGCGCTTTAGGTAAATCGAGGGTGCCTAAAGGCGACGAAACATGTCGATTTACCTTTGTGCGCTGGCAAGCCAAACACGCCCTAGACCATTCGCGACAGTCTTTCCTTATCAGTGGCCAGACAAAGCGTTCTGCTAATAATTTAGCGCTAGCGTTAGCACCGGGATGGCTTAGCGAGTGCAAGCTATCAAAAACTTGTTTGCGCAAGGTCTTAGGTACTAGAGGCCTGGGAGTCGTTGTGCTGACGTCACAGTACAGTTGAATGTGGCTTCCAGGTATAGTTAACCTTTTAATGTGCAAACTAGTAGCTTGCTTCAAAAGATCTGCTAGTTCGGGGTCGGAGTCTTGGGCTTTGGCGATCACCTCTAGGTCTACAGGATTTTGCAGTTCCTCGACTCGAGAAAGCGTGTCGGCAACGACATTGTCTTTCCCGGCGATGTGCTGTATATCGGTCGAAAACTGTGAAATGTAGTCTAGGTGCCTATACTGACGCGGGCTACAGTTTGCCTTCCTTTCGTGGAATGCGAAACTGAGCGGCTTGTGATCAGTATAGATGGTGAACGTTGTAGCTTCTAGCCAATGACGGAAATATTTGACACTCTCATAGATAGCAAGGAGCTCTCTATCGTAAGGTGAATATTTCTGTTGCGTAGGGCTCAACTTTCGCGAGAAAAAGGCTAGCGGTTCCCAATTTCCGTCATTGAACTGTTGCAAGACTCCACCCATAGCGTAATCTGAAGCATCAGTTACAAGACCCAACTTAGCTTTAGAGTCTGGATGAGCCAATAAAGCTGCATTACAAAGGCTATCCTTGCATGCTTCAAAGGCTTTTAACGAGTCTCCACTTACATCGACGGGCTGCGATGCTCTGATGGAACCGGTCAGCAAGGCGTTTAAGGGAGCTTGAATTTGGGCAGCTTGGGGGATAAACCTTCTGTAGAAGTTTAACATGCCCAAGAACCTCCTAAGCTGTCTAGCTGTCTTAGGGACAGGGAACTCCTTAATCGCAGCAACCTTACCTTCCAGAGGTTTAGTTCCTTGTTGAGAGATGTGGTAGCCTAGAAATATTACCTCCGACTTACCGAAAACGCATTTAGCTGTGTTGATGAGCATGCCATAATCTTTCATCCTCGTGAAGAGTTGACGCAGATGATCTTCATGCTCAGACTCACTACGGCTAAATATCAAAAAGTCATCTAGGTATGGGTAACAGAAATCTAGACCACGGGTCATCTCATCAACGAACCTCTGGAACGTCTGACCGGCGTTCCGCAAGCCAAAAGTCATGTAAGGGAACTCGAAAAGTCCAAATGGCGTCGTTATGGCGCATTTTGGAATGTCGTCCTCAAAAATAGGTATCTGATTGAAGGCCTTCACAAGGTCAATTGTTGAAAAGACCTTACAACCAGATAAACTATGAGCAAAATCATGAATGTGACGTATGGGATACTTATCCGGGATCGTCCGAGCGTTGAGCATACGGTAATCACCGCACGGTCGCCAACCATTGTCCTTTTTAGGGGCAAGGTGTAGTGGTGACGACCAAGGGCTCTCCGAAGGACGAGCGGTACCATTAGCCAACATTGCCTCGAACTCAGACTTGGCTATCTTCAGTTTGTCAGGGGCTAGTCTGCGAGGTGTACACGATACTGGGGGGCCTGGTGTGGTGCGGATGTGATGGACCGTATTGTGTTTCACTGTGCGATGAGCGCCAGCTGGCCGTGTGAGATCTGGAAACTCAGAAAGCAAATGATGGTACTTGGAATCCCCAGTCACGACCTTTACACTGGTAATAAGGCTATCATTAACAGTAATAATAGAAGCTACGGTTGATACATTTGTAGTGGCATCAATTAAACGTTGATTGCGAACATCGACAATAAGGTTGTAGTATGATAAGAAATCTACGCCTATTATGGGTTTCGTTACATCAGCTACAATAAAACGCCACACAAAATCCCTACGGAGACCTAAATTGAGTTTAATCTCAACCCAACCATAAGTACCTATGGAGGAACCGTTCGCTGCACATAGTTGGTAGTCCGATTTCACACGCTGTTTGAACGCAGACCGTGGCACGACGCATAAGTCGCTCCCAGTGTCCACTAAAAACTGGACAGCCGATCTGCGATCCGTTACGAACAGGCGACCAGTAGTAGGAGGGCAATCTTCAGCCGCCATTATCGACTGCCCTTGGCGTTTCCCGATTTGAAGTCGCAGGGTGGGATACATTTCTCCGCTTCACTGCCGTATGTATGGTGATACCAGCAGACTGGGAACTTCTTGTAGTTCGATGTAGACCTCCTCATCGGTGTATGGCTACGCCCACGATGTCCACGTGACTGCTGTCGGTTGCGGGGACGGGAACGGATTTCATGGACTTGGGTGGTGAGAGCGCTGACTTGTTTAGTCAGCTCTGTGATCTGCCGGGCCATGATGTCCAATGCGGTATCAGCTTTGGAAGTGGAAGCTGCTGCAACTTGAGGAGAGGCAGGTGCGATGTCGTGAACACGATCAGCGAGGTCCGCGAGTTCACTGAGTGACAGACTTATCTGAGATGCGATGATAGTCTGCAGATTATTGGGAAGTCGGCTCGTCCAAATCGACCTTAGGAAGTCCTCTGGTATAGTGGGGCCAGCCAAATGCTGCAGATGCCTCAGGAACTGCGAAGGTTTGCGATCACCTAACTCTTCCGACTGTAGAAGTTGTTTCACCTTCTTCTCTTTGGAAACGGAGAGGCGCTTGATGAGCTCACTCTTTAGCTTCTCGTACTTGCCGGTGGCCGGTGGTGAAGTGATAACGTCTTCAACCTCAACGGAATACTGCCTGTCCAAGTGCGAGAGTACGTAGTGAAACTTCGTCAGGTCATCGGTGATTCGTGCCATGCTGAACTGACCTTCGATTTGGGAGAACCATATTGTTGGTTTTTCAGGCCAAAAAGGTGGTATCCGTACGCCAACACGAAAAAGTTCCGGCGAATGTTCTGGAGGGTCCATGGAAACGCGCTCTCGTTTCTTCGACTTTCGAACTGTCCGTTGAGAACTTGGTGTGTCACTACCGTCACTGCTTATTTTTATTGTTCTTCGGGGTCACCAGTTATGGTTGTGGGGTGTAGAAATAGTGTGTAGGTATAGGTAGATAGGGTCCAGGTTAAGTAAGAAGTCCAAAGTACATACACAATAAAGTTTATCACGTCACACAACACACAATAGAATAGAAGGAGAAAGTAGCAGAAAGAAGACAGTCTTAAGCAGAGAAGAAAGTTCAAGAAGCACAAGCACAAATTAGCGATATATCTACAAGCTAGATAAGCGCGGCGTAAATGTTCTGCAGTAAAAAGTTGTACGGGCTTCGCGTCGAATGCTAGGTCGTGACTGAGGCGGTCGGTGCGCGGGCGCAGCGTGGCTCGCCGCCCGCCGCCGGCCGACGCGCCGCTTCGGCGCCAGTCGGCTGCGGTCGGTCGCGACACAGCCTAAATAAAAGTAACTATGGCGCATGGAGACAGATATTTGTTTCCATTATTACACGGGCGAGCGCTCATCTATTTTAATAATAAATTAAATAAATGTAAGTTATATGTGTGTATGTTGTATTATAAATTATTGTTTATGTATAAATATCAAGATATAATATAAATATATAATGTAATGATAAATATAAATATATACCTAGTGTCAGTACACCACAGGTTCAAAGTAATACTTTGACTCGAAAAACACCAAAAGACTTGTGAAATTAAAATGCCATGTAATTTTAAGTTCAAGCTAATATGAACTATGTGTTTCAATAACATTTCTTGTAGTGTAACCAAAAGATTAAAATGTGTCTTATATTGTTTTGTGGCTCTGCTCCGTTGTAACTCATGGTACTAGGTACTTTGAGCAATGTGGTGGAGGGTAGATGTGAATACAAATCCGAAGCTTATTACAATGCATTCGTTTAATTCGTTTAAATATAAAAAGTATGGAAACATGTTGGAATTCCTCGGCCGGCATATGAAAATCGTGCAGATAAAATGTATTTTTCCAGTCGACATACAAGGCTGTAGGGACCATCTAAGTACGTGCACGCTTTGCATCCACGTGACGGCTCCTGTGCCAGGCACCTCGACGCGGGACCTCAGTGGAAATCTTATTTAAGAGTAAGGTCTGATTTCGCCATTCTTCCTGCGCCTTTCAAACGGTGTTTAGCTTCAAAACTTAGGTCAAGAGCTATCACTACTGACAGTTTTCATACAATTTGACAGCTATTGAACTCAGAGCTTAGAGCTAAACGCCGTTCAGATTGAACGGTGAAACCGGCCCTCGCTGTGACAAGAAAAGTAATATTGCAGGGTACTAGTGTAATATGGAGTTTCTTTGGCGAGGTGTCGTTAAATTCGTCTGGATTACTACGTAAATTATAAATAAAAGTTAATTCTACGCATTTGCGTCGGTCTGGCGTGCAGTTTCGTTTGGATGTTCGTAGCGGAGCCAGGGGCAAGTACTAGTGAAAGCTAAAGGGAGGTACTGTAAAGCTCGGTACATTTCAGCGCAAGGTCATCGGTCGCTAGTAAGTAAATGGGCCAAGTTGGTCCCGCGTGCGTTTATCTCAATTATACTGCTACGCCGCGCCCGCGCCCCGCCCGCGCCCCGCCCGCGCCCCGCCCGCGCCCCGCCAGTGCGCTACTAGATGTAGTTTTCCATACGTTTTTCCCTCGAACGTCATGAACTTATAGTGCTGATTTTTATTACTAAGATATCAAATCAAATCCAGTCAAATAAAAAACAACGGTTAAAACTTTTCTCAACCAATTTATTTTACAATAACAAAGCAATAGCTTACATACGTATCGATAAAACTTCAGGACGTATCTATAGTGCAGTGCACGATTCAGAGCCCACCTTTACCCTTTACCCTTCGTGCGGTGGGGGGGCACAATGTCAGAACCTTATCAGTTGGAATGTGGAGTGAGACAGGGGGGTTTGACCTCACCCACCCTTTTTAATCTCTACTTAGACGCATTGGTCGGGACGCTCAGCAGTCGCCATATCGGATGTTATATTGATGATGTTTCTGTAAACAATCTCAGTTATGCTGATGATATGGTGCTGCTGAGTGCATCGGTCTGCGGGTTGAGGGAGCTCATCAAAACGTGTGAGGAATACGCCAGCGGTCACGGGCTGGTGTATAACTCAAAAAAGAGTCAGTTCATGGTCTTTGAGGCCGGTAAAAAATGCCTGGATAACATCCCTCCTGTTCGTCTGAACGGTGTGGACCTACAAAGGGTTTATGCATTCAAGTACTTAGGTCACGTGGTTACTGCCGACCTCAGAGACAATGACGACATCGAACGGGAGCGGAGGGCGCTGTCGGTGCGGGCGAATATGGTTGCCCGAAGGTTTGCGCGTAGCTCAGAGGGGGTGAAGCTAACATTGTTTCGAGCATACTGTACCTCTCTGTACACGTGCAGCCTGTGGGCGAAGTATACGCTTGCGACGTACAGCGCCATCCGCGTCCAGTATAACAATGCGCTCAGAGCGGTGTTGGGGCTGCCCCGCTACTGCAGCGCATCAGGGATGTTCGCGGCGGCGCGGGTTGACTGTTTTCACACTACTATGCGCAAGCGAGCCGCGTCCCTGGTGCGCAGGTTGCGGGCCAGCTCCAACACCGTCCTGGCAATGATAGCCGCCAGGGTGGATTGCCCTTATACAAGGCACTGCTGGGAGCAACACCTTCCCAGCAAACCTATTATTTATTAAGTCCTTTTTGTATGTGTTCGGTTTTTATGAGTGTAACTTCTCGAAATAAATGCATTTTATTATTTATTTATTTATTTAATTGAGAAGCAATAAGCTGTATCGCAGCGGGGTCGTGTACTCCAAGGGAGCAGTAAAATCATTTGAAACTTTTCAATGCAGATACATCATACTATACACAATTTCTAACAAGTACACTCAAAAACAAGAACAAGACTCCAAAGAAATACACTGATCTTTTATAGAATGGTCCATAAGCGAGTCTAACATTAAAATGAGTTGTCTGCGAATGCTCAAAGTGCTAAGTCGTAGCGGCTTGTTCAACGAAACGTTTTTAACTCTGGTTTTGTGTTTAACCCAGTTTCAATGGAGTAGCTTTTAACTAGTTGATGCAGTTGTTGTCCGTTTAACTAGTGTTTATGTGCGAGATTTCACAGAACTAAGCCAAAACTCAACGGACAAACTCAGTGTAAAGATAATAATTATTCATTTATTATTCTAATGAGCCTTTGAGGCGTTGAGGCGGGGTCAAAGAACTAATGATAAGAATAATTGTGCCGAAAGTCAAAGTTCCACAGAAAGGATTTTCATGTTCCTACACATGTTTGTGAGTTCTAGGTCGAGGTGATGCCGGCTTCCTACATACCTTTGCCGTTCCAAAGCAAGTTATAATAATTATGTTACATGTTTTTTTAGTACAATATGGGGCTAGCATCAAAGTTCCAAAGCTCAAACATACTTTTGCGGCAATGACCTCGTAAATGCAGCAATTTACAATATTTTTAGTGCATTCTGTATTGTGCCGCATGCGATGCACTGCTGCGACAACCCCGCTGCAATGCGCGACGGAATTGACTTGTATGTATGTTCGTATGAGCTAGTGGCCAACTCTAGCTTTAGTCAGAATTGACTTAAAATGGCCGCCTTTAACACCCGCAATGTAATTTAGCGCGCACTGTGCGTTATAAAGTTGTGAGCCCGCACGAAACTATTCGGAGAAATGTCCAACCTTCATAGTTGCGCACTAACTAGCACATCCATCCAGATAGCTGAAGTTCCATTGCGCTATTAGAGGCCTGTCGCCCCCCGCGAGCTTACGAGCGAGCTTAAGCCCGGGTTTTAACGAAACTACAGCCATTGACGGCTGTTTTAGTTATTAACTTTTTACGTCTAATATGAAATGAATTTAGGACTCTCCTAACTACGTCTCATAGTGGCTCTACTATGAGTTTTCTCGGACTACATATATCACTAGCGGGTTGTTATTATTATTATCTTGCAGGGTGAAGGCCTCCCTTCCTTCTCTCCAATAATCTCGATCTTGGGCTACTGTGGCTACTTGGCCAATCCTTTATGTAGCCATCAATTTCATTTCTCCATCTTCGCCGTGGTCTACCGCGAGGTACCGCTAAAGCCCATATCGCTAGAGGGTGTAGTAAAAAATATTGTATTAAAGGATACGGTACAGAGCAAATAATAGTAATAATTACAGAATAGGTACTCACCCTGTGACTGCAATCCGCCTTACCTCACCCCGCCCATAACTTCTAAATGTTAAATGATAAATAGTAGGGTACTAATATAATATGACGCATGTTACTTTTCAGGAAGCCGTAACGCCCGCCCGCACGGGCAGTACTCGTACAGTGTCGCGTCCCGCTGACCTTGCCGATGTTTTGAGTTTTGTTAAACAAATTGAGCGCGGGAACAAAAACAAATGAGCGTCGCTTTGTTTGTTGCTCATTTCTCATTATTCAGCTTCGTGAAGGGTGTTGCTATTAAGAGTCCGATGAAAAACTCACATACACAGCATAAAAATAAAAATATTTTATAGAGACCAAAAACTAAAACAAAAAATAGTTACCTAAAGGTTTTATGATTTTGAAGTTTGTCTTGTTTATTACCACTCTGATACAATTTTAAGAGTTTTTTGTTGCATACGAGTATTATTGCGAGAGAATAAGTTCAATAAGGTAAGTTCTAAATTGGGTAAGCGATGTTGCTAACGGGACCGGCCGGCGACTTTCAGCGCCGTGTACAGTGCAACACAATAGCGGCATTCGTTAGCGCGCGAGCGCTCTGCGCGACCCACTCCGCGCGAACCCCGCCCATGGAGGAGCAGGACGAGAACTACCATTTCTATATCAGAGATCAAAACAAACTAGTGTTTATGCTTTGAGAAAGTATAAAGCGAGGGTAAATAATATTGAAGTATCTTAAAAAAACATTTCAATATTATTTATTGATCTTTGAAAAGCGATGGAGCGGGTGCGGGGGCATGTAGGATCTGTGTACCTACTCTAGTTTAGATTTTTTGTTCAATAGTTTTTTATTTGTAACGAGAGTAATTTTTTTAAGATTAGTTAAAAGGTTCTAAAACATCATCATCTCTAGTTCATTTATGTGGGGTCGGCACAACATGTGTTTTTCTACCACTCCCTTCTATCAGCCGTCATCTCAGTATTGACTTTAAAAAAGATTAAATAACAAGGTATCAATAGTATGGAGGAGTACTGCAATGGCTGGGCTGCGATGCAGATTGAAGGCGCGGGCAAGTGACGCGGCAACCAGGTCACCCCTTGTTCCGTCTCTCTCAGCCGAGACTCTTAATGCACACTTGTGTAGTTCTAGTACACTCGTGATAACACTAAATAAATGATGTACTTTATACATAGTTGTCCCTGTGCAGTGCGCACCCTACCATTACCTGTAGATACTTTAATAGTGTGTAGTCGCCGTGTCATTTTTAACTATAACATCGATTAGCAATAGCAACTTCTATGGTAAAAAAATAGAATGCGTCCAGCAGCTTTTCTATGTATGTATGAAAACGTTTAAATTGAATTTAAACTTTGAATGTAGAGATTGTATGGAGCCGCTCGAAGAACAGATAACTGTTGGTGTGGATAAGTTCTCCCTCCGGTCGGTCTCCTGGACCTCCTAGACGGTGCAGTAGACTGTGACTGTGGTGAGAGACGAGTTACCTTCATGAGCTGCAGTTGCGTGGAGACCTCGGCGCGCGAGGAGTTCTCGCCGCCGCCCACCGGGAACGAGCCCAGGTACTGCAACAAGACAACCACATGTCACTCACTAACACAACAGACATGCAATAGATCACTGACGATCAGTAAAACCTAAACTGTTATCTACTAGCACTGGATATCCGATGACCAAGCGGTTTGGAAAAGCCAAGGAGTAATAACCAAATTGTGATTTGAACTGAAATAGAATCAAGTTAAGATTTTCGGGCCGGCTGGTATTCGGGCCATTGGTTATCGCATTCTGCCAATTCTACGCGAAATATGAGGGTTCAGATCCCGCTGGTTCGATATTTTTTTGGTGATATTATAAAAAGGGAAATAAAGTTGGTTGCAGCTGACAACTATGAATTGAAAATGACACGAGAACTGTTCTAAATTGTACTGTATAGTTCTAATGGTTTTTACAATTAAGCCACAGCTCCCTATCCGCAAGTGGCCATAGATCCCTCTGGGAGCAGTGCAGCCGGTGCACTCTCGCTACTCCCCGCCACTCCCCGCCACTCCCCGCCACTCCCCGCCACTCTCGACACAATGGACACTCGATAGCGATAGCAATTACCGCGGTAAGTGCGCGTAAACTACGCACTCTCATTGTGCATTTGTGGACTAGTGATGTGACGTCACTCTATTCGCATGAACAAGGCTTCATCATCATCATCATCATCGTCATCATCTCAGCCATATGACGTCCGCTGCTGAACAAAGGCCTCCTAAATAGACTTCCAGAGCGACCGATCTTGTGCGGCCGGCTCCCAACGGCTCCCAGCAACCTTTACTAGGTCGTCTTTCCATCTAGTGGGGGGCCGTCCCACGCTGCGTTTTCCGGTGCGTGGTCTCCACTCAAGAACCTTTCTGCCCCAACGGCCGTCAGTTGTTCGAGCGATGTGCCCCGCCCACTACCACTAGCTCACTCATTACAAGACTTAACACTTTTATAATTTTCTTCTATTTCTATGTGTGTCAATTGACAGATTTGAATTCCCAATCAGTAGACGATCCCTAGCGAGGGTGAATGGGCAGCTAATGGCGAGGGGCGGGGCTGGTTACGACGTTATTCATTAATGTGGCGACTGTACGCCGCCGTGGAGGAAACCACAGCTGGCACAGGTTCTGTACGTTACTAAAATAATATGGGAAAATTACAATAACAGACGGTTTTTAATTTCTACGACGGACGCCAGACCCAGGCAACTTTTATGCTGTTCTGTGACACTATCTAAACAGAGCAATAATGGTGTAGTGGTTGGTAGTGACCGCGCCCTCTAATCCTGGCGCCGTGGGAATCCAGTCTCACACCAATAGATTTGAACCCTTTGACCTTTGGATCGGAAGGCGGCGCCGCTACCACTAGACCACCAATGCAGAGAGCATTGGTACTTACTTACTTTTTAGTTACTAGTGAGTAAAATGAGTGCGCTAGTTGAGTTGAGATATTTGCACGAGGGTGATGAAGACATAGGAAGGGCTGAGGGCAGGCGCGCGCCGTCGATACCTACACTTCTCTAATTTCTTTCTACTCTCGGGGTCAATATTACCTACTACCGTGAATATTTTGAAGAATCAGTAGTTTAAATTAAAACCGGTCATGTGCGTTTTGAATTCGCCTATGAAGGGTTCCGTACATGTACATAAATGTTTCTTGTATGGCAGCAAGTTATATATTCATATAAAATCAAGCAAAATATGCAAAATGAAACACGTCTCTTCTGTGAGGACCCCTTATTTTTTATTTGTATGATTTTTTGTAGAAATCAGTTAATTTTAGATCGTTGGAAAAAAAATACACAAAGAAAGTACTACAAAAAGATGTGCAAAAACTCACACGACCCATCCAATTACTAATCGCGTCTAGTGTTGCTAAACTTCAATAACCGATTACGAAAATTAAATATTTTTTTACATAACATAAACATAATTTATTTGATAAAAATAATATAATATTACAATGAAACAACTGGAACACGTTGAAAACTGCCTTAGTTAAGTAGTATGGGGCCCTTTTATTTTATTTTTACTATTTGAGTTAAAGCGGCAATAGAAATACCTACTCTGTGAAAATTTCAACTCGCTACCTATTACGGTTCATGAGACACAGACCGCTGACAGACGGACTGACGGACGGACGGACGGACGGACAGCAGATGCTTAGTAATAGGGTCCCAATGGCACCCTTCGGGAACGCAACCCTAAAAAGTACATAATTTAATTTGATCTCAAAAATTTAGGCAAATGTTGAATCCACTATGAAATGTTAATATTATTTTTAACCACCTATAAGAAATTGTAAGCATAGGTAGAAATATTACAAAAAGACATACGATGTTGACAAACTTATTTCTCAAACGATTCTCCTAGACGCTTGAAATTTCTAAAAAGTTTTCCCTCAGAAAAAACAAACGTCTAGCGCCATCTGTTGGGTGGTGGAGGTACTAAAACGAGTTGAAGCGTACAACCTATGAACTTCGAGGGTTCTATGGACGCTTTGGTCGTTCAGTTTTTGTTTAGGACCAGTTTAGGTAGATGTCGCTAGTAATACAAGTTTAAAAAGTTTTAATCAAGTTTATGTTTGTTTTGTGTGTTTGGAAGGTTAAAATTATCACTTCTGGTTTATATACTGAATTATTTTTTATATAAGCCCTATTATAGACTGAATAATTAATTATATTTTAAATGAACGCATACCGTAAATATACGTTTAACGTTTATATACGAGTAGTAATATGTACCTACTTGAATTTATTAAATCTAGCGTTTTCTTAGTATTAATCTCTTTACCTAAAAAAATCTTTAATCTGTTCATTGTTTACGCACTGATGAAATTTCGTCCAGTCACTATTTGTCACTAACAGAATGGATTGGCACTATTTTGAATCTTGTTCAAAATTTTGGCATAACCCTTTAAGTGTTCATTCAGCCACTCCTGAATAAATCAAACAAACGTCGAGATTCTCCAGATTCAGAAATGAGCTTGTCTTGAGCAACTGCGTCCAACTTCACCAACCACTCGCCAACTGTTCTCACCAAACCGCAGAGTTACCGCTCAGTTATGGAGTACCTATGCAGGTGCAGGTGGAGCCTGTGTCTCACTAGTTACTCATACCTCATGGTTTTTAATAGTGCTAATTACTAAATAAATAAATAATTAAATAAATGTGTTTTTCTTTTGTTTGACCTAACAACGAATACTGCTTAGTCTAAAATTAATTGTTTATTCATAATTTCTTTCCATTCTATGGGGGGTCGGCACAGCATGTTAATTAGTGGATTGGATCATGCTGTAATAGTTTTGGCTAAGGTGTTTTATGACCGGCCGCCTGACGTCAACCCTCCTTGGGAATACTTGCTCATTGTATCTCATCATGTTGGAGAGGATACATCCCTCAGTCGACTTCTACGACATACTCGGGGAGAGAAGCAGCTGGACGCATTCTAAGTTTTTTCTTTACTTTCAGTCGAGAATACAAAAATGAAATGTAGTTTTTTTTTTTTAATTGGACTAGGTAATTACCATAAAAAGCCACATGGGAAGCAAATGATGAGGAAACTTTTAATGCTCATACGTATAATTATAACCTACATTAAAATGTGAAATAAAATTAAACTCATTCAGAAATGTATATTTTAGAAAGAATATGGTAATTAATAAGGTAAAGTAAACATTTTAAAATCCAACTGAACCGAAGTTTGCGTGTTTATCTTGTCTGTATCTTGAAAATAGGTTACTTAACTGATTTTGGTGTTTATTCGTCCAACATTTTGACTCACCAAATCAATCCAACTGCTTGGTGCTAAGACTAAGTGCTTGGTGGTTTTTTTTGCCACATCACATACACTCTAGTACATAGTGATGCTAGAGTAATACCGAGACACAGCCCGCGGTCATGTCAGAAGGCAAAAACACCATAAAAGCTCTTCCGTCGTTTGCTTCAGAAACCATAAACATAACTTTATGTTTTATCGCGCACAAATAACTGAGATAAAGAGAGGCATTCATCTTGTTACGATCTAATAGGGCTTATGCACCTATTGGTACACATTACACAAACTGCGTGTTATGTGCGGTTGATACACGAGTGGCGGAGCCGTGGCGACGAATACATTGTTACATACTCTGAGTGGCATCCGCACCACGTCGTCTATGTATAATTTACCCTAATCTCCTGATTTCGATCCAAGCCGATGTTGAGATTGTAATCTAACTGTATTTACAATTTTACGGTGACATATCCTACCAAGTTTTGTTATTAAATACAAAAATAAAATGCACACAATTTGTTCGAAGCCTGCGATGTTCAAAATCTGGATATGCGCTAGATAACTGACAAAACAATAACTCAAGATATGAATCAAAGCATCCACGGTGGCGGCAACAAATAGCCTGCGACTTAGAGCGATCATAACTCATCCCATTCTTTACCTTAAACCGGGGCCATAAAATTCAATTTCGCTCGGCGGTTATCTAGAAGTTCAAAAGTTTACATAGCTTGAGGTTACTTCGGCAATTTGAACTCAGAGACTTCGCGATAAGGTCGCAATCGCTTTGGGAGGTCTTAGTTAAAGTTTTAGCAGCCAGCATCTGGCGCGGAAGTATTGACAGCAGAATGATAACCGGCCGGCATGTCCTGCGCTCGCAGCATCATAGCGTGTGACGTCACACCACCAGACAATATATCACCGGCTTTAAATCAGGAACTGCACTCTCTAAAACCATCATCTGGGTGCCTTATTTCTATAAAAGTCCAGAATCTGCGAAAATCAAACTGTTGACACGACTTTACGTGGCTTTTTTGTGTCGGGACGATATGACGGTCCTGTTATGAATGGCCTTAAGTGTGAAATAATGACTGAATCTACTAATTCAATGAAAAAGGAATGGTCAGATCTGAGGGATCTCTAGATAGGGGTACGAAACCTTTTTAATTTCTTAGATAGTGTATTTGTAGCGTTCAAGCTACTACCTATTAAGTAATCTGTGACTAAGCTATTCGCCGTAAATTATCGTTTCTAATTATGTCGATCTCGGTGGCGTGGCGGGCGAATGCTCGGCTGAGACGTAAGAGGCGCGGGTTCGATTCCCGCTACGGGAGAAACGTTTGTGTGTTCTGAAAATATTTTTTCCGGGTCTGGGTGTTGTAGTATTATGTATAAGTATGTATTTACAAAAAAAAGTAAGTATTTTATCAGCCATCCATAGTACAAGCTTTGCTTAGTTTGGGGCTAGATGGCGCTGTGTGAAATGTCCACAAATATTAATATTTATTACTTGAGCTAACTATCAGTGGCAGTGGGATGTCGCGGTTTGTGAAACAACAACAGTGTTCAATCAGTTCTCCCAGTTACTGTTCATAACTGGTTGTGAGTGGCGTGGTCAGCCGGCAGTCGCGTCACATCCGCATCCGCACGCGCAGGACACTAGCACCGCCAGCACGCAAAGGAAATTAACAAAAAAAAAGCTTTTTATAAAAGGGAAGTCGGGACTAGATACGAGTATATTTTAAAACTTGCTGTTTTTTCACAAATTCAAAATCCCGTCAGGAGATGAGTTTTCCTGCAGTCAGCTTTAAATAATGTAACATTTCAGTTCGGAATGTTGAATCGAACACTTTCCGGAGTTGTTAGTGTTTACAGCACTCGAACAAATCGTACAATTCATATCAAGAGCAAACACACTCGAGTTCGACGCGCAATCGTGCGGCGCGGTGCGGCGCGGCGCGGTGCGGTGCGGCGCCGCTACAAGCGGGGAGCGGGGAGGTGAGCCCAAAACGTGTCAGAACCACCACGTGGTACACCATGGAAATATTAATTTTGTTGCACTGTGCGTCATAATGCCTCATTTAGAGATAGCAAGTGACAGTAACCGGAAATTAAAAATATAGCTGGTCAAGTGCAAGTCGGATTCGCGCACGAAGGATTCCGTACAATAAAAAATGCCTTTCTTCTTTTTTTATTTTTATTATTCGTTGTTATAATAATAAATAATTGTAAATATAATCACACACTGAAAGTTTAAACTCTCTGCGGTTCATGAGATGCCCGCTAGTCGCTTGAACTTTTGAACTGAACCCCAAGCTCATCGTTTGGTAAGTTGCCGAAGCCACTTGAGTCGTCTTCCGATTTGCATAAGTTTTAATCAAAGAAGTTCTGAGAGTCCTCGACATGTCGCCCGTCTTGAAGCGCTGCCAGCGCCGGCGATCAAACGAGCGTCCGAGCGGTCGCAGAGTCAGCGGCCGACTCGCTTTGCGTCTGACGGATTCGAGAGACGTGCCTGCAAAAATTTATGGAGGTGACCGACGGTTTATCTTTAACGAAACTTCTCCTAATCTTCAATCTAATTGATATATGTTAATAAAACTAAACGAGTAGGTACGCTGTTATCGATAATTAACTTAAGTTTAAAATAGGGTCTCATTAAGTGAAATGTAAAATTTATTTAGAGAATAAAGTTCTTTAAACACTTTAAATGATCGCTGAGTCACATTGCTATCAGTTATTCTAATCGACTAATAGTTTTCGGGACTGACTTAGCGATCGGAATGTCGAGAATTCATCAGCGATCGCATTAAATGTGACAATCCTTCGGTCAAGTCACTAAAAATCACTGACAAGTACCGTCAAGCGACTTGGTTAGCCGCAGAGCCTGCCCCCGGCCCCCGGCCCCGCCGGCCGGGGCGTCTCAGAGCGAGCCTGCGCGAGTGTGCGGTCTAAGGGTTAATTATGTTGTTTTTATGTTTGTGGACAAATTAAACGACTTTTGCAGTTCGGAACTGGGTAATGAGGTTACCTTTGATTTTTAACTTATACATGTTGTATTATACTATATATAGCTGCAAACCCACTCACTCACTCACTGACTGACATCATTGTTCTCCCAGAAGGAGTGGAGATGGGTCAAAATGATGTATGGGGGAAGTGTTCAGGGAGTCAATTCCAATTTGGGAAAAATCCGAAATCTTCGAAAACTGCTCCTCATCAGGGACCTCACCTACTGCCAGACGAAACTACAAGACCAAGATCTCTCCTGCTTGCGGAATGTGGACATGCACCCTGGTCGAATTCAAAAAAATTCAAAATGGCGGAAAACAAGATGGCCGCCATACAAACTTTGACCGACGATATCTCGATAACTATAATAGATAGGTAAGGTGTGCTCGAACAAATGTCATAGAGGATGGCGCGATGCAAATGCCAAAGGTGACAGTTGTTTTTTTTTTTTTTTTTTTTTCAACAGCAGCGATTACGTCCCTCGCGAGCTGCGTGCAGCTCGCGCCCGCAAGCGAAAATACTAGTTTTTAATATAATCTTGTAGTATTAATTTAATCTTGACTACTAAACTTAATTTGACAGTTCTGATAACGTGGCTCTCGATTTCTTGATCGAGATAAAAAACTGCTATAAGTTTCGTGCAGACAATTTAAGTTTCGTTTAGAAAAATGGGCAATACAAGTAGAATCTACGTTACTGTCATGTTATTATTAGTTTATGTAGGTCAAGGTTAAGTAGCCACCTAACGTATTATGATCTGCGATTGACGAGCTCGGTGTCGCGGCGGGCGAATGTGGTGCCACGGTACTCGTAGTCTGATACTCACGACACAGGGAATCCTAGTGTGGGTCTCAATTATGTATGTGACTGTTGGATGTTAAAAGAAATTGTTTTCGAAAGTGGTTTGTTTTATTTTGTTGGAAATTCGGTCGAAAATCAAAACACAAACGTACAGTAAAGATGATGTTATCTCGGTAACGAATGAACGTCATTATAAAGGAAATGTATATTTTACGGAGGCATCATTTATTAGGCGCGCTGTAATTTCTTACAATTTATTGCGGCTTTTAATTATTTATCATCATTGTATTGTTTTTTTATACGGTTGTCGAATCAATGTCACTTAAGTTACTCATAACATTCGTAGTAAAATCAATTAATTCTAATTAAAACAATATTTGTTCACACAGATCCATAGGTATGTTAAAAATACATATCACAGAACAAGATGTTAACAGTAAAAATAAAAGTATGTAAATGAAGCTAACGCAATTTCTTTAGAATCTTTCCAGCAATATTAATCTTAGGGTGTCCGCCCACTACACCGTCTCGGATTCAATCATTGATAGAAAATTCCATCTCAGCTCGGCACTCGACGCGGCGCGGTTTGCACCTTAATTATGCTTGGCTTTTTTGTATTGGGGCGGTGTGAAGGTTAGGTTATGGACCGGGGTAGTGGGCGAAAACCCTCAATAATACGCTGGTCATTTCAAAACCTCACCTTACGCATTAATAAACTAAACCAACTAATCAAGTAGGACGATTTAGTGCCTAAAGAAACATACAGTATTGATTAGAGAGAACATTGTAGCTATTTAAATAACATCCTTCCCTTAAACGCCGGAAATTTATAAAATATACCTCGGCCTCGCTAGCCATGAGCAAGACTGCTCGACTACTACCTGTATACTATAAACTGCTGAAAGCTGAAATAAACTTTATCGAGTATTTGTAAACATTCTTTGAATCCGAGCAGACAGTTCTGGTGTTCCGCCCCACAAGATGGCTGCAGTGAAATATTGTTAAACAAATAGGACGACAGTGTTTTGATTGCACACTGCTCCAGCGGCGCCGGACTGCTGATTGCACTATTAGCGGGTTAGGACATCCACTCACTTCTCCTTCCGACTCAATCTGACCTTCACCTTCCCGGCACAAAATAGTAAAGCATAAAATTGGACAGGACATTACTTAGCTCTTTTGAGCCGGTACACGATCCGGTTATGGAACGGGGGAGTGGGCGAAGACCCTTATAATGCTGGCAATTTAAAAGTATCAGTGAGAGCCGGCCTATAAAGACATCGGTTCGAAATTGAAAGCACACATCGTCCGGCCGGCGCGATAGAGATCGCAATGGGATTGATATCGTGATCGCTTTAATTTTCCTTTTCATTGTCGCTGCTCGGGATAAAGCGTTGGAAAAGTACGATGTTTTCCAAATGTTTTGGTTATAAAATGAGAAAAGTTTATCAAATGTGTAGCTCATTGTATGCGCTCGTACAATAATAGTTTCAGCAGATTATACAAAGCAACGAGCGGGTAGTTGTGCTGACTGGCTGCAACGGAGCACAACGGAGAGGGAACTGCCGACTAACTCATCAACGAGCTCTGCTCCGTGTTACAGCCGTTTTACTACTGCACTTTGTTCGCTTATTACAGCAGATGCTTTAAAAAATACGCCTTTGATAGCTTATAAAATAAGGCATTACACAGAGAAAAACAGGAACCGCAAATTAGCAGACAATTCAAAATTTTACGATAGAATGCGTAGCGCGCACCGCGAGCGAGCGAGCTGAGCGCGCCGTGCGCGGCAATGGATGTGCTACATGACGGCTCTGTATGAACATAAAATTTTGATTGCGCGAAATAGCATCATCACACCCGAGGGCCGTGAGGCAAAAACAGTAAGTAGCTCGTCTGTGATGTCGTGCCGAGCCAGCGGTCGCGGCGCGCGCTCGGATTTGCATTACGCTGGAGCACTCCGGCCGCGGCTCCGGTCCCAGCTGCTATTGATGGATGCCGAATCGTAAAATATAGATTCTCTTGTTCACTATGAAATTCTGTTATTTTTTTTGTGTACTCACATTATGAATAAGTTAGAAGCGAGCTAAAACGGCTTCTACTTATCATGTTTGTGTTACAAGGCGAAACCCGATCGACGTGACACTGTATTCGCATGGCTCTGATGATGAGTCTGACTATAAGAAACTTTTAAATCGATTCCCCGCGCCAATCGGCAGGTAGGTAATGCAATCTATCTCAATGAAATGAGATCGCGCAAATCAACATTATAATGACTTTGTAAAATGATATGCAATTTCGACTATCTCATTAATTTTACGCGTTTTTGTTCCAATTATTAATTCATTTTAAGTTGTTTACAATTTGATGATCTGAATATTTCATTTGGAAAGAGTCTGACTTCATTAAAAAGAGAATTTAATCAAAAGATGTTCCAAACCTTTTATAGATACGATCCCATTGAAACAACATTCTTGCAAAAGCTTCAAAGATAATGGAAAATGCTTGTCAAACAAATTCACGATTGTTTTCATAAACAGACCAAAGAAAACAAAATATTAATTTTAAACTGTTGCTCTGGGGCATGCCAAAAGTATTTCCCGCGAACAAAGCCGCGGCAATTCCACTAGTAATTATAAATACTTCTGCCGAAAGTTTAAGAACCGATGAACTTCAAGTATGTTAGTATAAAATTAACCGGAATTTTACCTAAATTAATTTCACGTGAGCACCGGAAATTCAGTCCAAGTTTGTTGTTCACATCTCTTAGCAACTTCCAACTGTATGAAATCAAAAGCAAACCCGTATTAAATGTGAAATAGCTGTCATTCAATTCCGCTGAATTAAACAACTTCAAAACAATTTACAGATCTTTTAGGTGGAGAGCCTCCTCCGCCTAAAAGATTTGTAAATTGTTTTGCTTTCTTGTGCCCTGTCGGTGACGGTAGGTACGATTATAGAACGGTTAGTGAGTGATCATCCTGAACGCGAGATGGTTAGATGAAATAATCCGATGACATTGATATTTTGTAATTTCAACAGACTGGCTCGTCAATAACTCTGCTGGTAACAGACAACTAGAAAGGCCGCACATGCTCGTATCAGAAACCGGTGCCAGCCCTCAGCTAGTGAGTAGAGACAACTCGGCTGATGTACTCGCTCGCGAAGTTCGCCCACTGTAGTTGAAGTTTTGATAAAGTGGAGGATAACGTACTGACGAGCAACAATGTCATATTATACGCCGCACTAGTCTTACCCCTCCTTACTCCTCCGAGTCAGCACGAGCTTAACTTGAAGCTTAGCATCATAATCCTCTAAGATATGAGGCATCCTCTACTCTAACCTGATTCAATAAAATTCAGCTAAATTCATACTGTTTTAGATTAGAGCTTGAAGAAGTTTTTGCTTTCCTTACGTGTCAAATTTAAATATTTTTTTTCGATGGTACTTTTCAGAGTAAAGAATGATCAGTAACACGTATTACACTGTTTGTATTGCGTCGTGACAGACATACCTTGAATGCTGGGGCAATGAATAGCCTGGTTCGTAACTTGAAAAGAATTGTGAAAACAGTACGCGCTTTTGCCAAAAGTAAATATTGCATGCAGTGAGCTGGTTGTGCGGCGCGGTGCAACATTGGAACGTAATAAACAAATTCTTTAATTGCATCTCGCTGTCAACTTTCTCCCCGGCGCGTCGCAAATCACTCGGCTCGTTCACCCGGCCCGGCCCGGCCCGGCCCGGCCCGGCCCGGCCGGCGGCCGTGCGGCGTGCGGCAACCAGTAACTATACTAAACACAAACTAAAGAACAAAGAAAATCATGCACATACGGGAAGGTCCCCCAAAACACAACGATAGCGCACTCTAATCTACTAGTATACTAATACTCCATTCTGTATGGAGACTTGTAAATAGCACAATTAGTTGGATTGGATTTGGTAAATAAGACAATTTGTATTTTCCTATACTTCCATTACCTACTCAATATAAAACACTGCTTAGGAAAATTAATATATTTTTTTTTACAAAAAGGTATATGAAGCCAGGCGTTGTTAATGTTGTTAAATCTTTTAGAAATAAGTATTATACGGTAACAAATGTTTAGTTGAAGTGAATTTACTGGTGGTATTGATGTTGTTGCGGAATGTGCGCTTTGTCCTGTCGGCGCGGCGGCGGCGCGTGCGGCCCGGCTCCGGCCCGGCTCCGGCACGACTCCGCGCCGGAGAGGTTCGGGTCGCGGATGATCGCGTAACGGTATCGGCCAATTTCGATACCAGCCCCAATAAGGAGCCCTCGTTGTGAGCTGCATTTTAATAGCTAATTTAAAACATTCTCTGAAAAGAATGACTGGGTAAAGAGCTCACTTACCTTGCATAAAAAGGAATACGAGGCACAAAACATTTTAAAAATGCTTGTGTTTTAACTTAAATAAACCGAAAAAGAAAATTTAAAACAGCTTCGAATTCCTTAGAATTTAAAGCGTATTGTTTTAAATTCCAACACTAATTAGGCCAGCCATGTTTATTTCCATATTTTTTGGTAAAGTTTAATATTCAGGAACGCAGGAACTCATAAACAATCTACGTTACAGCTTTAGAAGTACGGGTAATTTGCTTGCCCTGAATCTCTTTTCGCAAACTACATAAACATAATGTGGTGGAGTTCAAATTGTTCGGAAAATGTATGCAAGTTTTCCCCGAGGGGCGCGGAGTGCGGGGCGCGCCCCTCGGCGGACTCACTCACTTACGAACAGAGAAAACAAGTAGTTGACTGGTTTTAAAGGTATTGCTATATGATTATTTCAGAGTCGATACCGGGGCGGCAGGTACACCCTTTAATAGTGCGGTGGGAAACTTGAAAGACAGAACCTATTAGCTTTAATGGGGTTTATGAGCGCTGAATAGATAAAACATCCAACAGTCATTCATAGTTCCGTCTGAGCCTGCAGGAGGAGCCCCTCGGTTTGAGTCCCTCGTGTGCGTTTCCACGTCATCAGTCGGAGACTCATGAGCGACGCTCGAGCCGGCGCCAGGGCTCGGGAGACGCCGCCGCTCCTCGGTTAGAACGCTCCAACGGCTTGTTGATTTGCGCCATTTCATGCGATAGATTCGACAGACTGGATGGAATCAATGATTCCAATATAGCCATGTCCCTTATGTACAAAAATAACTACTTACTCCGTTAATGTTTCTGCTGTTTATTTTTAAATTGACACAAGAGTGACCTACTTCCTTTTGCTGGCTCGCTTTGTGCCGTATGTACGGAAGTTCAATTATTTATCAGGATTTGTTATTGACGGAAAATTGCTTTTCGTTATTTTTCCATCTCTTTATATTAATAAATCTGTGTGAATGCAATGCCAGTTCAGAGTGAACAATAATTAAAACTAGCATTATTACACAAAGCACATCCTAAAGCAAGTTGGTCAAAAAAAAGCCTAGAGTACAAAAAGACTAGTAGTTCGCCCCAAATCTCGCGCGCGTTCTCAACAATCCCGAAGTTTTGCATTCGCGTCTTGAGATTTCTTGTACTTACACACTTTATTTATGTGCAAGTCCTCGTTAGAGCATTGTCTATTCTATAAAAAGTTCTTGATTACAGTACAAAATCAAGACAATGTCGACTCTAACTTGTTATAGGAGACGTAGAAAACACAACTACTGCAAATCACAACGATGCTAATTGGATATTCTAACCTGAACTTCAAAGCCATCGACACTCTAAGAGAAGAGAGCTCAAGTTACAACGGTTCTTATAAAATACTTTTTTCGTTGTATTTCAAAAACTATACATCCCAGGATAGAAATAAAACCTATTTTGGAATGTACAAATAAAGCCCTTTCATATGCCACCTGACTCAACTCATTTGGAGAACTTTTTTTACCCCTTGAGAACCTAATATCTTTGGACGAATATTTCGTCAAAGCTAATATCTTAACAACCCCTTCACCGATTATAGCCTTCCAGCAAATTTTCGTAGCACTGTCTATTGACCTACCAAGTTTTATACAGATTAAATTAACGGTTTAAAAGTTTTGCTCCGACAAACATATCCACAAACATACTCGTAAAAACATACAATTCCAAACCGCACAAGTTGCCGCTGAGATCTTCGCTCGCTCGATCAATAAAAATGTCTCGAGAAAAATGCGTAGGTTAGTAGACAACTCTAAATGATCCTGGATAAAAACTATTTTGAATAACCTTCTTTTAAGGGCTTCTACACACTGGTACTCATTCAGTTTGTCACTATCACACTTAACTTGGCTTGTCCTGTCCTGTCACACCACTTTCGATCACATTGCGATTCATACGGAGAAGTCGATGCGGTTTGAATGCAGGTGACTTTTTCGTAAAGCAGCAGGTGGTGGGTACCACTTACCCAGCTGTAACCTACCTAGCTATATATATAGGTAGGTGTGAAGCTATCGCTTACTCTAGTGTATCGCAAACTTCAATAGTATGCACCTATTTGCAGAACATGCAAACATTTCTTCCGTAGCGGAAATCGAACCCGCGCCTCTTGCGTCTCAACCGAGCACTCGCCCGCCACGCCACTGAGGTCGTCCGAGTTATGCCCGACAGTCCGACATCATTGTCCGATCAATCGAACTATGAGAACTTTTCATCTGATTCGATTAAGGAATCAACGCGACGTGGTCTTGGAGTACCCTATAGTATTGGTACGCCTGGTAGAGGATCTACTGTGTGTCTGTCTACCTTAGCGTGGCGGGCGGCGAGCATGTCCGACGCGGCATCTCCCGACCAGCAGCAGCAGCAGCAGCAGCAGCAGTCACACGCGCCCCCGCGCGGCACACACGCACAGCCCAGCGCCGGCTCCGAGCTGCGTGTCGCGTGTCGCGGCCGGCGGCGGCGGCGGCGAGCGACGGCTTCGCGAATGACCGGCCGCGGCCCGCACGTGCAGCCCGCTGCCGGGTTACCAACTGCTCGATGACGTTTGACGATACATTAGACAAGCCATTGCTGATTAAAAGATAGGTAAATGTTTGTAGAAGCTGTTGCTTGATCAACAAGCAAATAGGTATCGATGTATTTAAGCACCCACCCGACGACTACATTGTTAAAACTAATAAAAGTCAACGTAAAACGTTCACAGAAACTATATCATAATGTACAAGACTTGCACACAAACCGAAAGAATTAAACTTTCAATCAAACCATGAAACTCTATAATAAATTCTTTTGTTTAATTTTAGTTCACTTTGAACCTCGCATTTACATCCGAGTAGATCACAAAATCATTACACCTCTCTCTAGCGCAGCAGATGAATAGTTGGTAAGGGGGCGGTGCGTTGGAAACACCGGGGCGCGGGGCGGCGCGGGAGGGGGGCGGGAGGGGGGCGGCCGGACCGGTCCGACCGGCCGGCGCCGGCGCGCGCGCCGCACTACCTCATCTAATGTGCTATCTGGAGGCGACTCATCTTTCATCCAATCATAAAAACTGACTACAACATTCGAGGATATCTCAGATAACACCTCGGGTATAAACTTGGAAGGCAGCTTGAAAATCCAAACATACCCAATAGACTAGCATACTAAGTGAAAAATATACGTCTTAAATTATAAATTTTAAGCGTTATGTGTCAGTGAGTAATATTTATAATGATTGTATGGAGTAAGAGCTATTATTATCAAAGCGTAAAGGCTCTGTGAGGTCGGCCGATGTGAAACAAACAGGTGATAAAGTTTGATTTTCATTGCATTGTGGCCGGAGTGTGATTGTTCAGCAGACTACACGTCGGTCGCGGCGTCGGCGTCGGCGTCGGCGTCGGCGGACTCACGCACTCCTACCGGCACTCATCAATGACTGAGGGCCTATTCTGAGAGCGCTGGTGGTCTAGTTAGTACTGTAGTGACCCCGTCTTCCGATCCTAAGGACGTGGGTGTACCAATGGATTTTTCTGTGCGAAAAATTGATGTGCGCTATACTAGTTCTCTCCAACGGTGAAGGAAAACATTGATTATGTTTTTTCTGTGGACAAAGCCGACTAAGCTGAGAGGATGGAGTAGGTGCTGGGCAAGCCTACTCCATCTTAGTTCTTCCCGGACACTACAGCGTCCCATTTGTGAGGATAAAAGTTGCCTCCTGGCGCTGTATAAATCATCTACTATAGATGGTAAAAGGTCTCAGTAGTAGTATTCAGTGATAATCGACCAATCGTCGATCAGAGATGTTATTGACATTGACATAAGCTATTTAAATGTCACGTGACATTATTGCACCGCTAAGATGACATAAAATGACATAAATTGGAAAAATACAAACATTGCCTGAAAGCGATGCTGTTCGTCTACAAGCTTACTGACGGGGCTAACTTTACCTCTTGAGATTAATATGTTATTACAAGTAATCACAGACTACTAGGATGCTAACGCATCAGACAGGGCACTCCCATAGACGAAAATTTGTCCATATAAAGCTCACATATCTCATATGACAGCTTGTTTTTTTTTAAATTGTGGATAGAAATTGGTGTACGGCTGCTAATGCATTCTACCGGTTATTGTTTTTACTGCTTCGACCTACGTAGGCGATAGTACTATTATTTATTTCACCACAGAATAAATCATATTCCTTTTATGACCTAACATTTCTTCAAATAAAACACATTATGTATGGTTATTTCTTTATTTTTTTACTTTTCAATTTTGTTTTAAATTTATTATAAGCTTTTAATTGCATGATAGGCAGTATTCTATTTTGTAACCTGCATACATCTGTGCCTTTTAAAATTTTATTTATTATATTGCACCAGTTGAACACTGCTAATCGTAAAGTTAGAGCTAGAAATAAATCAGCTACTTCATCTTTGTGCAATTCACACTTTAGAAAGTCAAACCAATACTTGGATTTAATTATATTGATTATGGTTTTTATTAAATTGTTTTGTTGCGGCTGTTTCTCCAAGTATTTGTTTGCTTCTAAAGTGATGTCCCCGAAAATCCTCACGGCATACTCTGAAGGATAGGTTAATTTATTCTGCTTTATGCTTTTAAATTCTTTATAAGAAATCCAATTGTAAATAGAATCTTTTTCATAGTTGGATACTTCAGTAGATAAACTTGCTTCACATTCAGTACATTTAACTTTCTTTAATATTTTCCTAATGACCCATCCTGCAGTATATGCACGTGAATGGACATTGAGCCATTTGAGCTTCAGAAATTGAGAGGATAAGTTACGGAAATAAATCAACGCAAATCTTCACTCATCAACTTCGAATTGAAACTGCAAAATGGCGTTCATCATTTTAGTTGATTTTTAGTTTGAATCGTTTGTTGTACAACTTTGACATTGACAGCAGAGAAATACAGCAATGAAAAAACAAACATGGCGGTTGTATTGGATAGGAAAGAAGTATGAAGGAGAGGGGGGGAACTGTCATCTAAGATATGTGAACCACAGACTACAGTCTTGGCAAAAATTTTTGTTCAGAGATCACCGACCGTGCAAGTAATGTTTCATAAAACACCTTCGAGAATAACGGCATCGCGAATAGCCACACATGCTTTAGTCCATTATCACGTATGAATTTTATGAAGGGTCATAACGTAAAGCTGCTTAGTTCAAAGGCAAAGAAGCATTACTTATTCCTTTAAATCAGAAAGGAATCAAAAGAGCATTATCGCCGAACATGTAATAAATGGCGGCGCGAGTTCGCACGGCCAGAGAATAAATCAGTACTTTGCAAGTAATGGAATTAAAACAATTCCTCCTGAACTGCCGCTCGCTCGAATCACATGGAAACGAAATCGGAAATAATGCAATAATCGAGAGATCGATTTGATATAAGTTTATGGGCATTTAAAGAGAAGATTCGATCGTAAAGTGCGCGCGTGTGAAGCGCCCTTTATGGGGGTAGCCGTAAACATGCGGCGTAAACAGCGGCGCGCGCCCGCGGCCGCGCCCGCGCCCGCGCGACCCTATCTCCAGAGAAAGACATTTGTATAGTGGAGGATGCTCTCCGCCATTATTTGTTATGATAAAAAAGTTAAATGAAATTGTTGCCTTAACTATGTTTACCACAATTACCTCGACGCCGCTCGACTTGGCAGAATAGAGTAGGTATTTTTATCGTTTACTATTTTTCTGAAAACTGAGTAAACTGTTCAGGAGCAGATGCCAGCCACTTAGCGTAATTAAGTAAGTAACTAAGGGAATAGAGAGAAGCTTATTTAAAACGAAACTCCCGATGAAATCTCTCTGCAAGTAGTAAATAACAAAAGGTAACATAATTTGGCAGCAATAAGATCGCGCGCGAATTAGAGGGCCGTAACGCGCTTAGAACTTCATTTACGATAGGTATTCCACGGAAGTGGGCCACTTGGACCGCGAGCCCATCCGGGACAGCTGATCCAAACATATGAGAATCGCTGGCTGTCTCGTTTCTTGTAACACTTCAAAAATGCGAATGTTCAGAGGAGACTAGTCCGCCCCGCGCGCGCGGGGACGTCGCGTCGCGCGACTCTCGATTGCATTCGCGCCCCGAGGTTCCTCGAACATTCACACTTTGTTGTAAATTTTTGGTGCAATAAAATGATCCTTAAATGCAACTGAGTCGATTAGCATAAAAAAAATTGGCAACATCGCTCATTTTCATGGACAACTCACGCTTCGACAAAAAAAATACTTGCCAAAAATGATTTAATAAAAAAAGAGCAAATCCTAAGCCACTTCTCTTTCGGTTCGGATTTCCCCGTAGGTTCTATAATATGTATCTTCTAACCTGAACTACGAAGAGATCGAAACTTTAACAAGAGGGAGCTCAAGTTACAACGGATTTTAGACTTAGCTCTTTTCGCAGTATTTAAAAACTACACATCCTAGAATAGATTAAAAACCACTTTGGAATGTACAAATAAAGCCCTTTCATATGGCACCTCACTCGACATATTTGTAAATCTTTTTTTTAACCTCTTACCCAATATCTTTACAATGCCTTCACCATTCACGACTAAACTCATATGCTTCTCAGCAAATCTTTATAGCACGTCTATTGACCTACCAAGTTTCATACAGATTAAATTAAATTAACGAAAGTTGTGCTCTAATAAACATATCCACAAACATACTTACATACAAATGCCCTAGTTGCCACTTCGCTTTCTCGATAAACTATTTAGGAACAAATTGGAATAACTTTATTTTACAATTATAAAGGCAGTGGATCAGTAAAGATATCATAGTTGCTATTGTGAATGGAATAAGAACGAGTTGAACAGAATCCACGTTAAATAATAAAAACGCATAGATATGATAAAAAAATCTTGGTTTTTTAACAAAATATGTTGTAACCCAGCCATTTGGTGAGTAGGCATATATTTCTATTCAAACTCAATAAACGTGAAATTAAATCATTTTACTGCGGAAGTTCTTGAATCGTTTATTAACATCGCTCATATCTTGGTGATGCGTAAGGCCCAGTATCCACTGTAACTAAACTAAATCAGGCAATATTAATAATAAATAAATAAATATGTGTGGACATTTCACACGGCGCCATCTAGCAGCAAATTTAGCGAAGCTTGTTTATATACTTTTTTTGAAAATACACATAATACTACAACACGATGGCGGAAATCGAACCTGCGTCTCTTGCGTCTCAGCCGCTCAGCCGAGCACTCGTACGCCATACCACCAAAGTCGTCAATATGAACGGCGATTATTTTAAAGGTTACATTTAACAAAGCCTCAGCCGCCGCTACGTAGTCAAGAACGGGCTTAAAGGGTGGAAGTTAAACAGTGAGAGAGAAACAATTTTCAAATTATCTGAAATAATAAAAAAGTTTCGCGCACTCGGTCAGCAGGAAATACCTCTCCAAGTCAATAATTGCTGCCAAGCTGGTTTCCTGCTAATCTCATTTTAGATATTCCTTCCTTCTAAGCCTAATAACCCGGTTTTGATAGTGCCCGAGCGGGTTCCAAACGTTTGCAAAATAATGAGTCACAGTTTATCACAAATGTGGGCGCTTTATAAAGTGGCTGCACCGCGAGCGGCGCGCCGAGCGGGGTCGAGTGGGATAAAGCGCGACCATACGTCAACGACGAGCGCGCGCCGCTGCAGTGGCCGATCACCTTTATCCGTTAATGCCCCGAACAGGTGTCTGCCGAGCCTGCGCTTCATTATCTTCTAACTGCGAGTGATCGCGCCGCGCCCGCCAACAAGACGTCTTATGAAGTTTAGAATGGCAGGTGAACGTGAACGTGGCGGCTGTGATCGTAAAAGATAAGGGTTGGAAACTTTGCAAAAATGAACATAACAGGGAGTCATAAATAAGCTTAATGTAAATGGGTTCTCGAAGGAAAACTTGATAGTCTGATATTAAACTTGATATTCAAGTCAGGAGCGCGCTGGCGCTGGTGGGAGCAGCCCAGCTTCCCGATCTTAAAGACGCGAGTTTGAATGAAGTCGTTCAAACTCAGAATAGTCCTATTCTGTTCGAAAGACGTGTGCTCGCTGCGCCAGAGAAGAAAAACGTAAAAAACGTAAAAACAAATGAACGAGAAGAGCCTCGTAAATTTTTGGGATTTTTTGAGCACTACAAGTATTTACCATTTTCATGTTGTAAGAGATATTCGGGAGCTTGCAGAGGCTTTACTTCCGGAGGCTGCGGCGCGAGTGACGACGCCTGTAAAGCCTTCTTTCTTAAAAAACAGTGGCCGTTAGAAAATGAACTTAGCAAAAAGCAAGAATTTCCATATTCTAGATAAGTGACGCTAACATTAAAGGCCACAAGTGCATAATAAGGGTCTCCACCCACTAACCCATTCCATAACCGGTTCATCATCGTCCAGCACAAAACAACAAAGCAAATGATCAATAGCCCAACAAAGCACAGTACGCATCATGCCGTTGTTCCATTACGGTTTGGTTACGGAATAGTGGACGGAGACCCTAACATATAACAGTCACTGCCTTCTTAAGAAACCAACACTTTATAGGGTGTCGGATTCACAAATCGGAAAATAATAAAAACTATCAGCAGAGCTCTTACTGAAATAAGCTTCTCCCGTGGGTTATCGGCGATTTATTCAGCGAGTGAAAGACGATACATTACGTAAGTGGAAATTTATTTCATCATTCATTATATCCGACAGTTTGGCATCAGATAGAACAGCGAAACAATCACTAGCTTATTATAATTGTGGAATTTTGTGAGGACGCTCTCATCCACGGCGAACGGCTGAACTCATTTGACTCATTAAACTAGGGATATACATACATAGTTCTTCACTTGAAATTATACTTTTTATCGAGATAAGGTAGTGTAGTGTGATAGTGCTAGCCTTCAGTAGGAAAATTTCAGCGTTTTGAACGTTTGTACGCTACGTATTTGGTTTTTGTTGTCTTTGTTTTGGCAGAAGATAATGTACGAAACAATACGAAAAATGTATAATGTAATATTATACAAACGTGTCTTAAAGTTTTCACGAGTTTTTTAATAAAGAGTACCTACAGGAGTACTCTTTTATTTTCATTTTCAAGAAGTGACGTTGAATTAGATTCCCTTCCTGCGCGTGGTGTCAGTTAGTGTCAGTTAATCCCGCGTAATGCGGTGCGGTGCGGCGCGGTGCGGTGCGGTGCGGTGCGGTGCGGTGCGGTGCGGTGCGGTGCGGTGCGGCGCGGTGCGGCGCGGTGCGGTGCGGTACGGCGCGGGCCATCCGTCTCCTGAAGCGGCGTCGGCGGAGGCGCTGAGGAGCTCTGCACAGCCTCCACAACAAGAATACAATATACGCGCATACAATTACCTACCCATGCAAATTGTGCGGGGCGTGTGGCGTGCCCATCACTTCCGCACGTTACTTCAGTAGGTACGGTGTTTGCGTTGACCATCTGTGTCATAAAAAAAAAGTTTTATTTTGCTAGTCGCTCGGCTATAAAGGAGTCTTAGAAAAAATAGTGTAATGATTTAGTATTCACCGTTTATCGTGTGAATCCATTTTCAAAAACCTAGCACCGACCGGAATCCAGTTCCCGGAAACGCAGTCTTCTACGAATTAAAAGAAAATAAAAACCCTCCGCTGCAATGGATAACCAATTCGCGCATTCCGTCCGAAGGCCATAAAACTGCGATATTTGGAGGAGGCCGCGCGTGTATCGCCGCCATTAATTCCGGTGATCGAATATCGGCAATTATCATGCGCAATTTGAAGCCAATTCTCGCCTTCCAAAAGAGAACATTAAAACAATGTCGCGTCGGCGTCGTTACCGGCGCGCCGGTCTGGGGGCGCGGGTTCGACTCCCGTCCCCGGGGAAATTAAACCGACGCCGATTGCGGAACCATCCCACCTACTTATCGACGAACGTTTTTCAATGAGTGCCCGCGATTAAGGACATCTGATAACGTGATTCTTTTAAATTGTCTACCTTATTCCGACTTCATAGAGTTCGTTTCACTTTGGCGTGGACAAGAACAGTACACTTAGCATCGGTCTTGCCTAGGCTCAATCAGTAAGAGGCTTAAAAGGATTTTTGTTCCTCATTCCAAGTTATAAATCATTATTTATTTTCGTGTTCAAGTTTAATCTTATTTTACGATTTAAGACAGATTATCCTTCTGTTCATGAGACCTAAATCAGGCTGTACTCAGGTACGTCTCCAGTGGCATTGTGTCGGCGACTTCCATTATCCTATCGTCTCTCTAGCTGCGGGTTCGTACTTATAAAATTGTAACAAGGTAATATTGCTACTTGAAGAATGTCGAACAAACAAAGGCTCCCAGGCACAATACATGTTACGATATTATAATGAGCCGACAAGTTGCACAATCTGTTGCTATTGTACTCAATTTTATTTGCCGATACAACGTACAGGTACCAAAGAAACCCGCAGGGTAACAGTAGGTACCTGATGTATTATCAAGTGCTTCTTAATTTCTGTTTTATTAATAAAGAAGAATAAACTTCATCCTGTTTCGCCTTTTTATCCGTAACGTGTTTTTCCTTATCGCAGCACTCTCGTTTAAGAGTCCACAATGTCTACCCGGCTCTGCTCTACCTAGTTATCTTAACCCTCCATTAAAATGTACGAGTAGTGAAAAGGTTTAATTACTTGTAGTCAGCCGGTGGAATAGGATAATAATGTGACTGTAATTACACCTGACCCCTGCCAACGTCCTATCTTTATTAAAAGTCGCCAAATGAAGGTCATCGTTGAAGACGAGGGCCGCCGGGAAGTTTGAGGTCCAGCGGCGACGGTGAGGGGAAGGGAGATTAAAATAGTTTGAGAACTACTGACCTCTGAACTTGGACAAAGCCTTTAGAGAACAGATGGTTCACTCGGAATAGGCCTCTTCATTCAGACAATAAGTTGAAGTAATTTAGAACTATGGAAGCGATTTAATCAATAGCAAAACCGTGAACGAAAACACGGTTCATTTTCTATTTAGATAGGTCTTAACAACTCGAGTATAAGTTAAGCTATACGCTTCACAGTCAGTACTAAGTAAGGGTCTCTGCCCACAAGTCCGTTTCATGACCATCACCGGCCCGGCACAAATAAGCAAAGCAAAAAATGTTACAAACTAACTTTTGACAGGACTTTTGGTTAGGTTTTTGAAACCGGGACGGAGCCGGGCCGGCTCGAGCTGACAAATCATTTTGTTTTGATGTAAGCGTCGCTTGTCGCGCGTCCTGAAGGGAGGTTAGAATGTGTTCTCCCGCTGCCGCGCGCTCCTCACGGTGTCATTTGTCGAGGACGAGCGGATTTGAGCGGAATGAGACGATGTACTCGCTTTGTTTGATGGAGATGGCGGGTGATAGAACCGTTTCACGAGACGACGGATTTGAATTGTGATGTTTTGTGGAGCATTTAAGGGTCGCTCATAATCGCGGACGCCGGCCGTGGCGTCACACCTGATAGAGCTTGTGTACTATATACGAATAGGATATTATAAATCCGAAAGTTATTTAGTGTTTGGAGGTTTGTATATTTATGCCTCAATCACGCCGTAACGGCTCAATGGATTGAAATGAAACCAAAATAACATGTAGGCAAATTTTACCACGTGAACGAAGTCGCGAGTTAAACCTAGAGATGAATAAATGATGAAAGGAAAGTAAAGGAAAGATCAGCCGCAGTTCAAATGTTTAACAAAGTTGAAATATCTCGAAAATTCTCAAATGTTCGCACCCATACAATGAATCTTTACACGCAAAGTTCTGAAGACGTTTCGGATTGTGCTAATTGATATTCCTTGTACCGGGGGGGGGGAGGGGGCGGGGCGGGGAGGGGCAGAGATCGAGTGCGATACTTTGATCTACTCTAATTCGATCGAGGGTAAAACTTGGGCGTGATTTAAACAAAGTTCTGGTCAAATTCATTCCACACGTTCTGCTTCCCAAATAACACCATGTAACGTGATATCATACGTGATCCGAGCTTTCATCACTTTACAAGTTATGCAGGCATTTTCCAAGGTTCAAAGATCACCAACGAGAAGTACACAAACATGCTGAACTTATTTCTTACTTACATCTTGTGCTCTCTCAATTATAGGCGACCACTGCATCTACTTATATATCGTCCGATTTTAGATGGAATAAGCTAAACTATACCTTCGTCTTAGCTTATTAGGACCTTATCTGCTAGTAAATACGTGCGGAGCTGACTTAGCCGCGAGTTTGCTCACGCTATCCTTCCTTGTTTTGAGCACGTGATTGAGCGTAACTCATTTTTTTAGAGAAAAATACTTGTAGACCAAAACGGTTCCAAGTAGGTGACGCTCAAACATTAATAAAGAAACATTCCTCACAGACGCAGTTCCCGGCGGCGGCGGATCGCACGTGATCCAAGAACTCATTGTCCGCGCGCCGCCACCGGGAATGCAATGACTTCTGAGAATCCAACCACTTCCCCCCCGAGCCCCTCTCTAAGAAGCGACGCGCAAAAGGCGCTCCCGCCGAGTCGATTATCTTTGACCTATTGTTGATTATCATAGCTACTAGCTACCTGAGATTGTTTATACTTTTGTAGATGCGTCGTCAGCGCTCGTACTTTGGCATGATTCGAAAATAACGCACTTCACACGCACACTATTTATTAGAGTAGTAAGAAGTAATTAGCTGTTGCCCGTGGCTTCATCTGCATTGATTTTCGTGACAAATTTTCGTCACAGGTTACAACTATTTATTTACCAGCAAAGGCCAACTTTTCAGCCAATTGTTGGTATATTGTTATATGAAGATGGACGAGATTAGAAAATTTGCTATTGATTGATACTGCGGCTTTCAGCTGCATTCCTCAGGGTCTCCACCCATTAACCCGTTTCTTAACTAGACCGTAAACTTCATGCACAAGAAACAAAGCAAATGGTAAAAATCAAATGTCAAAAGTCTACCAAAGCACAGCACGGTTATGAGCCGGGTTAGTAGGCGGAAACCCTAAGAATTCATGGCGTCGTATGATGAATGTGAGTACCTGTGTCCTGCCTATGTGTGTGTGGGTGTGTATGTGTGTATGTGTAGGTGTGTGTGTGTAATGTGCTCGACATTTAATTGTGTTTCCGTCCGCGTTGTTATAAGTTTGGACAAGCGTCCTCCGCGGCCACAAAACGTGTGGAAAATATGCTTCGTGGAAGTTTTTTAAAACTCCGCGGCGATTTCGAACTGGTGAGCGATGCGGTGATAAGTACAAAACTGAGATAATTGTTCCTATTTCCAGAGTTTACAAGCCTTAGTAAGTTCATACAATGTTCAAGTTTGTCAATTATTCAATAAGGAATTTTGAAACGATTTATTGCAAGTATAAACATTCAGGACCAATCTCCAGCTCATTCTCTGCACAGTGATGTTTAAACAGGAATAAAATATAATTGGTTATTAAAGTGGAGCGCTGCAGGCAACAATAATAACGCACGCTTTCTCTCTAAGCGAGAGGCTTTCCTCTTGTTCCCTAGTTTATTTTAGTTCTAATTCTCTCATGTTAGATTTTGTCTTCTCTCTTGTGTTTTAACAAGTTTAACTTAGATTCATTATGCGAAACTTTTAAATGGTTCATAGCTGCAAGATCATGATTGCTATTAGTTTTTAAGAATGTTTGTTTTTCTAGGAAATTAAAATTAGAATAAGTAATAATTGGTTAGTTTCCGCACAAACTGTAAGTTCTTATTAGTCCGGCACGACGCGACCATGACGGAGGAGGAATGTTCAATGTTCTCTTAGTTAGGAGCCTCAGTGTGCGCCGGGCCCCGGCATCACCGGCTGTTTGTTTGTTTGTCCGCAGCCCTCGGGAGAGGCGGCGATCATCGTGTTTACCTACCACACGTCTCACAAGCAAACAAGGATTAAACGACAATAAGATCGTCAAACATTAATTGGTACTTAGCGGCCACAAATGTTCTTTCCTTCGGACTTGTGGAATAAAAATAGTATATGGGATTTGAACTGGTAGTTCTAAGATTTGGTTCCACACCATTGTGTACTAGGATCAAAGTCAAAGTCAAAAATATTTATTCCATAAGATCACGGGGATCACTTGGACACGTCTTAAATCTACGTTGCATTTACACCTGTTCGTAACGCGACCAAACGTGGCAGATACAGGCAAGAAACCACGCTTGGCTATTTTTTTGAAAATGTTGCAAATTTTTGTTTCACTAACTCTCTCGATATCTTCCAAGTTAGCTTCTTATGGTTTGTAAATGTGCGTTGTGTCTATGTTACTTTTCTGTATTTTGTTAATTTCCGTTCTGTATTGTTTGTGTCTGCCAAATAAAAACGTTTCTCTTTTGTTGTATTCAACTATTGTATTTTTGAACCATATAAAGCAGCGAGAATAGTGGAATATTTCTATTGATATATTTTCAAGGAGATAACAAGTTTCAGCTGGTTCGTTTGTATCGATTTGGTGAAAATCCTCGGCAGCTCTCTATGCTATGAATCTGAAAAGCGCACTCTTCGCCTCTAGACAAGGCATTTTGCTTCTAACGAATTCGCTTACTAAGTTACTACACTACGTGCTATGTGAGTGGGAGAGATAAGCGATCTTAACGTCCCGCCACGTGACTTTGCGATCATAAATCCATACATTTTTTTAATAACTTTTGGCGACTTTGTTAAAGGCAAAGTGACTTGGCTAAGGAGCTGTTCCAACTATTTGGAGTAAAACTTTGTGCAATGCATGCGCTACTTCATCCCATCGTCCGCTAGTCCGGCGGCCGCCGCGCGCGCTGACGTCACTGTGACGTGGCTCCAGCACGCATGTATGTATGTATGTATGTATGTCCCGAGCGCTGTGTTTGTATGTTTGTACAGCGGCAACATTATATAGCTGCAACCCTCTTTGCAATGCTAAACACAACCTGAAACTTGTTTAATTAAAACTTGGAGCTTTATTTTATGTTTATACTTCGCTAAGCTCATAGCGATGGGATCATAAATTATAATAAATGCATTTAAATACTTTCATTAAAATTTAAACTTCAACTAGAACTTAACCTGGTTCAAAATTAATTTTCGAAAGATTCAACGGAAGATTTCGCGGTAAAAATAATAAACATAAAACTCTTTACAATACTGTAAGTGGAGCGCACGGTCCGTAGCACTCGGTTACGCGCTCCACCGGCCGCGTATCCGCTCGTAGCGGCCCGTAGCGCGTAGCACTCGTAGACAAGTGCTACGAAGCCGTAGCAAAAGATGCTACGCTCTCCAAGTATCCGTGAGACTACAGGTTGCAATAAAGGCGGGACAATGCGACTCGTCTGTAATGGATGCGCTTGACTCTAAAAGGGAAATAAATGTCGCGTACAGTCACAACAAAGGGTTCCGTCTGACGATTTACTGGTTAGAATTATTCTGTGAGGTTAAATTGTTTCTAACTGTAGCTAACTTTCAAACTTTATTCGACGACTTTACGATTTGGAAGTCGATAAAGTGTATTCTGGTCATGGATGATATAGCCTAGTGTAATTCAGGTAGTGAAATATGCACATTTCATATTCAGCGAATGGCTAACAGGATTAGAACGAAACTGGGACTGAGGCACACACATATCCTCAATAACATTCAGATTCACAATGTTAGACATAGACAAACATTTATTTGCAGGATAGCGGGATTTAGTAGGATATAATCTTGCGTTTAGAGGAGCTTTGGTCATATTATGAAAATAGGGTGTCCCGTACCGAGAAAAAGCGTGTTTCCGCGACGCTCCCTCTCTCCCCTCAAATAAACACAAAAAAAATTCAGTAGAAAATGAAGGTGTCACCTCAAGCTAGCGACCGCATGCGGGGATGGATCGAACTCACGGTTTGTCCAACCTGAGCAGTGGCCTAGTGGCAGCCGCGTCTTTCAAAACCAAGGTCGTGGATTCAAATCTGACCATGCAGCACTAAAATTTGTCTGTTTGAAAAATTCATGTGTATTGTACTATATCACAAAAACATCGTGAGGAAACCGGAAGTATGGAATCTGAAAAAAGTTGTGATATATGTCTAGTGGGTAACATTTAAGGCAGATATTAATATTTTCGGCACACGGGCTCGGGACTAGTGACACGAGGTTTGCGCTGAGAGGCGAACAAATAAATGTGTCCGGTGTCTAACAGGAGCTCGCAGCGAGAGCCGGCGAACAATCGGTGAGCCGGGCTTGTAACAGACAAATTGAATCGTAGGGAATGTTGAAGCGCGCTGCATTCCGCGCGGGATCCATTCGGCGCGAGTTAAAAGGTAAATCGCACAATACGACCACCATCCTCCCCAATAACTCTAAATCTGTGTAAGCTTTCTCTATTTTTTGCCTATTATTTGCAGATGTGTGCGTGTGTGTGTGTGTGTGAAGCCACGACTCAACCGCGGCGTGAAATATAGAACGTTCATGTGCGAAGATTATTATTTTAGATATAAGCTACTTTTTAACCAGATAGCATGCGTGTTAAGCCGTGGGCGGAAGCTAGTTTCCATGAAAGGAAGCTGAGCTCACCGCGCCGCAGAGGAACCGCGCCTCGCCAGTGTCGGCTGTGTCGGCAGTGTCGGCAGTGTCGGCAGTCTCGGTAGTGTCAGCAGTGTCGGCAGTGTCGGCAGTGTCGGCAGTGTCGGCGGGGCGCGTGTTGCGACCTGCGTACTTGACTTCCATTATGTCCCAAATCCTCGGAAACAACAGCAGCAACTCAATTATATTATTGCGATGTTGCGAGCGTCTTTTTTAGATTTTCCTGTCGGATCGAGTCCCGCCTATAATCCGGACGCCTACTGCTACTATCAAATTACGAGAAATAAGTTCCGCAATACATTTCCGGGATTGAAACCGGATCAAGACAAGATACATAATTTTGATTTATGAAATAATCTCCATGTCGATTCGTAAAGCTGAATAATGGCGAGTTTAGAACAGATCAAATCTCAGAACCTGGATTAACGAGGCTCACATGAAGCGCATCAGGTAACAATAAACTTGTACAGCGTCACTCAAAAATTGTTTAATAAGACTAGTGATTAGGCTGAGTGTACAATGTTTACTGTGGTACTATAACACCATCTTGAAAGTTTTGGAATATTTATAAATGTTATAGTGGGCTGTGGTACAACAGGTAGGTACATGTGCGGGGGAGGGGGGGGGGGTGCGTGAAATCGGAGAGGGGCGGGGGGCTCCGACGCCGGTAATTACTCGCGTGCCTCGAGCACACTACCGCAGCTCATCGCAGGTTTGCTTCTCCAGCTTTAATATAACAGCTATACACAAAGACAGTTGAAAACGCTGCGCTGACATAACAATATTATTTGAAAAACATCAAGACTCGTGATGAATTTAGAGTACTACTTGTCCGGGTCCAAAGGAAAGTCATATCAGTAGTTGTAGGTGTGGCGTCCATCACCGATGCGATTGATTTAATAAACGTATAAAAAATTCGGGGAATTTTATTCATTGAGTATACAAATTTTTAGTACAACCAAGCTCTTTAAGTTTTAGAATTATTAACTTAATATTTAATTCTCTCATCAAATTATACAAGTCAACTCGTAAAACATTGCTCCAAGGGTTGCCCACAACGCCGTTTCGTAACCGGACCGTAATAAGACAGGCACGGCGCGTTTTGACGGACTTTTGACCACGTTATTTGATTATAGGCACCGGGCGAGGGTCTGCTCATGGAATGGGGCAGTGGGCGCGGAGCCTGAGCGAGCACGCGGTGCGATGCAGCTCGTGACTCGTGCCCGACTGCAACACGTACTCTATTTTCCGGCGCGTCGCACATCCTCGCTCCACCCACTGACTGACACATAGCCCAGCTACACCAGATGGAACTAGCTCTAAGCTTCTCAACCTACTATTTTTCCAGAATATAGGTGTACAAGAAGATAGACTTCTTATCTATCTAAACCAACTAGTTTTTTTTAACCTACAACTCCTCATGGTCAGTTCGTGATACTTTCTCTCAGATTTTTCTTATTATCTTAATATCATCTCCTTATCTAAGAACTAGGACTTAGCTAATTTATTCTTGACCTTAATTTACTTCAATTAATTAACCAAAATAAAATGGTTTTGTAGCGACCTTTGCGCTATTTTGTTTGGAATCAAATAACATAATATTCAACATTATTTAAAGAAATTATGGACTTAAATAAATGTTTTCAAGAAAAAGCATCTACCTACTCTTTACTCTCCTCCAACATCTGAACAGCCATCGCCATTTTGGACTATGTGACGTTTTGAGGAATGTTTATCGGGTTCATATTATTTAGTTCTGTTATATATTCCAATCTATTTGAAATCCACGCTAGCTACTGTAAAGGGATAAAGTTGGAAAGCTTTTATATTTCAGGAACCTGAACAATTTCTGAAAAATCATTTTATTGGAGTTCCACGAGTTATCCCGGAGTGCTAGGTATATACAGGCTGTAGTTTATTTCCCACGTGAAGCTGCAGGGTGCGGCTGCTCGGAGTGTTGATAAGTAGAAGTTTCCACCCAATATTGTACATTCTTCACGTCGCCTTGCAAAGAATAGTGCATTGTGGTCCGCGGGGAGCCACATCCATAACGTTTACAAAGAGCAGATAAAGGCAACAAGTGAACAAAGCGGCGCGTGCCGGGAATGGCACCGCGCGCCGGCGGCGGCGGGGGTAGGCGAGCCACGTCCGGCGCCGGCCGACGCGCCTGCACCCACTGTGCTCACGAACAGATCGACCTGCTAATGGGCTCACCCGTGCTAAGCTCGCAGGCGATATTCAACGGAAACTAGGTTTAAGATAACTACTCGTACGTGTACACTACAACATTTTATCAATCATAAAGAACACTGATGGTCTAGTGATAGTATCCCGCCGTTCCATTCTTTTTCACTTCCGATATTACATTTCGAAAAATTATAGGCATCCTCTCTAACGGTGAAGAAAAACATCGCCAGTGAAAACCGACCCCTCGCAGTATTTAAAAAGTTTGAAAACATTTTGTCGATTGCAATAGTTGTAGTCGAACAAAAGCAAACAAATGCTAAAAGCACTCAATAAAAATGTCCTTGAAAAAGTGAGAACATGCCAGTGGACAAGCGCGAGCGGCTCCACGTCCGCAGTGCGAGCACCATCACGTCGGCTGCAAGTCGCGTTAACCTCGGAGCAAGGCACTCTCGGATCCACTCATTAAGAGTAAGTATCTTATTGAAAACTCGCGAAGTTCGGCGAGTCCGGGGAGTCGCTCGCTTTGAATAATGTTAAACTTAGCTCTTTATCGTTATTTAAAGTTCCGGTAAACAGAGCACAAAGCGCGCTCCGAAGCGCGGCGGACTAATGAAATCGCTTCCAGTGCGTTACTCGTCCCGAGTTGACGGAACTTGTGCTTGCACTCGGGAACTGAACCCCAGTACTGAGAGCCGCCGCTCCCACAGATATGCCTTTCATGCACAGCTTCCTGACAAACGGCTGCCTGCATTTGACGCTCACAGCATTACAGAGAAGTTCATTCAAGTAACTTTAATATTTCTATTTATTAGCATGTAAACCTACGTACTTGTGAGAAATAATACTATTACGATTATAAATTGGAATGTACGTGAGCATGTGAAGATGTGTGATTGTGTGTGCCGGAGTCATGGCGCTAAGCAGCCGATTCGAATGAAGATTGGAATTGAAAAAAATATATATAAAACAGAAAACATATTGTACTACATACTCATTTGTACATACTCCTTTTATGCGGATACAATGCGAGCGAAGCCGCAGGCCCCACCTAGCACATCATATTAGTGTGCAAGCTCGTATTAGTGTGCGGTTGTGGCCGACGCCGCGCAGGGCACTTCGTAAGGATCCGGGCTTTTATTGAGTGCCGATACTGATGGACGTTGCCTTTACGGCGCGGTTTTATTGAACTTGTTCGCAAACTGCAATGAATACCTACTTAGGCTGTGAATAACATTGGCGTGTTTGCGAGGTCCCCTGTCTGCGATATGGCATGATTTTATGTTTTTAAAAGTTACGTTACTACTTTAAATTCACTTTAAAGCTTACAAAAGCTGCAATCTAGCTTTTTAATAAAACGTCCGTCGTTATGTTTTGATATAAAAGAACTATTTTTATAAGATACTTTCTTTTTACTATTTTTATTAATAATAAGGCGCGGGCATGAAGTGCAACTGCGCTATTACACAAGACATTTGCACTCAGAGTCGACTCTACAATTTCCACAACGGATGCTGCGGGCGCGGATGGCTATCTTAACCATCCGCGCCCGCAGCATCCGCGCCCGCAGCATCCGCGCCCGCAGCATCCGCGCCCGCAGCATCCGCGCCCGCAGCATCCGCGCCCGCAGCATCCGCGCCCTGCGAGCACTCCTAGAGCAGCACGGAGCGGGTGCAGGTCGTTACTGGTAATGGCGAGGGCGTCGTCCGTCGAGAGCGCGGCGCCGCTCGCATGCGAGGCACGAACACTCGCCGCCATTGCAGTTCGATGAGCTGCCTGTGACGTGACGGCCGAATCTGCTCTGAGATAGACGCTAAATGAAAATTGGATGATCAGTTGGTTCTCTCGAAAGTTGGTAAACTGCAGAGCAAGTAGACTAACAAGCAAACTGTTGACAGGGATACTTAGTGCCGGTAAGATGAGGCTCTCATCTTTTATGACGTTTAACAATCCAGTATATGTGCTCACAATAGTCACAAAGCGACAAAGCTCATAACTAAAACAATTAAAAAAAGTGGAGAAATAACACAAGATTGGTATAGAAGGGTAACTAAGCAGGAGCGTGAATCCCCATACAAGTCATACCCATTTATTGCATGTTGTGTTTACCTATAATTGGTTTCACATGTAGCTTTAGTTTTTGTTAGTTTTAGTTTTAGTTGTAATTTTATGTGGATTTTTTTCTGAAATAAAGTATTTTAATTTAAGACAAATTGTTTGTGATATAATAATGTCACCGTAAAATTGGCACATGTGATTAGTTGCGTTGCGTGCAGTAGAATTTTTGTTACTTGGTAAACCAAGTTGCCCCGTGTGAGTTGTTCGTAGATGTGTAATAAAGATGCATCTCTGTTTGTTTGTTTGTCCGGCGCCGACCGACGTGCGGGCGGGGGCCGCGGCCGGCACTCAGCCTCCGTCTCTTTACTTTGCACTTCTGATAACCGGATATCTGCACACTTTTAAACTCTCATCGCTAATTTTAAGCTCATTTTAAAACTTCACTACAATGGTTTTATTGCTACAGGCAATCTTTTGAGTTATTACCGTTTACTTACGGAATACTCCCAGTCGGTGAATGTAGCATAATATTGTAATACCACCGCATTCAGAGACGTGGCGCTGCAAGCGAACCGTCCCTACGTGTATGTGTTCATGTGTGAGTCACGAATAGGTATTGCTTTTCAATCCCGAAAATAGAATGGCCAGCGCCACTGCAGCACTTTTAGCCTTCAACCCGTATCAGGAAATGGCAATAAAAATATATGGACAGGAATAAAAGTGACTATCAAAAATGCGTGGAAAAAAAAGAAAATATTTTATTGCTAGTCAAAAATGTTCGTGCTGTAAACTCGCGCAAAATAAAAGCTATCTGAAACAACAATCTGCCGTTTCCGCTGCACGGCGAGCACACGCCGGCCGCGCCGAAACCGATCAAACTGCGCCGCGAACAACGTCACGTGCGGTCGTTTGTCCGGTTGTGCCGACGTCAGCGAACCCGCGACCCGCGACCCGCGACCCTACACTGCATCCGGCGGGGTCGCGGTCGCGGGCCAGCACTGTCCGCCGAGTTCGCGTAAGCCCGGTTGATATTCTGCAGCGAGTGACATCTCGAGATGGGGTTAAACAATACCTAAAGTAATATATGATGAGAAGTTGTGGCAATCTCAGCTGCTACAGACGCCATTATAAAAGAGAAGAAGTAGTTCAGTCTGCAGTTAAATATCAAAGTAACATTCCAAAAAATACAATGTAGGCTCCATCAGCTTAACTTATCGTATCATTTTAAATTTCAACATTTCATTTAAATACAAATGTGTTTCCAAGGTTATTTTGTCCAACGTTTCTCGTGCAGCTCTGTATTCAACCGATCGACATATCCCTCGGTAGTTAAGTGCCAGGATTCACTTACAGCTAGACTTCGGCTCAAGTAACGCGTGTTATCGTCGAGTCGCACTCCCCCAGCGCCGGCGGCCGCGCGGCCCCCGCCCGGCCCCCGCCCGGCCGCGCGGCCCCGCGCGCTGCACTGCGCCTCCTGGAAGCGCCTCGCAGCGCCCACGTCCACCGATACATCAATAACAATAAATCTTATACAAAATAACTCCTTCGTCTCATTTATTTATTCCAGCTGTATCGCTTCAGTGAGCTTGAAGAGCAAAACCTGCGTTACGCGCTGAATCCTCGCACCACCCCGGCCTGGCGGCACCCCGGCTCCTCACGAGAACCCTCGGGACTTACTCCCGGTACCTCTAACATTTCACTGAATAAACGCAAAACAGTAATCCGGTTAGGGCGGGATCATAAAAATCACGGAACGGCAATATAAACGTAAGATACGATAAAGTATCCCCGCAATATTAAGCCTACGAGCATATCTCCAGGAAATCGAATATTTAAAACCAAATTCGCTCTATCGAGTCTTATCGGGGTCCGCGTTAGGAAGTAGGCGGTCATAATTTCTAGTTTTAGTTAGACAGGGTCGCCGGCAGGAGAATCGATAGGAAGGGCTATTAATATACTGCCGGATTAGGGAAGTACTCGCATCGCGGGCAGGTCGGCGTCGGCGTCGCTCGCGGGGCCGCTAATGACGCCGTGATGAATGGCCGCGCCGCGCCGCGCGTCTTACTTAGCCCAAATGTTGTTTATTGCCAACACTAAAATAAAAGCTACCTTAATAAATTAATGGAAGGTGCTACTAATAAAAAATAACAACTCACTTCTTTGAATCTGAGAGATATAAGAGATATAAGATATTATAACTTGGAAAACATACCTGTATAAGCTAAATACATCCAGGTAGATCCCGCGAGCGGAGTCGCGCGCGGGTCCTCGCTCTTTGTAATTTTTTGCTCTGCAATTGGAGCCATCTCTTGGCAGATTGCCTTATGAATAAAATTATTTCGTTAATTAGACATGTTTCCGTACGCGCTGCGAGCGCTTTCATTAAACTTACAAACAATAATAATAAAAGTATTAGAAATACTTCGCAAGCTTCGGTAAGTTAAAGAGTGAAGGGTGCGGCAGTGATCAAATTAATTACCGGAGCGCGCGGCGGCTTCAAGGGAAACGTTCGCAATTCAGACTTTTTTAATAAATTCCTTCAGCTGTCTTAACAGCGAGAACCGTAACGTAGCGGACATCCAGAGTAGTTTCTGTCTGCCGAGTCTCTGCTATACCAAACTTGGATATATTTAGTAGTGGGCGGAGACTCTGAGGCGAAGTAGCATTTTGTTCGGAAATTATATCATTAAATCAAGTCAAAGACCTGTGAACGTTTTGTTTTCGCTCAGTCAGCTGTGAGTATGAAAGGGAGGCAATAATAATTATGTCGTTGCGTCCCGCGTCCCGCGACCCGCGACCCGGCCGCGCGGCCGGCGGGACGGGAGGCGCCATTTCTTTGCTCATTTCCTTATTTTGATTCACTTCCGCTTCATCTGAAAGTGTTCATCGCAACTGGGTCATTACAGCCCTCGTTATTCCCCAAGAAGCCGCGTTACGTCGTTATCGCGTTTAGCGGAAATCACAAATGCTATAACAGCGACTGACATCAATCTTATATTACGTATTTATAGTACGCCCCTAAATGTAAGTCGGGCAATTACCTTATTTTTTTTGTCAAAACCCTAGAGCTCACAAGCATCTACATACGAGTAACATAAATATAAAAATCATAGTACTATTGTAGTGCAAGATTCGATCAGTGGCGCTCCTGTTAGATTCGAGATATTTGCTCCAAACATCCATCGTGTGACGACGCGCTGCGGCGAGCGCGCGCCGCCTGCACGCACTCTCCAACACTTCACCACAGAGACCACGACTGCACCGTGCTCATACGAGATTGTATTGAAATGCGTAATTCTGTAACATCAAACAATGTCGTGACCCAAACTAGCAGCGAGGTACACAGGTAACACCAACGGGATACATTGACGCTGTAAAGGCTTGTAACAGCGACCTCTTAAATGACTGGACCAACTGGATGATTTGTATCAGGAGGCAACATTTGCCTACACTAATGGGACGCAGCAAACCTTGCGATTTGGTCTTATCCACATGTCAGTACGTTCAGAGTTGACCAGAGCCAGGGCTTACTCACAATGTTTTCCCTGCCTTCTAAATCTACTGCCTTCGGATCGAAGGTCAGCATCCCTCCCACTAGACCAATACAGTTCAAAGCCAAACAATAAAACAGGCAAACCAATTCATAGTCCGGGCACTTCACGCCGAGGTGTTAATAGAAACTAAGTGATAGGAAGTAACATTTATAAAACAGTTGAACGTCGACGCAAATTGCCCACTAAATTAGGAGAATTTACGACATGTCACAGCCGCCACTAAACCCGACAGCCGACGCTAAAGTCCCTCCTCCAGTCGGCGTTACAAACACACGGCACGTATTTTGATAGAATTTTATTAACCTGTTAGCGGCGTGAGGGATGAGTGAAATGAAGTGCTTACATAACTGCCGAGACCGAGCCTCCTTCGCCCACGCGCGCGACTACTACCTGCACTATGAGACTCAACATTCATATTACAAAACAATACTAAAGAAACTCAAAATTTTATATTAGTGTTTTCAATAAACCCCGCACCAAGGTTAGCCAGGCCGCGTAAGAGGGAGAGTGAGCCACAAAAAAAAACATAAAGAAAAACACTACGCTTCTTCAATATAGCTATCAATGTTATTTGCATACGCTACAATACTGTTCTACAACCTTTGACTTAAAATGTTGTATTAGTAGTTTAGTAACTGTGTTGATGTAAAGAGAGCTCCTTCAAGACGCCTCGCGAACTAACAGCCTTCATAAATAGCTCGTGCGAGGTGATAGCTCATAGCGGCCGCGCCCCGCCCCGCCCCGCCCCGCCCCGCCGGCTCGGGTTACACCACAGTGCGGCTGGTACTGAGCGACAGGCTGTCCATCAGGGACACTTAGTTCTAGCTGCGACCACCAGTCCCTGGCGAACCGGAGACCTCACATGCAGACGTACCCTTACCTCCACTCGTACCTCCGCGGAAACGGCGGCGAAACCTTCAGTATTGAACCATCTCAATAAATAAATTATTTGTTATTTATTTCTTTAACAAGCTGCCGCCCGCGGCTTCGCTCGCGTGCTACCCGGACAAAAAATAGCCTATAATCCAGCACATGTAGGTACTATGTATATTCCAAGTTTCATTCAAATCAGTTCAGCCGGTTAGGTGTGAAAGAGTAACAAACATCCATACATTCATACGTCCAAACTTACAAACTTTCGCGTTTATAATATTAGTAGGATTATTTATCTCGCTAGAAGTTCATCTTGTAATCACAAAAGTTGAAACGTTATAATGAAAAGCCAAGTTGTTTTGTCGAAGACGTGCTTCATGGAAACTAGTAATAAGATGTTTAATTGGAACATCAGAAGGTGCGCCGAAAAAAATAACAACAAATTGCTTTGTACCTATTATGGCTTTGATAGCATGTTTAAAGCAATTGGTTCTTGTTAGAATAAGTTGACGTGTTGGCAATGTGTTTGCACTTAATATTTCTTTTTTATAAGATGTTTTCTATTCGTGAAAACCTTTAATTGGCTTTCTGTTTTTACTGTGTTGTCTATTAGTTATCTTCCGCTGTTGGTTTTCCTATAAATAAATAAATAAACTAAATAAATAGAATTGTTTTATTAATTCTTGATGACAGTTGCCTAAGAGTCAGGATGCTGCTGTACCGTGCACCACGGTCTACCGGGCGGGGGCAAACCCAGCTCCACAGCACTACTGGTAGTGTAACTTGATAGTGCCCTTAGTAATAAATGAAAACTGTGACCTCAGGAACAAAACAGTCCTGTTGACTAAACTAGTTGGACCAAGTAGTTAGACGAGGAAAACCATTTTATTTGTCTCAAAATTAGTTTAGCCTCAAATACTAAATTGCTAAGAACGCTTTTTGGGACAAAAGAAAAACAAATGAATAAGGAGTTCTCCAAGATGTGCCCCTCCACACACGACTCTGACCTGCAGAGCGCATATTAATTTATGCAAATTGCTTCCGCGAATAAGGAAGACGTCGTCATTTCTAGCAACAGTTTTAATTATAAGCTTTAGCCTTACAGGCGCGTTCAATTTAAATAAATATTGATGGACATATTTCACACAGCGTCATCTAGCCCCAAAATAAGCAAAGCTTATACTATGGGAATCAGATTACTGGTAGAATACTTTTATATATTCTTTTTGTACATCCCAAAAAAGAACAAACATCTATGTTCATCACATAAATGTTGGTCTTGGGTAGGAATCGAACCCACAGCCTATCTGCACAGAAGGCAGAGCTACTACCAACTTAGGCACGCGTTCTATCAGTCGTACACGAATGATTTTTCAGTTCGAATGAATGATGTGCTCGATACCAGTACTCTCAACGGTGAAGGAAAACATCGTGAGGAAAATCACGGCTTAGTCAGCTTCGCACGTATCTTTCCTGTGGTTCCGGCTGACTAAGCTGAGAGGATGGTAGAGGTGCTGGGCAAGCCTCCTCCACAGCCACACCCCAAAAAACATTACTCTTCTTCGCAGTCTGGTAAAATCATGTAGTTAAGCAGGTGCTACGGCGCTACGCGTGGTGCTACGGCGTAGCAGGGGCCGAGCCTCTCGGCGCGGTGTGAGCTCTACAAAGTGTACGGCGGTTTATTCGCCGCTAAGCTCATTATTCTGCCGGAGCTGATGAAACAGGGCTTACTGCTCTCTGTCATTTGTGTACAGCTGGCGCCTGCCCGCGGCTTCACTCGCATCTCACTCTAACGATATAAGCCAAACTTTAACTATAGTTATGAATACTTTTATTTTTAATCATTATTTTCTTTCTGCATGTTTTATTACATCCAAGATACATTATATTAAAAGCTAGCTCTTGTCGGTATAATGATGTAGTTTCCTCCACCCTGGTGATTTAACTAATTCTTGATCTTCCTCTTCCTCGCTTTCCTTCTACTCTTCCTTCTATCATCGTCATTATGAAGCTGTCATGTCGTATAAGATGTCTAAACATTTTCCCTCTTCTGTTTTGAAATAGTCTTTATCAAAACCCTCTTCTGCTCTTCTCGTTTTAGAACTCCCTCATTAAAATATTATCCAAGATAAAGACAATAAATTAGAAAAAATACAGATCCCCGACTGTATCCCTAAGCGCAGTAGACCTTATTTGAAAACTCCAGCGAGACGGTCAGATGGCGTCCAGACGTGCAAACTCGTGATTTCTGAAGAATAAAAAGAAGTGGCCATAATTAAAGTAATAAGAACTGTCAGTGAGACACGGCGGTCGTCTTGATTGCTACTTATTTTCGCGCTGTAATTGCACTTCACAAACTGTCACGACGTAAATTATGGAGCTTTGTGCTTTGATTTGAGGAGAATAATAACGAAGGACTCCGAGCGAGCCGGCGCCGGCGATGCGCGATGCGCGATGCTTCAAATCTCGTTACACTCAAATTGCTATTACACATTTTGACTAAATGTTTTAAACTGTGTTTTGTTTATGTAATTATCTGCTTTCGCTCGCGGCTCAGCTTCCGTTGTACCATTGTGGATAAGAAGTAGCCTAGATATGTTATTCCAGGTCATGAATTATGTATAATGTAAGTTTCATGCAAACCTGTTCAAGCCGATATTGATGCACAAACATAAACGTCCTCACAAACTTGCGGATTCATAACAGTAGGTTGTATAATCATTGTTAAAAGTTAATAACGGTCAGTCTCTTTCTTGAGTGTTGGAAATATCCAACACTCTGCGCTTCAAAGTATCAACTTTTATGTTAAGAAAACACAAACACTCGTAGAACACAAGTCCGTAGCTGGCGAGGAAACCAAACGAATATCAATTAAAAGTCTCCGCAAAGAATATGAAAGTATCCTTCTGAGTGTTTGGTTGTCTGAGGTTCAGTAACGGCAGGATCCGGACTTTAAAGTTATTTCGAGATCCGCCGCCCGCCGCCGCACGGATCTTCCGTCTTAAAGGAATGCGCACGATATCATGGGATGAGCTATTCGGTATTTGATAACTAACGAGCCTTCTAAGATATAACTTAGGCCCCTGTTCGTCCGCCGGATGTGATATGGTTTCTAACGGTCATTCCAGGGCGCTTTGTGCCGCCGCCCGCCCCCGCCCCCCGCCGGCCGCCCGGACAGGCATTCGCAGGAGCCCAGCACATGCGATAAAACAAATGTTTTGACATAATACCCCTTATTTCATAGAATGCGTCTTGCGGCCCGGGTCCACGTTATAGAGACAAACGAGGTGCAAACTGCAGAGCGGCAAGCTCAAATATTTCCCCACAATATTGTGAGTGTGAATATAAATAAGGTATTTTGAAGGATAACAAGAAATACATATGTATCAGCATACAAAATATTATATCATGGATGAATTTATGATTGCAGACATTGAACGTCGTTTGATTCTTGGCAAGTATTTTACACATAAACTTGAATTCTGAAACCGTCTCGTTCTAACGACGACCGCGGCTTATCATCGGCGTTCATCGAACGACCAAATAATACGACGGGGCAACGAAGTGATGCCAAGAAATCATGTTGTCGCAACCCATTCCACACAAACATGTCCTGCCAGAGGCCGCCTCGCGCGACCCAACACGCAAATAACAACACTTTAGAGTGGGCATCGTCATCTATGCAGGGTGGATTTTACAAGTGGGCGTGCATGGCCGAATCCCAAACTATGAGGAATAATGAAAAGTACTCAAACGAGTCCCCTTTTTTGAAGAAAACTAAAACTGCATCATCGCATTTTTGAAACATCAACATTCATGAATCAAACCTGTTGATTTAAAAAAAACACACCCTGTATTATTACACCATTCGTTAGTGTCACTAATAAGAAACGAATTCTGGGAAGTAATGACATCCGGCAAACTTAAGGAAAGTGTTATTAACTGTATATATATAAAACAGTTATCATTTTTTTTGCAATCAACGCACAGGACAAGCTACTGAAGCCAGAAACGTGAAATATTGGAGGTAGCTTTCTAAATAATGTTATGGTTTAAAAGAAACTAAGACTACATAATGATTGTAAATAGGGAGGACGGAGTACCAATGTTGTGAAGAAAACACAAAAAAATATTTATTTAGTTGCGCGCTCGTCTCCAAACTTTGATTAAATAAGTCCTCTGAGTACATTGATTGAACATGAAGTAAAATCGTGTTTCGTGCAACTAATTTCTTATGAATATTACCTAAGTAATGAACAGCACGCGAGCGAAGCCGCGCGGCTATGCCAGTTTTGAATAACGCAGCACAATTTTGAAAGATCTCTGTTTCAATTACTCAATGTTCACGGTCATAAATAAATTCATGAAATTCATGAGTTCTTCGCAAGCGAGTGTTGTGGATCATCGTTTTATGTATCAGAGGAAGCGTTCAACATATTATGGAGGAAATTATCTGGTTTAAACCAGTACGTACTAGACAGTGTAGTTAGCCACTTCTCTCGGCTTGCAATGGGAAGAGAATGATGAAGTAATGCGCGGCCAGGATTGATGTTGGCAATAAATTAATTATGAGAAGCGATCCCCCCCCCCCCGCGCGCCGGCAGCATGTCCGACGGATTGTGTTCTTATCGTATTGTAGCTGATATTCATTAATTCGTTTGTCCTCGCATAACTGCTCACGTGTTCAACTATTCATCATTCGAGGCTAACACAAGTAAGGAGATAATCTTTTTCGTTGAATATATGTATAGGTATTTTTGCAAGCTACTGATATCACGGAGCAGGTAGTGTACTGAATGCAGTCGTCAGTTATTCATTCATGTAAAACAACAAACCACAATAAAACTAAGAAATAAACCAAGACTATATTCGAACCTGAAATTTCTTCTGAAATTATTAAATGAAAAAAGTTCCCAGATCGAAAAAGAATCTGAAAAGAAGGCACAACAATATTCGACAAAGCCTCCAATAAACTGATAAAGCAACACCTCTGTTTGTCATGCTTTAAGGACGATAAATTGTTAACTTTGTGCAATTAATTTTATTTTACAGCGTTTTCTGTTTCAACAATAATACAATCAATTTTAGTCCTAATAGCAGAACTGTTAAGTGCAAGTTACAATGAGCGCAAGTTAAAATTGGCTGAAATAATTGCAGTTCACAAACATCTGTGGCAATTTGCTTTTTTGTAAATGTGACCGCGCGCGCCCCGCCTCAGTTCAAATACCTAGGAATAGGAACTACCAACTTCTCATTTGTTTTGGAACTTACTACGTAAAGCTTTTTTAAGCAAACGTAAAAAGAAAAAAAACTTTAATTGATACTTAACTTGGAGAGTGCTAAATGCACTTACACAAAATTTATTTGGAGTTTACAAGAAGACAATATGAAATCTGGATGAAACGCATTTAGCCGCCTGCGGCCGGCGACGCCGTCTGCCAAACCACCATTATTAATTGCCGAGTCCGGCGCGGCCGGCGCCGGCACCCACTCGCACTAAAAAGTTGAAAGATGCAGGACAATTACACAAGCATTGTTGTAGCCTCTCACTGTTTGTCGCCACCTTGCAACGGAACACGAGCCAACGCAGCGACATACACATGTACAATTAATCATTTTGAACGCCCATTAATAGAACACGGACTCGGGTAGTAGAAGCACACGAACAGTATGTGATCCGAGCGTGAAGTGGGCTTTGATTGGCGCAGTAACTACCTGACTTACAATAGAACTGGGTTAAGATGGCTCCGACAGAATTGGATTCGATCGTATAACCCGCGGATTATAGCAGCCAATATAAACATTCACGCAACACTAACATCCCTCGCCACTGCGACCGCCACTGCGACCGCCACGCGGACAGTGTTACAGCTGAATATCAGATTAATTAACGATAGCCTAGTTTTTGAGTCGGCTCTTGAAGTGAAGGACTCGAAGCTTGTGAATGCTCGCATGTGCGAGGACGGGCCGGGGCCGGGGCCGGGGCCGGGGCGGGGGCGGGGGCCGGGGCGGGGGCGCGCCGGCCGAGGCCGAGGTAAGCGCAGCTAAACGCACGTACATTCGCATTGCCACTCCAATTTGCGCGTTCAAGTGACAAATCAGCGAATTTTACACGTTGCGCGACAATTCAGCGATTTAGTGCATGTCAGGTGACGGGACGGGACGGGACGCTAACGTGACGGATGAAACCGGCGTGATGGATTGCAATTACACACGTGCCCCGTAATGTGCAGATTGGGCACATTGAATATGCAAAACTTGCCTAATGTTAGAGCTGAATACAAACTTATTTAGCAAATTCAAATGTGAATGGTAATTGGATTTAAAGGATGAGTCGATGGGGTAGTTTAATAAAGTTTACAATGGTTTAATGGGCCTGACCACTTAATGAAACCAATAAAATCAATTATTTAGAAAACGAAGTACATACTTAGCTAATGGTACCTATGGCTTGTGGTCGTATAAGTTATAAACCTGGGTAAGTGATTTGACAATATTTGCATTATGCCAACGGCCTGATAATTTGACATCGTAAATCCTCTCACAAAACTCGGGGATGGTGCTATTTCGCGCTCAGTGTTGTTCCGATATTAATCCCAATAACGAGATAAATAAAACGGTTCAAAAGCGGAATCCAATCAGTCGCCGCGTCCAGCGCGCGGCCGCCGGCGCCGGCCGGGCCCGCCCGCATCAAGCACGTACCTATTATAAAAATTCATTTGGCAGATCGTTTGTGACGTCACGGACTGCCAAATGGAAGTCCCTTGGAAAAACTCAAAAGCACTTTGCGAGAGGAGTCTGGACATAACCTGTCAGTGAACATGCTGCGCGAGTTGACCACAGTCAACTACTTCAAAAAGATCATCATTTGCTAGATATAAAGCTACTATTTCCTAAACTATATTCATGTCATTGGTTCTACTAGTATGGTAGAAGAAATCATAATACATTAATTGTAAAAAAAATAAACAAGATTTGATTTAAATGCTCTAACAAGAAGAAAATTTAAATTAAATCACATCCATCACAATTTATGTAGGTACCAATATGATATAAGATCTCAGTGGCAACTTGGGCGATTGGCGATACAAGTTTGTATGTTTGTGGATATGTTTGAGCATAACTTGAAATTCGAACTCTTTCATTTGATAGCATCAGATCAGTAAGAGCATCAAAAATAACTAGTCCGTCATTTTGGACGGTCCGCCATATTGGATTTAGAATGATGTCACATAGCTTGTTAGGCGTTGTAAATCTTCTTATATTATAAGAATCTTTGTCCTGACTGACTGACTGACTGACTGACTGACTGACTGACAGACAACGCACAGCCTAAACCGCTGGACGTAGAGACTTGAAATTTTCAGTGTAGGTAAACCTTGGTACGTAGGGGTGTACTAAGAAGGCATTTTTCAAAATTCAACCTCTAAAGGGGTGAAAAGGGATGAAAACCTGGAATCAATTTTTGGTCTAAAACTGCACATAACCTATATCAAATTAAAGAGCCGATTTTTCTCATTTAGTTGATGTCATAATTACCTGTAAATTCTTTATTTTTGGCATGTTTTTCATGAAAAATAGAATACTTTTATTTTGACATATGACAGCGATGATACACACAGATTAGTAATAGATGATACAAAACATATGGAAAAGGAACTGTCAATGTCAAATTACCTGTGAAAGGAAGCATAAATTATTACTGGTACTTGAATAAGTTTCCAATTTTGATTATTCATGGAGTTCTGACGTAATTCTACGTCTGATAACTAGATGTCGCTGCTAATTCTGATCAAATCCTAGAACGCGCTGTCGTTGCGTTTTGAAAAGTTTACCTTAACTCTCAAAATTTTTACTAAATTCACCGAAATTTCTTAATTTTTAGATTTAGGTATGTTTGTTACTCTTTCACGCAAAAACTACGGAATATACTTACATACCCTATTATTCACATTCGTTCGCTAAAGTTAGCCTTTGCTTAAAGTTAGCCCTGTCACTGTTTGTCATTATGAAATGGTAAGAGATGGCAATACTTTAGTCATCGTTTAGCGTACACTATATTATAATGAATAATGAGGATAGTAGGTACCTACGTGTGCTGGAATGGGACATAGGGTACTTTTTATCTGGGTACCGCGTGAGCGAAGCCGCGGGCGGCTGCTAGTTGTAAATAAATAAATAAATTGTCAAAATTTGAGCTCAATCAGTCGAGGATAGCTGCTTCAATATTTAGTTGCAAGATTTGACCCGAACAAAGCTTCTAAAATGCACCAATGTCATTTACAGCTACGAATTGTACGAATACCATCAAATTAATTTACAAATGAATCGGCTTTCATCCCAAATGTTACTTGAGGTGAACGTGTGAAACACACCACTAGACGTATAATATTGCCAGGACAAGTGAAATAGCAACAATGGGGCTACTCGAGCAGCTAACACGAATATATTAGCGGAGAAATATCGCAGCGCTCGCGAGCGACCGCGCGACTCGCACGTATGTACATGTGTATGTGCGAGTAGGTCGCGCGACTAGTCGCCAGCGCCTGCAAGCTACACTTCTAATTAAATCACGACGAAGAAGGACGAAGCATCAAATGCAAGAGAGCTCGTAACAATGTGATGTAGGAATTGAGCCACAATACCTACAGGCAAGAGAAACGTATTCGTAAAGTGGGAATCATTACAGAACGGCGGCTTCAAGCTCAGCATTGTATCGTACGAGTGCGGTACGAGTAGGTACATTGTGTAAGGAATAGTTTTAAATTTACAAAGTAGGTCGAGGTGATTTATGGGCGTGTCGCGGCAGATGATTAATGTGAGGAGGAGGCAGGTGAGGCGGCGAGGAGCGGACTGCAGCGGAGCGTGTGGAGCGGAGCGGAGCGGGGCGGAGCGGGGCGGAGCGGACACCTGTCACCGCTCAACAGGGATAAGTCAACAACGACCGCCGCGGCCCCAACCCGAGCAATATTATCATTACTAATATTAGCTAGTCTGTGTGCTAATGGGAGTCGGAAGACGCTCAGCTGGACACTTTGATAACGACAACTCGGCTCGATGACAATCTCTCAAAAAGTAGGTATCGAAGAAACTCAATATAAATTGAACGTCATAAAACTTATGAAGTTTCATTACGTGATCAAAATTGAAAGAATTCTAAGCGAGGCCCCTTTTTGATATTGCCTTTGATCGATGACGTGTGCTGGTTCCACTCTATACCTTGTAACAAAAAGGGCCCTCTCAAACGGCCCGCAGAAGGTTACCAAGACGAGCAAGAACACTACTTCCTAGTTTAACAAAAACATGCGTTTTTGAGAACCAGCGGCTGGTTTCACCGTGAGTCGTCACCGTGAGTCGTCGGCTGCGCTAAGTGCCGTCAGTGCGAGTGATCCGCGCGTCACGCTCACGGCGAGAATCATCCCTTTTTATTAGGAGCCGCTCGCGATCGTCTCCGCGCCTGCAACTTCCGCCATAAATCCTCGCGACCTTCAAATAAATCTCAACAAACGAGTTCTCCATGAAATGTGAGTTTCTATCTTTCGCTAATTTTTGCCAGCTTTCTGGTGATGTCGCAAGGAAACAAGTAATAACGTGTTCGCAATGTTCATACCCATAGCATCAGGTGCCTGATTCATATCACATTGTGTTATGCTCGTCGATATAGTCTAGGTAAAGCGGTTCAGTTTAAAATATTCCAGCCGAGCGGTTCTCGCATTACGTGCCGCATGTTCGCACGTGGAGACACTTGGCTTATCGCATAAAAACATGAGGTACCAAGCGACTCCACACCATTTACATTTTGTTATTGCTCAAACAGAAGGGAATCTCAATAGCGACGCAAACATCCGCGAAACGCAATAAGAACACGCGTCGAGTCGACAGCGCCGCTCGCACGCGCCCTGCACGCCGCCGCCGCCGCCGCCGCGGTACTTTTAATCACTTCCCTTCCAATACTTTTAGAAACACTTTCTTAAGGTTCCGAACCAAAACGATGAAACGGAACCCTTATGGGGCGATTTTATCTTCCGTCTTTCCTTTCGACTGCCACGGATGACTATCTTAGTACCTATGACTATCTCAAAATCGTTTCAAACTTGGTATAGTTTTAAGTCTTATTTGCTCCCATAAAATTATTTAAATCATGTGTTTTAAAACTTTCATAATTACCAAAGCGTCCCTTAACCCTGAACTTACCGAAGCGAAAAATTTGTTTGATCGGAACCCTTGGTGTGCGAGTCGGGTCGCACTTGCCCGGCCTCGTTTGATCAAAGCCTCTGCAAGCCCTTCTGATCACACTCTCGACACGGCACGGCTATCTCAGATGGGTATGTAAATAATAACGTGTGAAAATTATATTTCGAAAGTTATTTTTTCTAGCAATGGCGGTGCATAGTAGGCATTGTAGTGACTTTGTCACGTACAAGTAGCTAGTTATTTTTAAAGAGACACATTAAAACAACAAATTGTCAAAACGCTCCAAATACAATAAGAAAAGGTTAAACCACACGCTTAAAATATGAAACAACAGTGACCGGCAATCACCGTTGAGACGAGGACGAGCCTAAGAAAATGCTTACAAAAGTGCGGATGCGAAGTTGGAACATGGATAGAAGTGGCGGGGGTTCCTGCGAGCTCCTTCCGCCGGGAGACCGCGACCAGACCGGCCGCCGTGCGCAGCACACTCTTATTAAGGAAAAAGATCATCTACTTGCAACATGACATTGTAGTAGGTAGGTGTGCTACAACATGCTTTAACTACATCATTCGGTGTGCAAATTGCGAGATCGGCATGCGAAAACGTAAACACTATAAAAAGTTTGTGTGTTTGTTTGTTTGTTAGGGATAATTCCACAGACTATTTTCTGACCGATTTTGAAATTAACTTAATTTAAAGATCCAGGCTTTCACGTCTATTTCGGGACTCGCCGACAATTCAGTACTTAAAAAATGTAATCTTGTGTCTGTATCAATTGAATACTTTCGGTTATACTCGGTTTACTTGTGAAATGTGTTTTTTGGCACATAAATATTGTATTCTTCTTGTATCTAATTTGCTGGTAGAAAGCTACGTACATTACCTCGCAGGGTAAGAGGCTGAATCCAACGCGAGTGAAACCGCGCCGGCACAGAGTAGGTAACGCTACAGCTAGAACAGAGCCAGTCTAAACTCATCCTCAAATATGAAACGATATTGAATCTAACCAGACAGACGATGACAGTTCAACTTTGTTTGATCGCCTTCGAACGAGAGACATAAAATGTAAGAGCAGAGATGCGGAGGCTCGCCGGTCGCGGGCCGGGAGTCGCGCGGCGCTCGTAAAACAAAGCAATGATCTGATAACGGAGTCACTCGGCTCCGAGGGCGCTCTTCGCCAACAAACAAACGTTAAACAAATCCAATTCCGAGCTCAAAGGAGCTGAAAAAGACAGCATTATTCTAAACGGACATCGTTTCCGTCACTTCTAAAACAATTACGTTTTATCCTGTTTTTTGTGGGACAAAAGTGTCCCATACAAAGGCTGCAGCGCCCTTAAATATTAACAAGAGTGACAAACGTGCCCCTCGCCTCGCCTCGCCTCGCCTCGCCGCGGGCGCGCGCGCGGCGGCGAGGGGGTTAAACACGACCATCGAATTATCCGTTCGCTCCTGTATTCAGCGACAATCGCCGGTTCAGGTCCGGCTTCACACTAATTATTCGGAATGTGTCCGCGCGGGGCTCGCGAGGACACCACGCTCCCTCGGCGTTGGCGACTGAACGCTAAATAAATAATATCACTTGGAAAATTAATGCGACGAATTTCTGCTAAGGTAGTCCTAGTAGTAATAATAGAAAATGTTTGTGATTTAAACTGTAGCTCGTAATAAAAACTCGTTGCAGCTTCGTGTTATTAAAAGATTTGTGTGAAAATCCCCAAAAAAATAGGTATACAACTTCTAAGTACTGCCTTACGTCAACTTCGTAAGCTAACATCAGTCGACTTGCAAATAATCATTACCTACCGAACTGACATTGTACGTACTTGTACAGCTTACTTTTTTTTTATTTGCAGGTGGAAAAATCTGCTCCCAGACGCCCAACTGTGATCGAGAGTTATTCATGCATCTTACCCTATCCTAACCTTAACCTTGGCAGCGTCGTCCCCGAGCCCCGAGCCCCGAGCCCCGAGCCCCGAGCCCCGAGCCCCGAGCCCCGAGCCCCGAGCCCCGAGCCCCGAGCTCCGAGCCCTACTGTACGTTGTGAAAGTTATTCACAATAAAATTAATGATCAGTGAAAGTCCCAACGGCGTTCGAGCTCAACAAAATGTGATTTGACATCGCTGTAAGCGCTGTCGGCCGCAGGCGAGGGACCGCCTACAGCGCTGAATGTGTTCGCGGTGCGTAATGTTATTATACACTGTAGGAATGCTTAATTAAAGCCATCTAAAATGCATTGTCGCGCCGCGGCTCTCGGCACAGCCTAACTCCTCCCCCCCCTCCTCCACCCTCCCGCCCCTCTCGCCTCTCTCCCCGCTGCTACAAAATTTAATCAACATTTCTTGAAACAGAAAATATGAGTCGGCAGAAGGTAAGGAATTAACTCGCGATATCCTGCAACCGCCGGAAACGTTTCATTTCATTCAGTGCTCATTGAGCGCGGGGCGCAGGGTGCGGGGCGCGGGGTGCGGGGGGCGGGGGCAGCAGTCACTTCAGAGGAGCCGAAACACCGACGAGTAGGACGTACTTATTGTAATTTCAATGTCAATCGTGTTTCATTTCACTAGTTTCACTTTACGCGAGATATATAATCTTGTTACAATTGGTAATTGTCTGCCTTAGCTAGCAACAAAAACCAAAAAGGTTAAAAAATTATTATAAACTGACTCTGCAATACAATTAACTACCTATAAGCTAAGCTTCTAAAGCGGTTGAGCCGCGCGCGTGCAGAGTGCAGACCGGCCCGCTCCGCCAACTCTCACTTATAGCCCCATTTTTCTCCTGATTAATTGAAAAAGCCCTTCATCTCCCGAGAACATTGTAAAATATCTTGAACATTACAGTAGAGTACGCAATAGATAGACGTTGAACGGAGCCTGTGCCTGCCCGCTCTCGGGGGAGCATCGCCTGATTCTTCTGATTAGAGCCGCCGCCGCCGCCGCCGCCGCCGCTCTGCCGGCTAATTGAAAACCCATCGCCGCTGTATCTGTACGTACCCAGTCCGAGCCTCTCGTCACATCTTCCTTCAATGATAGTGAAATAATAAACAATTCTATTCATTTATAAGTTTGTTAAGATGTTTGGGTTTTTGGATGTTTGTGCCTCAATCGCTGGGAGTGGCTAAACAAAATTTGAATGAAGCTTAGAACATAAGTACTTACATAGTATCTACGTGTGTTTGAAAACATTGAATATTTCTTACGAGTGCGCCGCGCGAAGTCGCGGCCATAAGCTAGTGGCGTCATGTTATTTGTCTTCAACAATAGTAAAATAGAAAACTAAAAATACTGCAGACTGCGGTTTTGAAATAAAGGTACATTCCGTGAACATCGAATTTCAATTCCAAGTTAAAACCGAAATAGAAACAAGCTTCGGTCATTTGGTTTATTATGTAACAGTATGTAACCTGCCCGAGGCCCGAGGCCTGAGGCCCGAGGCCCGAGGCCCGAGGCCCGAGGCCCGAGGCCCGAGGCCCGAGGCCCGAGGCCCGAGGCCCGAGGCCCGAGGCCCGAGGCCCGAGGCCCGAGGCCCGAGGCCCGTGTCCCGCAGGCCGCAGGCCGCCCGCGCGCCCCGTCCGCATCGCTTGTGATTTTTCTCAACCAAAATAATCATGGTAAAACCATTATGAAAATAAAAAAGTTACACTGATACAATCAATCATTTCTAAAAGAGTTATTAACTTCTGATGCTTTCTGTATTACTCGTATTATGGTGGAACTAAAATGTAATTAGCCAAGAAACCAGCTCGTTCTCAGCGACAGAACAAAAGTGTGAGCAGAGGACTGGCCGTGCTGACGGGGCGCCTCAGCAGATGAACGTCAGTTTAATTTAGCGTGTTCTCTGTTATTGCTCGCCGTATTATTGTAAGAGCAGCTCAAACATTCTTCGGGAATCCCAAAACAACACGGTTCGCTTCGAGCGGCGAAATACTAAACTCGTGTTATTATTCCTGTTACTAAGTACGACGATGACTTTCTTGTTACATTTAGATTGTGAATTATTCCCAAAAGCTCCACATAGACGGAACTTGAACCCGCTACTGCGGTCTTATCGTGGCCTAAGGTCATTGCACCACCGACGTCACGCGTCAAGTTATCGGGATTACCTTCAGCATTTGCAGCAAAGGCCAGGTGCATGAAAAAAATTTACTAAGGTTAAGACAGTTGAGTCGCAGGCAAATAAGTCTTGTTCTACAAAACATAAAAGTGACTTTTGACGAGTTTCAAAGTCAAGTGAGCCTGCTGCGCCTTTTGTGATGCCAGCAATAACTCCCTCTCATTGGATGAGTCCGCTCGAGTCGACGTCATTGTCCACTCGGAGATTTGTTATATGAAAATTCAGAAACCGCATGAAAATTCAGAGATCGCAGATATAAACCGAGCCTATAGCCAACTCACTGTGCATTTAAAGAAGTCGCTAGATGTTTCATGCAAAAGTGTATGGGACTGACAAATATGCATCGCAATCATTCATCATCAAATCACATTTTTGTCATTTTGCTACTTCGTTATCAAGACGCAAAGTCCCCAGCCTACTTCATTCGAGCACTTCGTTTGGCCAAAACAAGTCCCGCCCAGCTTGCGAGAGCACCGTCGTGCACCGCGACCAGGCCTTGATGTGTACTCTGGGAGTGCAATCTGCTGTCCGATACAACTCGACGGATCGCAACTCCTAACTCCAGGACGATTACGTTTGCAAATGGCATCAGACTACTGATTTCTCAAATATCACAACATATATGATTTTAAAAACTAAAACTGCTACGAATACTTCGAAGTGGCACCCTGCACTTACAAGAGTAAAGTTTGAGAAAACCGGACAGAGATAGGTACAGATAGACGCAGATAGCTGATAGCCCACACACGACTCGCGCGAAGCCAGCAGATGCAAGTTGACAAGTTCCAGCGACTCCGGAACTCGCCGACTCGAGCAAATTCACTTAGAGCTCATCTTCTCGGCTGCATCGCAAAGTGAACTTTATTACCAGGAAATAAGATTGAAAAGCCAAGTTATGTCGCCGACCTGCGAGTCACGAAGCCGACCCTAAAGTTGCGCGCATCTGTTACTTTACAATTACTTTGTTTACAAAGAAACTTATCGTGTCCACGTGATTTGGTGACGCTCGGGAAACTGTCCCCAGGCTTCCGCTTATTAAGAGTTCTCAGTGAGTAGTGCTATACATGGAAATGAGATACCTACAACGTTCAAGCTTATGGAGTACCTAACCTACATATACTCGTACAGTGAGGACGTTTATTCATTCGTTTATTAATTAAAAAATTAACAATGGATCACTTTTGTTAGTAGAGTTAAAATAAAATGTTAGTAGGTAAAAACTATTTGACAATATTAGAAGGGAGTTTGTTTTGATTAGTCATTATATGAATTGTTATTAAACAAGTCCCAGATCTCTAAGCAGTTCATAATAAAGTTTCCTCGATTTAAGCGGATTTGTTTAAAAATAATTGAAAGCTCTGCCGGAGTGCCCCAGGGCGCGTCTAGTTGGGCCTCATTAACGAGCGAGTCGACATGGTGACCCTCGCGGCCCGACGCCGACGGCGACGCCCGCGCGGACGCACACTGCTCAATGGAATAGAACGTCATTTATTGTAAAACATAGCTACAAATTAATATGGAATATAACTAAATTGGTACCACTAGATTACCATTACTACCATTTCGGTTCTCAATAAATAGTTCGTTCAAAAACATTCAGCTACTAAGCATACTGTATTTTAAAAGTTCACAGAAGTGTTCATAAGAAAACAAATGGTGTAACCACTCGTAGTAACACCCAAAATAATCACCAACTCGTTGGGAATTTTTGTCACCACCTCTCACCCTGCCACCGAGTCGATGCAAGTCCACCGCGACAGAGACGGGTCCTCATACCAATGTCACTTGAGCGCGGGTCGCCGCGCGGGTCGCCGCACGGGTCGCCGCGCGGGTCGCCGCGCTCAGCACATTCGATATCCTACAAAAAAGAGATTTGTTCGGAGGGCGAGGACGCGACAGCCATTCCCAATTATTGGCACTTCCTCGGTCCGACGCCGCGCGGGTCTAAGCAATTTATGTTGTCTACAAAAACTACCATGGTATGAAATTCAGCTGATTATTTCAGAACTATGAGAAACTAATATTTGAAGTACTTCCTCTAGAAAATAAAATAATTCTACTTAAACCTAACCTTGCGTGTCATATCATGAATGGGACGACAATAACACCTTTAAAATAGTTATGCTCTATAGTCACATGAATCAAATTGTGTTTTACGGATTTAGGTACTATTCAAAGCTGAGTGAAGGAGTAATAAGCGGCACAATTTGGCCGCGAATAAAAATAAAAGATGTCGGGACGCTCGCCCGCGGTAAGTGGCTGCGCAAATATTTAAGGGTCCGCAAATAAATCACACTTAGCTGAAATGCGCTCCAAGCTTAAGATATTGAGACAACGACACCCCGATAAATAAATACCTACTTACGTTATTTCATAAATAAAATTAAGGATAAAGTTACTTTGTGAATAGAGTTACAATTAATTTCATAATTGTTCAAATAAAAACATTCGCAGTCCAATCGATTTAAAAAAAACCAGCTACCGTAAGCCATTTACATTAACTGATATCATCGATAATAACTAGGCCAAACCGCATTTCCAAGAATGAAATTTGCATCGAGCATTTAACTAATAGAGTAGTAAAATGAGCCATCCAATTGCACAACTGATATGATGATATGCACCTGTATAATAACAATTCACGCTCGCACTGAATCAGTACCAAACCAACAAGTGATCTGTGTGTGTGTCCGTCTCCCGATACTCGAAAATATTCAAAGTTTGGTTTTATAACCCATAATGCCGTATTGTTCTATTCGGTGGTGTGGAAAAAACAGCAGGACATCGAATTTTAAAACAGACGGAATCACGTTTCATCGGTAAGCATCAATAAACTATAATTTTATTTCAATTTACAACCATTTATCACGGCTCAAGTTAAACTGGTCAAATAAAACGAAACAATGGACGCTTGTCTATGCGTCCTGCTCTTACCTAGGTGTAACCTATATTATGCCATCCTTTTTATTCATTACACGTGTTACTAGTGATGCTGCACTGTCATAATCAAAATTAGTATCGATATTTATCAGAAAAGGTTATTTATGACAAACAAATAAGTACCCAGATATAATAAATTGAATAAGTACATTTGAAGAACGGGGCGTCCTCTAGTTTATATCTATACTAATATTATAAATAGGAATTAAGATTTTTTGTTTTTTTGTTTGTAACGAAATCCGGGATCCGTAAGAAAATTGCAATATTGTAACCCAAAGTAGAAAATCCAAAACAGTTTTTGGCGTGTGGCTCCGAAGTTACTGGACCGATTTCAAAAATTCTTTCAACAATAGAAAGCCCCTTTATCAAGGTCTAGTATAGACTATAATAAATTTCTTCAAAAAATTAGGGATCCGTAAGAAAATTGCAATATTGTAACCCAAGGTAGAAAACCAAAAATAGTTTTTGGCGTGTGGCTCCGAAACTACTGGACCGATTTCAAAAATTCTTTCACCAATAGAAAGCTATATTATCAGGGTCCAGTATAGGCTATAATATATTTTCAAAAAATTAGGGATCCGTAAGAAAATTGCAATATTGTAACCCAAGGTATAAAACGAAAAATAGTTTTTGGCGTGTGGCTCCGAAACTACTGGACCGATTTCAAAAATTCTTTCACCAGTGGAAAGCTACATTATCAGGGTCCAGTATAGGTTATAATAAATTTTCAAAAAGTTAGGGATCCGTAAGAAAATTGCAATATTGTAACCCAAGGTAGAAAACCAAAAATAGTTTTTGGCGTGTGGCTCCGAAACTGCTGGACCGATTTCAAAAATTCTTTCACCAATAGAAAGCTATATTATCAGGGTCCAGTATAGGCTATAAAATATTTTCAAAAAATTAGGGATCCGTAAGAAAATTGCAATATTGTAACCCAAGGTAGAAAATCCAAAATAGTTTTTGGCGTGTGGCTCCGAAACTACTGGACCGATTTCAAAAATTCTTCCACCAATAGAAAGCTACATTATCAGGGTCCAGTATAGGCTATAATAAATTTTCAAAAAGTTAGGGATCCGTAAGAAAATTGCAATATTGTAACCCAAGGTAGAAAACCAAAAATAGTTTTTGGCGTGTGGCTCCGAAACTGCTGGACCGATTTCAAAAATTCTTTCACCAATAGAAAGCTATATTATCATGGTCCAGTATAGGCTATAATATATTTTCAAAAAATTAGGGATCCGTAAGAAAATTGCAATATTGTAACCCAAGGTAGAAAATCCAAAATAGTTTTTGGCGTGTGGCTCCGAAACTACTGGACCGATTTCAAAAATTCTTCCACCAATAGAAAGCTACATTATCAGGGTCCAGTATAGGCTATAATAAATTTTCAAAAAGTTAGGGATCCGTAAGAAAATTGCAATATTGTAACCCAAGGTAGAAAACCAAAAATAGTTTTTGGCGTGTGGCTCCGAAACTGCTGGACCGATTTCAAAAATTCTTTCACCAATAGAAAGCTATATTATCATGGTCCAGTATAGGCTATAATATATTTTCAAAAAATTAGGGATCCGTAAGAAAATTGCAATATTGTAACCCAAGGTAGAAAATCCAAAATAGTTTTTGGCGTGTGGCTCCGAAACTACTGGACCGATTTCAAAAATTCTTCCACCAATAGAAAGCTACATTATCAGGGTCCAGTATAGGCTATAATAAATTTCTTCAAAAAATTAGGGATCCGTAAGAAAATTGCAATATTGTAACCCAAGGTAGAAAACCAAAAATAGTTTTTGGCGTGTGGCTCCGAAACTACTGGACCGATTTCAAAAATTCTTTCACCAATAGAAAGCTATATTATCAGGGTCCAGTATAGGCTATAATATATTTTCAAAAAATTAGGGATCCGTAAGAAAATTGCAATATTGTAACCCAAGGTATAAAACGAAAAATAGTTTTTGGCGTGTGGCTCCGAAACTACTGGACCGATTTCAAAAATTCTTTCACCAGTGGAAAGCTACATTATCAGGGTCCAGTATAGGTTATAATAAATTTTCAAAAAGTTAGGGATCCGTAAGAAAATTGCAATATTGTAACCCAAGGTAGAAAACCAAAAATAGTTTTTGGCGTGTGGCTCCGAAACTGCTGGACCGATTTCAAAAATTCTTTCACCAATAGAAAGCTATATTATCAGGGTCCAGTATAGGCTATAAAATATTTTCAAAAAATTAGGGATCCGTAAGAAAATTGCAATATTGTAACCCAAGGTAGAAAATCCAAAATAGTTTTTGGCGTGTGGCTCCGAAACTACTGGACCGATTTCAAAAATTCTTCCACCAATAGAAAGCTACATTATCAGGGTCCAGTATAGGCTATAATAAATTTTCAAAAAGTTAGGGATCCGTAAGAAAATTGCAATATTGTAACCCAAGGTAGAAAACCAAAAATAGTTTTTGGCGTGTGGCTCCGAAACTGCTGGACCGATTTCAAAAATTATTTCACCAATAGAAAGCTATATTATCAGGGTCCAGTATAGGCTATAAAATATTTTCAAAAAATTAGGGATCCGTAAGAAAATTGCAATATTGTAACCCAAGGTAGAAAATCCAAAATAGTTTTTGGCGTGTGGCTCCGAAACTACTGGACCGATTTCAAAAATTCTTCCACCAATAGAAAGCTACATTATCAGGGTCCAGTATAGGCTATAATAAATTTTCAAAAAGTTAGGGATCCGTAAGAAAATTGCAATATTGTAACCCAAGGTAGAAAACCAAAAATAGTTTTTGGCGTGTGGCTCCGAAACTACTGGACCGATTTCAAAAATTCTTTCACCAATAGAAAGCTATATTATCAGGGTCCAGTATAGGCTATAATATATTTTCAAAAAATTAGGGATCTGTAAGAAAATTGCATTATTGTAACCCAAGGTAGAAAATCCAAAATAGTTTTCGGCGTGCGCTGTGAAAACTATTGATTATAGAACAAAATAATGTACCTACTACACGCGTACGAAGTCGCGGGCAACAGCTAGTATTAATATAATTTCAGTCAGCTACTTGAATTAAAATTTATAATGGTTGTTCTATTAATGACTGTAATTAAATAAATAAATAATAAATATTTGAGGATATATCACACAGAACCATCTAGCCCCAAACTAAGCAAAACTTGTACTATGGGAATCAGGTGGCTGATAGAATGCTTATATACTAGGTAGGTACTAGGTAGGTACTTATACTTATACACCATATTATAACACCCAGACCCGGAAGACATATTTGTAATAAAGAAACCTGAATTATTTTTCACCTTTTATTGAATATGACGAGAAACAAGCAGTGAGAAGAATTTATACGAAATTAATTCACTTTAAAAACCAGTAACAGTAACACAGTAAGATATTATGGGGAATTACTGAACTGTTTTACAATAAACTTCCAGAAAATTTTTGCAAGTTTTTCCTTTATTTTCCTTAATATAAAAAAAGCTTTATTTCATTAATTATAACACACTAGCCTTTGCCTTTGAAATCGGTCCAGTAGTTTCGGAGCCACACGTCAAAAACTACTTTTGGTTTTCTACCTTGGGTTACAATATTGCAATTTTCTTACGGATCCCTAATTTTTTTGAAAATTTATTATAACCTATTCTGGACCCTGATAATGTAGCTTTCTATTGGTGAAAGAATTTTTGAAATCGGTCCAGTAGTTTCGGAGCCACACGCCAAAAACTATTTTTGGTTTTCTACCTTGGGTTACAATATTGCAATTTTCTTACTGATCCCTATTTTTTTTGAAAATTTATTATAGCTTATACTGGACCCTGATAATGTAGCTTTCTATTGGTGAAAGAATTTTTGAAATCGGTCCAGTAGTTTCGGAGCCACACGTCAAAAACTACTTTTGGTTTTCTACCTTGGGTTACAATATTGCAATTTTCTTACGGATCCCTAATTTTTTTGAAAATTTATTATAACCTATACTGGACCCTGATAATGTAGCTTTCTATTGGTGAAAGAATTTTTGAAATCGGTCCAGTAGTTTCGGAGCCACACGCCAAAAACTATTTTTGGTTTTCTACCTTGGATTACAATATTGCAATTTTCTTACGGATCCCTAATTTTTTTGAAAATTTATTATAGCCTATACTGGACCCTGATAATGTAGCTTTCTACTGGTGAAAGAATTTTTGAAATCGGTCTAGTAGTTTCGGAGCCACACGCCACAAACTATTTTTGGTTTTCTACCTTGGGTTACAATATTGCAATTTTCTTACGGATCCCTAATTTTTTTTTAAATTTATTATAGTCTATACTGGACCCTGATAATGTAGCTTTCTACTGATGAAAGAGTTTTTGAAATCGGTCCAGTAGTTTCGGAGCCACACGCTAAAAACTATTTTTGGTTTTCTACCTTGGGTTACAATATTGCAATTTTCTTACGGATCCCTAATTTTTTTGAAAATTTATTATAGTCTATACTGGACCCTGATAATGTAGCTTTGTACTGGTGAAAGAATTTTTGAAATCGGTCCAGTAGTTTCGGAGCCTATTCGTTACAAACAAAAAAACAAAAAATCGTTCCTCTATAATATTAGTATAGAAAGTATAGATAGGCTATACCTTATATTTCCTTAATAAAGTTAGTATTATTTAGGGGGCTAGATGGCGCTGTGTGAATTGTCCACAAATATTTATATATATTTAAGATTCCTTTGATTATCGAATTTATTTCATTTATTACTATATTTTTTTTTAAGTATGGAAGTTCCATTTTATAAAGTTTCTAGTTATTATTTCGTACACACACGCACAAACACACACATAAACATAATACATTTAAACTTATTTGTATTCCACTAAACAAACATTGCTATCGATATTTTTTTATTTTTTATTTTTAGAATCGATTAGAATAGATATCGATATGAATATTTTATTGCACAGCTCTAGTTCAATACTTGACATTGAGTCGGCCAATCAGAGCGCAGGGGCGGGCCCACTGTTCTGATCTGTTTTGGCGGAATTATTTTTCGAACAAAACGAATAACATTACCCCTCTATTCAGTTAAATGCTCGATGGAAATTTGAACAAAAGATAATATGGCCGAACCGAAGCGAGATCGAAGCGAGTCCCTAAAATAAGCTTAAAATAACTACAGCAGCGGACATCAAGCCCACTCGCTCCACGTTGGTTAACAATAATTTTGTTTGGTAATTCTGGACAATTCAATTCTTATTCAATTTTAAATCGGTAAATATTAGATACCTACGAGGAAGTTCAAAAAACCAAACTTTTATTTAGATTTAGAACAAAACGTATTTACTTCTGGATTCAAATAAAGGTGGAATATATACCGTGACGGTGTAAGCAGAGACGCAAAGTAAATACCCACGCGGCGCATCCACAATAAGCAGCACGGCGGTGTTTACCGACACGACACGACACGACGCGACACGACACGACGCGACACGCAATACCCGCCGCCGCGCCGCGCGACACCGCACTCCAAATTGCTGCGCGCTGAATAGCGCTCAAAGGTTTGCAAATCAGGCAATCAGGTTAGTAAACTCTCCTAGAAACCCATTTCATTTTGGCGCACTGGATAAGGAGGCGAAAATTAGTTTTTAATTGAATAAAAGCTGGCGAGCCAGATCAACCACCGCGGCGCCTGTAGTGGCCCGAGTCGGGACGAACTTACGATTTTCAATGATGTGAATAATGTCAACGTGTTTGTTACCGGTCGAGCACACGTCGGAGCCGCCGCCGCGCGCCGCCCGCCGCGCTCACTGCCTGCCTCCCACTAGCAACTGACAGTACTCGTCCATACAGATTGAAAAGTCTGACCTGACTAGCCGACGATATTTAATGTAGAATGCTACCAAATTATAAAGATTACACCGGGTCACTCCATTATTTGCTTGAATTGTGTCCCAAAAACTAATCCGCTTAACGACGTCGCTTTACTGCTACCTGATGTGTCGCGGCCGAACACTTGCGAGGGACGAAACAATCTGCTATTCACGCGTAGTATTTGCTAACACTAATAAAACCATCTAAACAAACGCATGGCTTTACGTACAAACAACAAACTACCTGTAAGTAGCAGAGCTAACACATCAAAAAAGTTTGCGATCACTTTGAAAACTTAACATATTTTTTCCCATAGTATTTACAAAACTTTCGCGATTTGGTGACGTATATAATATTATTTTTACCCGACTACGGCGAAGCAAAACGTAGGTCCAAATCCAAAATTCTCGTGAGTTTCATAAAATGAATAATAAAAAAGCATCGTGCTTTTCCTTCACGTGCAACCGCAGGAATAGGTTATCACATACAGTTATCACTGGTTTTAGTTACTACAGTACGACCACGACACCGCCGCATGTACTCCTGTGTGTACAATATTAACCACCCTTATACAAATTTAATACCTGAATGGGTGCTTTATAAATCAAAATGCTATTAATTTGAATAACGTGTAATGAGCGCAATTAAATAGTAAATGAACGGCGCAGTTAAAGCCTATTGCAGGCATTCACCTCACCACAGCACAGCTCCATCGATCATTTCTATAAATGAATTAGCATCTACCAGCAAACAGCAGAGTACATCAATCGCTGACATAAATGACGTGACTTTACATAACAGACTGTGAAGTGGTCAGCTCCGCCTATTTGTGGAAGTGACTGGAATGCGATATTCAAGGGATAATATGATTACCGAGGCCTGTTGAGGAGTACCGTCTTCTGTATGAAGCGAGGACGGCGTAATGTGAAGTGACGGCGTCGGGACGAGCGCCGGCGACCGGCGACCGGCGACCGGCGACCGGCGACCGGCCGCGCGCGCGTGGAGCGACTCCACGCACGTTGAAGCCTCGACTTATATCTCGGAACTATCGCTCTTCATACATCCTTTTAAGATATAGAATTTTGGACCAACATCTTGCTTCTAAAACAAGTACCTACATATCTAGATACTCACGTAATGGTATAATTTGATTTAATATAGCTCTAAAAGTAAGTGAAAGGCAAGGCCCTGAAACTTTGTATCTACGTACCTACATAAGGTACCTAAGAGTTTTGAAAGTTTGACCGATCCGACCGGAACCAATAGTGACTACCGCGTCGAGGACCCGCGGAGCGCACGGGGGCAGGCGCCGCGCGACGCCGACATCTCAACTAAATTTAGGAGGAAATCATCTACCGATTTTCATTTCATTCGAGAAATTCACATTGAATTACTATTTTGCATCCGACGAGGCTTCAACCAATAGTGAGGGCTACATTGTATCCGAATCTACATCAATCACGAGAGAACCGCGGAAATATGAAAGTTTTCCGGCTAAATGTAAGCCGTCTTTTTGACAGAGTATTTTCCGTGCAGCGCGGCGCTGCATAGCTTGTTCAGGCGGCTGCGGCGCGTTTGCGGCGCGGCGGCGTCGCCCGCGCGTTTATGTCGCGTTTTTCTTAATTGCCCATCCGACGACGCGTTTGCGATCTGTCCACTCGACACCGGAGACGACAACAAATAAACACAGAAATTTGAATGTGTAGTACACAACGTCCTCATACATTTTATGGCGAAGAGTGTCCTTTTGCCGTAACCGTTGCCCTTGCCACCACCATCACTCGTGTCACTACAACTGTCGAGTTGGCGCCGCGTCCCGACGCCGGCGCCGCTGCAGTAAACAAAGCCTTTTAGGTTCCGTTCTCTGGTTCCTGTGATAATGTAGAGAAGGTCCTCACCAATAAATCTCTAGCTCGACGTTTTAAAAGGACGTATCGGAAATGAGCTGCTCTCGCTGGAGTTCCTAAATCATTCCCTTTTATGCTAATAGCCTGCTGATGGCGCGATCCGATGCTGATTGCGAGCCGCTCGCTTTATGCGGGAAATATGAAAATTCCAGTACTTTGTCACGACACGACCAGGGACGCGGGGGGAGGGGGGGCGCCGCCGCCGCCGCCGCCGGATGGCCGCATGCGAAACTGCAGTGTTCCTGTATTGCTTTATCCGAACACTTTGGAGACTATTATTACTATCTGTGATACCTACCTACCACTTTATTCATCGTAATTTTGTGTTGACCGATTTTATTGTTTTATGCATATAATAATAACCAATGTTCGATTATTACAAATGAATTATCGAAAATTTCAATTATTTTGTACCTACCTGCTTGTTATAGCGCCCAGCAAAGCTTTTGTTTTATTAAATAAATGCGTTCATAAACAGTTCTAGGGACGCCAGGAAGCATGTTTCGGTAAATTATTGAGTAGATCGGATGAACAACGCGCAAAGATGGTGAAATATGTTAAGTGCCAAACTAATGAAATTATAATGATGGCAAGAGATTTATTAGGCCAAGGCACGTCCCGCGACCTCGCCGCGTCCGCGCCCGCGCCGCCGCTTCCTGCCCACAACCGCGGGCGGCTGCGGGCACGACGCGAGTCCCGCTCGAAACCAAGATGACTACTTAGGTGCTAATCTATTTATTCTCCATTTACTTAACCGTATTATCAAAAATGAGTTTAACATCGGATATATTTTGGACCATAACTTGCAGTTACGGCACCTAATTAATTGAAGGCGGTTTTACGCTTCCGTTTTAGTACTACTTTATTATCTAAGGTCGGAGCGGCCATTAGTGAACTAACAAGGCAACTAATCCCCGATGAAACGCGTCGGCAGCTACTCGCCGAGTTGTTCCATACATCTAGTCGCGGAGCGCCCGCGCCCGGCTTCGCTCGTAAACCAGTAATTGCATGACATCGGGCGCCATGAAACCGCTGTAACTCTGAACAAATCCCGCTTGAATCCCGCCCACTCAGCTCCAGTTAGTAGACTCGACTACTCGGCATGTCGTCACAATTTGCCTATTTTTGATTAGTTTTATGTATGTATGTAATTCAGTGAAATTCGAAATTTGTTAAAAAGCTGCCATAAAAAAGTTAGAACCAAGAATTAAATTAATAATTTAAAAATTGTTTATTTAAAACGAATACAAGTTGAACAAATATTACAAGTAAAACGCTGAAACTGCAAAAGGCACTACGTATATTGACGTGGTAGGTACCTACCACGTCAATATACGAATGAGTTGACTAAGGGATTGGGAGCTTTGTGAAGGGTGAGACCAGACATTGTCAATGTTTAGCGAAGTAAATGAAGACAGTGTAAATACTCATGCGGTGCTCCGTGAGAAGATGAATTAAAAACAAATTCAGGTAACATTATGTCGCGCGCGGCAAGCTGCAGGCGAGTCACTCCGCGCTTGTCTCGCGGTATTACTACTACGAGTAGAATGTTCCTGTGTATTATTCATGCCATAATATAAATGAAACGTAGCCATTAAACTTTGAATAATGGAACACATACCTAATGTTAATGTGATGTGAATTGAATAACGTAGCGAATTGAATAGACTGTGAGTAATAGTGGGATCTAATTACGGTGACTTCGTGAACCGACCGAATCACGAGTAACTTATTAACATGTCCGCCACTGAACATACAAATGGAATATTATTCTTGTGAACTCATTTACAAACTAACGAGAACGAGAAGATACGATAAGTAAACAAAATCTTAAAAAATACCCGAGTGCGTAAAACATAAAGGTATTGCATGTGAGCGAGATAATTCCATTTTCATTTAGGTAAGTGCATTCGGCATTACCTTCAGTTTGCGAGACAACAGCGTACTGCGAGTGCTGCGGACGGTGAGCCGTGCTATTACTTTCTCATCAGCCCCCCCCCCGCCGCACCGCGCCCCACCCCGCCCCGCCGCGCCGCGCCCCGCCGCGACGCGCCGCGGCTGCAACAAAGCGGACAAGTGGAGCGAACAATAAGTTAGAGTACGCCGCCGCCGCCGCCGCCGCCGCGGAACAACACACAAATGAGCACTCAGAGTGCGAAGTAGTTTTTCCGACGAGTGAATGCAGATTATCATTTCAAAACGTACCCGTTGAGCGATACAAAGCTCTGAAGACAAAAAAAGTTTCTGGATAATGATATTTTATGTACTTTTAAAATTCTTAGGTGATACCAGCATTTTCAGTAAAACAATAGTATCAGGTCATCGGTTGGCGGCGCACTGATGCTGATGATGATGCCGCGTGCGTTTAGGACTTTGACTTTGGCCGCTCACGGGAACAGCGACGCAGACCCATCCGCTGCGCCCTCGGCCCTCGCCGGCGCGCGCCCGACAACCGACAATGCCTTCGAAGCCAATAACTAAGTAGATACAACAATTAAAAAACCTGATACATATTCATAAGCAGAAAAGCCTTTGTTTTTTAATCCATGTAAAACGCTTGACTCGGTGTGCCACAACTTACGTCGGACTGATCTAACAGTCTTACGAGGCCGAAAAAAGGCTTCTTGGCAAAAACTACGTTGTATTATGCGAATATTGGCGATCTATCACGGCCGGCCGGCCCCCGCCGCCCGCGCCCCGCGCTCCCCCCGCCCTCTGTCACGGCAAGAAAAACCGTGCGCGACAATCTCAGCGCTGACCCCCGCCGCGGCGTCGGTCGCCACCGCGACCCGGCTGCGCGACCCGGCTACTCGGCCGCGCCGTCGCGCCGCTGCCGTGCACCTCTGTACGCCTATCCCGATGGGAATATGTCTATATGAATCCCTTGTCTTGTGAGTACGAGTCCTATAATAGCGCGGTCCAACACCAGTCACTTGACTACTTATTGGCGTGCTCATACCATAGCGTTACCATGTCCATACCCAATGTACGGGAAATTCAGTGGCTGGTATTGGAAAGACGTACCTGGGTTCACGGCTGACTCGAGTCCGGGGGCCTTCCAAGATAGCACCGATATTGTCCGCACTTGTAGAAATCCACAGGACTGGTGAAAGGGTCTCACAGATCGTGTCGTCTGTTCGAAAAGAAGGACCGTAGACACGCACACACAACGCGATAGAATACCGGCGCGGGCGCGTGGGAAAATCGGGGCAAACGGCAGTCAGGGTGCGTAAACGTTCGTCTCCGATGACGGTGGAGCGAGGAATGTTCGTTGGCCGATTCCTTCACGAGAGCGCGTGAGAGGCGTCGTCAAACCAACCAGCCAATAAGAAAACAGATAGGTCAAAAAAGATTTCTCGACCTACCCTCCAAATTGTGTCTGCTTGCACAGGAAATGTATTGCTACCCACACCAACAATTTAAGAATGCACTCATTATCATCATCACAATAAATAAAACAAAAATGTGAAAAAAAATCAATTCCGGTACGGAACATAGCCGCTCACCTTAAAAGAACGTGGTTGTTTTAACGAAATATACACAAAAAAAAGTAAGAAATATGAAAGGAAAAGGAAAAACAAAAATATATAATATTTGCTTAGGTACTAACTAAATGCTCAACTAGTAAAGTAGATTTATTAATCTAAAGGAAGCGGACAAATCTTAACGACGGGTCTCCTCGTAAAAGAGTTTCCCATTTTAAGAGTGACAGCACGGGTAATGTTATCACTGCCCGGGTGCAGAGCGTGTACTCTGGCTAACCTCCACTGTAAAGGGGGTAGGTTGTCATCACGCACAACAACAATCATGCCTTCACGGATTGGAGGTCCACGACTATGAAACCATTTTTGAGATTGTTGTAATTCATGTAAATACTCGCAACTCCAACGTTTCCAAAAGTGTTGAACGCTTTGTTGGATCCATCGCCATCGAGTAAGCCTATCAGGATTAAAGTCCGTCAACGAAACGTCCGGTAGGGCCGTGATAGGACTGCCTATCAAAAAATGTGCTGGAGTCAGCGGTAAGGGGTCTTGGGAATCAGTACTCAAGACGCAAAGAGGGCGCGAGTTCAACACTGCCTCAACCTGACAAAGAAGAGTATGCATTTCATCGTAGGTTTGTGTGCGAGTACCAAGAACACGATACAAATGATGTTTGAAACTTTTTACACCAGCTTCTACCAATCCACAAAAATGTGACCCGGTAACGGGTTGAAAATGAAAAGTAAGGTTTTGACCTAATACCTTTTCATGAAACGCCTTTTGAACTGAATCTGAATTTAGAAATGCATATAACTCTTGTAAGTAGTTATTACACCCAACAAAGTTTTTGCCGTTGTCAGAGTAGATGTCCGTACATAAACCCCGACGAGACGTGAAACGTCGTAACGCAGCTAAGAACGATTCAGTAGTAAGATCTGAAACTAATTCGAGATGTATCGCTTTTACACTCATGCAAACGAAAACTGCAACGTAGGATTTTATTATTTTAGCGTTCCTAACCTTATTAGCGCGCACATAAAATGGTCCGGCGTAATCAACAGCTGTTTTTAAGAATGGACGCGCTGATTGTATACGTACGCTAGGTAAAGGAGCCATGCGTGGCTGTGTGTGAGTCGGCCGCGCTCGAAAACAAGAAATGCATTTATGTATACGCTGTCTGATTATGTTTCGTGCCGATAAAATCCAATATTTTTGCATCAACAAATATTGCGTAGACTGGGGACCAGCATGTAAATGGGTGACGTGTGCATCATCAATAATTAACGTAGTTAAATGATGTTTTTTAGGAAGTATCAATTGATGTCTAGATTCAAACGAAAGAAGAGATTTATGCAATCGCCCGCCCACACGTAATAAGTTGTCCTTATCTAAAAACGGAGATAAGCGTTTCAATTGACTTGAGGATTGTTTCCCCAGTGTTATGTTTTTTATATCGTCCGCGAAAACGGACTGTTGAATTCTACCTATTATTAACTTTAGGTTAGAGTTATATTCGGGCACAGTAATGTGCGCAGGGAAAGAAGTTTGAGTTTTTCTACATTTATGATAAAATCGAAAAATGTACGATATGACACGAACCAGTTTTCCTAACGATGAAAATTTTGAAAATACCTCGAGCTCGCCTACAGAAGATGGTGTTGCGAGAAGAGGAGGATTGCGTTTTTCTTCCTGTGTAACAGGACCTTGATTGAGCATAGGCCACAATTTTGGTTCTTCAACTAACCAACTAGGGCCACAGAACCATAAAACGTGTTTGACAAACACCGAGGGCAGCATGCCTCGGGAGGCTGAATCGGCCGGGTTGTCGTACGATGGCACATGTCGCCAACAACCGGCTGGTACTCGTGACAGTATGTCACTGGTACGATTGGACACAAAAGTTTTCCATTCATGTGGTGATGAGCGTAGCCATGCTAACACAATCGTGGAATCTGACCATGCGTAGACATGATCGAAATGAATTCGGTCGCCGTAAGCGAGCATTACTTTTCTTATTAGTTTAGATAACAGTTGGGCTGCCATAAGTTCAAGTCGCGGGATAGATAAACGCTTCAACGGCGCAACACGCGTCTTTGCCAACACAAGAAAAACACGAATCTTGTTGTCGCTGCATTTACACCTAACATAAACACATCCAGAATAAGCTCGTTCACTAGCATCTGAAAAGCCATGCAACTCGATCGATGTAGCCTTGTCGAAAATGTGACGAGGGAAAAAACATTCAGCTAAGAGCGGAAGCTCACTGGTGAAGCTTGACCACGCGTTGACTATATCAATGGGCGGTGACTCATCCCACCCGGTCCCAGCGATCCACAGTAATTGCATAATATGTTTTGCATACAAAATCACAGGCGATAATAAACCTAGGGGATCGTAGATTTTTGCGATTTCCGACAAAATGGATCTTTTAGTACAAGTCGAGTCAGAAGATTGAACATTGAATGAGAAACCATCCGAACAAGGGTTCCATTGGAGTCCGAGTACTTTTATTGAAGTATCATTCTCCACTAGTGCGAACGAAACATTATCCGGCCGCTCACCGTGAGGTGAGGGCGCTGCGGCGAGAATCGCCGGCGAGTTACTATGCCATTTTCGAAGTTCGAACCCTGCGCTTGCACAGACATCTCCTAATTGTTTTTGCAGAGCGAGTGCCTTGGCCTCGTCGGCCTCTCCTGTAATAATATCATCGACAAAGACGGAGTCCATCAAAACTGCTGACGCGAGCGGAAATTTCTCAGCCTCATCCTGTGCGAGTTGGCGCATCACACGTAAAGCAAGATAAGGAGATGAGCTCACGCCGAAAACAACAACTTTTATTTTATAATCCCGAATGGGTGCGTCAGGAAAGGATCGCCAAAGTATGCGTTGATAGTCCCAATCTGAAGTTCTAACCGCAATATTACGGTACATAGCCTTGATATCAGCTGTAAACACGACATTATGAATTCGAAATTTTAATAAAATATCAACAATGTCCGAATGAAGCTTCGGACCGGTAAGCAAAAGATCATTTAATGAGTGACCATTTGTGGTTTTACAACCAGCATCGAACACTACCCGAACCTTAGTAGTTTCGCTAGACTCTTTGACCACGCAGTGGTGCGGAATATAATAATGAGAAGTATCATCTTTGGAGGGGGGATCACAAAGTTCCATTTGGTTCAAATCTAAATACTCTTGTAAGCACGAGTGGTATTCCCTTTTCAGGGCAGAATTACGTTCTAAACGATATTCTAATTTTCGAAAACGCGAGAGAGCGATGTCACGGGATTGACCTAGTATAGGTGCATTTTTGAATGGAAGGGCCACTACATAGCGACCGCATTCGTCACGTGTGTGCGATCCTTCGAAAAAAGATTCGCACAATCTTTCATCTGCAGAAAGGGTTTTTTCTTCTGGAACTGCCTCCAGCTCCCAGAACTTTTGAAGGTCGTTGTCCTCGAAAAAGGAGCTATGACAAACCTGGAGTGGCGGCGGGTTCACCACATCGAAAAAAACCTTTCCCATCAACAAATAACCGAAAATACTATTCATTGCAATCGGTGCATCGGGGTGACCTTTGACAATGTTTCCTAGCAAAATGTGAGATAGAATATCTGCACCTAAAAGCATTTCAATGGGTTGAGAGCTGTGAGCATTAAAATCAGGATCAGCTAAATACAAATTTTTGATGTGCGGCCACGCATCTATAGGTACCGGTATTCTAGGCAGGGTCGAAACTAGTTTTGGTAAAATTAAAGCCTCCACTGAAATAGCCGGTATATCCTGATTTCGAGGACTGATAACGCACGTAACTATACCTTTAGGATAAATCGGTTTTTCTTCACCGATACCAAAAATCGGAATATTAATATTCCTAAAGCTCAAGCCTATGCGTCTAGAACAAGCCTCCGTAATAAAACTAGCTTGACTTCCCGAATCAACTAAGCAACGTAATTGATGTTTCACCGTACCAACGTGTATATTGACGAGCGCGGTAGAAAGCATTACGGTCCATTTCCTCGTAGAGGGCGCAATGGACGACTCGCAGTTCGCGCTTATCGCGTGGTTCACGGCGGTCGTTTGAGGTAGCACGGCAGGAGGGCCGGGTTCAGACGCGACAACCATATGTTTCTCCGAAGGAGGGAAAGAGACGGCCTGATTTGAATGAATAGGCTTGTTTACCTGATTCTCAAAGTGCAATAATGAATGATGTCGTTTATTGCACGATCGACATGTATATTTGGAATTACAGTTTACGAGACTATGACCAACATTCAAACAATTGTAGCAAACATTTTTGTTTTTTATGAAATTATACCTATCACCGGGAGACATATTCAAAAACTTAGAACACCTCGGTAGGATGTGCTGCGCATCGCACAAAATGCATTGCTTCTCGCTTTGTCCGTCGGATGATTCGGTAGCTGCAAACGAGCGACGCGGGCTCGACCCGGAGGGCGCATTCGATCGATATGGATCCACGCTGTTTGCGCGGGAACGAGAACTACTATCTACCCGTTTCGATTCCTTCAATTCACCACCGTTCATAATTTCAAATGTGGAAATTTCCTGTTCTAAGAACCTAATGAGCACATCTACGTTAGGTATTTCGGACGGTTTTGAAAGAGATAATTCAAAACGCTTACGAATGGTATTAGGAATTTTTCGCAACAAAACGTTCAACAAAATGAAACTCCATTCATTCACTGGGAAACGCATCGTTTCAAGAGCCTTAATGTTTTCCATGTATACATTTAGCAAATTTCGTAGATTGGAATATGACTCATTGGTACAGGTGTTACAGTCCAGAATGCGATCCAAATGTTTCGAAGCAATAATTCGGCGGTTTTCGTACCTATTTTTAAGAATATCTAACGCAACTAAATAGTTTTCGTCTGTAATGGGAATCGATTTTATCAAATTATGAGGTTCGTTTTTTAAAGTTAACAACAGATAACGAAACTTCTCCGCTGGCGTGTAGGCATCATTGTTGTGAATCAACGCTTGATATAAATCAAAGTATGAGGGCCAATCAGTAGATTCACCGCTAAATGACGGCAACGGTAACGTTGGCAATTTATGTAAATGTAAACTATGATTATGTGCATGAGGCATTGAATTAATGGTAGTGCGACTCATGCGCCTAAATTCCTGACTGGCTTCTTTCAAATTATTTACATGAACTAAAATAGCATAATAACAATCATTAAAATCGTTACGAATTTTTAACTGTTCGTCTTTGTTAAACAACTTCGACTTCATCAACGCTTTTTCAATTTTAGATTGAAGTTTACTAAACTTTCTTTGTTGAGCATTTAGATCAGTAGATCTTGATTTGAATTGAACTTGATCAGTAGTAGCAAATAATAACGTTCTTTTAATGTCTTCTAGAATAATATCTCGCTCGAAAATATCTTGTTCAATTCCCGCGTCGTCCGCCATTTTGCGTAGCAAAGATGAGCAAAAACGACCAACGGAAAATTACAAACTGTACACGTAGTGTAGCAATAAAACAAATGAAAGATGACACAATCTGGAGGAATCAAGAAATATATCCGGCTCGAACGGATCAAAAAGTATGTACGGGAAATTCAGTGGCTGGTATTGGAAAGACGTACCTGGGTTCACGGCTGACTCGAGTCCGGGGGCCTTCCAAGATAGCACCGATATTGTCCGCACTTGTAGAAATCCACAGGACTGGTGAAAGGGTCTCACAGATCGTGTCGTCTGTTCGAAAAGAAGGACCGTAGACACGCACACACAACGCGATAGAATACCGGCGCGGGCGCGTGGGAAAATCGGGGCAAACGGCAGTCAGGGTGCGTAAACGTTCGTCTCCGATGACGGTGGAGCGAGGAATGTTCGTTGGCCGATTCCTTCACGAGAGCGCGTGAGAGGCGTCGTCAAACCAACCAGCCAATAAGAAAACAGATAGGTCAAAAAAGATTTCTCGACCTACCCTCCAAATTGTGTCTGCTTGCACAGGAAATGTATTGCTACCCACACCAACAATTTAAGAATGCACTCATTATCATCATCACAATAAATAAAACAAAAATGTGAAAAAAAATCAATTCCGGTACGGAACACCCAATTCTTCGTAGATAATTATTAGCAAAACATGCAAACATTTCTTCCGCCGCGTGATCGGAACCCGCACCTCCCGCGTCTCAGCCGATCAGCCGCCGCCGCGCCGGAGCCGGACGGGCGTCACCCGCGCTCTATCACCTCCGGCCGGGAACATGACCGGAATAACCACACTCTTACTCAACAATTCGTAACGCTTTAACTTTAGTTAAGAACTTTTCTGAATTGTTTTTCACAATATTATTATTAGGCCATAGGTACCTATTAAACTTGATTTCCTGAGAGCTTGAATATTGCTGAATATTGCTGGAGCTGACTCCGATTATAAATAGCAAACAATCATTTCACCTGTCGATACGATTGTGTACGACGGAAATGCACATCCTGATTCTATTTCCGGAGCGAAGGGTATGAAGCGCGCGAGATTATTGTGAGAGATGCGCTACAGCGAGTGACGTCATCACCGACACGTAACAGCTCACGACTTGTTGAGCTACCGCGGCGCTACGCCGTAGCCACTACGCCGTAGCCGCTACGCCGTAGCCGGGCCGTAGCGCCGTAGGGCCGTAGCTCGGCGGCATTCATTATTGATTCATGTGGTTTCTATCTACCTACTATTCAGATGTTGAGGTGCCACTTGGTGACGAGTTGTTCATTGAAAGTAATCAGAAAAATATTAAAATGTTTAAATTAGCTAAAGGCAACGTATACGCTGTATGTACCTACTCGTACGTACGGCCAAAAGAACATGTGTTAGAGTTGCAACGCGGGCGGGTCGCGGCAGGTCGTGTCGATGGCAAATCATTCCTGTCAATTCTTTTTCACTTTTAGGCACATTTTAATTGCAATAACTTTTCGCTGTTCGCGAAAAGTTGCGCGCGGTATTGTGCGGAGTGTAGTGCAAAACAGCGGGCGAGCCCGAGCCCCGCGCCAAAGGACAATGCTCGGAGCTAATCAAGTCTTTCAAACAACAGAAAGAAATAAGGCTTAGTTGCTCCTTACATTTTCTTTATTTGTATCTTCAGTTGTAAATGAGTAGTTTAAGTAGGTATCTTTAAGTACAGGTTTGATTCATAATTGTGTGCGTTCAGAGTGTTTACCTTTCCATCCGGTAGCAAGTGTTTGAATGTTTAGTATTCATAATATGCACATCAATGTGCACTCAGATGCGATCACGTGACACGTCGTCGGGCGCGGGGTGAGTCGGCCGTCGCCCGGCATCGCCCGACATCGCCCGGCATCCGCGGGGCCTCAGGCAGGGCAATATATACGATGGCCTGGAATGACCACTGTTCACAAAAGGAAAGTCTCATTCAAAATCAATTTTTCGGGATTCAATATTACGCAATCAACGAATGCACGTCCACTTTATTTCTGTGAAACATCAATTTTAACTGTCACAGGAAATTACGATATCGGGAACAATGGAACAAAAAGCAATAACGGATTTCCATCGAATTCTGCGGCGGAGGATGCGCACGCAGAGGCTGTGCACGAGTCGGCTGCGTGTCCGTGTCACGAGCCACGACTGCACTCGCCTCGCTCCCCTCAAACGGTGAAGGAAAACATCGTGAGGAAACCAGCATGTCGAAGTAATGTAAGGAGGTGGATGCGGTGCCGTTATACTTTTATTGTTCGTTTGTGTATCTTTAAACAGCAACTGCGTTTATTCGATTTTGATAAGCGATGAATAAGTTCATTTAATTTCGCGTAAGCTTTTGCTATTGTTTGCGTGTTATTTGACGTTGAAACGATGTAAGTAAGGTACTAATCTGAGGTACTAATTCAAGGAGCAAGCTTGCAAAGTGACACACGCGACGCTCGCACATACGTCAGGCTCAGCCGCTGCTGCAGCGCGATGGATCCGACATGCGCCGCGCCGCTAGCTATAGCTACCAACTGGTTGGACATTCATAATTAAAATGCGTAATTTATTCCCGCTCATAAACGACTTATCTACGGATCCTTCCTCTCAACCTTGTTTTACAAAGCGGACTGTGCAAGTGTTCGATTGAGTGTGGTTTGTGATGTGGTTTCCCTAAAAAAATATTAGTTCTAAGTACGAATCATTTGTAGATTCCTAGCAAAGCTGATTTTTTAATTAAGTGTAAATTAAACATGAAAAACGTTTCCTAATGACCTGAAAATAACCGAATGAAAGTACTATTATAATAATTGAAAGCGTCTTATGGACGACCTCGCTCGATGCCTCCGAAAAGGGATGGAGGAGACTTCCAATAAAATAAATGGTTGACGGGATTTAGGGGAGACTAGCCTGTAGTAGATAAAGGTTAACTACTTTGAGCTGATTGAGTCACAAAACAAGAAAAACGAGGGGGTTCGGTTCGAGCAGACCCGCGACGTCTGCGAGTACGTCTGCGCGACTGAGGACGCGTCGCCAGACAACATTAGATTGCGACAATTAACTAACGCATCGTAATTGAACAGTTAAGTACCTACCTGGTGGACAAATAAACTGAGCTTAGCTAGAACACGCCCGTGCTGCGGGTACGTACTTAGTTTGGTAATAAAACACTAAAGTGTGCGATCTACTCTACAGCTAAGAATTAATTGTAGATGTACCTACTTGCCCTCATTGCAACACCTGACAACGTACAAGCGGGTGCACTGCGATTGAATTTATGGAAAGCCAATCGCGGTCCAGCCTACTTGCAATAAACAGCCTCCACAATAACAGTCGCTGTGCGGCCGCCGAGCCAACATTAGCATCGGATGCAAACCACCGGCGGCGGGCGGCGGGCGGCGCGGGGGGGGGGGGGCGGGGGGAGGGCGACTAGCGTCGTGCTAATTACTATCGTCCGGCCGGTCGTTCGGCACACGCGCGCTCGCGGCGGCGGCGCCGGCCTCCAATGGCTCCGTCGACAATATCGACTGCCAATAACAAATACAACATCTAATAACCACCCTTCCTCTCCTTCACTAACACTCACATACATACTTGTACAATGTCGAACAATATTTTGTACATACGTCGTTTGTAAACTCCTGTAAAACCACCGCTTTTACCCATTCAAAATAATGCTGCGCCATTATGATTGCAACAAAAGTATTTTTATCAAAACCTATCTAGCCTAGCTAGACCCTATAGAGACTATTACAAACTACAACGCCGTCATTCACAGTACATCCACCGTTCATCTACACAATACTACTGTAATTTACCTTCGTCAGTCAGCTCTGACATATCCCACGATCAAAAAATTACACTCCAACACTTGGTTCATCACAACGGGTAAAAATTAAAATGTAAATTAACAATAAACGGGTTTAATGACCTGCCCTGATCTACTCTGCCTTGTAAATCAACCGGATGCCCACTTAGTCACGGCCTACTCAGGAGTATCAGTCCACCGCACCTCACCGCTGATTCAACGATCCACAAAAATAGAGTTTTTGGTTATATTTGGTTCGTTAAATTCCGAAATTGACGAAATCCGCGCGAGCGGACCTACAGGAACGCTTGATTTAACGACCCTATCAGACACACTCACTCGACTGACACCAGCCACCACAAGGTCACAAAAAGGCAGGGAAACGCCACACCAGGATTTTCGGTCTTGTCACAGCAGCACAGCAGGGGACGCTGGCGCTCTGGACCCTCGCCGACGACAGCGTGCGCCAGAAGGCGGCAGGTAGAAAGGTTGCGACACGTGCTCGCCACGTGGTCGCGCCCGTACGGAGCACCTCTTTTCTGGAAAATTCATAGCCCGGCGTAAGCGAAAGTGCTCTTTAGCCTGCGAAGCGGGGTGCAACCTTAGCAAATCTGCCCTTGTGTATTCATGCACAGGGTTGAGGATGTCCCACGAGCTCCGCTCGGCAATCGAGGAAGACCAAAAATCAAAGATCAAAAGTTCAAGACTCTTACCAGAGGCACAAAGCTGATAATACGCACAAAACACGTGCGCCCGAAGGAATCACACGCGTGGGTTCTCCCGTGGAGGATTCCCGCTACGCCAGACACAGAAGCCAGGATATATTAGCCAGCAAATACGATTTTCATCAAAAGCTCCACGCCACGTTCTCCACATCGATCCGTCAAAAAGATCCTTGCCCTCTCGCTCTGACCGAGCGAGACGAAAGAAAGAACTCAAACGACATTGACAGTTCGATCCGTCTTGAGAGGGACACTGACACTCACAAATCGCCCGTGCCAAGCCAGAGTGTGACCAGCAAAAACCAAAATTATTACCTATCTCGCTGAACGGAACTTTCAAATAAAAAGGGGGGAAAAATCGAACGTTACAAGGTAAAGAGATTAAAGTCAGCGAAAACCACTGAGGGCTAATCGGTCATTTATAAAGCCCCGAGTTGCGGCCGTTAACAAGAACAATGCCGATGCAGCCGCCCGCGCCCGCGCTCGCGCCCGCGCCCGCGCCCGCGCCCGCGCCCGCGCTCGCGCCCGCGCCCGCGCCCGCGCCCGCGCCCGCGCCCGCGCCCGCGCTCGCGCCCGCGCCCGCGCCCGCGCCCGCGCCCGCGCTCGCGCCCGCGCTCGCGCCCGCGCCCGCGCCCGCGCCCGCGCCCGCGCCCGCGCCCGCGCCCGCGCCCGCGCCCGCGCCCGCGCCCGCGCCCGCGCCCGCGCCCGCGCCCGCGCCCGCGCCCGCGCCCGCGCCCGCGCTCGCGCCCGCGCCCGCGCCCGCGCCCGCCTCGCCCACCCCCACCGCCACATTCTTATATACTTTACAATTTACTACTCAGCTAGAAGTTAAGAAAAGTTTTTACAAAAATACTACCTATGATAATGATGATATTTATTTCTCTTTGGCCATATTACATGCTCTTAGGTTCGTCAAACAAAATATAAAATGTAAATAATATTAAAATTAAAACGAAGGAATAAAAAATATCAAAACATGAATTTAAGTTACAAATAATAAGTAACATAATTGTACATCGTAAATATATTCTTATCAACCAAATATTAATAATTCTTTTCAGCTACCTAATTATTAAAAGTATATAATATTCTTATGAGTCTGAATTCAACATTTCTTCAAAATAAGGTAGGTAGGTAAGTATGTATCGGTAAACAACGCATGGATGGAAGCTAAGCTCACAGTCCTAGTGCATGGCTACCTGGTACCTGCCTACGAGTATGTGTAGTATTGTGTGTCAGCTGCCACGTGCCGCGATGTCGTGACACTCGCAGATAACGTCGGGTGATCTCGATAGCGTCACTTCGCTTACCAATCGCTTACTGAAATAGTGATTAGGTACCCACCCATATTACACAAACATACTAGTGTAGGTACATTCGCGAATCAGGCTTGTGTAGGTAGGCACAGGCACTAGGCATATACCTAGCAATAAACAAACATTCTGTTTAGAGTAGTGTAAGTGGGTCCCACAAAGTTAACACAAATAGTTACAAAACTTGCTATCTATTCGTAAGCAGCAAGTCCGCATCGCAAGTTACAAGTCGATCCGCGGTGCGCTCTCGGCGGTGCGCTCTCGGCGGTGCGCTCTCGACGGTGCGCTCTCGGCGGCGCGCTCTCGGCGGCGCGCTCTCGGCGGCACGCGGCACGTTATTAGCGCGTATCAATGATATTGCCAAAGTTCGCGGCGGACGATAAGATAGTTTCAGCGATCTCATCCCCGGATGAGAGTATTAATTTTATTCCCAAAACTTTTGTTTTGCTCCTAGTTTTATACCTACATGTAGGTACCTATCTACCTCCTTGAAGACTTGAGTGCCATAAAGAATTGTATAACTAAAAAATTAAAGTAATATAAATTAGGTAAAATTTAAACGTAGTCGATATTTGAATTTTGCAAAGTTTTACTACAAATGTAAGTGTAAGAGGTACGTGTTCTAATCGAATAGTCAAAGCTCCAGCAATGAGAGGTTTATCTTCTTAGCAACTTCAATGACATGTGTTGCAATGGCGCGTAAAATCAAACTGTACTATGAAGCGGTCACAATCCATACAACTTTATGAGTATTGTATCGAAAAACACTTAGCATTAGCACCGCGAATCCCGGCCCATGCCAGGAGTACCCCCGCCTCCGTCCTGGAACACCTGGCCATCTTCATAAAGCACTTGGAGCGGATAACTCATAGCTGCATGGATGGGCTCGCCACGCCGTTATGGAACACGGTGGTGGGAAGAAAACTTTTTTTTGTCTAGCGAACTTGTAGAGCAGGTGCATTTTTTTCTCAATTAATAACCTCTATTTACCTAAGTTCCTAAAAAATATCAGAAATATAACCAGCAGGTAGACCCCACTTATTTAAATGCCCTTAGTAAATAAAGGCGCAGATGTCGGCATAATTTAATTAACAGCTCATCCGAACGGTTATTCAAAATGAAGTAATTACCTAAAAGCTGTGGAAACCTTTGATGTGCTGCGAGCATCGAGATGCTGATAGCGCCCTCAGCAGATAATCATTAGCGCGCACCTCTCCGCAGCACGCGCCCGCGCCCGCTGCACTCCCCGCGCCCGCGCCGCACTCCCCGCGCCCGCGCCGCACTCCCCGCGCCCGCTGCACTCCCCGCGCCCGCGCCGCAATCAATGAACCTCGGGTCTCGGTACTCGGGTTAGGCTCAAATTGTAGCAAATTTAGTTAACTTTGCAGAAGTAAAGAACAAAGATACCTAAAAACCCTTCCTTAAGGTAGTTTTTTTCGAAAAAACTGAAAAGAGCGTCCTAATTTTGGCAATATCTCGAGCAACACAGGGTTTTCAGTGTTGCAAATTTAGGTAGCTAGTTATAAACTACTCTTAAGGGACCTAACAACATAAAAAATCGTAGATAGTTGCGCGTTAGCGATGTCTGATGTCGATGTTGGCTGGCCTGACAGTTTCTCGCGCGCTATGAGAGTCGGGCCGCACGCCGCACTCACTCTAACCAGGTTCTGTGAACTTTGCTCTCATCCCCATTTGATGAGCAAATACCTAATTGCTATTTCAAATGGGTATTTATTTTATGCACCGAACCGGATGGATTAATGAATAAGATTTACTTTTCGTTCCTTTACAAAAATAAGGTTTAAGTATATTATGCCCTAAACGTTTTGAGAAATTCAGTATAATTTATTTGACACAATAAGAACATTAAACTATGAAAACAATTGTTTTAACGATTAAGAAAATCACCCAATTTAGAGTAGCATTTAAATGAAATCCTTTACAATGAACATCTTTATCGAAGATTAAGCTGAGTCGTTAATAAAACAGTTGAGAACAAAGTCACAGAATGGCGAGGGAATAACCAATGTTGCCATGTTCAAAATCCGGTCTACGGTGATAACGCTCATAAATTACGGTAGATTCTAAGATATTACGGTGATTGGGGCTGGAAAAAAACGGTGTCAAAAACGGTGTAATAATTTTAATAAAACAACCAATAAATACTACGAAACTGTTTATATTGAAGAAATTAAACTTCGTAACATAAGTTCGACTGCAAAAACAAAAAAGAGCAACAATATCATAACATTACCTAAGTCTAACTGACTCTAGAACTTACTAATCTGAATCCGATACTAACATCTCCTCATTTTTATAAATATTCTGATTTAATCTGTACGGGCCAACCCGCACATTCAGCAAAATGCATTGTGCTTTAGCATTACTTATTACACAATAAATCAGTTTTAAACTCACTACGGCAACGTGCGGTCGTTTTCATTATCATCATTTCCCGGTCTAATCAATTTAATCATAGTAATGTTGAGGGTCCGCAACAGACCCTACATAATGGTCCTTCGAGCCGGATCATTATGTAGGGTCTGTTGCGGACCCTCAACATTACTATGATTAAATTGATTAGACCGGGAAATGATGATAATGAAAACGACCGCACGTTGCCGTAGTGAGTTTAAAACTGATTTATTGTGTAATAAGTAATGCTAAAGCACAATGCATTTTGCTGAATGTGCGGGTTGGCCCGTACATGCTCCCCGCAAGAGAAAATAAAAGAAAAAGGGCCAAAAAATTACAAAAATAAGGATATAAAACTGTCTTAATTTGACAGATAATGATTGATTGATTGATCTTATTAACTAGAGTTACACAATAAATCAGTTTTAAACTCACTACGGCAACGTGCGGTCGTTTTCATTATCATCATTTCCCGGTCTAATCAATTTAATCATAGTAATGTTGAGGGTCCGCAACAGACCCTACATAATGGTCCTTCGAGTTTCGGAAAGCGGGATCATGTAACGCGAGTGTTTTTTTTGACAAAAGTGTTCGTGTAAGTGAACTTGCTAAAGAGCTAGCATATCAGTGAACATCAGTGAGCATATCATCATACCGTCACTGGCTTGGCATTGGCCGCCGTGACGTTCAGCATCGCCTTGGTACAGCATTGGTTACCAAGACAAGCAGCATCAAGCCTTGGCCGGCTTTAGCCGCCGAGAAAAATCATTAGCAAATCCTGGTCTGGTAGCAGCCACCAGGAGCAGTCACCACTGGGCAAGCAGTCTTCTGGTGACTTAGCAACGAGCCCGGGGTCAGCGCAGACCACCAGGTTCATCATCATCAAACAACTTCAGCAGAGCAATCAAGTAAGATCTTTCCTTTTATACATTGGCGATCTTAGCAATTTATCAAGATGTCTACGATGGATGATTTTTTAATCAATCAGCAGCAGATCGTAGACGGAATAAATACGCTCCTCTCAAACTTTAAAAAAGATGGGCCGGATCGTAAAACAGCAGATTATATCAAAAGACGTATAGATACTTTAGATAGTTATTGGAAGGAATACAAAACAAATCATGATCAACTTATGCGATTTCCTGAAAAGAGCAATGAGTATTTCGTAAGCAATCATTATCAGCAAGCAAAAGAATTTTATTTATCAGTACGGGAGAAGATTTCGACAACTCCAACAGCATCAATAATAAGACCGGGAACTCCTTTAGGGAGTAAACTAGCAGACATTCCTTCAACAAGCAAATCAGCAGATCTTCCTGAGATATTTACAAAATCTCAGGGTGTCACCAGCAAAACGGACGATTTAGTCAAGAAACAAATGACTAACTTCAAAGCCTTCGCAAGAACGGTTTCTAGCATTAACATAGATACAATCACGGAGAAATGGGAATTTGAAGATATTCTCAAGAATTTAGAATTCAGATGGTCTCTTATTGATAAAGTTCACTGGGAATTAGACAGTGAAATGGACAGTAGCAATGAGCAATACGAGAGTACTTTCTCAGAGCACGAGAGAACGTACAAGGACATGAAGAAAGCTCTCAATAGCAAACTTTGGTCTATGTCTCATAAAGAAAAGACTACTCCAAAGATGGAAGTACCAAACTTTCACGGAAACTATCATCAATGGATTGGCTTCAAGGATCTTTTCACCGAAGCAATTCACAACAACAGCTTTCTATCCAACGCGCATAAAATGCAGTTTTTGAAATCTAAGGTGAAAGGAGAAGCTGAACGCCTCATACAGCACTTAAATATCAGTTCCGACAATTACAGCATTTGTTGGGACATACTTCAGCAAAGGTACAATAACAAAAGAATGATACTTTCATCTCACATAAATATCCTGATGAGCCTACCGGTGATTCAACAAGCATCCGTCGCTAACATCAAACGCATTCATGATACCACGCAGGAAACTTTGAATGCTATCAAAAATCTGGGAGTTGATGTTACGTCATGGGACCCACTAATTGTGCATATCCTGTGTCAAAAATTGGACAGTGACACGCACAGTGAGTACATGAAATCAGTCAAGCAGCCTCGAGAAATACCTGTCCTATCAGAACTTCTTACTTTCTTAGAGAACGAATTCACGAGCATGGAGTCTAGCAGAAGAAAGCAAGAAAATAGCAATCAAAAACAACAAGAACAAAAATCAACGAAAAACTTTAGCCTTCGAAAATCATTCGATCATAAACAATCATATCAAAGTAACAAAGACATTTCGCAATCAACTTCAAGTAAAACATTCCATTCCCAAAGATTATGCCCTGTTTGCAGCGGTGAACACGGAATATTTTATTGCAAAAGGTTCTTAGAAATGTCGCCGACAAGCAAGAAGCAATGCATGCAGAAATACAATTTATGCAAAAATTGTCTTTATGATCACAAAGGCAATGAATGTTTCTCTACAAAGCGTTGCCGCGAATGTGAAGAATGTCATAATACGATACTTCATGACATGTACAAACAAAATACAAATCAAAATGAAACTAGCACACGTTCAAGTCAGCGTAATAGTAACTCACACATGGCTCAACAGAATGAGACACCTGAAATTCTGTTATCAACGGCCATGTTCAAAGTTCAGAAAGTTGATGGCACTTATCAGACAATGCGGGCTCTAATAGATCAGGGATCACAGACTTCTCTGATCACTGAAAATGCCGCACAACAATTAGGATTACCGCGCCAAAGATGCAAAGGCGTAATCAGCGGCATAGGAGCGAAAGATAACACATGCAAGGGAGTGATTAATATCAATTGTACACCAATTAGCAATAATTATCATTTCAGCACTGATACGTACATCATGAAAAATCTTACGAAGCATTTACCAAGCAGCACGTTTTCTAAACCATCATGGGATTATTTAGAAAACATCCAATTAGCAGACCCGGACTTCAATATTAGTCGTCCTATCGATATTTTGTTAGGAGCAGACATATACTCAAATATCATTTTGGAAGGTATATGCCGATCAGATCAGACAGCATTGATTGCACAGCAGACCCGACTAGGATGGATATTATGCGGGAGCACCAAAACTCTGCAATGCAATGTTGTACAAGTCAACATTAGCGAAATGCAGAAGTTTTGGGAGTTAGAAGATATAACTGAAGAACCATCTTATTCATCAGACGATTTGGAATGTATTCGTTTTTATCAAGAAACAACCAAACGCGTAGAAGATGGAAAATATCAGGTCAGACTTCCTTTATCAAAGAACTTAGCAGCTGAACTAGGGCAGTCGAAAGCAAAGGCAATAGCCCAATTCGTTCAGTTGGAGAAAAAACTATCAAAAAACAAACATATTTCAAACGAATATAAATCATTTATAAATGAGTATCAAGAATTAGGTCACATGCAGTTATCGGAATCGTCATGTAAGCCGACACTGGAATGTTTCCTACCGCATCACTGTGTGCTACGCGAGGATGCTACGACATCGAAGCTACGCGTAGTATTTAACGCTTCAGCGAAAACATCAAGTGGAAAAAGTTTGAATGATCTTATGCAAAAAGGACCCAATTTACAGCAGGACCTTCAATCATTAATATTGAAGTGGAGACAATACGAAATCGCGTATACAGCAGATATTGAAAAAATGTTTCGACAGATTTGGGTTGACCCAGCTGATCGGAAGTTGCAAAAAATAGTTTGGAGAGACGAACATCATCAGAGTCTGCAGGAGTATGAGTGTACCACTGTTACATATGGAATGAAAGCATCGCCATTTTTGAGCATGATGACATTAAAGCAATTAGCAAAGGACGAACGTGACAAGTACCCAGAAGCATCTTCGGTCATCGAAGAGTCATTTTACATGGATGACCTGGTACACGGTAGTCATACCATCACTTCAGCAAAAAAATTACAACACGATCTGAATACTGTAATGAAGCTAGGGGGCTTCAATTTGAGAAAGTGGTCCTCAAACAAAACTGAGTTACTAAATGATAAAGCAGATCAACAACAAAAAGTTATGGATTTTAAGCAAGCAGAATCCACGAAAACCTTAGGACTTCGATGGAATCCTGTGGGAGATCAATTTACATTCACATCAAAAATTGAGTCATCAAACGAGAAGGTCACTAAAAGAACAATACTCTCAGACATTTCAAAAATTTTTGATCCTTTGGGCTGGATAGCGCCAATCACCACGAGTCTCAAAATCCTTTTCCAAAATGTTTGGGCATCAAACATTCAATGGGACGAGGAGATACCAGAAAACATTTTGAATCAGTGGACAAGAATCAAAGATGAATTAAAAAACATCGATCAGTTTGAAATACCAAGATGGTTAGGTATATCAATATCAAGTACTATCGAACTGCACGGCTTTTGTGACTCATCAATGAAAGCCTATGCAGCCGTTATTTACTGTAAAATACAAAGCAAAGAAAGCAATGAATCAAAGATCACACTGGTCGCAGCGAAATCAAGATTGGTACCATCAAACAAAAATGTATCGCTGCCCCGCCTAGAACTATGCGGTGCGCTTTTACTATCAAAACTCATGACCAAGGTCAAGGAGTGTTTAAGCGGATACAATATCAAAGTTTATGGATGGTGTGATTCTACGGCGGTACTGGGCTGGCTGCAAGGCGAACCAGGCCGATGGAAAACCTTTGTAGCAAATAGGACACGCCAAATAACTGAAAAAATGCCTGCCAGCGATTGGAGATACGTTAAAACAAAGGAAAACCCCGCTGACAGTGCGAGCAGAGGACTATCGGTGGCTCAGTTGCGTGAAAATTCTTTGTGGTGGCAAGGACCTTCGTGGCTACCTACCTACAGCCCCAAAAAAGAAGAAAATCAAGCAAAATACGTAACTGAAGCAGAAATCAAAACACAAAAGCAAGTACATAACATTATCAAGCATGAAGAAAGCATTATTAGCAAACTATTGAACAAGCATAGTTCAATACAGAAAATTACGCGTATACTAGCATGGGTATATCGTTTTTTATCAAGCAAGAAGCAAAAAGGTATCCTTACGTTAGAGGAAATAAAAATAGCAAAGCAAAAAATTATCAAGCATGAACAGCAAGAGCAATTTTCACAAGAAATAAGCAATTTAAAGCAAAATAGCAAAATACAAGCAAAAAGCAAAATCATTAACCTAAATCCATTTTTAGATGACAATGGTATTCTTAGAGTGGGAGGAAGATTACAGCACGCGCAGATTAGTGATGTCATGCAGCATCCAATCATTCTTCAGCACAGTGGACGTCTCTCAGAATTGATCATTGATGACGCACATTCTACCATGCTGCATGGAGGAGCAAGATTGACGTTGAGCTTTATCAGACAAAGATATTGGATATTGGGAGGCAACAGAGCTACTAAAGCTCGCATCAGACGTTGTGTTACATGCGCCAAGCATAGTCCCGAAATAAAAGCTCAAATCATGGGAGATTTACCGGAATCACGAAGTAACCCATCAAGGCCATTCACGCACACTGGAATAGACTTCACCGGGCATATCTTCTTAAAATCAAGCAAAGGACGTGGAATCAGAAGCACAAAAGGATATGTGGCTGTCTTCGTGTGCATGGCCACGAAGGCGGTACACCTCGAGTTAGTCTCCGACCTTAGCACATCGGCGTTCATAGCAGCACTACGCCGAATGTCAGCACGGAAGGGTACGCCAAGCCACATCTACAGCGATAATGGCCGTAACTTCGTCGGAGCTAATCGAGTCCTACAGCAAGAATATCAAGAAATACAACAAGCATTACAAAGCAATGAAGTACAAGCAGAAGTGTTAAGCATGGAGATCAAATGGCATTTTAATGCACCCCTCTGGCCAACAGGCGGGGGGCTCTGGGAGGCGGCTGTAAAAAGCTTTAAACATCACTTCAAAAGAGTAATAGGCGAGCAAATTCTGACCTATGAAGAACTGTATACAGTTTTAGCTCAAATCGAGGGATGTTTAAACTCGCGTCCATTATGTCCGATATCAGAGGATCCCGATGAGATGAACTTTTTAACTCCAGCACATTTTCTCACAGGAACGCCCAACGTAACTCTTTACGAGACGGAAACAGACCTACGAACTCGGTGGCAATTAACACAAAAAATTGTCAAAGATCTATGGCAAAGATGGCGAAGTGAGTATCTCACTCAGCTGTCAGCAAGAAGCAAATGGAAGCAAGCAAGCAAAAACATCGATTTGGATGACGTAGTTATTATCCACGACGCTAATTTGCCACCTGGAAAATGGTTAATGGGAAGAATTATCAAGTTACATCCGGGAGCAGATTCACACGTACGAGTCGTGACCTTAAAGACCAAAAATGGATTTCTAAAACGTCCAGTAACCAAGATATCGATTCTACCTGTGAAAAATCATGAACAAAACGAGCAGAAATCAACTCCATCAATATCAAAACCACGCATCAAATTATCAACGATGTTCGCGTCATTGGTCTTTTTTCTCAGCATCATAACCACATCCCAATGCGCGCTGAACGTCACGAACTTTAGAGAAAATCAGCATCTCTATTTCGATAAACTATCAAACATGAATATCATACGCGATGAGTGGAAACTTGTCGCTTACTACAAAATGCAACCCTATTGGGAAGGAATTACGGCACTCAATAAATCAACAATCGTCTTGGAGCGCTTGTGTCAAACAATGGAAGATAACGCTTATTGTAATACGATATTGTTACAATTGCGGTACGAGCTTAATGAGTTAGATTATAACAATCAACTACTTCTTAATCAGCAAAGCGGCACGCGCCCTGCGAGGAAGCGCCGGGGCCTTATTGATGGTGTCGGGTATCTGGCGAACTCGCTATTCGGCGTACTCGACAGCAGATTCGCAGAACAGTACAAGCGAGACATACAACTCTTACGAGACAACCAGCAGCATATTTCGACTCTATCAAAAAATCAAACGTCCATCATAGAAGCAGAATTTAATGTACTTAAACGTATTGAAAATACGTCTCGACAGTACAAGATCATTCATCAACAATTTCTACAGGCGGAAAAAACACAAGGACTTCTGAAAACTGAAATCCAACTATCAAACGAGTTCAACATGGGAGCGATAGTAGCAAGCAATCTATTGCAAAATATCAAACACCTACAAGGAATGTTGCTAGACACAATCACTGACACGTTTCATGGACGATTAAGTCCCTATTTAATAACATCAAAACAACTACAAGATCAACTGAGCATTATATCAAGCCATGTCTCAAATGACGTCATGCTACCTATTAACAACATTCATGTCGATTTAGCGAGAATCTTCAAACTTATCTCATGTAAAGCAAGAATGATCACTGAATTCCTAATCTTTGAACTACGAATACCATTAATCAGCAGAGATTTCTTTGAAATATTTAAAATCATACCAATTCCTGAGCAAAAACAAAGCAGCATGATAACCATCAAACCTATATCAAATTACGTAGCAATCAATTTGAAAAAAGATACATATATAACCCTATCAGAAAGCGGACTACAATCATGTCTAGTAGCTGATGAAGGAACATACTTATGTCATACAAGCAAACCTGTCTACCGAATCGACGGAGATAAGGAATTCTGTCAAAGGAAGAATGCAGCATGTGAAACATCAATCAAGCCTTGTGAGAACATTTGGATGGAAAGTCATTCCTTAAACAATTACATTTATTTTTGCTGTAATCAATGTCAACTTAGAACGATGTGCAGCGATCAAGTTACAGTGCATCAGCTGACACGTTCCGGTATACTTGCTGTAGATAATGGTTGCGTTATAAAAACAGACACATTCGAAATCATTGCTCACGACCAGAAAATAAGTGAGATGTATATCAAACCAAATATCCGAGCCCCTGTGATTGCCTCTATCAATCATATTATAAATATCTCTATACCTAAAGAATCAATGGAAAATGTTGAGAGAGAGCAAAAAGAGATGCGGGACATAGACGAACAGATCAAGGTCCTGAAAGAGAACGAAGCGACATCATCAAGCATATCATATCACGACATCCACCACTATGCTGTAATCTACGTGGTCATCGGCTTGGGAGTCCTGGCGGGCTCCGTGTGGTGGTGTCGCCGCGGGCGCGGCGCGTGGTCGCTCCGGGCTCGGGCAGCAGCAGCACCGACCACGGCGCCGGCGCCCGCGGTGCGCGCGCTCCCCCAGCCTCCTCACCAATCAATCAGTGATAGTGTAGTGTATCAATGTGTTAGTGCGCGAGTCAATAAGGCAACGTCGCCTGTCATGCCGCGTTGTGATTCCAGTGCATTAACAAACATTAACTCTAGTTAATAAGATCAATCAATCAATCATTATCTGTCAAATTAAGACAGTTTTATATCCTTATTTTTGTAATTTTTTGGCCCTTTTTCTTTTATTTTCTCTTGCGGGGAGCATGTACGGGCCAACCCGCACATTCAGCAAAATGCATTGTGCTTTAGCATTACTTATTACACAATAAATCAGTTTTAAACTCACTACGGCAACGTGCGGTCGTTTTCATTATCATCATTTCCCGGTCTAATCAATTTAATCATAGTAATGTTGAGGGTCCGCAACAGACCCTACAAATCGTTTGAGCATTTCATCATCAGGGCACAAATTATAAATTGTACAAACTTCCGAACTTTGTTTACTTCAAACTAGTGTTGAGTAGGACATACGTGAGGCACCTCGTTTGTCCCATACATTCGCTCAGAAATGTCATAGACCTCATTTTCAATCGTTGTACCACCTCACAATTCGTGTCACACTCACCAAACGACGTCACGTGCGAGCGCGAGCGGGACGAACGAGGGAAATACAAATGTTTCATTCGAGCGAGTGAGGAGTGAGTGAGCTGATGTATTGCGTGATCGAATGACAGATCGTACGTTGAAATGACATCACAGTGGCGTATGACGTAAGTAGGTAATTGACGTAGCTAAAAATTGAATGAATTTCTTGAAGTTGATTGATAGAAACCTACAACAAAAGTCCATATAAGTAAAATTGCTAGCTCCTAAATAATTTTCATCATAAAAAATTAGATCCTTGAAGATAACGGTAGATATCATCACCGTTGTCATGCTTCAACGGTAGGCGGTAAATTTTTGCTGAGAACGGTGAAGTTACCGTAATTACGGTGCACATGGCAACACTGGGAATAACAGATGTCCGTCTGTAAGTGTGGAACCCGCGCGCCGGCGGGGGGGGGGGGGGCGGCCGGCGGGGGGGCGGGGGCGGCCGGCGCCGGCGCGTCACTCCGCCGAGATCGGACTGCTTTATTGCAAAAAATATTTAAAACTTAACTTTATCAATCGAATAATATTTTGTTTTGATGCGGTGATTGGTGCGGCAATAACGGGGAAAATTCATAAAAAATAAGTTAATAATCTACATATCTATGGAACCAAGATATATCCTGATGTATCCCATGGGCACAGACTTACGCCGGAAACTAATCGAACAATCGGAACAATGATGAACAGATGATCGTTTGGTTTGTATGGCTCTAGTCTAGGATGTTTCTGCTAAACACCATCTAGAATGCGAGTGGGATACATTTTTTTAAGAATGTTGCTCTTGAATGCTCTTGAAAAATGAAACTTTCACATTTATAATATTACTAGCTGTTGCCCGCGACTTCGTACGCGTGTAGTACATTATTTTGTTCTATAATCAATAGTTTTCGCAGCGCACGCCAAAAACTATTTTGGGTTTTCTACCTTTACAATATTGCAATTTTCTTACGGATCCCTAATTTTTGTGAAAATTTATTATAGCCTATACTGGACCCTGATAATGTAGCTTTCTATTGGTGAAAGAACAATATATTAAGAAGAACAATATTGGTGAAATCGGTTCAGTAGTTTCGGAGCCTATTCGTTACAAACAAAAAAATCTTTCCTCTTTATAATATTAGTATGATTATATAGTAGGAAGTAGGATTATAACTAGGTAGGAACTTAGGAGCAACATAACCCCACACCAGTAATAACTAAATCCTTTACCATCTACAGGTGAAACCCCTAGATAATAATTTATACAGCGTCAGGAGGCAACTTTTTGCCTACACTAACGGGACGCTGTGGCGCCCGGGACGAATGTAGATGGAGAAGGTTTACCCAACCAACTATACCATCCTCTCAACTTAGTCGGCCTTATCCACAGAAGAGACATGGTCAATGTGTGCGGGTTTCCTCACGATGTTTTCTTTCGCCGTAATAAAGTAATAAATAAATAGTGGTTCTACTCGTATCGAGCTGTGTTATTCGAGGACGCACTCGCGGCACTGACGTGTGCGGAGTGGCTTCCTAACTCCACACTTTTATATTAGAAAAACAATTTTGCTGAAGAATGAAGACAAAAGCAACAACAATGTAGAGCATCGTTTATCCTCCACCCTTATTGGAGTGCGCGGCCTCTGCCTGCACGAGACCTCCCTCGGCGACCCATAGCGGTCCCTGCCGGGGAGCCCAGAGCAATGAACTTACAGCACTATGATAATATTTAGTAGTAACCAGGTACTTTGCAAGTAAGTTCGCGATGTATTCAGATTCATCCGCAAAGTTACATTTGGCGGAATGAGCCTTATCTATCATCGTTAAATGTGTTGGTGAGTATCTGACAGCGTAATGTAATGTACTCATAGATACGTAGATCCGCATGTATTTAAAACTGTAGATTGGAAACAATGAACGTATTGGGAGTGCTTTGTGTTGGAAAGTTGTGCTGCTGCTGGTCGGCGACGCGGACGGCTAACAAGTTACACATTACAAACACCCATCGAGTATGTAACTGAATAGAGTAGTAATATGAGCCATCCAATTCCGAAACTGATCAGTTTTTTCCCACTGACCGGGCTTCTGTTTTGGCGGAATTCGTGTCGAACAAAACAAATAACAATACCACTCTATTCAGTTATATGCTCGATGCAAACACCGAACCGAACAACCCATTACAGTAGGAGCTAAACTAACCTAACGTCAGGGGTACCCCAGGGTTCACACTTGGGGCCTCTCTTTTTTATCATATTTATTAACGACCTCATTGACCAGCTGACCTGCCCTTGTTTACTATATGCAGATGATTTAAAAATATATTCTTCTATAAATAGCTATAATGACTCATTGGCTCTTCAATCGGATTTGGACATTGTAAATAGTTGGTGCGTAAAGAATCATAATATGATAAAACATTTCTTTGCATTCAGGAACATATTATGTTCCTGAATGCAAAGAAATGTTTTATCATATCATTCACTAATAAAACACATAAACTTATAGTTGACTACAAATTAAACGGGCACACTCTTGAAAGAAAAAGCAACGTAAAAGATCTCGGTATTATCTTGGATGAAAAGCTTACCTTTAGAGAGCACTATGGTCACATAATATCGAGAAGTTCTAAGCTTCTTGGTTTTATATCCAGAACAACCAAAGATTTTAAGGACCCAAAAAGCCTAGTTTATTTATATTGTACCTTGGTTCGTAGCATTATGGAGTACAACTGTGTTATTTGGTCTCCTTTTTACAATGTCCATATAGACAGTATTGAGAGAGTCCAAAAGAGATTTTTAAATATATTATCTTATAGATGTGGCCTGTACAGAACACTCCCTTCGTATAAAGCTAAGCTAAATAAATTTAATATTCTATCCTTAGAAACTCGGCGTAAATATCATGATCTAACATATTTATTCAAAATTGTCAATTCCGTCATAGATGCCCCTAATTTGCTTTCCGCTCTTAATTTCAACATAAAACCTAAATCACGATACCCCTTCCGAAACACTTTTGCCCTTCAGGTTTATGTAAATAATACTTCGTTTTACAATCCCGTTGTCAGAATGTGTCGCTGTTATAATGATTTGCTTATTGAAAATTATGAAATTATCGATATCTTCATCTCAAAACTTCCTCAATTTAAAAAAGTTGTTTTAGCCACTCTTTCTAAAGAGTGTGCTTTAAAATTACACTAGTTTTTTCCATTAGTATTAATCGAGCTTTCTCAGTAAAGCTCGCATTTATTTTATTACCTATCTCATATCTAAACTAAGTACCTACTGCTTTAATAATCATGTTGTGTACACATGTTTTTAGGATACAGTCTAGTCTATAAAATTATGCATGTTTTTGTTACTATTGTGAGTGTATCTGATTGTATTCTGTTTTGTGTGCCTTAATAAATAAATAAATAAATTAATAAATAAATAAATAAATAACCAGGCGGGATGGAGTTGAAATTAAATGATTTATTAATAAATGGAGATAAGTATGTAAGTAAGCATATAGAATAATCCCAAAGCGCTTAACTACCTTAAATTATGCACTTTGATTGCTTTAAATAGTAACTTTATAGTATGGACCATAGACTGTCATTGAAAATGTCGATATGCTGGAACTCGCGGAGAAAAACATTCAATAAGTCCAACGCTCGGAATTTTGGCGCGTTATCATTCAATACCTACTGCTATAGCTATCGGCCTAAAGGCATCAAGCATTGTCTGTAGATGATGAGCTAGTAGTAGTACTTTAGATGTTTCCCACCAAATCATCATCATCATCATCTCCCTGTCCTTATGTGGGATAAGGACAGGGAGATGATGATTATTGATGATTGATGATTATTGATGAGCGGAGTCAAAATCATTAAATTGCCTAGTAGTAGTGCACCGAGGTACAGGGGGGGCGACGAGGGAGGAGCAACTCCCGAAGTTCAGTTGAGGAGTGTGCCGGACATTGTTGCGCTGTTGTGCACGCGCCTAATTGAATCATCCGCGCCGCCTCTACCCCCGAGATGATTGATTGCTTTAACTAAGTACTAAAAGAACTAACCTTCACCCCCTCACCCACTCATCGTACTATTATACCTAAGTAGAGTAGTCTAGTTTGTAGTTCGCTACATACTACGAGGGTTAAGGCCAATGCTAGCAGGGAATTCTTCCTGAACATTCTTGACTGGATCGGCTGCCGTGGTCGGTGTTCTTACAGGCGGGTCGCCGGCGGCCGCGACTCCGCTCGCCGGTCGCCGCCATCCGTCTGCGTCGCGGCGCTTCCGCCCTTTCTATCGAGAAATAATCATTGTTTTCCTGACCGACCCTCCCCCCCCCCCCTGCGTTTCCTTGCCGCTCCCCGCCCACCTGCACCTTTAGCCGAGTACCTACATCCAACACCCTAATCCGGGTCACTGTGGTAGGTAACATATTTACCACGTTTAACTTTTCTCCTTTAGTGAATTTTCTCCCGCATTGAATTAAGGATCTTCGATTGTGGTTATTATTTTCATGTCTATATTTATTTAGTTTGTATTACTTCTGATTTCGTTTTGGTTATAAGTATTCAAATGTTCAACGCTGGGCGAAACAGTCGCAATAAAACATTGAAGAGTGCACACGTATCGTGGTTTTTCTACAAATAATTCCCTGCAAGCCAAACCCAACCTCAGGCACATCAACAGTAGGTACGAGTAGGTAAGAAATGAGGTAAAACGTAAAAAGACTTACCTATATTATGTTTAATGGATATTGTCTGGACACTAGCATCTTCTTAGCCACTAATGAACAGTGGAACCCTTCTACTTTACGGGATCTCAGTACAATAAATCTCTGCGCGGCGACTAAAGTGTCCATTAATTGATAAGTGGCGGATAAGACGTCGAGAGCCGCCGCCTTCGTTTCGCGAGCGGAATAGATGCTTGACCGTGCTTGACCGTGCTTGACCGTGCTTGACCGTGCTTGACCGTGCTCGAACGCGCTGGAATGACGCACGTGCGAGGAACTGTAAGCAAGCAGGAGTTCCCAGGAGTAGGCTCGTCTCCTTACACCGACAACTGCACCTGATGGGAGCCAATTACGAATGTTGCTTATTCGAAAAGCAGATAACCAGGTGAGTTGATAACTAGAGCTTTTATACTGATACTGAAATAGAGTCCGTCCCCTCCGCGTCCACTCGGGGTGTGACGGAGGTCGCGCCAAACCAAATAAATGCACGCTCAGGGATATTTATAGAAGCCGCTATTTGTACCGCGCGCGTGCTTCCCGCCGCGCCCCGCCCCGCCCCGCCCCGCCAAACCTGCACAAGACCCGCACGAGTGGAAACTGTTTTTTTTTTTTGAGTATATAATGAGTGTAAGTAAGTTCGTATCAGCTAGAGGCCAACTCTTGTGACAGAGTTTTTAAGCCGCCTAAAGGCCTCCATCATGGCTTGACGACTTAATTTAAAGCCGGAACCAACAATATAACGTGCCCTCCGAAGCACGGAAGCGCTCAGCTCGTAATGCCACTTGCGGTCACCCATCCCAATTGTGACCGCGCACAACGTTGCTTAACTTCAACGATCAATCAAAAACGTCTAAGCAAGCTACGCCACGAGCGCTTCATGAGTTATACCTAAAGTAGGTACCTGCGTTCAAATCCGGAACTAATCCGTGTTTATTTCTGTTGCGGGATTCATTCACACTAAAAAATAATACAACGACCTAGCCGTACTGCCGTACTGCCGTACTGCCGATGCCGGCCGGGCCGCACTAGCGATGCGAATAGCACAATATAACTGAAGTACCGCCCCCCTAATAGTACCAGTAGGTAGGGGTACCTACCTACTGGTACCTTACTACTGCGCTCAACTCGCACGACTATTATTTTCAATGTAGTGCGGTCATAGAGACGGATTTAAATATTTTATCAATATTTAGCATTTCTAAAAATAAACACAGATTGACAACTCTATGGATGCTGCAGAGCTCAGAACAGCAAATCAACTAATTTATTTCTCTATGCTACAGAGCGTAGAGATAATTATGATAAAAATAATAATATAATAAATGTAAAAATTTGAGGACATATCACACAGCACCATCTAGCCCCAAACTAAGCAAAGCTTGTACTACGGGAACCTGATAGATGATAGACACCCAGAGGTGATGTCGAGATGTTGTTGTAAATATGTAACGCGAGGCCGAACTTCAAATAAAAAAAATAAAAAAATAAAAAAATTACCATTGTTCGTTTTGTATACAGGTACTTATTCAACTTCAGTAGCATAGCAATCGATTGAACACCAATCGGGAGCGAACGTGCTCGGCGCCGCTCCGGGCCGGAGCCGGCGGCGGCGGCGGCGGCGGCGGCGGCGGCGGCGGCCCTGCACGGCCCTCTCACTTGTTTAAATTATTCGCGCGATCGAATGGTTTACTTGTAGATGGAGAGGGTTGTTTCGCGCAGCTATTCATGTTTCCGAACAAGAAGTCTCCTCGTGATAAAGCTAAGGTGTGAACCGCGACCCACGGCCACGGCCACGACCACGGCCACGACCACGGCCGCGGCTGCGCTCGGCTTCGATGTTGCAAGTCAGGACAGTCCCACCCACTCCTTGGAACATGACTGTAAACTTGAATTGACACCGAGACCCTCGCACAGAACCAATACAATATCAGTCCGGTACATTAGGCCCGAGCCATCATGTTATTACGAGAATTTTGGGATGGTCGCTTGTTTATAACGTGGTATTATTATAATAGCATCGGAAATACCAACTCGCGGTCAATTTACGGTAAATCCGCTAACGAGGCGGCGCATACTCGGCCGCCGCGCGCCGCCGCCCGCGCCCCCAGATTATAACAACTACTGCCAAAATACTTCTCTCTCAATTCATTGGGAGGTACTTAATATATGATTAAATATGATCAACTTACGGAACCGTTACAGTATCAGGTGCTACAGCGAGAGCGCTACTAACAATAAAATGAAAGAAGCCCTTTTAATCAAACCAGTTCAGTTTGGGCTCCTATCAGCTATTCACTTTAACGGAAGCAGAAGCTCTATTTCACACGAGATATTCGGTGAGGTCCGACAAAGGAATGCAATATCCGCGAACAATACCCGGAGCCGATTTAAAGCGCCCAGTTTCAGCCCAACCCCGCCACTCTTCAATTCTTATAAAACATTAAGTATAAGAAAATTTAAAAAACACTTAAATGGTTACGTACGAGAAGTAACACAATTCGGTTGAACAATAGCACTACATCAGGGTTTCTTAAAGTGGGGTCCACGGACCCCCGAGGGGTCCGTAATACATGTGCCAGGGGTCCGCAGTAGCTCAATTAATTGTTGAGATAAATTAAAAAATCTCATCATTTGCTTGACCACTCTCGCAGGTTATTGTTGAGCAGCGCAAGAATTATTTAATTTATATTTATCAATTTTAATTTAATTAAATCAAGCATTAGTACCTATGTATGATTTTATAAAAAAAAATCCACAATATTTTTTGACAGAGGGGGGGTCTGTGGCATTTTAGAAATTCTGACAGTGGTCCGTGACTGCACATAGTTTAAGAACCCATGCACTACAGGAAGGCAAGTAGAGCGGTGGGCAGCGCCAGCGGGCACGGCCAGTCCCACTGCACAGTCAGTCCGTTATTCCGATAACGGCGATCTATCTTTAGCGATGCAAATGAGTGCGCTGATAGGCCTCGCTCGTGGATATTCCGAAGGCATTATTCGTGTTTACATTTACCAACTCTCGGTTACTATTACGATCGGCCGCCATCTCCGAAGTAGCTTGATGTCACCGATCCAAGTACGCTATCAGCTAGATACAGTTCACCTTTCTTCCTTTTCAACGCTGCCCCTCCTACACTTCGTACAAAAAATAACTTTGCACGTAATTAGAAAGATCTGTCTTGAATAGTGGTTGTGAGATTCAGTCCATTGATAAGAGGCCAGAGGAATAAGTCTCGAGGTCGAGACAGACCAAGCGCGCGGCGCCGGTCCAGCTGCCAGGCTGACGCTGACGGACAGACAGAGCGCGCCGCACGCTGACCTAACACTTTCCTGACCACGCCGCAGCGGTCAAGAGATAAAGTGGATCGTACAACGTGAAATGAGTACCGATCGGTTGATGTGCCATCTCCATCTACTAGACATTTCGTATCGCTCGTAGCACGCTAGAGGGACACGCGAGTAATTCGATCCAGTTAGTGGAGACAAGTGTTCGAAAAACGCAGCCCTCACCAAGTGAATAGTTAGAGGAATCATGGCGATTATTACTGTTAGGTATTTTTAGTTTTATTTAGGGGTTTATGCTAATATTGTAAAGAGTTAGCCAAATAATGAATCGAATCAATACCGAATGAAGTGGGTATCCGAGAATAAAACCTAAGTGAGACAACTAGTAGTAATATATTTATCGCGCGGGCCCAGGACGATGTATGAGAGACAGCGGAATTCAATATCACGAGCGCACGCGGCGCCGGCGGCCACCCAGCCGGCACGGCCCGTGCACGGGACGCCGCGCCGGCTCGCCGAGCTCCTCCTCATAATGGGAAATTGCAAATTAAGCCCTGTCAGTGGACAAAATGCGTAATAACTACGGGTTGCGGAGAACCGGAGCCCACCGCGACAACGTGATCGGAGCTTTAGGAGGCTCGTGGGGCTCAGCCTCAGCCCAGCTCGACGAGACGTGACGTGACGTGACGTGACGTGACGTGACGTGAGCGGCGGAGGACTGTTCTACAGAGTAGTCAGAGCTGCAGGACTCACCCGGGCGGTGCGCGTGCGCGCGGCGGGCGCGGGCGCGGCGCGGCGCGCGCTGCTCGCCGGCGCCGGCGTGCGCACGCGCCGCGGCCGCACCTCTGCAACAACACACACGCGGTCACCCAACATGTCCAACCCCCTCATCCTTGAACGTCTAGCACCGCTACTTGCTTCTAACGCAGTAATGAAGTGATCCTATTAAATAAATTAGATATTGAGTTTCAGTTTAAAGACAAGTAGATACATAACGTACCGATGCACTTGTTGACAGGCGCCGGGTCGGGCGTGCGCGCGCGGCGCGCTGGCTGTGCGGGGCGCGCGGGGGACGCGGGGGCCGCGGGGGGCAGCGCCAGCAGCTGGCGGTACAGCTCCAGCTCGTGGTAGAACTCGGGCTCGTCGGGCTCGCCGGGGGGCGCGGGGGGCGCGGGGGGCGCGCCGGGGCCCGCGCCCGCGCCCACCTCGGCCGTCAGCCCGTTCAGCACGAGCCGCCGCGCCGCCATGGCGCGCGCGCATCCGCCCGAGCACTATCACATCCCGTCTGCCACCACGACGACGACCAACTTTGGGGCAATTATCTTAGAAGTAATTTGATGCTGGTACCACACCTCTCCCCGATGCGGTTCGTCTAGAGTTTAGGTTTTTAGATGTTTTCTCTATTTTTTTCAAAATTTGGATAGATTCGATGATCAAAAACGGAGTTTCAACTTTCCAACTATCTACTTAATTTAAAAGATGAAACATCCCGCGGATCGGTCTAAAACTTATGAGTGTGATATAGAGCGCTCAGTTAGTGAGTGTCGGCGGGTGATCGTATTGAATATGGAGTGGAAGGTTGTGATGCGCGGTGAAGTCGCGATAAGTTGTGCGGAGGGCGGCGCGCGTGCGGGACGCGGCAGCTCGCGGCGCGCCGCCGAGGGTACTGCCGCCGCCGCCGCCGCGACGCGCCGCCGCCGCCGCGACGCGCCGCCGCCGCCGCGTCCGCGCCCGCTCCGCCGCCGCCTCCGCTTCCGCCTCCGCGACCTGCTACATCCTGCGCGGCTTCCTGACGAATGGGAGCATGCAGTACCGCGTACATACGTTGTATGTAGTGCCTCCTATTGCATCGACGCTACCGTCTAACTGAAGCTGTCTAGTTTTTACCCGACTTTGGCGAAGCCAAAAAAGAAGGGTTATGTACGTAATTCTGTCCATGGGTTCCCTCGTAACTAATAAACGACTGAACCTATTTTGATGAATGATATAATATCGTTCGTCTTTATTGTGCGAGTGTCACTGGGTATATTTAACTCATTACGAGTATCTACCTATTATGCACTTTAATATTATGCCTGAATTTTTTTTTCCGTGCTGTTGTTCAAAACGATATCAACACTACAAGGCCAATAAAATACGAATGTACCTATCTTTAATTTTTTATTTGAAATTAAGTATGTAGGTAAATTAATTAAATTAATCATTAATCTATATTCTAAAACGAATTAATCTTAACCATCATCTTCATATAACCATTATGTTCTTCGGTAAACATACTATGCCCTTTATTAAACGATCATTGTTTAAAAGCGACGGGCGACTCCGGTCCATTCATTATAATGTAAGTATTTATTAGAATGATATACTGTTAAATAAAGATAATCATAATCAAGATTTAATGCACATATTATGAATTCATATTTATTGAAATAAGAATAAATAGCGTCGCAAGTACATAACGCAATTTTTAATTAAAGTTTTAATAAAAGAAATGGTTAGGTCGGTCTGTGTCTGTGTCTGTGAGTCATCCGTAGATAGAGATAATTATGCCATCGCGGAGCTTTCTTTAGGATTTTAGAAGATCTACAATTATCTAGTACACCATTATAAGTGTCTCTGGTTTAGCCTACGTAACACATGAAAATCTATTTTTCGGCAACTTTCTTGTAGAATATTGTTTTTTTTCTACTTAGGTTTAATTATAAATACTTAAGTATAAACTTTCCGTGAAAATTTATACCTATCTGATGGATGTGAACCGCATCAAAATCTGTAGAGTTTGCGGATATACCTACCTACAGACAGACACGTAAAAGCGACTTTGTTTTATATAGGTACTTGTAGATATAGTATGTAATGTGGTTTATTGTTTTTAGACTATTTTTGTTTTTTAGGAACTTGCAAATTTGAACCAATTAGCATTTTCAAAGTAACAAATTTATCAATTTAACCGATGCTCTTGGTCATTATTCATAATGACCGGTCCATATTAATACTGCCCGGTTAATCAAGTTGCCCGTAACATACGAGTATATACGAGGGCAGTCTTTTTTGGGCCCACCCGTGTATTGATGTACCTCAGCTCCCGAGCCAACCTTTGTGCGATGATGACGTTACCCAAAGCAGCTTAATTTTTCTGGGGATAGCTTTATAATCAGCTGCTTATTGAAATATTCTACAAATTGTGACATTTGGTCACAGTCCATTTTTGTATTGCATGTTCTTTGGTGATTTGATTAAGCAAACTTCTGGTATGTTTATCGCGAGGATTACCTACTGGCAGCAAGCGGTGTTATATCTTCGCCCTAACCAGTCTCAGAAACTTTCAATATGTAGGTAGAGATTATTTATTCCCTTCGACTGCACTGACTAAGAGCAATCCGGACGTAGGGCATTGTACTTGGATACAAGGCATTTCACGATCTTGGCGTTTCTGATAGGTTTAAATTTATTTAATTTAAAGTGTAATAGAATGAAGGCTATTTTTATTTTATTTATTTATATTTATTCTGATAGGTATGTACCCGAACTAATGATCGATTCTCCCTGAACACCGATAATCTACTTTGACTATTAATTTTATTAGCATTCCGCAGACGTAGATACGTGACAAGCATCGTGCTTTCAAATCCATCGACGATGTTATAAATCTATCTATCTAGACTGACTAGGACTAATTTGATTATGACTCTGCTAATTACTCAGACCAAATAAAAAAAAGACGCCGCGCCGAAAACAACAGTGATGCCGCACAAAACCGTGCTCCTGCAAGTAAACACACACGCTCACGCACACACCTACACTAAAACCATGCTCATCGCTCTCGAGTCGTCGTCTAGTAAACTTATTAAAAATAGAATATGCCTTCCTGTGTAGTGAAAACTTGTAAAAACAGCAGCAAATCACAAAGTCTCACGGAATGACTTTTCACTTGTAAGCACTTCAAATTACATCCTTTGTTAATTATTATAATAATGTACTATGAATTTCAGGTTACTACACAAAACCTCAAAACCTTAAACACACATAGATAAAAAGGTGGCTTCACTTTTGTTGTTCAAGCGCTGCGTGTTTTCTTTTTATTTGGTCTGAAGCTAATTATTATAATTTCTGACATAAGTATAAACCTACACATTATTTTGAATTTGCATTAATAATTTAAGTTTTTACAAAGCATGTTTTGTTTGAAATTGTTTTGTTACCTAGTTTATCTAATTAATGTGTACGCCTGAATTGGCACTTTTAAACTTTAAATATTTACCATAATCTACTATTACCTGTGTATCAGAAATAAAAAAAATTATTTCTTCGTACCAATGAATTGACATTGAATTTAAATAATACGCAAATACGTATATATCGGTTTTCCAACAAAATTTGAAAATCAATCGAGATTCGAACTTAAATTGTCTCGCAGAAAATGTGAAAACTAGAGAGCGTTCTCCTCGGGGCTGCGGTAGTCCTCTCCTCGGCGGAGAAGCGGTCAGACGTCCACGTCGGCGGCGGCGGCCGGCCACAGGCGGCGCGCCAGCGCCTGCGCGCGCGCCGGCCAGCGGTGCGCCGAGTGCGCCGCCAGCGCCACGCACGCGCACGCCAGCGCGCACAGCGGCAGCAGCGCCGGCGCCGCGCGCGCCGCGCCGCCCGCCAGCAGCTCGCGGTCCGCACGCGCCGCCCCGCCGCCGCCGCCGCCGCCGCCGCCGCCGCCGCCGCCGCCGCCTCGCGCGCCCGCCTCGCGCCACGCCGCCTCCAGCTGCCGCAGAGCATCGGGGCAAGCGCGCCAGTGCCGCAGGTGGAAGAACGCGTACGCCAGAGCCTCGCTGCGCCCGCCGCGCGCCACGTGCTCCGGCGGCAGGCTCAGCGCGCGCCGCTCCAGCAGGTACTCGGCCGCGTGCGCGTTGTACGCCAGCGCCGCCGCCAGGGCCGCACGCGCATCCGCCGCGCCCGCGCGCGCGCGCAGCAGGGCGCGCGTGTACGGCCAGCACGGGCCCGGCGGCGCCGGCGCGCGCATCAGCCACGCCGCCGCGTCCGCCCACGCACGCTGCTCCAGCAGCAACTCCAGCAGCGCCTCCGCGCAGTCCGCGCCGCCGTCGCGCGCCAGCTCGCGCAGAGTGCGCGCCGCCTCGCGCAGCCGGCCCAGGCGGCGCTGGCAGGCGGCCGCGCGCCGCTTCACGTGCAGCAGCACGGCCGCGTCGCGCGCGCGCACCGCGCCCGCCGCGCCGCCGCGCAGCGACGCCTCCGCCGCGCGCCACGCGCGCCGCAGCACGCGCTCCGCCTGCGCACAGGCGGGGGTGTACAGTGCGGGGGGAGGGAGCGGGGCCGGGGGCGGGGTGGCGGGGGCGCGGACTCACCTCGAGCACGGTGGGCGCGTCCTCCTCGGCGAGCAGCAGCAGCGCGGCGGCGCAATCGGGCGCGTGGCGCAGCGCGTCGCGCGCGGCCGCCACGCGCGCGTGAGGCTCGCGCTCGCGCCACGCGCGCCCCAGCGCCTCCTCCGCCGGGCCCTGCGCACGGAGAGCGCATGAGCGGCGCGAGAGTGGAGGAGGAGGGAGGCTCGAGGGAGAAGGGAGGTGCGCTCACGTCGCCGACGGTGCCGAAGCAGGCCTGGTGCTCTTGCGCGGTGAGGTTCATGTCGTAGTAGGTGAGCGGCGCGCGGCGCGCCATGGTCCAGAGACGGGCGTACTCGGCGCCGCGCAGCAGCGGCATGGGGTTGCGGCGCACGAGCCCCTCACCTGCCGCGCCGCCCCCCTCCGCCGCGGACGTGGAGGGCGCGGGGGGCGAGGGAGGGGCACCCCCGCCGCCGCCCACCCACGGCCCGAGGTGCGCCAACGACACCTGTCACGCGAGAAGAATCCTTAGGTGAGTTGAACCTCGAGTCATCGTCACGTTTTGATTGGTTATCTAAGTTTATTTCAAAGTTCATTTTGATTGCTGGTTCCCTTAGTGCCTATTGGCACGATTGAAACAATAGAATACGAGAATAGTATCCCATTATTTTATTTTTATTTTTATTCAACATTTGAAAAACATAGCATTGATTGACAATAAATTCTGTTCTATCAACCTACTACCGTACTACCTTTTATACATACATATTATCACGCCCATTAGGGAAATGGGTTGGGCAGAGCCACAAATAAACATAAGAAAACTTGTAGCCACTTCTGATTTAAAATTGTAAGATGGATATGGTGAACCATGGTGACAGGTGATCAGCCCATCACCCATATTGGTGTTCAATTATTTTGGAGAGGTTAATATCCCTTAGTCGACTTTTACGACATACTCGGGGAGAGAAGCTGCTGGACTCATTCTATGATTTTTCCTTACTTCCAGTTCAGCAGAGAAGTATAATCACTATCTTTTATACTAAAATATAATTAACCAGACATACCTGTTCAATAAATGAAGTGCCATACTTGCGAAAATACCACCACTCAAATATTAATATGAGACCCGAGATGAGTGAGGATGTGCCAGTCAGAGCTACATAGAACTTCGGCGTCAGAGCCCCCAGAAACGAGGTTTCCCACATGATGATCCACTCGATGAGGTCCTTTCTTCCAAGTTTCAAACATGCAAAGGAACATTTTAAATTGTACACCACCTATTCACATTCAAAAAGAGATACCTAGAGAAATTAGTATTTTTTATTTCGAAAGTTATATATAAAATATTAAGTAGATAGGTACCTTCAAAATTATAAACTTCTTCGACTTTCCCTGCTCCAATCTAGCTGAGCCAGACTTGTCTGTCTGTCATACTCCCAGAACACTATGGCCCTGCCCTGCCTTGCCTCATTATGTGTATTACTATGTATGTACCCCATAGAACCATTGTCCCAGGACGGCACTCTTTACTCCTTTACTCCTCTCGATATACCTACCAAGTAGATAGGTACCTAACCTATAGTATACCAGTCAATATGTATGCACAGAAAGAAAAGGAAACTCAATCAAAAAACAAAAAACCGCCTTTGCTACATACATTGCCTTGGAAGATACATTGCTATTTCACCGCTGTGCAGTGTTGCCGGCAATCAAGTCAACCTGAAAGAGCAAGTTCCGAACCCAGCCCAAAAAAAGTTCGAAACGGGATAGAATGTCCGTTTCGTAATTTTTAAGATTCCGTACTACCTACCCGAAGGGTGCCAACGACGGGTCTACAGAGGTACTTAGGTATTTCTTTTTGCCGCTATAACAAAAAATAATAACAATAGAAAAAATAAAATAAAAGGAAGCTCCATACAAAAATCATTTTTTAACGTTCGTAATCGATCATTGTTCATTAAGTAACGCTAGGCGCGATTAGTAATCGGATGGGTCGAGTGACTTTTGCACGTATTGTTTTCTAGTATTTCCGTTTTTTTTTCTTCTAACGTTCTAACTTTTATCGATTAATTAATAGTACAATATTTACTGATTTAAACAAAAAAACAATAAAATTAGAAATGAAAAGGGTCCCTATAGAGACATGTTTTATTTTAGGTACTGTTCTTTCTTGATTTTAATAGGCATAAAAAACATATAATTATGTACATGTACGATGGTACGGAACCCATCGTGTGTGAATTCGACTCGCACTTGACATATTTTGTTTCTATTATATTATGGGTACCGACATATAATGACGAACGACCATTTTTTAGGCTCGGCACCGTTTTAATTCTTTTTAACATTGCAATTATTTTCTAGGTTCTGTCCATATTTTAACAGACATTATAAGTTAAAATACAATGTACCTGCTTACTAATAATTTTGAAGACACAGATATTATAATTGAAAAATAAATGGACACATGTTCCAGGATTTTTCAAAACAACCCTTAGTAAGGGGTAAAATGAAGCGTCCCTGTTTTTATTGGAACTTTTCGGGCGGTGTGATTGGCTTGAAACTCTGTTCGGATACTTTAAATGCAAAATAAATGGACATGTTTTTTTCTGAATTCTTTCTTAATTACAATAAGTACTTATACCGGTTATGTAGATAGGTACGACAAAATGCCAACATTTTAAAAAAGTCTGGAAAATGTTGTTAAAAGGGCCGCAAAATGTCTGTAGAGAGAGACCCAAAAAGTTCCATAAACGGGCCAAAACGTTCGCGCTGGCAACTCTACTGCTGTGAGTTCTATGTTGTGTTGTATGTACCCAAAGAGTATAAAAATAATAATAAAGCAAAGTAGTATGCAAAGTTGTGACAATCTACTTCTTCTTCTTTTATTTTTTGGCCTCTGCAGCTGTGTTTGCCACAATTTTGCCAAATCTACCTCCATCTACCTAATCTGAGGTTGTGACATTGGAGCTCATTTGAGATTAGAAATAGGAAATTGACCATTCATTTGATTTGACATTATCGTGACATTTTATTGTATCGACAGCGACAGTCCACAAACAATCATACAAACTCAATACTAAGTAATAAAACATTAAATACCTATTGTTTGTGATTGTGAATGAATTATGTACAATTTTATTAAAGCAAATAACACTCAAGTTGATGAGAAATAACATATCCTTAAGATATCCCACATAATTCTCATCCTGAGATTACCTGTGATATTAATTAGGTACGACGAGTACCATAACCTAATCATACTAGTATTCAGAAAAGCTATAATCCATAATCTATAATCCAGACTGCAATCGCAAACACAACCAGAGATCGTTAAAAAATAATAGTCAGTTCAGTACTCAGTAACTGTCAGTATTTCAACGAAATTGGCAACACTGCGATGCCGCCATCATCGATTTATAAAAAGAAAAAAGGATTTACGTAATAGGAGAGGGGTGTAGTGAAACTGAAAATCATTTTGTAATAGCTACCTAGGTAATCAAAATGCTGGGACGCATTGGTAAGAAGCATATAGAGCTCGCGGCATCGTTCGCGACTTCGGCGGCAGGCTACGGAGGTGCCGCTTTCCTCACGATGCTGTACTTCACGGACTGGAAAGTGTTTGTGGCCTACATTCCCTACTACGCCGGAAAGTTCCCCAAGGAAGAGGAGCCCAGCTCGTGAACACACCTATTGTCATCTTGTCTGAGTTACAAGTACCTAATTTGATTTTATTAGTGCCCTATGTGATTATAAGTTTTATTCAATTGAAAATTGTGTTATTTGTGATAGTTACAGGTGAGAAACCTATAACTATCTATTTTATTGATAAAATGCCTGCCTTGCTCTTGGCCTTACTCTACCTTTATGGTATCAATAATTCCATTGTGTGAATTCCAAAACATTAAAAATAAATTAGTTTGACTGATGGTCATGATCATAATTGTGCATTTTCTGAACTAAAATCTAATTGAAGTCCTAATAAATATTTACGAGGTCAAAATGATGTTTAGGAAAGTGCATATCAGAACCAACATACTTACTTGGTAGGTGAAAATTGAGCGCTTGTCTGAGATGCTAGAGGTGCAGATTTGATTCCCAACACAGGAGAAATGTTTGCAAGTACTGCAAATATTTCTTCCGGGTCTGGGTGTTGTAATAGTAGATAGTTTCTGATTCCTACAACTCGGGGAATCCTGGTATGAGGTTAGAACTATGTATGTGAATATTAGGTCTAAAGAAAATTATAATATTTGAACTGTTTGCCACTTTCTAAACAACAAAATGGTCAGGGCTGCAATAGATTTATACAACAAAAAGATTTGGTGCCAAAACAAATACCTACCTATCCTATAAGGTTCCTAAGTACCTAGTCATAAATGTGTGGAGTTGCCAATTTCCACATGCAGCTTCGCTGACATAGTCTCAACTTACCTGCTAAACGGGTTCTGTAGGTAATTCTTTGTTTACCATGAATGTGAATATAGGTATGGTAGATTAATAATTACCTACCAGGGTTATCAGCATAACTTTATAATTTTTCTAAAGCATAATATTTACTGTCAATTACTTACCTAATCCTAGCTCCTATTCCTATCCTGGGTAGGTACCTACTAAACTAATATCCTACTTATAATTACCGATAAATGCGAAAGTTTGTGTGTGAATGGTAACAAATACCACATATACTTACCTATCTCCATAGCTTCCTACTAAACTGATGTCAACCGTCAAAGGAAATGAAATGAAAATGATTTATACTACAGCGAAAATATGAGAAGCTTATTATGTAACAAGAGTTTATAAAACTATAATATACTGCAACCTAATGCAACACAATACTACACATATTTTCACAGACAAAAGTAATAGTGGTAGGTACCTAGGTAGGTATGTATGTACATATTAAGTAGGTAGGTATCTACTTATTTTATTCGGTATTTTTTGAGATGTGTAGTCTGTAGGCATTATGTAAGTTAAGTACCTATCAGTCTAGGTAAGGTCCATGTGAAAATAAAAATCAAAGAAAGGTATTTTTAACATACATACACACTTTATTACTAACATACATTACAATGAACTAAGTAATGAGTTTTATAGGTAGTTTAAAAAAGTGCAAATTATTATTAGTAAGTTAACCTACACAAGTGTCCTACGCATTCAATCCTACCACAACACAACACAACATTACACAATCAACTACCTACCTGATACCTCGTGCTACCCACTCCACTGTTGCCTCTTGCCACTAGCGACTTGCCAGTCACATCATGGCAGCGGCAGTGCCCTCAAATTATTCTGTTGCACAAAATCCTTATACACCTAAGTATGTAGGTACCTACAACAAAATGACAGCTCCAAAATTATCACGATCTGTCCTTGTGTTTTGATCAATAAAAGTGATGGCATAATTTTTAGAGTTGTCATTCAGTTTATCAGATTTTCTACAGAAGAATCGACACCTTAATTAAGTACCACCTACTAAGTACTTTTAAGAATCTATTTTATGAACGACAATAATTATGTTTCAAGTAGGTTAGGTAGGTAAGATATTCACCTCAAAATGGTTTTTGTGATTTTAATGACTAAGTAAATAGATTCAGGTTATCGACTAATTACATACAGAAGATACTTAAACAATACTAATAGGTATCATATACAACATCTCATCGATCCTTCTCAATCCAGAGCGGTTCCACCTATATGTATAGTCAAGGATCAAGTTTCAGCGACGAGCCTCACTCAACGGAAGCGCCCTTCGGGCGCGGGCGCTCGCATCTGATCTGCACAACGGTCATTCCGAAGGATATCGCTCGCTTCCACGACAGTATGGCAGCGCGACTCTGCGCCATCCGCCCCTCGCCTGCAACAGAACAGAGCAGGAGGGCGGCGCTAGTAGCGCGGCTCGGCGTCGCCGCTGCCGGCGCCCGCGCCGTCCTCGTCGTCGGCGGGCGCGCCCCCCGCGCCGCAGTCGGGCTCGCCGCGCGCGCGGCTGCCCGGCAGCTCGGCGCCGTGCGCGTCCACGCACCAGCACACGCCGAGCGCGGCGTGGCACTGCCGCGGGCGGTAGTAGCCGCGGGCGTCGCATGCCGGCACGTAGCCGCCCGCCGCCGCGGCCGCCGCGTGCGCGCGCGCCAGCGCCGTGCACGGCCGCGCCGCGCGCGCCAGGCAGCGGCACCACGCGCCGCGCGCCACGCCGCCGCCGCCGCCGCCTGCGCCGCCGCCGCACGACGCCAGGAACGGCCGCAGGCAGCGCTCGCGCTCGTCGTGACCTGCGGGAAGAGGGGCAGGGCCGTCAGCGGGGAGGGGCGTGCGTGCGGCCTAGGGGCGGGCTCGAGTCCCGTACTCACGCAGCGCGTACAGCTCGGCGGCGGACAGCAGGCCGTCGCCGTCAGAGTCCAGGTGCGCGAACATCCAGCGCACCTCCGGCTTGCAGTCGGCGGGGAACCCTGCGGGTGGAATGACGCGGGTTACAGGTTAAGAGGGAGGTAGGGGTGGGGGGGTGGCGTGGGGACTTACCGGAGCGCGAGGGGGGGGCGGCTTCCGCCTCCTCCATGAGCACGGAGAACCAGTCGAGCAGCCGGTTCGCCATCTTGTCGAGTGCGCATCCCGATGAGCCTGCGGCATAAGGAAGCGTCCTCTGTGATCTCGACCGTGATCGGAGACTCGGGTTCAAGATATTTTGAAATCGACTAAGAGGTACCTACTTTGAGACAGCCTACGGCGGTTCGGTCGGTCAGGTGATACTTCGTTGCGAATCACCTCAGACTTGCGTCGACGCCACTCCTGGACGAACAAGATAAATTCCGTTTATTTCCAGTTTTGTATGTAGATTAGATATAGATAATTATGATAGTTAAGTTTGTTTGTCTCACCGTGCGGGCGCGGCGCGGGTGCGCGCGCGCGCGGCACGGGCAGAAGCCGCGGCAGGCGAGCGCCACGGGCGGCGCGGGCCGGCGCACGCAGTTGTGCAGGTCGAGGCGGCACAGCGACGAGTAGGTGCGGTTGTCGGAGCCGCACAGGAAGCCGGACGAGCCCGCCCACCCGCCGCAGCCCACGCATCTGCAACCATCGCCCGCCACCTTAACATACGCCGCCTACATAACGATGCTCTTTTACACTAAAACAGTGAAAATGGAGCTCGTGACGTAGAGATCAGTTCATCTCCTGGATTGAATAATAGGGTGAGTGTTTAGAGGTGCAGTCACCGGTCGGGCGAGTCGCCGGGCGCGGCGGCCGGCTCGAGCGGGTCGCGCGCGGCCGCGTCGTAGAACACGTCGTCTGCCTCGTCCTCCGCAGCGCTCCCGCCCCCCGAGCCGCCGCCGCCCGCCGACACGATCACGTCGCTGGAACACCAAACGACATGCTTAGGTACTACTTACAACTTAGGTACACTACAAAAGTTTATCTTTTACGTGCATTTAAAATAATAACGTAAAAATAAATGTACCTACCTACCTACTGTCGATTCTATTGCGCATTTACCTACCTAACCAATATTATGTATCAACTTAATTTGACGACTAAAATAAAATTATAAAACAGGCACACAAATATTTCATTTCACACAGCCTCAGACCAAATCTTAGAATATGACCAAATAAAAAGAAATTATTTTTATTTGGATAGCGCTTTGTGCTCAGACCGTCTGAGCACAAAGCGCTATCCAGCCCCAAACTAAGCCGAGCTTGTACTATGGAACCAGGGCTGATAGAATAGGTAGTTAGGTATAACCTACCTACTTATATTTTTTTTGTAAATACCTACTATCCTTTTTATTTTGTTTTGTTACGTAAGAAAGGGTTAGCAGACGTACGTCCGTTCGTACGTAGCACATTATAGTATCGATGTAGCAGACAGAATATTTAGGACTCTAAATCGGCACTAAAGAAATTGTTTTAGTTAGATAAGTACCTAGGTCTAGGTACTTACTTAATTTAGCGAAAAATTATTATAAATTAATATTTCCTTTTTTTTTATTAAGTCCGAGCTTTCCGTCGAGGAGCTTAATAATAATAAAACCCGTCAAGTGTGAGTCGAATTCACACACGAAGGGTTCCATTAAACATGTAGGTACCTACATAAGTAAATGTTTCTTGTATGCCACCTATTATAAGTAGGTGGCAGCACGTTCCCTATTACAAGTAACATTTTTTAAACCTTCGACGATAAAAAATTACTTAAGTATTACAACATAAATCTAAAAACCTTATCTAAAATGAAACTAACATAGGTACCTAATGCAAAAACCTGCATCGAAATCGGTTTAGTAGTTATTTAATTTCAGAGGTGCAAAAAATATGGTATACCTAACCCATTTTCATGCCCTACTCGCGCTTGACCCAAAAACTGTTTTATGAATGTCATGTTCTAAATTTGCTGCGTTTTTGTCCCTACCCTCAACTATTAACGTCGATCATCCGCAAACAGAACAGTTTGGTGGTTTGTCGCATTAGGCAAATCATTGATGTAGAGTAGGAATAGCTTAGGTCCCAAGATACTCCCTTGAGGTACGCCATAATTACTAGGCTTAAACTCTGATCTGTACTTGATTTTAAGCATAGAACTGTTAACTTAATCTCTACACATTGCTGTCTGTTTTCCAAATAACTCTCAAACCAATCGTAAGCTATACCTCTAATACCGTATTTATAAAGCTTTGACATGCTTTGATAATGCTAAAATAGTTGTCACAAAAAAAGAGCAAAACGACATTTTTCCTGTAGGTCTTCTGGTTTCGGATTTCCCCATACTGCCCACCCAGCTAAAAAAATACTGTACCTATAATATTTCAGCATAATAAAAAATATACCTACATAAATGTGTCCACTCCACAATGAAAAATGTTAATATCGATGGTCTGAACAGCGTGTACCTATAGATATTAATAAATCGTAGGAACAGAGGAACCAACATTTACAATTTTGTTTAATCCAAATAACAGGTACATAACATAGGTGGGTCAGGCCGCGGATTTTGCCACTTGTAACATAATAGTGAAATAGCAACTTTTATGTTACGGTAACGTAAAAGTAACGTAAAACTGTCCTAAAGCTAATGACATACTGGTGAATATCTGTACTTATTTGATTTATGTTTAACTCATCATTATTATCATCACCATTTTAGCTGGTAGATATTATTCACTGTAATTAGAACCCCCATCATAACACGAAAAAAGCCGCTTAAAAGTTAACCAAAGTACACACGATCAAAATCATCTAAGACCTTTTAGAAGATTTTGATCGTGTGTACTTTGAGCGTCAGATTCCTGAGATATTCACAGCTGAAAATAACTATATAAAAACATATTTTCTGAATAGGAACCTGACGCTTTAGGACATTATTTTATAAGGCATTTTTAATTTATTTTAGTGTCTCTATCCAGTATTTAAGTAGTAGTTAACATTCACAAATATTTTCTGACTAGCTGTGTCTCGTCTTGCTTGCATCAAGCGCGCGTGGATTTCCTTAGCAGAGTTATTTTAGAAATGTATTTATTATACTCTTCAAAGATCTTATACTTACAATCATCAACAAATATATTTCAAAAAGATTATTACAGGATTTTGTGTTGATAAAAAACTCTATGGCCCATAACTCATTAATAGGTACCAACTCTTAACATCTTACACACGTGATAACTTTTAAACGAAATATCCGATTGAGATGAAACAAAAAGTATCTTACTTCTACATAAATACTCTTGATAACATAATGCTTAATTTCGATAAAGATTAATATTACGATACATATTTAACGTAGTTTTTTTTCTTCAGACGATTTAATAATTATTTTGAACACAAAATCGATTATTGTGATTAAACCATGATAGCTAGATATATGTTCTCGCGGACTTTTTTGTAGGTCTTAATGGGATCTACAAACCCGTAGTACATCATTTTGTTCTATTGTCAATAGTTTTTGCAGCGCACGCAAAAATGGGTTTTCGATTTTACACCTTGTGTTACAAAATAGCAATTTTATTACGGATCCCTAATTTTGAAAAAAATAAAACATAGCCTATAGCCTTCCTCGATAAATGGACTACCCAACACTGAAAGAATCATTCAAATCGGACCAGTAGTTCCAGAGATTAGCGCGTTCAAACAAACAAACAAACAAACTCTGCAGCTTTATAATATTACTAGCTGTGCTCCGCGGTTTCACCCGCGTTTTTCTCACAGGCGGCCAGCAAGCGCGGCTTCCTCGTCTCGCCCGCCGCCGCGCCGCCAGCGTCTCGTCTTGCTTGCATCAAGCGCGCGTGGATTTCCTTAGCAGAGTTATTTTAGAAATGTATTTATTATACTCTTCAAAGATCTTATACTTACAATCATCAACAAATATATTTCAAAAAGATTATTACAGGATTTTATGTTGATAAAAAACTCTATGGCCCATAACTCATTAATAGGTACCAACTCTTAACATCTTACACACGTGATAACTTTTAAACGAAATATCCGATTGAGATGAAACAAAAAGTATTTTACTTCTACATAAATACTCTTGATAACATAATGCTTAATTTCAATAAAGATTAATATTACGATACATATTTAACGTAGTTTTTTTTCTTCAGACGATTTAATAATTATTTTGAACACAAAATCGGTTATTGTGATTAAACCATGATAGCTAGATATATGTTCTCGCGGACTTTTTTGTAGGTCTTAATGGGATCTACAAACCCGTAGTACATCATTTTGTTCTATTGTCAATAGTTTTTGCAGCGCACGCAAAAATAGGTTTTCGATTTTACACCTTGTGTTACAAAATAGCAATTTTATTACGGATCCCTAATTTTGAAAAAAATAAAACATAGCCTATAGCCTTCCTCGATAAATGGACTACCCAACACTGAAAGAATCATTCAAATCGGACCAGTAGTTCCAGAGATTAGCGCGTTCAAACAAACAAACAAACAAACTCTGCAGCTTTATAATATTAGTATAGATATAGTAGAGATTTTTCATCACCAGCCACCATCGAGCATTTAACTGAATAGAGGGGTAATGTTATTCGTTTTGTTCGAAAAATAATTCCGCCAAAACAGATCAGAACAGTGGGCCCGCCCCTGCGCTCTGATTGGCCGACTCAATGTCAAGTATTGAACTAGAGCTGTGCAATAAAATATTCATATCGATATCTATTCTAATCGATTCTAAAAATAAAAAATAAAAAAATATCGATAGCAATGTTTGTTTAGTGGAATACAAATAAGTTTAAATGTATTATGTTTATGTGTGTGTTTGTGCGTGTGTGTACGAAATAATAACTAGAAACTTTATAAAATGGAACTTCCATACTTAAAAAAAGTATAGTAATAAATGAAATAAATTCGATAATCAAAGGAATCTTAAATATATATAAATATTTGTGGACAATTCACACAGCGCCATCTAGCCCCCTAAATAATACTAACTTTATTTATTAAGGAAATATAAGGTATAGCCTATCTATACTTTCTATACTAATATTATAGAGGAACGATTTTTTGTTTTTTTGTTTGTAACGAATAGGCTCCGAAACTACTGGACCGATTTCAAAAATTCTTTCACCAGTACAAAGCTACATTATCAGGGTCCAGTATAGACTATAATAAATTTTCAAAAAAATTAGGGATCCGTAAGAAAATTGCAATATTGTAACCCAAGGTAGAAAACCAAAAATAGTTTTTGGCGTGTGGCTCCGAAACTACTGGACCGATTTCAAACATTCTTTCACCAATAGAAAGCTACATTATCAGGGTCCAGTATAGGCTATAATAAATTTTCAAAAAAATAGGGATCCGTAAGAAAATTGCAATATTGTAACCCAAGGTAGAAAACCAAAAATAGTTTTTAGCGTGTGGCTCCGAAACTATTGGACCGATTTCAAAAACTCTTTCATCAGTAGAAAGCTACATTATCAGGGTCCAGTATAGACTATAATAAATTTAAAAAAAAATTAGGGATCCGTAAGAAAATTGCAATATTGTAACCCAAGGTAGAAAACCAAAAATAGTTTTTGGCGTGTGGCTCCGAAACTACTGGACCGATTTCAAAAATTCTTTCACCAATAGAAAGCTACATTATCAGGGTCCAGTATAGGTTATAATAAATTTTCAAAAAAATTAGGGATCCGTAAGAAAATTGCAATATTGTAACCCAAGGTAGAAAACCAAAAGTAGTTTTTGACGTGTGGCTCCGAAACTACTGGACCGATTTCAAAAATTCTTTCACCAATAGAAAGCTACATTATCAGGGTCCAGTATGAGCTATAATAAATTTTCAAAAAAATAGGGATCAGTAAGAAAATTGCAATATTGTAACCCAAGGTAGAAAACCAAAAATAGTTTTTGGCGTGTGGCTCCGAAACTACTGGACCGATTTCAAAAATTCTTTCACCAATAGAAAGCTACATTATCAGGGTCCAGAATAGGTTATAATAAATTTTCAAAAAAATTAGGGATCCGTAAGAAAATTGCAATATTGTAACCCAAGGTAGAAAACCAAAAGTAGTTTTTGACGTGTGGCTCCGAAACTACTGGACCGATTTCAGAAATTCTTTCACCAATAGAAAGCTATATTATCAGGGTCCAGTATAAGCTATAATAAATTTTTAAAAAAAATAGGGATCAGTAAGAAAATTGCAATATTGTAACCCAAGGTAGAAAACCAAAAATAGTTTTTGGCGTGTAGCTCCGAAACTACTGGACCGATTTCAAAAATTCTTTCACCAATAGAAAGCTACATTATCAGGGTCCAGAATAGGTTATAATAAATTTTCAAAAAAATTAGGGATCCGTAAGAAAACTGCAATATTGTAACCCAAGGTAGAAAACCAAAAATAGTTTGTGGCGTGTGGCTCCGAAACTACTGGACCGATTTCAAAAATTCTTTCACCAGTAGAAAGCTACATTATCAGGGTCCAGTATAGGCTATAATAAATTTTCAAAAAAATTAGGGATCCGTAAGAAAATTGCAATATTGTAACCCAAGGTAGAAAACCAAAAGTAGTTTTTGACGTGTGGCTCCGAAACTACTGGACCGATTTCAAAAATTCTTTCACCAATAGAAAGCTACATTATCAGGGTCCAGTATGAGCTATAATAAATTTTCAAAAAAATAGGGATCAGTAAGAAAATTGCAATATTGTAACCCAAGGTAGAAAACCAAAAATAGTTTTTGGCGTGTGGCTCCGAAACTACTGGACCGATTTCAAAAATTCTTTCACCAATAGAAAGCTACATTATCAGGGTCCAGAATAGGTTATAATAAATTTTCAAAAAAATTAGGGATCCGTAAGAAAATTGCAATATTGTAACCCAAGGTAGAAAACCAAAAGTAGTTTTTGACGTGTGGCTCCGAAACTACTGGACCGATTTCAGAAATTCTTTCACCAATAGAAAGCTATATTATCAGGGTCCAGTATAAGCTATAATAAATTTTCAAAAAAAATAGGGATCAGTAAGAAAATTGCAATATTGTAACCCAAGGTAGAAAACCAAAAATAGTTTTTGGCGTGTAGCTCCGAAACTACTGGACCGATTTCAAAAATTCTTTCACCAATAGAAAGCTACATTATCAGGGTCCAGAATAGGTTATAATAAATTTTCAAAAAAATTAGGGATCCGTAAGAAAACTGCAATATTGTAACCCAAGGTAGAAAACCAAAAATAGTTTGTGGCGTGTGGCTCCGAAACTACTGGACCGATTTCAAAAATTCTTTCACCAGTAGAAAGCTACATTATCAGGGTCCAGTATAGGCTATAATAAATTTTCAAAAAAATTAGGGATCCGTAAGAAAATTGCAATATTGTAACCCAAGGTAGAAAACCAAAAGTAGTTTTTGGCGTGTAGCTCCGAAACTACTGGACCGATTTCAAAAATTCTTTCACCAGTAGAAAGCTACATTATCAGGGTCCAGTATAGGCTATAATAAATTTTCAAAAAAATTAGGGATCCGTAAGAAAATTGCAATATTGTAACCCAAGGTAGAAAACCAAAAATAGTTTGTGGCGTGTGGCTCCGAAACTACTAGACCGATTTCAAAAATTCTTTCACCAGTAGAAAGCTACATTATCAGTGTCCAGTATAGGCTATAATAAATTTTCAAAAAAATTAGGGATCCGTAAGAAAATTGCAATATTGTAACCCAAGGTAGAAAACCAAAAGTAGTTTTTGACGTGTGGCTCCGAAACTACTGGACCGATTTCAAAGGCAAAGGCTAGTGTGTTATAATTAATGAAATAAAGCTTTTTTTATATTAAGGAAAATAAAGGAAAAACTTGCAAAAATTTTCTGGAAGTTTATTGTAAAACAGTTCAGTAATTCCCCATAATATCTTACTGTGTTACTGTTACTGGTTTTTAAAGTGAATTAATTTCGTATAAATTCTTCTCACTGCTTGTTTCTCGTCATATTCAATAAAAGGTGAAAAATAATTCAGGTTTCTTTATTACAAATATGTCTTCCGGGTCTGGGTGTTATAATATGGTGTATAAGTATAAGTACCTACCTAGTACCTACCTAGTATATAAGCATTCTATCAGCCACCTGATTCCCATAGTACAAGTTTTGCTTAGTTTGGGGCTAGATGGTTCTGTGTGATATATCCTCAAATATTTATTATTTATTTATTTAATTACAGTCATTAATAGAACAACCATTATAAATTTTAATTCAAGTAGCTGACTGAAATTATATTAATACTAGCTGTTGCCCGCGACTTCGTACGCGTGTAGTAGGTACATTATTTTGTTCTATAATCAATAGTTTTCACAGCGCACGCCGAAAACTATTTTGGATTTTCTACCTTGGGTTACAATATTGCAATTTTCTTACAGATCCCTAATTTTTTGAAAATATATTATAGCCTATACTGGACCCTGATAATATAGCTTTCTATTGGTGAAAGAATTTTTGAAATCGGTCCAGTAGTTTCGGAGCCACACGCCAAAAACTATTTTTGGTTTTCTACCTTGGGTTACAATATTGCAATTTTCTTACGGATCCCTAACTTTTTGAAAATTTATTATAACCTATACTGGACCCTGATAATGTAGCTTTCCACTGGTGGAAGAATTTTTGAAATCGGTCCAGTAGTTTCGGAGCCACACGCCAAAAACTATTTTGGATTTTCTACCTTGGGTTACAATATTGCAATTTTCTTACGGATCCCTAATTTTTTGAAAATATTTTATAGCCTATACTGGACCCTGATAATATAGCTTTCTATTGGTGAAAGAATTTTTGAAATCGGTCCAGCAGTTTCGGAGCCACACGCCAAAAACTATTTTTGGTTTTCTACCTTGGGTTACAATATTGCAATTTTCTTACGGATCCCTAACTTTTTGAAAATTTATTATAGCCTATACTGGACCCTGATAATGTAGCTTTCTATTGGTGGAAGAATTTCTGAAATCGGTCCAGTAGTTTCTGAGCCGCACGCCAAAGACTATTTTGGATTTTCTACCTTGGGTTACAATATTGCAATTTTCTTACGGATCCCTAATTTTTTGAAAATATTTTATAGCCTATACTGGACCCTGATAATATAGCTTTCTATTGGTGAAAGAATTTTTGAAATCGGTCCAGCAGTTTCGGAGCCACACGCCAAAAACTATTTTTGGTTTTCTACCTTGGGTTACAATATTGCAATTTTCTTACGGATCCCTAACTTTTTGAAAATTTATTATAACCTATACTGGACCCTGATAATGTAGCTTTCCACTGGTGAAAGAATTTTTGAAATCGGTCCAGTAGTTTCGGAGCCACACGCCAAAAACTATTTTTCGTTTTATACCTTGGGTTACAATATTGCAATTTTCTTACGGATCCCTAATTTTTTGAAAATATATTATAGCCTATACTGGACCCTGATAATATAGCTTTCTATTGGTGAAAGAATTTTTGAAATCGGTCCAGTAGTTTCTGAGCCGCACGCCAAAGACTATTTTGGATTTTCTACCTTGGGTTACAATATTGCAATTTTCTTACGGATCCCTAATTTTTTGAAAATTTTTATAGCCTATACTGGACCCTGATAATATAGCTTTCTATTGGTGAAAGAATTTTTGAAATCGGTCCAGCAGTTTCGGAGCCACACGCCAAAAACTATTTTTGGTTTTCTACCTTGGGTTACAATATTGCAATTTTCTTACGGATCCCTAACTTTTTGAAAATTTATTATAACCTATACTGGACCCTGATAATGTAGCTTTCCACTGGTGAAAGAATTTTTGAAATCGGTCCAGTAGTTTCGGAGCCACACGCCAAAAACTATTTTTCGTTTTATACCTTGGGTTACAATATTGCAATTTTCTTACGGATCCCTAATTTTTTGAAAATATATTATAGCCTATACTGGACCCTGATAATATAGCTTTCTATTGGTGAAAGAATTTTTGAAATCGGTCCAGTAGTTTCGGAGCCACACGCCAAAAACTATTTTTGGTTTTCTACCTTGGGTTACAATATTGCAATTTTCTTACGGATCCCTAATTTTTTGAAGATATTTATTATAGTCTATACTAGACCTTGATAAAGGGGCTTTCTATTGTTGAAAGAATTTTTGAAATCGGTCCAGTAACTTCAGAGCCACACGCCAAAAACTGTTTTGGATTTTCTACCTTGGGTTACAATATTGCAATTTTCTTACGGATCCCGGATTTCGTTACAAACAAAAAAACAAAAAATCTTAATTCCTATTTATAATATTAGTATAGATATAAACTAGAGGACGCCCCGTTCTTCAAATGTACTTATTCAATTTATTATATCTGGGTACTTATTTGTTTGTCATAAATAACCTTTTCTGATAAATATCGATACTAATTTTGATTATGACAGTGCAGCATCACTAGTAACACGTGTAATGAATAAAAAGGATGGCATAATATAGGTTACACCTAGGTAAGAGCAGGACGCATAGACAAGCGTCCATTGTTTCGTTTTATTTGACCAGTTTAACTTGAGCCGTGATAAATGGTTGTAAATTGAAATAAAATTATAGTTTATTGATGCTTACCGATGAAACGTGATTCCGTCTGTTTTAAAATTCGATGTCCTGCTGTTTTTTCCACACCACCGAATAGAACAATACGGCATTATGGGTTATAAAACCAAACTTTGAATATTTTCGAGTATCGGGAGACGGACACACACACAGATCACTTGTTGGTTTGGTACTGATTCAGTGCGAGCGTGAATTGTTATTATACAGGTGCATATCATCATATCAGTTGTGCAATTGGATGGCTCATTTTACTACTCTATTAGTTAAATGCTCGATGCCAGCCACTAACCATTAGCTAATATGCATCAATCCTTACAATAGCTTATACGTTACTTTTATGTCTTCAGTCACATAAAAGTAACGTAAAAGCGCGAAAATGCACCGATTTTGTGTAAAAAACTAGGTTATCTCTCCGAATTATCATGAAATTGAACCCAAATCGTTGTCCATGTCTATTTAAAACGTAAACACAGAGTATCGTGCCATAAATATATATTATAAACAAGTATTTAGCTTAAAAATCACTTTAAAGTCCAATTTTAATTCGCATTACTAAACTCCCACCGGAACTTTTTTGTCAAATTCTAAAGACAAAATGACCGTTTGTTCATTTTTAATTTCTACTCGTTCATTGGTTGTTTTGCCATCATAATAAGAAATATTCTACCATGAAATAATACAAACGCATTGATCTTTAAACGGTAACGTAAGTTAAAGTTACGTAAAAGCAAAATAATGGGGACAAAGTTTTAAAATTAAGATTAATATTAAAAAATCTGTGCTTTACTTTATTCATTTGATAATTTAGGCAGAACAACAATCCTTTAATTACCAGAAATCAAAAAATATTCTGGTAGCCATTCAGAATGTTACACAAGATTAGTTTGAATCTAAGTTTTCGGGATGCGGACACGCTATTTTTGGCCGATTTCATACTTTTTTTTACACAAATAAATTAATTCTGAAGCTGTTTTTGTTAATTTCGATAAAGTGATAATGAAAATAGCAAGTAAAATCATTTCTCTATACTAATAGTTCACCGAGATTTGTTTTTTTTGCATTGATTTTTTTTAAACCTGCCGGGACAAAACGCAAAAAAAAAAGTGCCAAAATCTACGGCCTGACCCAGGTAGGACCCTAGTGGTTTTAGAGGATTTTTTAGGTAACCTACCCTTTTCGCAGAATGTCCTTTTTGTTGGCGCAGAGTGCGGTGAAGGCGTCGCGAAGCAGACACAGTTCGCGTTTTTTGCAAACCAGCGCGCGACACAGCGAGTCTGGAACCAAACCCAATTAATTTAATAGGTACCTAACCTAGTGCATCAAAGTGCCTGCAAAGCTCAGCGAGAGCCATTTGCCAGTCGCTATCACCTCGAACTAGCCTCTGCTCCTGAAATAAAAACCCTGAACGTCGAGCCAATCCAACTTCTTGACAACATAACATACCTACCTAACTTACTTACTCCAAACGAGATAACTCAAATAATTGTTAAGTATGTATGTAATGTACTAAGGCACTTGTGATATGGGTTTATGTACCTATGTTTTTATTGGGGTTATTCCCATTGAGTCACACCCTTTCGGTCAGTTTCGGTCACGTATTTAAATAAGTAAGTATTACATTTTTTAAATAATAATTAGCTAAGCCTGTTGTTTGAAATGAATAATAACTTACTGTGAGGGTCGTAGACGTAGCGGCGCGGCCGGCGGGCGTGCGCACTCTCCTGGCCGAGGGCGTTAGCCGACAGCTCCTGGCAACACGCAACCAAGTTTAGGGCTCATCATGAAATACGAAATAGAAAAAAGAGCATACGAATACGACAACGGGCTTCCAGGCAGAAACCGTAGGCCTCCTCTCCTCGCAGTCACTGAACTAACATCAACTACAGCAACACTAAAGCTGACAGAACTGAAAATAAGATGAACCAAAAGCCAAGGACTGGATCCTGGGTTCAGGGAAATAATAACACCGAGCGCGATGTCCACCACAATCCGCAAGATTTGCATTCGCGCCCTGAGGCTTCTTGTATGTACCACCTACCTACTTAGGTAGGTACCTAACTACCTACACACTTTGTTTAAGAATAAGAGGTACCTAGACCTACCTACCTACACTACTTCCGTTGTCCCGATTTTTTTTTTCGATACAATAAAATGATCCTTAGCAGGTACCTAGTTTGATATCTTAACTAATAAATGAGTCGATTACAATGATATTATAAATAAAAATATCATTGGTCGATTAGCATAAAAAAATGGCAACATCGTCCATTTTCATGGCCAACTCACGCTTGGCCAAAAAAAATACCAACAATGTCAAAATTGATTGACCTGCCTACTACACTAGGTACTACTGCCATGACCGAAGGCAGAACCAACACGGGACTGCAGTTAAGTAGGTATTACATCATCGGAACAAGTTTATCTACCTAACCCTTGGACGAATAAACCTCCTCAAGCTAATCACTAATGCCAACATCTCTAAGTCCTTCGATATTTGAGGGATTGGGCTGGTTGGGGCGAGGTTAATAGTTAGAAAATGCACAGAAGGTAGGTCTAGGTCTAGGTACTTACCTATACCTTCTTTTTATTTTATCAGAGCCTATACCCAAACGCAAGTCGTTAAAGCAGACCTCTACTACCAACTCAGATCAAATAAGACTACCAATTAGAAATTAGAATAGGGTTAATACGCATTAGATAGTTGAGTTTGCCGGCGACAGACAGGTAGGTACGAGTAGTACCCAGGTAGTTAGGTAACTGTGGCCACGGCCGGCGGGCGGCGGCGGCGAGTCAGTAGAGATTACTTGTTCTGTGGCGGTAGCTGCCATTCACGCAAATTTAGCGATTAGCGGCCAAATATTGAAATGCGTTCATCAATTCTTCGATAAGGCCTTAGGTGTACCTACCTCGGCTAGGTATAAGTTATACCGTATAACACACGATCTTCGGATAGAGATTATCATTTCTTCTACCTATAGGTACCTACTTACGTATTAGGTAGGTACCGACTAGGCCAACAACCACTTTGTAAGGGATAGGATAGGTAGGTAAGGTACTTACCACCTACTTAACATCAAATTATTTATTTGAATCAAAACAACGAAAAACTGGTGTATTCAGCCTTCCAAACTGACGCGTAGGTAGGTAGGTAGCTCAAAGATTTAAATCTTTGAGGTACTTAATTTACAAGTAAGGTAGACTTACTTAATTTTACAAGTAAGGTAGGTAAGTACCTAAGTAGGTACTAAGTGCATCTAGCTAGAATAGAGTACCTACTTACCTACTTAGTTCGATTCGAAGTCCGTTACCTGAAACCTTTACCTTTGCCGATTTGAAATTATTTATCTAAAAGTAAGTAAGTTCGTATGAGCTAGTGGCCAACTCTAGTGACGGAGTTTTTAGGCCGCCTAAAGGCCTCCGTCATGGTTTAACGACTTAAAAAGCCGGGACCGACTGTTTAACGTGCCCTCCGAAGCACGGAAGCGCTCAGCTCGTAATGCCACTTGCGGTCACCCATCCCAATTTGTGACCGCGCAATTCGTTGCTTAACTTTAACGATCAATCAAGAACGCCTAAGCAATCTACGCCACGAGCGCTTTTTACCTAGCTAAATGTAGGTACCTACTACCTACCTACGTAAGAACGACCAAAGCAAACCAGTTTGAAAAGATCCGCGTCGGTTTCTATTTGCATTTTACAAACTAAGTACCTAAATATTGCAGGATAGGTAAAGTATCTTATCTACATAAAACTGAAACCGGACTAGATCGATGTCGGTCAGGTTTAAGGATGCAGTTTCGCCGAACGAGATGAATCGCCGCGGGTTAGGTAGGTAAGGTATGTGCGAGCGGGCGCGTATCGACCGGCGGCGGCGGAGCGGACTCACCGCGTCGTCGTCGAACTCGAAGTCTTGGTCAGAGCGGCGCGCGCCCGCGGCGGCCAGCAGGGCCGCCGCGCACAGCGTCCATCGGAGCCGCATCGCTCCTGCTCTCCGCAGGGAGCGAACGTTAGAGCGAGGTCCGGCCGGTACACGCGCGAGCTGCGGGCTGCTCTCTGTGGCGCTGGCGACGCACTACCGACTGCTGGCTGGCGCGCGCGGGACTGCGCCGCGCCGCCAGCGCGCATGCGCGCATGCGTCCACCGCCCTCCCTGGTCCCTGCATGCCTACCTACACTAGGTACCTACTGCCACTACACTACTTGACCCTCCCTCCCGACCGCGCTGAGCGAGCTGCCGGCCGATGCCGCCGCGCGCCGTGGTGGTCCCGTTAGCCAGAGCGGCGCCTTGAAGACGCCATCCCATCGCGAGTTGTCCGTTTGCCTCATATCCTAACTAGTAGTTCGCCCCGAACCCCGAACTGAGATCTCAGCAAGATTTGCATTCGCGCGCTGAGCTTTCTCGTATACAACGTGTCACATAATGTCCCTATAAGCCCGAAACGGGGGTGTTCTATACGTCATTGCGAACAACGTTTGTTCAACGACTTTTAAAATTTCAAAGGTTTTCATTCATGAAATGTCTCTTAAACTTTGCTCCAATACGTAACTTGACACAACATGAGGCATCCCTATTTACAGCTGTTTTTTGACCTTTAAGTGTGAACTCTAGATGAAACAGGTAACAGAACAGACACCATTAGTAAAATGCCTACCTACTTACCTAATAACGAGGTGGCTTAATAAGTAATTTCTATTTTTTTTTGAAGGCCTAGTGGTACCTTGGTATTTATTGGTAATTAAAATGTAAGGTCACATCACGACTAAAATCCCTAGGCACCGTAAACATCCTTTCAGATCTCTTTGTTAAGTACCTAGTATAGGAGATAGGTACCTTACCTACTCAATTTTGTACCTACCTACTCGGGCCTTAAAGGTATCCTCAGTGGGTGCCAAGGAGTATGAGAGGATGTCTACCGTGCCTGAGGATAAAGCCGTGATACCTACTCAATTTTGTACCTACCTACTCGGGCCTTAAAAGCATCTTGAGTAGGTAACAAGAAGTATGAGAAGAGGTCTACCGTGCCTGAGGATAAAGCCGTGACCCTATTCCACTTTAGTTTTTCCAACGATGTATTATTCCAATATTCATTGGAGCATTTTTCAATGCAATTTTGTACCTACCTACTTGGGCACTAAAGTCAAAGGTTGTGTGTGACTTATCTGTCTTACTAATCTTCATTTTCATCGTGAACAGCCTATTTGTCATTGGTTGCATTGAAACAACAACAACAACTAGTGGGATGGCACCTCGCCCTAATTGGCTGTCGGTGCCTTTGCTAAATTCAAAATCCGCAACCGTCAACCGACACCGCACCGCAAGCGTTTGTTTAATAAAATCAAATTGGTTCCGTAGGTTTATTTGTTTTTTACTTTTCTTGATTGAACTACGTAATTGTTGGTAGGTTATTATGTAAGTAGGTAGGTACCTAGCAGCAAATGGGGATGGAGCACATGGTAGCATATTGGTATGAACCCCGCCTTCCCATCCTTAAGTCGTGAGTTCGAATCTATGGATTTTTCGATTCGAAATTTATGTGTGCAATATCAATGCTCTCAAACGGTGAAGGAAAACCTCGTGAGGAAACCAGGCATGTCATAGACGTGTGTCAAAGTGTACGAAAGGAACCTTCAAGGTGCACTCTAATCCTTCCACCACACTGGTTCAAAAGAGCTAGCGACACGGACACGACGACAGTAGTAGTAGTAGATGTATGGTGAAGTTTTTTTCCTTTTTTTTCCCAATCGGTATTTAGTGGGTTACCCCAGACAAGGAACCCTAAAAATTCGGCTTTCGGCAATAGGTACCTACTTTTGGTCGCAAAACAGATCGGTTTTGATCAGTCGCAATTAGCATTCGTTCCTTGCAACAACTGCAACAAGCAATCTCTCGGTTCGCGTAACTAATTAACGATACGATGTCGGCTTTGTACTCAAACGGTGAGTATTATGATATGGTGTTGTGTGTGTGTGTTGGAGCAGCACCAACCAAATAATTAATAGCTTAGTAGCGGCGCGTCAGCTCTACAGAGAGCGTTATCCAGGGCGGCCATTGCCATCTTACGGGCTATTTTCTGGGATTGGTGAACCGTCTTCTCTCGACGGGATCTTTCCACCGGCGCACCAGTGAGGGAAGACCGGGAATTCGGTGGTGTGTTGTACCTACTTCCCTTTGATGGATACCGAGTACCTACTGTGTGTGTCAACAGTGATAAAATTCAGTGATAGGTAGGTATGATGATAGGTACCTAACCTATCACCCTACCTAGTAGGTACCCCATTAGTACCTAGCTTACTGACAAAAATAATTTTGTGATTGTGAATGTGAATGTGTACCAGTAATACCAACCTAGGTACCTACATACCTACCTAATACCTACCATGTCAATTAGCCGTGTTCCGAGCCAACCAAGAAGAAGGGAGAAAAGGTATAACTTAACTTTTCCTGTACCTAGGTCCTTAGGTAACTACCTAGGTAGATGTAGGTAGGTAGTTGTTTTTTTATGTGTGAAAGATATCGTGATTTTAATCTTCGACTTTAATTTCTACGTAGAATTAAAAAAATTGCAAATTCTTACGAAAACTTTGGTGATTACACCTAGGTACTTTTTGAAACTTGCCGCGCGTTCAATTGTCTGCGTATGTGTGGGTCCGACGCGATAGGAGGGTGCGCGTGTGTTTGTTACCTACGCAAATGGTAAACAAACACATAGGGTTGTCACAAATTTCTCATGAAATAATTTGTTTTTAATTGTATTGGAATTTCAAATATGATGTATTGAACTTTTGCACACGTCAATGTATTCAAGTGCTCGGTCTGAATACACCCCTTTCGGGCTTATAGGGACATTATGTTACACGTTGTATATGTTATGGACCAGGTGATTAATGCGGGCATTATTTATAATGCACGAGCATTATGAATAATGTCTAGCTTTATCGGGCTAAGTGATTAATTACTATCTTAACTTCATTATTTATCACATTGCACGGTCATTATTATATTGCTACATGACAATTGGGCAATCTATACTTAATATTATAAAGCTGCAGAGTTTGTTTGTTGGTTTGAACGCGCTAATCTCTGGAACTACTGGTCCGATTTGAATGATTCTTTCAGTGTTGGGTAGTCCATTTATCGAGGAAGGCTATAGGCTATGTTTTATTTTTTTCAAAATTAGGGATCCGTAATAAAATTGCTATTTTGTAACACAAGGTGTAAAATCGAAAACCTATTTTTGCGTGCGCTGCAAAAACTATTGACAATAGAACAAAATGATGTACTACGGGTTTGTAGATCCCATTAAGACCTACAAAAAAGTCCGCGAGAACATATATCTAGCTATCATGGTTTAATCACAATAACCGATTTTGTGTTCAAAATAATTATTAAATCGTCTGAAGAAAAAAAACTACGTTAAATATGTATCGTAATATTAATCTTTATCGAAATTAAGCATTATGTTATCAAGAGTATTTATGTAGAAGTAAAATACTTTTTGTTTCATCTCAATCGTTCACACGTTCTTAGATTCTAAGTTACACACTTTGTTTAATTAAAAGAACCAACTTGCGTCGGAAAAAAAAGCAACAGCAGACTGTTGCTTTTTTTCCGACGCAATGAAATAATCCCTATGAGTAACATATTCGATTAGCATAAAAAAATTGCCAACATCGTCGCCCATATTCATAGCCAACTCACGCTTGGAAAAAAAATTATGTCTGATTTCACTAAAAAAGAACAAATGATTTGTTTCGGACAACCTAATACTATGATCCATATTGGTTATATAGTTCCCAAGACACTTTTCCTGTACTTTTCTGCCACTTCTCTTCAGGTTCGGATTTCTCCATACTCCATTATCCAGTCTAACCTGAACTACAAAAACACCGAAACTGACAAGCGGGAGCTCAGGTTACAACGGTTTTCCAATCTAAACTTAACCTTTAACAATAATAATAGTAATTAATTTATTAATAATTTCTTTATTGCTTGTTGGGGTGGGGTACACCATAAACATTTACATTAAAATTTTAGCCCTACCTACTAAAGTTAACCTTTTTCGTCGTATTTCAAAAACTTCTTATTTATAAAACAGAGCTCAGATCACTGACCGCAGGTAAGCTCCCCAAAAGGCTGGCGACGCGTTACCTCGTTGGATAGCTATACTATACAACGTGTAACATAATGTCCCTATAAGCCCGAAACGGGGGTGTTCTATACGTCATTGCGAACAACGTTTGTTCAACGACTTTTAAAATTTCAAAGGTTTTCATTCATGAAATGTCTCTTAAACTTTGCTCCAATACGTAACTTGACACAACATGAGGCATCCCTATTTACAGCTGTTTTTTGACCTTTAAGTGTGAACTCTAGATGAAACAGGTAACAGAACAGACACCATTAGTAAAATGCCTACCTACTTACCTAATAACGAGGTGGCTTAATAAGTAATTTCAATTTTTTTTGAAGGCCTAGTGGTACCTTGGTATTTATTGGTAATTAAAATGTAAGGTCACATCACGACTAAAATCCCTAGGCACCGTAAACATCCTTTCAGATCTCTTTGTTAAGTACCTAGTATAGGAGATAGGTACCTTACCTACTCAATTTTGTATCTACCTACTCGGGCCTTAAAGGTATCCTCAGTGGGTGCCAAGGAGTATGAGAGGATGTCTACCGTGCCTGAGGATAAAGCCGTGATACCTACTCAATTTTGTACCTACCTACTCGGGCCTTAAAAGCATCTTGAGTAGGTAACAAGAAGTATGAGAAGAGGTCTACCGTGCCTGAGGATAAAGCCGTGACCCTATTCCACTTTAGTTTTTCCAACGATGTATTATTCCAATATTCATTGGAGCATTTTTCAATGCAATTTTGTACCTACCTACTTGGGCACTAAAGTCAAAGGTTGTGACTTATCTGTCTTACTAATCTTCATTTTCATCGTGAACAGCCTATTTGTCATTGGTTGCATTGAAACAACAACAACAACTAGTGGGATGACACCTCGCCCTAATTGGCTGTCGGTGCCTTTGCTAAATTCAAAATCCGCAACCGTCAACCGACACCGCACCGCAAGCGTTTGTTTAATAAAATCAAATTGGTTCCGTAGGTTTATTTGTTTTTTACTTTTCTTGATTGAACTACGTAATTGTTGGTAGGTTATTATGTAAGTAGGTAGGTACCTAGTAGCAAATGGGGATGGAGCACATGGTAGCATATTGGTATGAACCCCGCCTTCCCATCCTTAAGTCGTGAGTTCGAATCTATGGATTTTTCGATTCGAAATTTATGTGTGCAATATCAATGCTCTCAAACGGTGAAGGAAAACCTCGTGAGGAAACCAGGCATGTCATAGACGTGTGTCAAAGTGTACGAAAGGAACCTTCAAGGTGCACTCTAATCCTTCCACCACACTGGTTCAAAAGAGCTAGCGACACGGACACGACGACAGTAGTAGTAGTAGTAGTAGTAGTAGATGTATGGTGAAGTTTTTTTCCTCTTTTTTCCCAATCGGTATTTAGTGGGTTACCCCAGACAAGGAACCCTAAAAATTCGGCTTTCGGCAATAGGTACCTACTTTTGGTCGCAAAACAGATCGGTTTTTATCAGTCGCAATTAGCATTCGTTCCTTGCAACAACTGCAACAAGCAATCTCTCGGTTCGCGTAACTAATTAACGATACGATGTCGGCTTTGTACTCAAACGGTGAGTATTATGATATGGTGTTGTGTGTGTGTGTTGGAGCAGCACCAAATAATTAATAGCTTAGTAGCGGCGCGTCAGCTCTACAGAGAGCGTTATCCAGGGCGGCCATTGCCATCTTACGGGCTATTTTCTGGGATTGGTGAACCGTCTTCTCTCGACGGGATCTTTCCACCGGCGCACCAGTGAGGTAAGACCGGGAATTCGGTGGTGTGTTGTACCTACTTCCCTTTGATGGATACCGAGTACCTACTGTGTGTGTCAACAGTGATAAAATTCAGTGATAGGTAGGTATGATGATAGGTACCTAACCTATCACCCTACCTAGTAGGTACCCCATTAGTACCTAGCTTACTGACAAAAATAATTTTGTGATTGTGAATGTGAATGTGTACCAGTAATACCAACCTAGGTACCTACATACCTACCTAATACCTACCATGTCAATTAGCCGTGTTCCGAGCCAACCAAGAAGAAGGGAGAAAAGGTATAACTTAACTTTTCCTGTACCTAGGTCCTTAGGTAACTACCTAGGTAGATGTAGGTAGGTAGTTGTTTTTTTATGTGTGAAAGATATCGTGATTTTAATCTTCGACTTTAATTTCTACGTAGAATTAAAAAAATTGCAAATTCTTACGAAAACTTTGGTGATTACACCTAGGTACTTTTTGAAACTTGCCGCGCGTTCAATTGTCTGCGTATGTGTGGGTCCGACGCGATAGGAGGGTGCGCGTGTGTTTGTTACCTACGCAAATGGTAAACAAACACATAGGGTTGTCACAAATTTCTCATGAAATAATTTGTTTTTAATTGTATTGGAATTTCAAATATGATGTATTGAACTTTTGCACACGTCAATGTATTCAAGTGCTCGGTCTGAATACACCCCTTTCGGGCTTATAGGGACATTATGTTACACGTTGTATACATAATTATCCTTTGTCCGAAGCTTAGAATACAGAATAACGTCCGAAGTGCCGCCAGCCCTTTGGTCATTGGTTACAGCCATGAGCTTCTTGAATAGGTACCTACCTTAACTATACATCCTAGAATAAAAATAAAACACCATTTTCGAATGTAAAAAGAACCGGTCAAGTGAGTCGAATTCGCACACGAAGGGTTCTGTACCATCGTACTCATGTACATAGATGTTTCTTGTATGCCACCTGTTATAAGTGGCAGCTCAAGCAAAAAATGCAAAATGACACGTCTCTTCTATGAGGAGTCTTCTATTAATTTTATTATTTTTCTTGTATGTGGCCCCCTTTTATTATGAAAGAGTACCTATGTATTTCTACTTAATAGAAATACCTACATACTCTGTGAAAATTTCAACTCTCTTCTACATATTAGGACATACCTACTACCTACCTATATAACGTACCTACGTGCAAACTTATAACGCCAAATCGCCCGAGTTGCCCGAGGTCTTCGCTCGCTGGATCAATTTGCAAATATTGCTAATATTGCTGCCACCTAAAAACCAGTAGTATTGTTTCTGTTCGGGAGGCTCGGATTTCAAAGGCAGGAGTGATACGAGGACGAGGTAGGTAGATACATTTTTTTCGATACCTAGATGTTATATAGGTGTTTAGTTTCCACAAAGCGCTTTCAAAGAAGTTCCCAGAACTTAAAATATTACTGAACTACCTTTAATACTTTTCGATCTCTCTTTTTCAATGTATGAGCTTCTCAACTAGTTCGAGTTTCAAGTTTCACGACTTGTTTAATTTTCGACAAAAGATGGCAGCCCACCAGTAATTGTTAAGATCGTATTATAATAGGGACTACCCACAGAAATCCAAATAATGCGGCACTTATGCCATATTATTTAGATTTCTGTGGACCTACCTATACCTACGAGATTGTACTAACATAGAGATTTCTAATCATACGTAGATACTATAGTGAATACAGTGATAGGTTAATAATAAAACAGTGCATTTACATAACGATAACGTTTAATCACATAAATAATTATAAATTATCTATTAGGTACGCGTACCTACTTAGTTACGTACTTAGTTCACTTAAACTATAGGTAGGTACTTGCTACAGTATCCTGTAGATAGGTACAGTACTTACCTATCACATTGCGTTTAGAAGTGAGCGATGGAGGAGCGAAGGTGTATCTACTAAAACACACCAGTATGGAGTCTTCACATGTTCTCTTCTGTGATAATTAACTGGTACCTACCTAAGGAATGAAATCGGCGTTGTCGATTACGCGGTGCATTTTCCTTAACTGCCTAGGTATCATTTGAGAGTTCTAAAATGCTGACTTGCCCTTTGCCTTGAACAAGGACTGCTATAATTTATAATTTCTGTTCCGTTTAGATAAAGTTTAGGGAAATAAATGTACAGCAGAATGGACAGGATCACCAATCTAAGAAAAGTAAACTCTAGGTTGACGGGCACCAGGCGCCTAACGGGAATTCTTATCTAAGTACCGGCGGTCGCCGTCGCGTCGCCAGCTGTGTCCGAGAGCGCGGCGGGCAGGCGCCTGCTGCACGAGCACCACCGCTCCGGGCTCGGCCGCTACAGGTTGGCGGCGAGGTAGTGACACTTGTCCACTGCAACAGGAGGATGTCGTCAGCGCGGGTTCGGGCGGAAGCGGGGGCGGGGGGAGGTGCGGACACTCACCCTCGCTGGGGATGGGCTGCGGCGCGGCGCGCGGCGGCGCCTTGGCCAGCACGGCGGCCGCTTGCGCGCGCTCCACGTGGCCCGGGCTGCCCGCCACGCTCACGTTCATCCTGCGGGCAGAGGGAGGGGTCAGTCCCGGCGGGCGGGCGGCGCGGCGCAGGCGCTCCCGCGGCAATCTACTCACTTGTTGATGTCGTTGGCGTCGCGCGCCTCGCCCGCCACCAGCCCGCGCCAGAACTCGTGCACCTGAACAACGAACCCAACATCATTGCTCAACACCTCATTTATTATTATCGCCGTCCGTCGTGGGTAAATAGAAATATTGTTTTTATTTTTTTTGAGCATCCAACCAAGTTTCAAACCAATCACATTGTCCCTTAAAAAGTTCCCATAAATTTTACCCCCTTTTAAGGGTAAACAGAGATCCAAGCCAATAGCACTGCCCCCGTTCAAAAGTTCCCATACAAACTTTAGAACTCCCTAAAACACCCTGGGGGTAATTTTGAATAAATGTAAGTTACTAGCTCGACCATATTTTAATTCATGCATGCTGTCTGTGACCTTTAATTATAATAACATTTGTCAAGTTTTTTGTTGTACCAGATTATATTAGTGATTAAGTTAATGTTTATTATGTTGGTTGCTCAAATAAATAAATAAGTCTAAGTAGTCATAATAGGTAAGTGTTCTATTATTAATTTAAAGTTTATTTGTTCAGAGTTTTGAGCAAATCGAACTAAGAACTTTTTTTTCCATAAGTATAAACTTTACAAACCCTAAATATTTGCATTCTAAATTTCATTAAAATCAATAAGTAATTACAGAGATACGTGGAAAAAAACTTTCATAGACACAAACTTTCGCGTTTATAATATTAGTAGGAAGTAAGATATTTATTTAGATTTGTATCAACACTTATTTTAATAAACCCATCTGACACTATTCGTAAGATTGACTGATCTCTTTGTTAATCATTATTTGAATTTTTATTTCTTTATCATTATTTTGGTCTGCATACTAAATAAATTAGATAATATATAATCAGTACATACTAGCCGAAAGAACAATTAAAATTCAAATGTAGGTATCCAAATAGGTTGGACTTAACGCTCAGCTCAGCCTTGGAGCCCCTTTCGCTTCCGAGAACCGGTTGGCGGAGCGGCCCGCGGCCCGCGCACGCGCACGCGCACGCCGCACTCACCTCGTCGACGACGCGGTAGGCGAAGTCCGCGTCCTTGGCCTGCGCGTCGAAGGCGAACTGGTTGACGGGCTTCCCGTCGGGCACCTTGTAGAGGCGGAACCACTCGACGGTGGCGCGCAGCAGGCCGGGGCACAGGCGCTCCACGTCGCGCACGTCGCGCAGCTGCGCCGCCAGCGGGTCGCGCGCGTCCACCGCCAGCAGCTTCCAGTCCGTCTCGCCCTCGTCCACCAGCGCCAGCGCGCCCAGCAGGCGCACGGCCAGCACGTCGCCGCGCGCCGCCACGCGGCTGCCGATCTCCAGCACGTCGACGGGGTCGTTGTCGCCGCGCGCCTCCGTGGCGGGGTCCACGTGCTGCGGGTTCTCCCACGTCTGCGGCAGCGCGCCGTAGTTCCAGATGTAGCCGCGGTGCGGGAACACGTTGGCCACGTAGCGCAGCGCGCCCTTCTTCACGTCCTGCTTGATGGGGTTCAGCGGCTCGCCGAGGCTGATCTCCATCTTGGCGTTGGTCCAGCGCGGCACCTCCACCACCATGTGCACGAGCCGCGCCTCGCGGTCCGCCCACAGCGGGATGTCGTGCAGCGGCGAGATGGGGCCCGCGGCGTCCTCTGCGACCAACCAAACAATTCTATCATCATCACTAACTGATGGTATATCAATCGTATTCACCTGCCTATTCACCAAGAAGCTTTAAAACTTTGTATCTGCTGCTTTTTGTAGCTTTATAGCTGTCAGCGACACCTTGACTGCTCTGGGTGCCATCTAACACATTCATTTGTACTGAGGAGTGGACAAAAGTTGCATTAATGCACATGTGGTAGCCCACTACCTCACCATGAAAATGGTGATTGTATGTGAATGTTTGTAATTCTTTGCTTATTAGGTATTTTTTTATTAGTTCTTGTGTACAGTTTTCGTGAACTTTAAGTCTACATGTAATGTGTCTAATGCAGGTCATACATATCAAAATAAAGGTCAATAAGGTAATATCTTACTTTCCTACTGACAAACTAGATAGACTGGCGCATATGCTCAATGACTGGTGCTCAACTAGTGCCCAATTGCTCATGCTAAGGAAAATGACTTCATGTTAGATTGTTATAACTTTATCAGATTGGCCTTCATCATATCAGTTCAAAAGATACAATCGAAAGTCAATGCTATAATTATGTTCCTAAAGTGTGGCCGGCTTATGCAGTTAATACGTCACATAATGCTAAGGAAAGTGTATCTGCCAGGTTTACTTGAACAAACTGGTCATCTGTGCGGCAAACTATGAATATGGTGCATATATACAATGAGAACTACACTCAGCATCGGCAGGCTCTGTTTAGCAAGACAAGTGTCTGGACTCATAAACTAAGTGCATTAAATATTTTGTGAACATTTCACACGGCGCCATCTAACCCCAAATGATGCAATGCTTGTACTATGGGCATGAGATGGCCGATAGAATACTTACATCGATTTTTGTAAATACATCTTACTTATATTATAAATGCGATAGTTTGTGAGGATGTTTGTGCCTCAATCTCGCCTAAACGGCTGAACGGATTTGAATGAAACTTGGAATATACATAGTACATGTACTGGATTAACATATAGGCTATTTTTTATTCGAGTACGACGCGAGCGAAGCCGCGGGCGACAGCTAGTACTTATATAATCCTACAACACCCAGACCCAGCAGAAATATTTGCAGAACACAAACATTTCTCCTGTAGCGGGAATCGAACCTGCACCTCTTGCATCTCAGCCGAGCACGCGCCCGCCACGCCAGCGAGGTAGTCAAACTCGTTATCGCGGTGAGCGCGATGCGGCAAGCGGCGCCGGTCAAGGACGGCCGATTGATCAACCGATAACACGCACGCGGAACTCATCGAGTTTGGAGTGCCAGCGTCATCGGCACCCGCTTACATACAAGTGCTATCGCCGCCGCCCGGCTGACTGTCAACTTACTGAAATACACCCGGTAGTCGGGCGAGTACAGCGATCCTCGCTCCTCTGCGATGTACATTTTCGTGTTTTCGTGAGACTGACGGACAGCTGCCGAGGTTGCACCGGAGAGAGCTCGTCCGCGCTGCACCGCCGCTGCACTGAACGCGCACGACTGCCGCGATACGAATAAAGCTACTAGAGGAGCCGCAATAGCTCCAAAACGTGTAACTGACATCATCTTTGATCACTTTGACTGCGACTTTGACATTTCTATTCGACTGTTTGATAAGATTGAGGTTTGCTATGTACTTCCTATTAAGATAAATAAGCGGCAATGACAATGAAATGAAATGAAATAAAATAATTTATTTTGACATTGACATATACATTGATCATAATATAATCAATCATTTCAATGATTTAAGATTACGACCAAGGACTAGGATCTAGCTCTTAGGATCAAGATCCTAATCCTAATATCAAGTCAGAATTTTTCTTTTTTTGCCTCAGATTATGGATATGACCATTTTAAATGGTTAAAATAAACTGTTTTATTTAGATTGCCGTTTTTTTGGGTCAAATTATGTACATAATCTGTACTTCTTTCCTGTTGACAGATCTGATAGTTGGTGCTTGGTAATACCGGAGGTAATACCTACCTTTAGTTCTGATGACAATACAGGAGGGTTATTCACGATGACCAAAGAAAACGAGCCATGTAACGAGCCAAATGTCATCGTGTCTCTAAACGCAAACGAGACACGCCATGGTGTGAAATCAAAAACTGTATTCTGCATGCCACATAAATGCTCGATGGCATGCCATAAGACTAGTTGTCTATGACCGTGTTTTGGTTTTACGTGATTCGTTCAAAATCAAGCATCCGGTCTGTTCGGAAAACTATCGGTTTTAGATTGATTTTATTTTTTTGTTTACAATCTTCATCTCAAGTAAATAAATATTCAATAATAGAATTTCTAAACTCTTTCTAATATTAATTTCGTTATATTTTAAAGTTTAGAGCCCAAAAAAAAATATATAACGTAAAATGGTTAGCTAAATCAAATCAACCACAATTTGTTTCCGAACGAATTGTCAATCAAAATATTGACATATTGCATTGTTTGTTTTGAAAAAAAACTTGGCTATATTACGTAGTGATAAGAATAGACGTTCTTCGAAGACAACGTATGATATGCTGGCGCCAGCAACGCCCACACATAAATAGGAGACTGTCAAGAGATTCTGCTGAGCTGGACCCTAAATTTTTCGTGCTATTTTATAAGGTGGCCAAAGAGTTGTTTTGGTATTGTGCGGCGTTCTTGGAGGCAGGCTAGTTAATTCTGGCCTTCAGAGATGTTCTAGCATTACAACAGAAGTCAAAGTAAGTAGGTATTGTGTTAGCTAAACTTAATTTATTGAACAATAATAAAATGGTAGGTACCTAGGTTAGGTATTAGCTTAGACTGAAACCTACTATATTTACTGTAATTTTCCAGATACTTACAACCCTCAATTTCCTTTTCACCAGTAGCTATCAAAAGCCAGTGGGAAACTTTTGGTTAGCACCTGTAAGCCTCTGCATAGAGTAAGCGGTGAATGCCTTGAATGATGCCAACCTACATCAAATTTCCTACCTCCGAACAAGAGAGGAATTAAATCAAACAAGGGTAATATTTTAATCAACTATTTATTTTAGTAGGTATTACATAATAGTATTTGTGAGAGCATCAGCGAACTAAAATAAATTAATTTTATTAGAATCTTTATTTCCAAAAACATGAAAGTATGTACCTACCTATAAAAACAATAACAATGATTTCTGCCTCGTTTCAGATTTGCAACAGAGGCTTAAAGGCATACCTACTCATGTGCTACCTTAGGAGGGGCAGCTCATGACAGTTATATTATGTTAAATAAATCAGAAATCATGAGATGTGTGTGTGTGTGTGTGTGTGTGTGTGTGTGTGTCTGTGTGTGTGTTAGTGTTAACTTATGGGTACATGCGGTTGTGTAGGTATAATAAGTAATAATAAATGCATTAAAACCATAAAACAAAAAATACTCACAGCACACATACTATGCATATCTCAAGTTTCACTCAATCCATGCAGCCATTTAGAAGTAAATTATGAGGCACAAGCATCGTTACATCTTCACAAACTTTTGCATTCACAATAAAAGAGCTATGTTAAGTTATGTTATTTTAAGTTACATGTGCATATTAAGAAGTTTATTGTACATGTGTAAGCATGACTGTGTGTGTGTGTTTTAGATTGTTACATTTAAATTGTTATATTTCAGAGCCGCCCACTCACTATGCCAACACGTGGATCAGAAGCAATTGCTGTACGCAATACAGTCTCAGTACATGTCTGGTCCACTACGCCAGGGCTTCTACGACATCCTCATTGCGATGCATCTCGAGTCGCACGCCACTACCATGCGAGTACACCAGCTTCGCTTGAACAGCATCTGGAAAAGAACAGGATTATGAAATACTAGGTGGCAGCACAGGTAAAGTACGCGCTATCGTTGCGTTTTGAGCTTTACGCCGGTAATTTCAAGCAAACTAAAGCTTTCCAATATTATAGTATACATACATACATACTATAACGCCGTATCCTTAATGAGGTGGGCAGAGCCACAAGTAAACATAATAAAACTTGCAACCACTTCTGATCCAAACTTCCAAGATGGATATGGCGAACCATGGTGACAGGTGATCAGCCCATCGGCCATATAGGTGGTCCATCATTTTGGAGAAGATCCCTTTGTCGCCTTTTACGACATGCTCGGGGAGAGAAGCATATAGTAACCCCCGGATACTCAAATGCATCAAGAGTTTAGCACGTCTCAATCTCAAGTGACAAGTACTTATCTGTATTCAAATTTAATTATTGAGATCGTAACTTTATTAAAGTGATTGTGTGAACTTTAGTTTCGTTCGTTATTTTATTGCCTGCATGCATGCAGGCAATCTCCCTTAAGCGCAAGCTCACCTCACGTACGGCGCGCAGACTTGGTCTTTGACGGCTCAGCAGAGGTCCACACTCGAACTCGCGTTGTACGAAGACCCAGAGATGGGGCACAGCCTCCGCTCGCTGCAAACAGAGAGCGTTCGACCGCAGATGAAGAATGAAGAAAGCAAGCAAACTCACGTGATATCTGTGAAGATATCACGTAAGTTTGCTTGCTTTAGTGTTCACAGACATTCGGAAGAATATAAATATGTCCTAGGTGGCCGATTTGTAGGGCTCAGTGGGCACGTGTTCTCGTCGGGTTCCGACATAATGGGTAACCTCGAGAAAAAAATCACACTCGGTATAATCGTACGAAGTTATTAGCGTCCAGTACAAATACCAAGTAACTCTTGAATAAACAAGTAGGCAGAACAGATACGTCCCGCTCGGCACGAGCTCTAAAAATAGACTGCCCGCCAGCTCCAATGGCCGCATCCAAGCATGACTCGGCTGTGACGTCACGCTTGCGTTCTGTAGGTAGTGAGTCAGTGTTGCAGTGTGATTGTAGATGGCGCTATAATTAATCTCCGACAAGTTCTGAAACATGTAATTTTAACTGTGAATTCCTACGAATAGGTACTGAATATTGTTATTTCGATAGAAAATCTTCCAGTTCCAATTTATCTTCACCTCTCAAAACATCTTGTTTCAGAGAGAGTATAACGGAGATCAGCAACTTGTACTCCCCCTACTTCCCGCTGGAGGTGGTCCGTGAGTTCGTGATGCAGGCGTTGGCGGACGCAGTTACAACCAACCAGGTGCACAACCGCGACCCCGTGGGCAGCACCAATGAGAACCTCTTCTTGTGAGTACACACTTCCTGACAGTACACTCTTCCTGCGAATACCTTCATCCTGTGAGTACACTCTTCCTGCGAGTATACTTTCCTGACAGTACATTCTTCCTATTAGTACTCTCCCTGACAATATACTCTTCCTGTGAGTACACTCTTCCTGTAAGTACTTTACCCCTATCATCAGGCCAACTCTCATTTTAATAAATAAATATTCATAGGCAACCCAACCTGTTAATCCGATAAGTTTATTATTCTTCAGACGTTAAGCTGTAATTAAGTCAAACACATCAAAACAACCTTTTTAAATGTGTTTCAGACCTCTGATCAAACTGGTAGACCGTCTCCTTCTAGTCTGTATGATGCGAGATGAAGACGTTGAGAAGCTCCTCATCATGATCAACCCTGAGACGTGGGATCCCACCTTTGACAAAGGTAAGTTACAATTCATAAAATTTTTACTGCCTTACCCACAAGTTTCCATTATCTGAAATTCTTTATTGTACACGCACGAAACGAAACAAATACACACAAAACATTAAAAAGTACATGTACAAAGGAGAGCTTAACTCTTAAAGAGTTTTAAGGGAGAGCCCTTGCCTCAAAGGTTTGCTGGCAGTTGCTTTAACATAAGTGGAAGTTATGTGTACAGAGACAGGAAAAAGAAAAACATAAAGATAAGCTTACAAATATTATAAACTAATAAGATATACTACAAAAATATATACAATATATACATACATATAAATAAATATTATTAAAAAATTAAACATTATTATTTTAAAGATAACGTAGAAAACTGAGCTCATTTTCATTTCTTATTATTACACCATCATCATCATCATCATTTTCCTGCCCTTATCTCACTAGGTGGGGTCGGCACAACATGTTTTCCTCTTCCATCTTCTCCTATCACTCGTCATCTCAGTACTCACTCCTTTCATACGCATGTCCTCTTTCACACAATCCATCCATCTTTTCTTAGGCCTTCCTCTGTCCGTGTATCCATCCACATTCATATTCAGCACTTTCCTTGTAACACGACTTTCTTCCCTCCGCATAACATGCCCACGCTAACCTATCACTGTATTTTCTTATTATTACACCGATTACCTGAAAGTTTTTAATGATAATATAGATTGTCTTTGTAAATAAATTTTTGAAGTTTCTATAAATGTTTCTAATTATGTCCTATAGAAGGAAAAGACGAGCACAGGAACAACATCTGAACGACATACAACAGGCATAGAGTGGAAGCCATCATAGCTTTTGCTCACGACTTCGTAGGCGATCGCCAGAGCGATCAGTTGAGGTAACATCGGCATAACCCTGCTTTAAAAAAAATTCTATAAATCTCACTTATAAATGCGAAAGTTTGTGAGTTTGGATGTTTGTGCCTTAATCACGCCTAAACGGCTGAACGGATATATACTGGATTAACATATAGGCTATTTTTCATCTGGGTACTACGCGAGCAAAGACGCGAGAGGCAGCTAGTATAAATATAAATATTTGAGGACATTATCATACAGCACCATCTAGCCCCCAACTAAGCAAAGGGAGCCAGATGGCTGATAGAATACTCCCGCAGCGGGAATCTAACCCAATCAATCAATGCTTGTGGCCACCAGAAACAATAATACCAGCTTGAACTGATTAAATATTATGTACGCATATTTTTCTTGCTTTCAGACGTTACCAAGAAATCAAGCAGTCAGATTTGCCGAGCGCCGTGGCTGCCAAGAAGACCAGGGAATTCCGCTGTCCGCCCAGAGAACAGATGAACTCAGTTTTAAGGTAAGTGTCTCGTCTTGTTTCAAAGTCGAAGTCTATAGTAGGTAAATAAGCACACAATCTACATCGTCGAAACTAAAATCTTACTTCTTACTTATATTATAAATGCGAAAGTTTGTGAGTTTGGATGTTTGGATGTTTACATTAAGTAAAAAATTTCGGCTCGCTTCGCTCGCATTGGTTTGAAGCTCGCTTCGCTCGCTAGCTTCTAAAGACTTCTAGAGATGGTTTAAAGCTACATTAAGTTAAAAATTTCGGCTCGCTTCGCTCGCATTGATAGCAAAGATAGCATAGGCAGCAAAGATAGCATAGGCAGCAAAGATAGCATAGGCAGCAAAGATCGCATAGGCAGCAAAGATCGCATAGGCAGCAAAGATCGCATAGGCAGCAAAGATCGCATAGGCAGCAAAGATCGCATAGGCAGCAAAGATCGCATAGGCAGCAAAGATCGCATAGGCAGCAAAGATCGCATAGGCAGCAAAGATCGCATAGGCAGCAAAGATCGCATAGGCAGCAAAAATCGCATAGGCAGCAAAGATAGCAATATCGAATTAACACATTAAAATATAATGTAACTAACCTAGGTAATGTACATTACCGTCGTACTGATACCTTGTGTTTAGAGTACGTACCTACCCACAGAACACTAATGTATTAATACGATATAGGTACTTACTCAAACACAAGTTATCAGCACGATGTCGAAACACGCAAAGCCTTTTAGCCTTTTAGCTAAGCGCTTTTATACAAATCCTTCGTAAACAACAAGATGGCGGCGATGTCGTACCGGAAGTCGTTCAGTGACTTACATTAAAATCATAAATTGGTTTTTATATTAATTTAACTAACATCTAAAATCAGGATATTAATTTACGGAAATTTACACTAAAAAAAAAAAAAAATAGTTCCTATAATGATTATGTAGATAAAATTAAATATTCGTAGATATTTGTATTCCTGTTTTTTTTTAAGACTAATTTTATTTTGAGTAGTTTCTATAAATTATTACCAGAATACGGTTAAAAATTTGTTTAAAAGATTGTGATTTTCTATGCTGTTTTTTAGTAGATATTATATAGTTTATTTATAAAAGACTGATTATAATACTTTGTTTCATAAAAACATCGTTGTCTTATTTTTTCCTATTCCGTCTGATAGGAACCCGCAATTAAAATGGACGCTTTTATTATAAATTCAAAGGTTAATTGAGTAATAGGTAGGACCTACCTGGTAGGTGTTACTAGTTTAGAAAAGAGTACCTAAATGGAGTAAAAGGAGTAAACTTGACTATAAACTTGTCCTAAGCCTCGAGCTCAACTATATACCTACGTGTCTAACCCCCGAATACTCAAACGCGACTCAGAGTTGAGCACGTCTCAACTCACGGTTTTTTGACAGTTTCTGATGATAATCTGTCAAAAAATCGTCATTTGAGACGTGCTCAATTTTGAGATGCGTTTGAGTATTCGGAGGTTAGGCCTTTTACGAAATCTACTAGGTAATTGTGATGTTTTTACAGGCTTCAAGCACATGGACCAGGAAGAAGAATCTTGGAAGGAGCATTGTCCTTGTGGCGAGGAGCTCATCGTCAGGATGAACGAGATCCACGAGAGCCTCATGGTGCATGTGTCTCTCAACGCTCTGCAAGAGCCACTGTCTGAGGTAACTATTACTAATCATAACGTAAATAACATTTGGAATTTCTTGAAAAACATTTATCTATGGAGCGAAAGACTTTAGAGAGAACTAGAAAGAGTTGAAGGTGTGAAAGGTTAATTATAGTTAAAAGAGAACTAGAATAAGTGAAAGTATAATTAAAAAAAACTGTCAAGTGCGAGTTGGATCCGCACACGAAAGGTTCAGTACTAGTGCAAAAAAAAAAAACTAGAATCTACAGTAATTTTTATAATAAAAGTGTTTTATAATAATTTGACGGCCTCGGTGGCGTGGCGAGCGATTGCTCGGCAGAGGCGCAAGAGGCGCGGGTTCGATTTCCGCTGCGGAAGAAATTGCATGTTCTGTAAATATTTCTTCCGGGTCTGGGTGTTGTGGTAGCATGGTACTCGTAGTTTCTGATACCCACGACACAGGGAATCCTAATGTGGGGTCAGGACTATGTATGTGACTGTTGGGTGCTATTTATTTATTTATTGTACAGGCCATAGAAGAACCGGCAAAGAAAACTCCAGAAGAGAAGTTCCGTAAAGTCCTGATCGGCACTATTGTCAGTTGGGCCGAGGAGTCGCAGATCGAGACGCCCAAACTCGTCAGAGAAATGTTCAGGTAATTTTACTCACATCTCTGTTCCAGGTACCAAACAAAAAAAATGTATCTTCGTTGCCATTTATGTTTTACACTATTTATATGTTATTCATGTAACATGATGAAACTGGCAGATATATTACAGACTCCTAATGATAATAATAATATATTTCTTCCTTCCAGTCTCCTAGTCCGTCAGCACGACGCTGTTGGCGAACTGATCCGTGCTCTCGAGAAGACTTATGTGATAAACGCGAAGACGAAGCTGGATGTAGCGGAGATGTGGGTGGGGCTGAGCCAGATCCGCTGCGTGTGCAGATGAGCCAGGAGGAGGAGGAGCTCATGAGGAAGATACTCTGGTGAGCCATCATTCCTATTTATATCAAGAATATACGTAAGACTAAGTTGGAGGTGCGAAGTTGTAGGTGGGATTGTGCCAGATCCGCGCGCTGCTGCCTGTGCAGATGAGCCAGGAGGAGGAGGAGCTCATGAGGAAGAGACTCTAGTGATCCATCATACTAATTAAGATTTAAAAAAGACTGACTTGTCCTTAGAATAGAAGCAAACAAACAATTCCAAACCTATGATTAATAAGACTGAGATATAGTTTGTTTACTTTATTAGATTTGAAACTCATCAGATATTATATCTTATTTCAGGAAACTCGTGAACAACCACACCTTCTTCCAGCTGATTTAATCAGGTATGACTTGTTTACTATAAAACACAACTACTTACCTACATGCTCAGACCAAATAAAAAGAGTAGACGCCGCGCCGCGAACAACAAAAGTGAAGCCACACAAAATCGTGCTCCTGCAAGTAAACATACACGCTCACGCACACACCTACGCTAAAACCATGCTCATCGCTCTAGTACGTCACGAGTCTTAAAAAAAGAATTATGCCTTCCTGTGTAGTGAAAACTTGTAAAAACAGCAGCAAATCACATAAAAAGTCTCACGGAATCACTTTTCACATACTGTAAGTACTTCAAATAGCATAGTTTCTTAATTATTATACTATGAATTTAGGTTACTTGGAACACACAACCTTAAAACCTTCGACACACACATAGATAAAATGGCGGCTTCACTTTTGTTGTTCGCGGCGCGGGGTCTTTTCTTTTTATTTGGTCTGAGCCTACATGGTTCAATTTGGGAAAATTGTGTCATAAAAAATGTTGATTTTTTTAAATATAGAACTCTCTAAATTCTCATACAAACATGACCCACAATACAGAGGGACACTAGGATTATGTGTCTTGGGTATCAGAAACTGCGAGTACAGTACAGTCAACGGATCTTGACACTCGTGAAGTTAGCAGTTTGACATGCGCAGTGAAGTTTTTTCATACTGTCTACTGCTCGAAACGGCTAACTTCACGAGTGCCTAGATCCGTTGACCGTACTGTACCACAAATTGCCTGCTTTTTCTTGATAGGCACTTGATATGAATAAGTAAGTAAATAGATACCTATTATGTATGGTATGTATGTTCGTATGAGCTAGTGGCCAACTCTAGTGACGGAGTTTTTAGGCCGCCTAAAGGCCTCCGTCATGGCTTAACGACTTAAAAGCCGGGACCCATAATTTAACGTGCCCTCCGAAGCACGGAGGCACTCAGCTCGCAATGCCACTTGCGGTCAATAAACTTAATTTATTGAACAATAATAAAATGGTACCTAGGTTAGGTAGGTATTAGGTTAGACTGAAACCTACTATATTTACTGTATTTTTCCAGATACTTACAACCCTCAATTTCCTGATCACCAGTAGCTATCAAAAGCCAGTGGGAAACTTTTGGTTAGCACCTGTAAGCCTCTGCATAGAGTAAGCGGTGAATGCCTTGAATGATGCCAACCTACATCAAATTTCCTACCTCCGAACAAGAGAGGAATTAAATCAAACAAGGGTAATATTTTAATCAACTATTTATTTTAGTAGGTATTACATAATAGTATTTGTGAGAGCATCAGCGAACTAAAATAAATTAACTTTATTAGATTCTTTGAAAAAACGTTCACTTTCATTATATTAGTAGAGTGTAATCTTTATTTCCAAAAACATGAAAGTATGTACCTACCTATAAAAACAATAACAATGATTTCTGCCTCGTTTCAGATTTGCAACAGAGGCTTAAAGGCATACCTACTCATGTGCTACCTTAGGAGGGGCAGCTCATGACAGTTATATTATGTTAAATAAATGCATTAAAATCATAAAACACAAAAATGCTCACTTTTCTTTAACTTATTAAGTACTACCTGCCGCCTGCGGCTTCGCTCGCCTATTGCCAGGATAAAAAGTAGCCTAATGTTATTCCAGCACACATACTATGCATATCCCAAGTTTCACTAAATCCGTGCAGCCATTTAGAATTAAATTATGAGTCACAAGCATCGTCACATCTTCACAAACTTTTGCATTCACAATAAAAGAGCTATTAGTTAGGTTAGGTTAGTACCTACTACAACTACTACTAGCCCCTAGTTTTTTCTTCGAACCCTGCGTGGTGAAAAGATTCAAAATGCGCCTCAAAAGCTCCTTTTGTGCACTAGGGCTCCGGGAGTAATAATTATTCTGTACACTAGGGTTAGGTTATTTCACTTATTTACCACATCATTTATTTTTATTAGGGATATTATTCAATGGTACCTAGATTATATTATTTATTGTACAAATAATCTATTCTGCTATTAAATAGTTTAAAGAAGACTAATTTATTTACATAATTAATAAAAACACAACCTAGTTTTAGCAAAACACGCAATATTGAAGTATGTAATTTTGACAATTCAAAACGAGCCTCGTCTCGCGCCTACTCTCGTTTACTGAGCTCGTTTATGAAATCTGACAATGTCACATTGTCATGCAGAATACGATAACACGGTAATTCCACACGTTTTCCCGCGTCTCGTTTTGTTTGGTCATCGTGAATAGGGCCCCAGTTGAATATTTTCAGTACTAGGTACTAGATGACTCGCGACGTTGCTGTGTGACAGAATATTTTTTTGGAATAATGTTGTCTCAGATTTACCTTTTATTAATGGTAAATGGATGGAAGTCGATTGAACGGGTTTGTCTGTATTTTTGTGAAAGCAGTTCTTAATTATAGGTAGTAATTTAGTAGATAATAATAATGTGTTGTAATTTATATTATTAGTCACCACTACACTACGAATTTTTTTTTAACTCAACTCACGCCAAGTTTACCTAAATGCTTAGTGGTGTTCCTCAGTTCAATCATTTCATTATTCAAAAAAATCATTTCATTTACCTTTAAATTAATTATTTTATTTTTAAATGTTTTTCATTAAAATTGTAACACTTATATTTTGACATTGTTGAAGTTGAAGGGAAGTCTGTCACATAAGTAGGTACCTAGTCTATTTTATGCTGAGATTTTTATGTTTGAATTCACGTAGGTTTAATTGGAATTCGTACCAACCTAACAAAGAAGAGAACCTCTGTAATTCAAAACACATGAGATTCCAGTGTTGGCTTTTAAAATTGAGTACCAGAATCACGGCTTCAGTTTGACAGGGAAAATGGAAAATTGGATTGGCAGATGAGTCTGATGGGGATTTTCAAAGAAAAAAAATCTTTAAAATAAAAGGCTAATCCGGGGCCTAGTGGTCTGGGAATTTTGTTATCTTTTATTGTAACACCTGATGTGAACAGTGATAGCAAGTGGAATATAATTATGTGACCCTCCAGAGGATATTTGGACCCTGGGTTAGTCCTCACCAACCTCCTTCATTTGATCTTCGAAGCAGCTGTAACAGGTAGGTACCTACCTCATATTAGCGTCCTGATTGGGTGTCATATTTACTAAATACGGCCCTGCATACTCATTGAGGATCTCTTGAGCATATCTTTCCCCAGTCAGAGTGCCATTTTCTATGGCCACTAGTCTGTGCGACCTTCTGAACATATGCCAGCCCATACATGTACACTGCCTCCACCGTACTGGACTGTTTCTGAGAAGCAGGCTTGAAGGTATCGCTCACCAGGTCGCCTGTAGACACTTCGCCTTCCATCAGAAGTATAAAGTGAGAATCGAGACTCATCTGTGAACAAAATTCTTGACCATTCTTCTTCAGACCACTGTATGTGTTCACGGGAGTATTGCAGTCTCGCTACCCGATGCTCTCTCTTGAGTTTGGGGCCATTCGCTGCTCTTCGGGGTTTCAGGTATGCTTTAGCATTTAGGTGGCGATTTCTCAAACGCAGTAGAAACAATACATTGTGAGCTATTTTTCCACCCTAGGTAGGAAAGGATGCTACACAAAAATATAAAGATTAAAGTGTTGATTATCAAGTGTTTATTACAGGAATTTTATTACCAGAAAAGGAAGAAAATTATCGAAAGGTTTTACAGTTCTTTTTAGCCGCATCTATTACACACTACTGTTCTAGTTACTATGAGTAAATAAAATAAAAATAACCTTATTGAAACGCTTACAATTCATAGACGAGACTATTACAAACTACAACGCTGTCATTCACAGTACATCCACCGTTCATCTACACAATACTACTGTAATTTACCTTCGTCGGTCAGCTCGGACCATATCCCACGATCATAAAACTACTCTCTAACACTTGGTTCATCTCAACGGGTAAAAATTAAAATGTAAATTAACAATAAACGGGTTTAATGACCTGCCCTGATCTACTCTGCCTTATAAATCAACCGGATGCCCACTTAGTCACGGCCTACTCAGGAGTATCAGTCCACCGCACCTCACCGCTGATTCAACGATCCACAAAATAGAGTTTTTGGTTATATTTGGTTTGTTAAATTCCGAAATTGACGAAATTCGCGCGAGCGGACCTACAGGAACGCTTGATTTAACGACCCTATCAGACACACTCACTCGACTGACACCAGCCACCACAAGGTCACAAAAAGGCAGGGAAACGCCACACCAGGATTTTCGGTCTTGTCACAGCAGCACAGCAGGGGACGCTGGCGCTCTGGACCCTCGCCGACGACAGCGTGCGCCAGAAGGCGGCAGGTAGCAAGGTTGCGACACGTGCTCGCCACGTGTTCGCGCCCGTACGGAGCACCTCTTTTCTGGAAAATTCATAGCCCGGCGTAAGCGAAAGTGCTCTTTAGCCTGCGAAGCGGGGTGCAACCTTAGCAAATCTGCCCTTGTGTATTCATGCACAGGGTTGAGGATGTCCCACGAGCTCCGCTCGGCAATCGAGGAAGACAAAATCAAAGATCAAAAGTTCAAGACTCTTACCAGAGGCACAAAGCTGATAATACGCACAAAACACGTGCGCCCAAAGGAATCACACGCGTGGGTTCTCCCGTGGATGATTCCCGCTACGCCAGACACAGAAGCCAGGATATAATAGCCAGCAAATACAATTTTCATCAAAAGCTCCACGCCACGTTCTCAACATCGATCTGTCAAAAAGATCCTTGCCCTCTCGCTCTGACCGAGTGAGACGAAAGAACTCAAACGACACTGACAGTTCGATTCGTCTTGATAAGGACACTGACACTCACAAATCACCCGTGCCAAGCCAGAGTGTGACCAGCAAAAACCAAAATCATTACCTATCTCGCTGAACGGAACTTTCAAATAAAAAGGGGGGAAAAATCGAACGTTACAACATATAACGGTCTTCTCGGGCACTTGTGCACCTGGGTCGGTCGTTACAAGGTCTCCTCAGATGGTTTCCAGTCTCTTGCACTATGAGATGAGATGCCTAGAACCAGATGCCTAGTTCCAGAAAAGTCATGATCTTAGCACATTCTTCAGGTGAAAGAGGCATGATAAATAAAGTTTAAGTGCTGTTGTCCAGCTGAGCCTTTGTTACAAGACTCATCGATCAAGAAAAAAAATTGTAATCAAAAACTGAATAAAAAAAATGAGAAGTTTCATTGCTTTTAAAGTTTTTTTCAGCCATTTCCTAAAAAGGAGGTTATCGATTTACCGATTCGCGACAGCAAAAATTTAAAAGAACAGGGGCAGGAATGTAAAAAACATGAAAATATGGAAGGAAGGAAGGAAGGAAGGAAGGAAGGAAGGAAGGAAGGAAGGAAGGAAGGAAGGAAGGAAGGAAGGAAGGAAGGAAGGAAGGAAGGAAGGAAGGAAGGAAGGAAGGAAGGAAGGAAGGAAGGAAGGAAGGAAGGAAGGAAGGAAGGAAGGAAGGAAGGAAGGAAGGAAGGAAGGAAGGAAGGAAGGAAGGAAGGAAGGAAGGAAGGAAGGAAGGAAGGAAGGAAGGAAGGAAGGAAGGAAGGAAGGAAGGAAGGAAGGAAGGAAGGAAGGAAGGAAGGAAGGAAGGAAGGAAGGAAGGAAGGAAGGAAGGAAGGAAGGAAGGAAGGAAGGAAGGAAGGAAGGAAGGAAGGAAGGAAGGAAGGAAGGAAGGAAGGAAGGAAGGAAGGAAGGAAGGAAGGAAGGAAGGAAGGAAGGAAGGAAGGAAGGAAGGAAGGAAGGAAGGAAGGAAGGAAGGAAGGAAGGAAGGAAGGAAGGAAGGAAGGAAGGAAGGAAGGAAGGAAGGAAGGAAGGAAGGAAGGAAGGAAGGAAGGAAGGAAGGAAGGAAGGAAGGAAGGAAGGAAGGAAGGAAGGAAGGAAGGAAGGAAGGAAGGAAGGAAGGAAGGAAGGAAGGAAGGAAGGAAGGAAGGAAGGAAGGAAGGAAGGAAGGAAGGAAGGAAGGAAGGAAGGAAGGAAGGAAGGAAGGAAGGAAGGAAGGAAGGAAGGAAGGAAGGAAGGAAGGAAGGAAGGAAGGAAGGAAGGAAGGAAGGAAGGAAGGAAGGAAGGAAGGAAGGAAGGAAGGAAGGAAGGAAGGAAGGAAGGAAGGAAGGAAGGAAGGAAGGAAGGAAGGAAGGAAGGAAGGAAGGAAGGAAGGAAGGAAGGAAGGAAGGAAGGAAGGAAGGAAGGAAGGAAGGAAGGAAGGAAGGAAGGAAGGAAGGAAGGAAGGAAGGAAGGAAGGAAGGAAGGAAGGAAGGAAGGAAGGAAGGAAGGAAGGAAGGAAGGAAGGAAGGAAGGAAGGAAGGAAGGAAGGAAGGAAGGAAGGAAGGAAGGAAGGAAGGAAGGAAGGAAGGAAGGAAGGAAGGAAGGAAGGAAGGAAGGAAGGAAGGAAGGAAGGAAGGAAGGAAGGAAGGAAGGAAGGAAGGAAGGAAGGAAGGAAGGAAGGAAGGAAGGAAGGAAGGAAGGAAGGAAGGAAGGAAGGAAGGAAGGAAGGAAGGAAGGAAGGAAGGAAGGAAGGAAGGAAGGAAGGAAGGAAGGAAGGAAGGAAGGAAGGAAGGAAGGAAGGAAGGAAGGAAGGAAGGAAGGAAGGAAGGAAGGAAGGAAGGAAGGAAGGAAGGAAGGAAGGAAGGAAGGAAGGAAGGAAGGAAGGAAGGAAGGAAGGAAGGAAGGAAGGAAGGAAGGAAGGAAGGAAGGAAGGAAGGAAGGAAGGAAGGTAGGTTAGGTTAGGTTAGGTTAGGTTAGGTTAGGTTAGGTTAGGTTAGGTTAGGTTAGGTTAGGTTAGGTTAGGTTAGGTTAGGTTAGGTTAGGTTAGGTTAGGTTAGGTTAGGTTAGGTTAGGTTAGGTTAGGTTAGGTTAGGTTAGGTTAGGTTAGGTTAGGTTAGGTTAGGTTAGGTTAGGTTAGGTTAGGTTAGGTTAGGTTAGGTTAGGTTAGGTTAGGTTAGGTTAGGTTAGGTTAGGTTAGGTTAGGTTAGGTTAGGTTAGGTTAGGTTAGGTTAGGTTAGGTTAGGTTAGGTTAGGTTACGGTTCGGTTAGGTTACGGTTAGGTTAGGTCTAGGTAGGTTAGGTGGTAGACTAGGCTTAGGTTAGGTTAGTTAGGTTAGGTTAGGTTAGGTGCTGGCTCCATTGGGAGTTTTGCGAAACTCAGGCCTTCCTTATCCGTGGGGGGTGGGACCACGGATCCTCGGGTGCCGCCTGTTATTGGTCTATTTCTTCTGAAATAGACGTAACAGAAACCACCGGCGCCGGCATCGTCCTTCTCAGGACGTGTCGGTGGGGTAGGATTGGGGGGGGGGGGGGGGGGGGTAGGGTTTGGGTGTGGAATGGGGGGTAGTTGGTCGTGGGTTAGGGCTTGATGCCATTGTTGGGGGGGGGTGTGTCGCGGGGAGCTTCGTAGGAAGCTATATAGCTGTTTGGCTATAGAGTCGGGCGCGACGTGCACTAACACTGCCGCCGCGCAGGTAAGGTGGTTCATCTGCCTTACCACCGCTCAAAAATCGTAATCCTGCAACAATGAGCTTCCGAGTTCTAGCGGGACCGAGGGCCTTGGCTTAGTCGCCTGGGCCGCGAGGAAGAAAACCTCTATAAAAAATTACCCGAAGCTAGTGTGGTGAACGCAGCGCGAGAGCTTAGGCCCTTGCCGTCGATTGGGACGGGAGGGTCTGGTTGGACGGAATTCCAGCCGCTACTGTGTTCCCCGCCAGGGTACCGGTCGACCCCCTGTGCGAGTTACGCCTAGACTTCCCCGCCTACAAGGGCTCTAGGCGGGGTGACGAGTAATTCCCTACTACTCGTGGGATCTGATATGGAAAACATTACTAAAGCCAAAAAACCTTTGCGGGACGCCTCCGGGCGTTTCACACAAGGCCCTTCTCAGGGCCAACCCAAAGGCCCTTCTCAGGGCCAACCAAAAGGCCCTTCTCAGGGCCAACTCGACGTAGTGGCGTCGACGTCGGAGAACGACCGCACAATATCTGCGGTCAGCCTGTATGGCAGGGCGGACGAGCTGTCGATCTCCGACAGCGAGTCGGACGCCCGCTCGACCACGCCTGCCATTGGGCAGTCGCTGAAAAGGGCCTTCTTGAAGGAAGATGGAGCCGAGTCCTCGGACACTTCCAGGGGGAAGCCCAAACGTAAGGTGAAGGCCAAAAAGCGGCCTCCAGCCATCGCCGATGCCCACGACGTGGGGTTGGATGACGCGCAGCGCCAGCTAAACCTAGCTCGGCGGGCGCAGCTCCAGCAGGACCTGGAGGAACAGGTCGCCGCGAAAGAGCAGCAGGCGCAGGCTGCGCGGGCCAAGTCCGGATACGGCACTTCCACCGTCCTGTATTCGGACCGCTCTCTGGGCGAGCTGGAGCGCATGGCGCAGGAAGACGCGGAGGGGATAGCTGAGCTCGCCTCTAAGTCCTCCCACCTAAAGGGGACTTTTCAGAAGTCCCTGAAGTGCAGGGCAGCGAGCCTGCACGGCATCGTCCGGGAGCTGGTGCAGCGCACCGCCACGGACGAAACGCAGCAACTGCAGGCGAGGGTCGATCGCCTGCAGGCGGAGGTCAGCCAGCTACACAAGAAGCTGGCTGAGGTCACGGCCCGGCCTTCCCAGGCCAGCCCGGGACCGCCGACAGGAGCCACGGCCCGGCCTGCACAGGCTGGCCCCGCTCCAGCAGCCGAAGCCACGGCCCGGCCCACTCAGGCCGGCCCTAGACCGGCGGCTGATGGCCCCTCCTCCTCCAACCTTGAGGATATCATCCGCAAGGTCATCATGGAGGAAAGGGCCTTCACGAGAGCCTGCTTCGAAGGCATCGAGGACAGGCTCCTACCGGAGAAGCGCCTGCGACCGCCACTAGCAGCGGACAAAAGGCCGAATAAGCCGGGGCCATCCTCCCAAAGGGAGGACGCCCATTTGCCTTCGACCACTCCGTCCAACCAGACGTGGACGGAAGTGGTCAATAAGGCGAAGGGCAAGGCCCGTAAAAAGGCGAGAACGGCCGCCGCCCCTGCCGCCCCCGCCGCCACCCCTTCCGGCCCGTCCCAGGCGACCGGCAAGGGAAAGGGGAAGGGGAAAGGGAAAAGGTCAGCCCCCAAGCCCGCCACCGCTGCCTCTGCAGCCAAAAGGGCCCCCGCCGGTGGGAGGAAGCCTCTGGTTCCTCCCAAGACCGCAGCCGTCGTGGTGACGCTCACCGCGGAGGCTGCGGAGCGGGGCGAGACGTACGAGTCCGTCCTCAAGCGGGCTCGTACCAACGCCGATCCCACCCAACTCGGGATCGGTGCAGTCGCGTGCCGCCGGACCCAAGCCGGGGCTCGAATCTTCGAGTTCCCTGGGGCCCAGGGCGGCGCCAACGCGGACCTCTTCGCGAGTAAGCTCCAAGAGGTCATCGCGGACGCGGCTAAGGTCGTCAGGCCCATCAGGTCTGCGGCCTTGGAGGTGACCGGTCTCGACGACTCGGTCACCAAAGAGGAGGTGGTGGCGGCGATCGCAGCGATAGGGGGATGCGACGCGGCAGCGGTGCAAGGTCGGGACATCAGGCCCGGCCGCGGCGGCATGGGCACTATCCGCCTTGAGTGCCCTGTCGCTGCAGCCAAAGCCGTCCTCGCCAAAGGGCGGCTCCCTGTAGGATTCAGTTCCTGCAGGGTCCGGGCACTTGAAGATCAGCCTCTGCGCTGCTTCAAGTGCTTCGGAATCGGGCACACGCGGGCCCTCTGTCCGTCCAAGGTGGATAGGACGGACAGCTGCTACCGCTGCGGCAAGGAGGGGCATAAGTCCGCCTCCTGCAAGGCCCCCACGCCGCGCTGCGCAGTGTGCGCAGCCAGTGGCCGCCCAGCGGGGCATGTCATGAAGGGGAGGAACTGCAATCCTCCCCCCAAGAAGGGCAAGGCGCAGGCGCCGACCCCGCCTGCCGCTGCGACCGCCGCCCCAGAAGCGGGCACCTCGGCGGCTGATGAGGGGGGTGCGATGTCCGATTGATGGATAGGGTCGAACATCGCATCCTCCAGGCGAACACCAACCACTGCAAAGCAGCCCAGGACCTGCTGATGCAGGCCATGGCTGAGTGGTTGGTGGACGTGGCGGTTGTCTCCGAGCCGTACTCGGTCCCCGGCCGTTGGCTGGCTGATCGGGACGGCTCGGTGGCCTTGGTGTCGCGGTCTTCCACAGACTCCCCTCCCCTCTCGCTCTTAGAGAGGGGACCGGGATACGTGGCCGCCGCGTGGGGGGAAATAGCCCTGGTGGGCGTTTATTTCTCCCCAAACCGCCCTCTCCAGGACTTCGAGGACTTTCTCGAAGTCCTCACCGCAGTAGTCGGTAGGGCGGCGCCGCGCCAGGTCGCCATTTTAGGCGACCTAAACGCCAAGTCGGTGGCCTGGGGCAACCCGGCCGCCTCTTGCAACCCCCGAGGACGTGCCGTCGAATTTTGGGCGGCCACGTCCGGGATGTCCCTCCTCAACAGAGGGACGGTCCAGACGTGCGTGCGGCGATGGGGAGGGTCAGTGGTGGACGTCTCGTTCGCCACCCCCATCTTGGCCGCCCGCGTCATGAACTGGCGGGTGGAGTTGGTGGAGACATTGTCGGACCACAGATATGTGCGGTTCGACATCTCCACCCAGAGCCCCCGGAGGACGGCCCCCTCGGGCCAGTCTCCCTTTCCGCGGTGGGCCCTCACCCGCCTCGACCGCGAGGCGGCTAAGGAGGCGGCGTTCGTCCAGGACTGGCTCACGCCTCCTGTCGAAGTCCTGGACGTGGACTCCGCAGCGGCCCAACTCAGGAGGTCCCTGACCGAGGTGTGCAACTCCAGCATGCCTCGGTCTCGCCGTCCGCCTCCCCGTCGCGCAGTCTATTGGTGGTCGGAGAGGCTCACGGAGCTTCGGGCCACCTGCGTGGCGGCAAGGCGGGAGTACGCGCGGAGTCGACGGCGCAGCCGGCGAGACCCCGAAGCCGAGGACCTGCTCTACGCCTCTTACGTAGAGGCAAAGCGGGTCCTCAAATCCGAAATGGGCGCCGCCGGTGACGCGGCGCGGGCCGAAATGCTGGAGGGTCTAGATAGGGATCCGTACGGGAGACCATACAAGGCGGCGCGGAACAAACTGCGCCCCTTCGGTCCCCCGCTGACGGAGTCCCTCGAGCCGGCGCTGCTGGATGGGGTGGTTCGGTCCCTGTTTCCGTCCGGGACCAATTTCACCCCACCAGCGATGAACCCTCCAGGGGAGGCGGCTCCGCCGGAGGAGGAAGTGCCTCCGGTCACGGCGGAGGAGCTTGCCGCGGAGACCCTGCGTCTCCGCGCCAAGAAAACGGCTCCAGGGCCAGACGGCGTCCCCGCGCGGGTGGTGGCCATCGCCGCCACCCAGATGGAAGGGCGGTTTCGGGACCTCTTCGGCGCGTGTCTCGCGTCGGGGAGGTTTCCGAAGCCCTGGAAGGAGGGGCAATTATGCCTCCTCCGAAAGGAGGGACGCCCGGCGGACTCCCCCTCGGCATACCGGCCCATCGTTCTGCTCGATGAGGTCGGTAAGTTGTTCGAGGGGATTGTCGCCAGCCGGCTAAACGGCCACCTGCTGGAGGTGGGGCCGAACCTGTCGGACGCCCAATTCGGTTTCCGAAGGGGGCGTTCGACAATCGACGCGTTGGCCCGGCTGAAAGGTATGGTGAGGGAGGCCGTGGAAGCAGGGGACGGGGTTTTGGCTGTGTCATTCGACATAGCCAACGCCTTCAACTCCGTCCCCCACTCGACAATACTGGAGGCGCTCCGATATCATGGAGTGCCTCAGTATCTGCGGAGCCTCCTGGCCAGCTACCTGGAGGACCGAGCGGTCCTCCTGGTAGACAAAGCGGGCCAGCTCCGGCGATACGGCGCGGAGTCCGGTGTTCCACAGGGGTCCGTCTTAGGACCGCTCCTGTGGAACATCGGCTTCGATTGGCTCCTGCGGGGAGCTCTCCTCCGTGGCACGAGTGTCATCTGCTACGCGGATGACACTCTCCTCACTGCCCGGGGGAGTAGCTACAGGGAGGCGGCGAGCCTGGCCTCGGCCGGCGGATCCTTGGTCGCGGGAAGGATTCGCCGGCTTGGATTGGGGGTTGCGCTGCACAAGACCGAGGCCGTGTTCTTCCACGGGCCTCGGCAGCGCATCCCCACCGACGCCCACATCGTCGTGGAGGGCGTCAGGGTCGAGCTCAAGACCCAGATGAAATATCTGGGTCTCGTGCTCGACAGCAGGTGGCGCTTCGGCCCGCACTTCAGCGGGCTGTCAGAGCGCCTGCTGAAGGTCGCGGGTGCGCTCTCGTGGCTCCTCCCGAATCTGGGGGGGCCCAGAGCGCGATGCCGGCAGCTGTATGCCGGCATCCTGAGGAGCATGGCCCTTTACGGGGCCCCCATCTGGGCGGACTCCCTCCAAAGGAGGGAGAACGCAACCGCGCTCCGCAGGCCCCAAAGGGCCATCGCGCAGCGGGTGGCCCGGGCTTACCGCTCGGTGAGCTTCGCGGCGGCGTGCGCTCTGGCGGGCACCCCTCCTTGGGAGCTCGAGGCGTGGGTGCTCGCCAGAGTGTACGAATGGACGGCGGGGCGTAGGGCGCTCGGGGAGCGCTTCGCCCCGGAAGAGCGGGAGGCCGTCCGGCGGCGGGCGCGGGAGGCGATCGTCCAACATTGGACGGAGGACCTCGCCTCCGCCGTGTTCGGCCGGAGAACGTTGGACGCTCTCGGGCCAGTCCTCCAGGATTGGCTCGAGCGGCCCCATGGCTTCCTCTCGTTCCGTCTGGTGCAGGTGCTGTCCGGGCATGGATGCTTCGGATCGTACCTGCACCGAATCGGGAGAGAGGAGGCCCCGTCGTGCCACGACTGTGGTGCGGCGGAGGACACGGCGCAGCACACCCTCGAGGTGTGCCCGTCGTGGTCCGAGCCGCGCCGCGGTTTGGTGGCGGTGGTCGGGCCAGACCTCTCGCTTCCCAGCGTGGTCATCTCCATGCTGGGAAGTGAGGAGGCATGGGCAGCGGTCGCCTCCTTCTGCGAGGAGGTGATGTCGCAGAAGGAGGCTGCAGAGCGCGCGCGGGAGGAGGATCCTCTCGCGGCGCCGCTGCGTAGGCGGAGAAGGGGCAGGAGAAGACGATGATTACAGTCGTCTTCTCTCCCCATGGTGGTGAATAGCGGGAGACAGGCGCGGGGACGCCTTCTCCCGCATTGCACATATTCACCACCCCGTCGGGCGGGAACGGCCGAGCACTCACGGTCGTTCCCGGGCCCCTCCCTGCAGGGAGGGGCGTGCAGGCCCCGCTGTAAAGGCGGGCGGTCGTCGGCGGGGGACTGGATGTAAAGGCTCTGCCGGATTCCCAGTCCCCCTCCACATGGACGATGCGGGAGTGCCGCTGGGTTGTTTAGTGGGTATACCGGCCCTCTATGGGCCGGGGAGTCCCACACACCCCCCCCCATCCCCAATGGGGGGGACCGTGCGTAATTGTCATTTTTCCCAGCGTCAAAAAAAAAAAAAAAAAAAAAAAAAAAAAAAAAAAAGGTTAGGTTAGGTTAGGTTAGGTTAGGTTGCGGAGTCGACGGCGCAGCCGACGAGACCCCGAAGCTGAGGACCTGCTTTACGCCTCCTACGTAGAGGCGAAGCGGGTCCTCAAATCAGAAATGGGTGCCGCCGGTGACGCGGCGCGAGCCGAAATGCTGGAGGGCCTGGACAGGGATCCGTACGGGAGACCATACAAGGCGGCGCGGAACAAACTGCGCCCCTTCGGTCCCCCGCTGACGGAGTCCCTCGAGCCGGCGCTGCTGGATGGGGTGGTTCGGTCCCTGTTTCCGTCCGGGACCAATTTCACCCCACCAGCGATGAACCCTCCAGGGGAGGCGGCTCCGCCGGAGGAGGAAGTGCCTCCGGTCACGGCGGAGGAGCTTGCCGCGGAGACCCTGCGTCTCCGCGCCAAGAAGACGGCTCCAGGGCCAGACGGCGTCCCTGCGCGGGTGGTGGCCATCGCCGCCACCCAGATGGAAGGGCGGTTTCGGGACCTCTTCGGCGCGTGTCTCGCGTCGGGGAGGTTTCCGAAACCCTGGAAGGAGGGGCAATTGTGCCTCCTCCGAAAGGAGGGACGCCCGGCGGACTCCCCCTCGGCATACCGGCCCATCGTTCTGCTCGATGAGGTCGGTAAGTTGTTCGAGGGGATTGTCGCCAGCCGGCTAAATGGCCATCTGCTGGAGGTGGGGCCGAACCTGTCGGACGCCCAATTCGGTTTCCGAAGGGGGCGTTCGACAATCGACGCGCTGGCCCGGCTGAAAGGCCAGGTGAGGGAGGCCGTGGAAGCAGGGGACGGGGTGCTGGCTGTGTCATTCGACATAGCCAACGCCTTCAACTCCGTCCCCCACTCGACAATACTGGAGGCGCTCCGATATCATGGAGTGCCTCAGTATCTGCGGAGCCTCCTGGCCAGCTACCTGGAGGACCGAGCGGTCCTCCTGGTAGACAAAGCGGGCCAGCTCCGGCGATACGGCGCGGAGTCCGGTGTTCCACAGGGGTCCGTCTTAGGACCGCTCCTGTGGAACATCGGCTTCGATTGGCTCCTGCGGGGAGCTCTCCTCCGTGGCACGAGTGTCATCTGCTACGCGGATGACACTCTCCTCACTGCCCGGGGGAGTAGCTACAGGGAGGCGGCGAGCCTGGCCTCGGCCGGCGGATCCTTGGTCGCGGGAAGGATTCGCCGGCTTGGATTGGGGGTTGCGCTGCACAAGACCGAGGCCGTGTTCTTCCACGGGCCTCGGCAGCGCATCCCCACCGACGCCCACATCGTCGTGGAGGGCGTCAGGGTCGAGCTCAAGACCCAGATGAAATATCTGGGTCTCGTGCTCGACAGCAGGTGGCGCTTCGGCCCGCACTTCAGCGGGTTGTCGGAGCGCCTGCTGAAGGTCGCAGGAGCGCTCTCGTGGCTCCTCCCGAATCTGGGGGGGCCCAAAGCGCGATGCCGGCAGCTGTATGCCGGCATCCTGAGGAGCATGGCCCTCTACGGGGCCCCCATCTGGGCGGACTCCCTCCAAAGGAGGGAGAACGCAACCGCGTTCCGCAGGCCCCAAAGGGCAATCGCGCAGCGGGTGGCGCGGGCTTACCGCTCGGTGAGCTTCGCGGCGGCGTGCGCTCTGGCGGGCACCCCTCCTTGGGAGCTCGAGGCGTGGGTGCTCGCCAGAGTGTACGAATGGACGGCGGGGCGTAGGGCGCTCGGGGAGCGCTTCGCCCCGGAAGAGCGGGAGGCCGTCCGGCGGCAGGCGAAGGAGGCGATCGTCCAACATTGGACGGAGGACCTCGCCTCCGCCGTGTTCGGCAGAAGAACGCTGGACGCTCTCGGGCCAGTCCTCCAGGATTGGCTCGAGCGGCCCCATGGCTTCCTCTCGTTCCGTCTGGTGCAGGTGCTGTCCGGGCATGGATGCTTCGGATCGTACCTGCACCGAATCGGGAGAGAGGGGGCCCCGTCGTGCCACGACTGTGGTGCGGCGGAGGACACGGCGCAGCACACCCTCGAGGTGTGCCCGTCGTGGTCCGAGCCGCGCCGCGGTTTGGTGGCGGTGGTCGGGCCAGACCTCTCGCTTCCCAGCGTGGTCAACTCCATGCTGGGAAGTGAGGAGGCATGGGCAGCGGTCGCCTCCTTCTGCGAGGAGGTGATGTCGCAGAAGGAGGCTGCAGAGCGCGCGCGGGAGGAGGACCCTCTCGCGCCGCCGCTGCGTAGGCGGAGACGGGGCAGGAGAAGACGATGATTACAGTCGTCTTCTCTCCCCATGGTGGTGAATAGCGGGAGACAGGCGCGGGGACGCCCTCTCCCGCATTGCACATATTCACCACCCCGTCGGGCGGGAACGGCCGAGCACTCACGGTCGTTCCCGGGCCCCTCCCTGCAGGGAGGGGCGTGCAGGCCCCGCTGTAAAGGCGGGCGGTCGTCGGCGGGGGACTGGATGTAAAGGCTCTGCCGGATTCCCAGTCCCCCTCCACATGGACGATGCGGGAGTGCCGCTGGGTTGTTTAGTGGGTATACCGGCCCTCTAGGGGCCGGGGAGTCCCACACACCCCCCCCCATCCCCAATGGGGGGGACCGTGCGTAAATGTCATTTTTCCCAGCGTCAAAAAAAAAAAAAAAAAAAAAAAAAAGGTTAGGTTAGGTTAGGTTAGGTTAGGTTAGGTTAGGTTAGGTTAGGTTAGGTTGGGGTACTTGGTCGGGTAACCTCCTCGTGGTGTACCCTGGTAACATCGTGCAGTCGCACGGTGGCTAATAACCCGACACGGAGGGTCTCTCCGCGTGTCCCTCTGAATAGCAGAGGGCACAGTGAGATGAGACGGGAGGTTTCCCTTATGCTCCTCGCCGCATGTGGGATGTGGTCGGGAGTTTTAAGGGAACAAATGGAAAGTGGCTTCTCCGCGCGCCCCTCTGATTACCAGAGAGTGCTGTGGAGGAAGCGGGACGTGCTCGGCGCGCATTCAGGTGCCGTCGGGCCGGCACTGGGGAGGGTCTCCTTTGCCAGCGTCCGGAGTCTGGAATCCTCGCCACATCTGGGTTGTGGTCAGGATTTTTAAGGGAGGGCATTTTCTTTTGCCGTTAAGGCGGACCGGGTGATACGGCCTGTATTGCTCGGTTTCGTCGGAGAGAGTACGCCAACTCTCCATCCGGCTCCGCACTGCTAGCTTCAGCGACCTCCGTTTTGGCGTTAAGGGGGTATGTTGTGGCTGTGCGGATCCGACGAGGGCTTGCCTTAATTGGCCGGCCTGAGTAAGGAAAAACTCGACACAAAACCCGTGAGAAACCACGTTAAAACCTGCGGATACCAGGGGACCTCCGCAGTATGTACCCTTCCCCGGCTGCAGAGGGCTCCGGCCGGGGTGACCGTTTATTTCCCTCACACTCGTGGGATCAGTTATGGAAATTCACAACATAAATGATGTAAGAAGGAAGGAGGACGTAGGCGCTGTAACGCGCAGTAACGCCGAGAGGGCGTGTGTTGCTGTTTCGGCTGGTTTGCGCAGCCGCAGCACGGGATCTGGAAGGGTCAAGCGGAAGGGAGAGTCCTTCGCAAGACCAGCGACGCCGAATGCGGCGACAAGTGCGGGAGAGGAGTCAGACGGTTCCGTCATGTCTTGCTCCTCCTACGCTTCTACGGCATCGGGAGCTTCCCGAGCGGCCCAGAAGCGTAGCAGAAGGTCGAACGATGGTGCCTCCGAACCCCAGGGGTCCAGGCGCGCATCGTTTTTGAAGGATGGAGGAGGGGAGGACGATGTGTTCGACCCTCAGGTGGCCCCTACGACCACTCGGTCAAAGGGTAAGCTGCCCAATTCGGAGGAATTGGGGGCAGAGATGCGGGCGCTCTCAACTGAGGAGTTGGGCGCCCGCATGACGGTCGAATTACAGACCGTCGAGAAGATCGCCGACAAGTCGAAGAACTTGCGCGGCGACTTCGTAAAGGGTCTGAGGACGTCGGCCCGGAGAGCGATGGCGGTCGCGATGGAGCTCGCGCAGCGAACCGCCGTGGACGCTAACGTTGCTCGCCTAGAGAGGGAGAACGCGGAGCTGCGAGCTCAGATGGCCGCTCTCACCTCGAAGGTGGAGCAGCTGACGGAGGCTGTCCGTCAGCCGGCCAGTCCCAAGCCGGCGGCGGCATCGCCTGCCGCTGGGGGAAAAGACTGGGAGGGCCAGTTCATGGAGCGCATCAGCGCTCTCATGGACAAGAAGTTGGCCGCAGTGATGCGGCCTCCTTCCCAGGGAACCGCAGCTCCCTCCGGGCCAGGGCCCTCTCCGGGGCCTTCAGGACAGGGCAAGGCGCGGGCAAATCGCCCACCGCCAGCCACTCCCCAGCCACCCGTGCAGTCGCGGTCTGCTGAGGCTCGGGCGCCGGTGGCCCCAGAGTCCAGCTGGGCGACAGTGGTGGGGAGGAAGGCCAAGAAGCCTAAGCAGAAGGCTCCGGCGACGGCAAAGCCCGCCCCCAAGCCCGCCCCCATGGCGGGCAAAGGCGCCGGCACTAAGCCTGGCCCCAAGACTGGCCCAAAGGCCAGCCCAAAGGCTAAGGCCAAGGCGGGCGCTAAAGCGAAGCCTGCGCGTCTGCCCACATCTGCGGCGATAACGGTGACGATTCCGGAGGGTTCGGATGTCACCCTCGCCGCGGTCATGGCGGCCGCGAAGGCCCGCATAAGGTTGGCCGACTTCGGAGTGGACCAAGTCCGCTCGAAGAAGGCCATCACTGGTGGACTCATTTTGGAGGTGTCTGGGCCTGACTGCACCTCCAAAGCTGACAGGCTGGCCGAACGCATGAGCGTGGCCCTCGTTGATCTGGGTGCGCGTGTTGCGCGCCCGATGAAAACGGGGGAGCTGCGGCTGAAGGACCTAGACGACAGCGTCTCACCTCAAGAGGTGCAGACCGCGGTCGCCGAGGCCGGAGGCTGCTCGGTCAACGACGTGCGGGTGGGCGACATTCGTCGTTCATCCTCTGCCCTGGGCACGGTATGGGTCCGTTGTCCACTAGCTTCCGTGCGGAAGCTAGCAGCGGCAGGGCACGTCGTCGTCGGCTGGGTCTCGGCCCGGGTCGATTATCTGACCTCGAGGCCACTCCAGTGCTTCCGGTGCTTGGAGTACGGGCACGTACGCAGCACGTGCCAGAGCACGGTGGACCGCAGTAGCGTGTGCTACGCGTGCGGGGAGCCCGACCATCGGGCGAGCCAGTGCACGCGGCCGCGCAGATGTCCGCTGTGCTCGGACAAGGGCTGCAAGGCTGACCACAGGATGGGTAGCAAACAATGCTGCCCTCCTAAGGCCAAGGGGAAGCCAGCTCCTCCCCCTTCAGCCCCAGCACCGGAAGGCAGGGCGGCCCCAACAAAGGGGGCCGCTCAGTCGGGCCAACCGGCCCCACCCCAGGAGGCCATGGAGGCCTCGTAATGGATCACACCTTACGAGTCCTTCAGTGCAATCTGAACCGCTGCCGAGGCGCGCAGGATCTTTTCCTGCAAACCCTCGCGCAGTGGTCGGTTGCACTGGCCGTGGTGGCGGAGCCCTACCGTGTCCCGGACCATCCTCGCTGGTTCGGGGACGAATTGGGCGACGTCGCCATTTACTGGGGTGGTGGCCAAGGTGACCCCCCCTGTGCCCTTCTGGAGAAGGGACAGGGCTTCGTTGCGACGAAATGGGGTCACCTAGCCGTTGTGGGCTGCTATATCTCTCCCAACTGTACCCTCGTCGAGTACGAGGCGTACCTGGACGCGGTGGGAAACTGCATACGCAGGTGCCTTCCGCGTCCCGTGCTTGTCCTGGGCGACTTCAACGCTCACTCTCGTGAGTGGGGGAGTCGCCAGGACGACCGAAGAGGAGAGACCATGGTGGAATGGGCGGCGGGTATGGACCTCCGGTTGTTAAATCGGGGGTCTGTAAGCACATGTGTGCGGTGGCAGGGGGAGTCGATCGTGGACCTTTCATGGTCGACCCCCTCGGCCACCCACCTCGTGTCGGGATGGAGAGTTGCGGAGGAGGTGGTCACGTTATCCGACCACCGCCACATCGTTTTCGATGTGGCCCTCCGCCCCCCCGGCAGTGCGTCCCGCCGCAATGGCAGCCCGCCGCGACGATGGGCCCTCAAGTGGCTCGACAGGGATCTGCTCGAAGCCGCCGCCATCGTCGCGGCCTGGCCGGAAGACCACGCCGAAGGGATCCTGCCCGATCCTGTGAGGGAGGCGGCCTGGTTCCGGGCAACGATGACGTCGATCTGCGACGTGTCGATGCCCCGGAGCAGGCCTCCCAAGCGTAGGGCGGTGTACTGGTGGTCGGAGGAGATAGCGCGGTTGCGTGAGGTCTGCCTGCGCTCCCGACGCCAGTACACCAGAGCCCGGAGAAGAAGGCGAGCCCTTGCCGAAGAGGTGGATAGAGTTTACGGGGTATACCGAGACGCGACCAAGGCGCTCCAAGGCGCGATCGCCGAAGCCAAGTCTCGGTCCTGGAGCGAACTCCTCGAGGGACTGAACAGGGACCCATGGGGGCGCCCGTACAAGATGGTACTGGGCAAGCTCCGGCCATGGGTCCCTCCGTTGACGGAAACCCTGGACCCTGAGTTCGTGGGAGGAGTGGTTGATACGCTCTTCCCTAGGGTCCAGGACAGTCCCTTTACCCCCGTGTCTTCGTCGGACCCGACCATCTGGGCCGACGAAATGGGGGTAACTGCTGAGGAGTTGGACCGAGCTGTGAAGCGTCTCAGGGCTCGTAACACGGCGCCCGGGCCTGACGGGATTCCAGGTCGGGCCTGGGTGCTGGCTCTATCCGCCGGCTTGGGGGACAAGCTGAGGTGGCTGTTTGACGGCTGCCTCCGCTCCGGTGTGTTCCCCAAGGAATGGAAGGAGGCAAGGTTGGTCCTCTTGAAGAAGGACGGCAGGGCCGCGGATTCTCCCTCTGCGTACCGTCCCATTTGCCTGCTGGACGAGGCCGGCAAGTTATTCGAGAGAATAATTGCCGGCCGTCTATGCACACATCTGTCGCAGGAAGGCCCCGACTTGTCGGATTACCAGTTCGGTTTCCGGCAAGCGCGTTCGACAGTGGACGCGATTCTTCGCGTCCGTACACTGTCGGACCGGGTAGTGTCCCGGGGCGGGAGGGTGTTGGCGGTGTCCTTGGACATCGTCAACGCCTTTAACTCCCTGCCCTGGAGGGCGGTCAGGGAGGCACTCGTGGTTCACGGAGTGCCCCTCTACCTGCAGCGCATAGTCGGTGCCTACTTGCGGGACAGGTGTGTGCAGTACGTGGGCAGTGACGGTACATTGCACCAGAGGGAGGTGTGCTGTGGGGTTCCACAGGGGTCCGTACTCGGCCCCCTCTTGTGGAACTTCGCGTACGACGCGGTCCTGCGCGTCGATCTCCCCGCCGGCGTACGAGTCGTCTGCTATGCGGACGACACTCTCGTACTAGCCGGCGGGGAGTCCTTCGAAGGGACCAAGGAGCTCGCCGAGCTTGGGGTGGCATGTGTCGTGGACAAGATCCACGAGCTGGGTCTGCGGATAGCGCCTCACAAGACCGAGGCGCTGTGGTTCCACAAATTCCCGAGGGGAAGGGAACCACCCAGCTTGTCGGTTCGTGTAGGTGACGTTGACGTCCAGGTGGGGCGGTACATGAGGTACCTGGGCCTCACCTTGGACGGACGCTGGGACTTCGGGGAGCACTTCAGCCGCTCCGTCCCCCGGATTCAGAGGGTAGTGGGTGCTCTGCACAGACTGCTGCCAAATCTCGGGGGACCCAGGGAGGGCGTGCGCCGCCTCTACGCGGGGGTCGTGCGTTCGATGGCTCTCTACGGAGCACCTGTCTGGTCAGGGAGACTGGCGGGTGTTAGGCGTTGTAGGTTGTTGTTTAATAGCCTACAGCGTCCTATAGCCATCCGAATCGCACGAGGATACCGTACGCTATCCTTTGAGGCGGCCACCATCCTGGCGCGGTTTCCGCCCCTGGACATCTTGGCGGTGATGGACGCGCGTGTGTACGTCCGTCTCCGACGGGATGATGGGAGCGGAACTGCGCCTGCTGAAGTGCGGGCGCAAGAGCGCCGGCGTGCGCTCGGGATGTGGCGCGAGCGGCTCGAGGAGCCGCGATGCTCGCGCCAACGCGTCGTCGGCGCCATTGCGCCATACTTCGAAGCCTGGCTAGGGAGGGAGTTCGGTAACGTCACCTATAGACTTACCCAGATACTCACCGGGCATGGTTGCTTCGGTGAGTATCTGAGTAGGATCGGACGCGAACCGACACCACAATGCCACCATTGTGGGTGGGACTTGGATTCCGCGCAGCACACGCTGGAGCAGTGCTCAGCGTGGTGCCAGGAGCGCGGAATCCTGGTCAACAGGATCGGGCGGGATCTCTCTCTGCCGAGCGTAGTCGAGGCTATGCTGGCAGATGAGGCGGCGTGGCAGGCCGTAGCCTCCTTCTGTGAGACCGTGATGGTCCAGAAAGAGGCAGCTGAGCGAGACCGGGAGAGGGCCGATCCCGCTCGGAGGAGGCGGCGGCGGGGCGCTAACGGCCGCCCCGCACCGCCTGCCCCGTGAGGGGGCGAGTGGTATCCCCTGCCAAACAGGGGACCTTTTGGGTCCGCGGTAGCGGAGTGAGGGCTCCGTCTACCGGCTACGGATCCCGGGAGGGCGGCGATTCTTGTGGCAAGTTTCGTCGTAGCACGCGAGGGTGCCGGGCGTGGCTGTGGGTGCCATTACCGGGACAGTGCTCTAGAGCACGATGCGAGAGGGGCACCGGTGCGTTCCGTATGGAGATCCCGGAGCCCCTTGACATGCATCGAGGCTGGCCACCAGGTGGTTTTTTAGTGGGTCGTCGGATTTCGACAACCCCACACTGTCCAGCTGCGACCCTTATCGCGGCTGGTTCGTCTGGGAGCAGATTTTTCCACCTGCCAAAAAAAAAAAAAAAAAAAAAAAAAAAAAAAAGGTTAGGTTAGGTTAGGTTGGGCGGGTCTGGGTTTATTCATTAATAGTTGCAATGCCTGGCTTCATTTTGGAGTTTTGGATAAACTCAGGCCTTCCCTATCCGTAGGGGGGTTGGGAAACGGATAGGGAGGCGAATGGTCTTAGGGGAGAGCGCACTTAGCGTGATGATCCCTAAGGCAAGTCTGATGGTTACTTCCTGCACGTGGTTGCTGCCTGCTAGGGTCTATTTCTTTTGAAATAGACTTAACGGAAACCACAGACGCCGCTGCGGTCCTTTTTGGGCCGTCCGGTGGGGTAGGTTTGGGAGGGTTGGGTAGGGGATGGGGATTAAATTAGGTTAGGAGCGAGAGGGTGGGCGGCCTGGGTGGTACTAACACTACTGCCCAGTGTCGTCGGAGGGAATGACGCCATCTCTCCATTCCGGTTCCATGCTGTTGCTTCAAAGACCCCCGTCGGGCGATAAGGGGGTACGTCGTAACAGTCATGGGCCGAAGAGGGCTTGCCTTCATTGGCCGGACCCAGAGCAAGGAAAAGCTCGAATAAAAAACCCGTGAGAAAACACGTTAAAACCTGCGGATACCTGGGGCCCTCCGCAGTATGTACCCCCGTCCCGGAAACCGTCACCCGGGGCGGAGCTAATTCGGTATCAACTCGTGGGATTTTAATGGACAATATTAATTTCACAACTGATGTTACAGGTCGAGATGACTCGGATGTAGAGTTCGTGGACACTGGTGCATCTGAGAGCAGCATTGCCGTAAAGGCAACAAGAGGGAAGGAGCGTCAGGATGAGAGAGACTCTCGCGATGACGTATCGTTTAGGAGTCTGGGGTCGGAATCTGACTCAAGGGTAAGTACATGTAGTGTACGCTTAGAGTCGTTGTCGTCGAGATTCTGGCTCAAGAAGAAGGAGCCGAGCAAACGGCGACTTAACGAGGATTCGGAGTCTGATTCCGTCTCATGTGATGAGGCGATCGGTGGCGCTCCAAAATCGGTGGCTAAGAGAGGCAGAGGTAGACATATTACCGCTACCTCTGGCAAGTACGTGGGACTAGCTAAGGCGCAGGCCGAGCTGATGGCCCTTAAACGAGAAGAGGAGCGCCGAAAGGCTGAGGAGGACGTCGCTGTACAGTTGGCCAGCCACTTAAAGAGGCGTGTGGTCGCTCCACCTACCCCTGAGAATAATGGTGATCTCACTACCGACCTAGTTAAGCAGGTGGTGGATGCGGTGGAGGTGATCACGATGGTGGCCACCAAATCTGGCAATCTAAAGGGCACCTTCACAAAAGCCCTCAAGAAGGCGGCAGAATCCATTAAGGCTGCAGTGGAAGAGCTGCGGGTTCGTTCTGTCACGGAGGAGACTGCGAAGCTGCAGGCTGAGAACAGTCGTCTGCGGGCTGAGATGGCCGAGCTTCGCAGGGAAATGGATGAACTCAAATCCAAGATGGATAAAGCTCCTGGGCGCGAAGAGGAAGGGTGCCGAACGGGTGAGAAGAGGGCGAGCAAGGTGGACACACCGGTAGCTGCGAATAGCCAGCAAGAGGAGCTAGTGCGGGCCATCATGCTCAAAGTCGGGGGCATGATGAATGCCAGATTTGAGGGTTACGAGGACAGGATGCTTCCCGAAAAGAGGGTTCGTCCCCCCCTTGCTGCAGACAAGCGCGGGAATAATGAGCCTGAACAGCAAGCAAGGAAGGTGACCCAGTCACAGGCTTCTGAGGCCATAAAGGGGGGTAGTAATAGTAATAAAAAGAAGAAGGATAAAGAGAGGAATACTGCATCAGAAACAGCGGCGTCCTCACAGCGTCAGTCGGCCCAGGTACCTTCCACTTCGGCGAACACGCAGGAAAGCTGGACTACGGTGACCAAACGAGGGAGGAAGAAGAAGACGGTGACGTCACAAGCGAATGCCAAGCCTGCAGGTGGAGAGGCTGGCAAGTCGAAAACCCGACCAGCTAAAACGAAGCTGCGACCTCCTCGGTCGGCAGCTGTAGTAATAACGCTGCAGCCGGGAGCTGTGGAGAAGGGCGTTACTTACTCCAAAGTGCTGGAGGAAGCTAGAGCCAAAATCGACCTCAGCAGTTGCGGCATTGATAGCCTGCGGTTCCGTAAGGCGGTCACTGGTGCCAGCATTCTAGAGGTAGCGACGGGTGAAACCAGTGCGCAGAAGGCGGACACTTTGGCCCAAAAACTTAGAGAGGCTTTAAGCGAAGAGACTGCAAGAGTCTCTAGACCTACAAAGTGTGCTGAGCTCAGAATCCAGGGACTGGATGACTCAGTGTCCAGAGAGGACTTGGCCAAGGCTGTGTCACAGCGTGGAGGTTGTCCTCAAGAGGCTGTGAAAGTGGGAGAGATTAAGAGTACCTATCAAGGCTCGGGTGGGGCTCTAGTCAGCTGCCCAATAGCTGCCGCCAAGAAATTAGGAGAAGAAGGCCGCCTCTTAGTTGGCTGGGTCTCTGCACGAGTGGAGTTGGTGCAGCCCAGACCAATGCGCTGCTATCGGTGCCATGAAAACGGACACGTCCGCGCTCAATGCACTGCTGAAGTCGACCGTAGCGAAGATTGCTACCGATGTGGTCGTCCCGGCCATAAGTCGTCGACGTGCTCGGCGCCGCCAAAGTGTTCTCTTTGCGCGGCGGCGAACAGGCCGTCGGCTCATCGGCTGGGAAGCAAGGCGTGTGCCCCTCCTAAATCTAGGAAGAAGAGGGCTGCAAACACTTCAGGTGTAGAGTCGTCAACGGCAGGTTGTCCCCCATCACAAGCCGGGGCAGAGGAGGTTGTGATGGAAACCTCATAATTATGGCTCTACATCTTCTTCAGGCGAACCTCAACCACTGCGCCAGTGCTCAGAACCTTATGGTCCAAAGCATGGCGGAGTGGTTGATAGACATAGCGGTCATTTCCGAACCCTACTTCATCCCTCCCTCGTCTAGCTGGGTTGGGGATGATTTAGGGTTGGTATCAATTGTAGCTCGGGGAACCCCCTTCGGTAGACTCATTAAGGGTCGTGGATGTGTGGCAGCCCAGGTTGGAGATATGATGGTTATCTCAGTGTATTTCTCTCCGAATAGGACTCACGCTGAGTTTGAGAACTATCTCGTAGAGGTAGGCTCTCTAGTTGGACAAAGCAGCCCGCTCCCCGTGCTCGTAGTCGGCGATCTCAACGCCAAATCCTCTGCGTGGGGGTCTCCGATAACGAATGCACGAGGAGACACTACAGAAGAATGGGCGATTGCTACAGGACTTGTGGTTCTCAATCGAGGGTCTGTCGCCACGTGTGTTCGGCAACAAGGAGAGTCCATTGTGGATGTCGGCTTCGCCAGTGCAAGTTTGGTGAACCGAGTTAGGGATTGGAGGGTACTGACGGATGTGGAGACTTTGTCAGACCACCGGTACATCAGGTTTGATGTCACCCATCTGCCAATGACCCAGAGTAGATCTCGCCAAAATAATTCAAGAGCGAATCCACGGTGGGCACTAAATCGACTTGATCGGAATGCAGCTGAGGAAGCTTCCCTGGTCCAGGCGTGGGTGACCCCGCCAAGCAGAACGGATGTCGAGGCTGAAGCCGAGTGGTTTAGGGGAGCTTTGTCGCTTATATGTGACGCAGCCATGCCCAGAGTCGGGTCTCATCCTGCCAAACGTCAAGTGTACTGGTGGTCAGAGGAGCTCTCGCTAATGCGCAATTCATGCGTTGCAGCTAGACGAGCGTATACCAGACACCGTAGAAGACGACGCAGAGATGTAGAGCGAGAGGAGCAGCTGTATTGCGAATACAGAGAAGCGAAATCGGCCCTTAAGTTAGCCATTACCCAAGCCAAGAGCCAGGCACGGGATGAGCTGCTAGAGAGCTTAAGTAGGGATCCGTGGGGGCGTCCATACCGAATGGTGAGGGGAAAACTCCGTCCGTGGGCTCCACCACTGACGCTAAGTATGGAGCCACAATTATTGACAGAAGTGGTGACGGCTCTGTTTCCACTCAGGGATGAGCATGTTCCGCCTCCTATGGCACCTCCTGTTGGCGAACTTAGCGAAGACCCAGATATTCCTAGGGTAAATGAGGTTGAACTAAGGATGGCAGTTCATCGTTTTAAAAAGGGAACGGCCCCAGGTCCTGATGGTGTCCCAGGAAAGGTGTGGGCTTTAGCTCTGAAAGCTCTTGGCCCGCGACTCACAGGCCTTTTTGACACCTGCCTGGAGGAGGGAAAATTCCCAGCGATGTGGAAGACGGGTAGATTAGTTCTGCTAAGGAAAGAGGGACGTCCAGCAGACTCTCCGTCAGGCTATCGTCCCATTGTCTTGCTAGACGACGTTGGAAAGCTGTTTGAGAGGATAATTGCGTTTCGTCTCGTTGGTCATCTAAATTGCGTAGGTCCGAACTTAGACGAGAATCAGTTTGGGTTCCGTAGAGGTCGATCGACGGTGGGCGCGATCCTTCGGGTAAAGGCGATTTCAGAGGAAGCAGTGTCAAGGGGAGAGGTAGTTTTGGCGGTATCTCTTGATATCGCCAACGCGTTTAATTCCTTGCCCTGGAGTTGTGTCAGGGAAGCTCTAGTTTATCATAGAGTTCCTCTGTATCTCCGACGCATAATTGGAGATTATCTCTCCAATCGCTTTGTGTCTTTTGAAGGGCGAGATGGATGGAGTAGACACAGGATGTCGTGCGGTGTTCCGCAGGGGTCAGTCCTCGGGCCACTCCTGTGGAACATCGGCTACGACTGGGTTCTGCGAGGAGCCAATCTCTTTGGCATGAGTGTCACCTGCTATGCAGATGACACTCTTGTCACGGCGAGAGGCAAAACCTACAGAGAGGCAGCTCTATTGGCCACAGCTGGGGTGGCTCACGTGGTTAGGAGGATAAGACTGCTTGGTCTAGACGTGGCCTTACACAAATCGGAGGCAATGTGTTTCCACGGGCCCCGAAACAAGCCCCCGGCGGATTCACACATTGTAGTAGGAGGTGTTCGCATCGGTGTCAAGTCGACAATGAAGTACTTGGGACTTGTGCTTGACAGCCGATGGAATTTCAACGCCCATTTTGCTTGGTTGGCGCCTAAGCTAATGAGAACAGCGGCTGCACTTGGCGGAATACTGCCAAATATAAGAGGGGCAAAAGTAGGCTGCAGAAGACTGTACATGGGAATTGTACGGTCCATGGCTATGTACGGAGCTCCTGTGTGGGCTGCGACTCTCAGTAGCCGGAATATCGTTATTCTTCGGAATCCGCAGAGAACGATGGCACTGAGAGTTATACGGGGATACCGCACAGTCTCGTTTGAGGCGGCATGCGTACTGGCAGGATCTCTACCGTGGGATCTGGATGCGAAAGGCCTTGCGCTGGTCCACTTTTGGCGTGAGCAAAACGTAGCGCGAGGTTTTCATCCTGCGGCTAGGGAAATAGAAGGACGGAGAGCCGAAATCAATGAAACATTGATTGAAGAATGGATTGGCCGGTTGGCGCGGCCAACCGCAGGGCTCAAGACGATTGAGGCAATACGCCCATTGATGAAGGAGTGGCTCAGCAGGGAGCATGGGTCGATGACTTTCCGGTTGACACAGGTGCTTTCGGGACACGGCTGTTTCTCGAAGTACCTGTGTCGAATCGGAAGGGAATCAACCCCAGAGTGCCATCACTGTCTGAGCAGAGAGGACACAGCGAAGCATACACTCGAGGAATGCCCAGCTTGGGCAGGACTCCGTTGTGTGCTCGTTGGCGTGGTGGGGAGCGACCTGTCGCTGCCGACTTTGGTGCGAGCCATGTTGGGTAGCGAGCGGTCGTGGAATTCGGTGGTGTCCTTTTGTGAAGAAGTCCTCTCACAGAAGGAAGCCGCGGAACGGGAGAGAGAAATCTCTACCAACGACCCGCTCCGCAGCCGGAGGTCGGGGCGTCGGAGGCGAAACCAAGCCGAAATCTGACCCCCATAATTAAGGCTTAGCGGTGGCGCTGGGGGGTGTCGCCGCTCACTGACAAGCCAAGCGGTGGCGCGCGTAACGCGCATCTCGCAAGAGATGAGGTTTGAGGCAGTTGCTTCAATTTTTTCAAGGTGGAGCTCACTATGAGCAAACGCCGTCGGGGCCGTGGAGGAATGCGAAAGCGTACCCATAGCTCCGGCACATAGCAATAAGAGAACAGGCCTTCAGGTTTTAGTCGGTAGGAGTCCGACACACCCCTTCTGTTGCCCCCCGCAGCAGAAGGAAGTCCATGAGGATTTCCTGAAGTAAAAAAAAAAAAAAAAAAAAAAAAAAAAAAAAAAAAAAAAAAAAAAGGTTAGGTTAGGTTAGGTTAGGTTAGGTTAGGTTAGGTTAGGTTAGGTTAGGTTAGGTTTTTTTTTTTTTTTTTTTTTTTTTTAATATTCCCTTTGTTCCTCTGACATGGGTATCAGAGCCTGTGTTGACTTCTTTTTCTTTGTTTACTTGTTGTTAATTTGGGTTTAAGGTTACTAATGTAACTGGAATAAGAGGGGGAGCTTGTTGCTTTTTTAAAATTTTACCTTTTATATAATGGACTTACTGTTGTCTTATGTTTCTTTTTATCTTAGTCTTATTTTTCTTATTTCTTTTATCTATTTTAATCTTATTATTCTTTTTATCTGACCACTTTATTTTGCTATTTTATTTTATGTTCATTTTACTTTTGTTACTGTTTTTATACCTTGTTTCTTTTTTTATTTTGTTTCTATTTTTGTTACTATTTTTGTTACTAATTTTGTTGCTATTTTTGTTACTATTGCGTTTATTTACTTTATTTTTTCTATTTTATTTGTTTACTGATTAAAAATATATATCTCAGTATATATTTTTAACAAGATGTATATATCTATGTTTTGTTGTTTACTGTTATATTTTCTGAACACACTGGTCTTTTCTGCTAGATACTTTTGGTCACTTAGAGGCAAACGGTGGTACAAGATTTTAATCTTGGACCTTTCCGTTTGCTTAGACAACTCCGATGGTAGCTGATTACCGGTGTGTTTTCTAACAGTATGAGATGGTGGTTCTGGCTAGGGCGTCCCACTTGCGCCGAATTGTGCACTCCTGGCTAAACGCATTGTGCGCTGTATTTGCCATCTTGGCGAGTGCACAATTGCAGCACGAGGGGGGCGCTCCAGCCAGAACTTCGGGACACGCCGCCCTCATATGGGGACCCCCACAGTGGCTGCACTTCTCCAGTGTCTCTTTGCAGAAGCGACGGCCGTGGCCGTAGCCAAGGCAAAGAGAGCACTGGATTAGTGGGCTCTGGTCTGCCACTCGTATGCGTTGTAGATCGATGCGGACGGATCCTGCATCGATCATACAACGCCATACTTTGGGGGACACCCTTAACACGACGTGGTGCGTGTGGGGGTTCCGTGTTTTCTTTTTGTAGGCGATCTCGATGTTTTCGGTGGTCAGATCCAGGTCGACGAAGACATCCTTATTTTGTTTGCTTAAAGAATTAAGGATGTCTTCGTCGCTGTTATAGCCGAGGACATCCCGCATAATTATTTGTGGATTCTTGTTCGTCATGTCTTCCACTGTAAGACATTCACTTGCTCCCTTCAGTTTCTCTTTTAGTTTCTTCCTGTCGTCTTCCGTTTTGCATCCTATTATAATCTTACTGTCCTTTGCCTTCCTGACCCTTTCCACAGCAACTCCTCCCTCCTTCGCATTCACTACCTTCCTGATCCTTTCCAATACCTCTTCTCCTGTCTCCAATTCGTCCTTCCCCGTTACCACTACGGAGTGTAGCGCGGTCTGTACTACCGGATTCCTCCTGGTAGACGCCGCTGCTACACTCGCGTAGGTCATCCTCTCCTGGTTCCCTTGGTGTCTTTCCAAAGTTTCTTTCAGCTCTTTCATCCTGTCATTGTTCTCTTTCATCAGTTTACCGTACTCTTCCATTTTCTGTATAAGTTCATTCTCTTTCTCTTTCTTACTTTCTTCTTGTTCAACTTCTTTTCTAGGTTCAGGTTCTTTTTCTTTCTTCTTCATTGGTGCTGTGGTTTCCTTCGTGTTTTCTACTGCGTTTTCGCTCTCGGCTTCCTTCACTAATTTGTACAGTCTTTCAATTGCCTTCATAACTTCTACCTTTATTTCTGTTTTTATATTTCTAGAATTGCCGAGATTTAATTTGGCTTTCGTCACACAGGCTCTCGCTTCTGTCAATCTATCTTTATATTTCGGTGTCTCTAGCCTCGGTGGGCTCCCCGCTGCCTCGACCGATGCCCTTCGTGGTAAGGGCGCGGTTTTGGTTTTGGGGGGTTCCACCGAGGGTGAGGTAGTAGCCTTGGAGAGTGTGTCAGCTCTACCTGACTCCCACTCTCCAATGCTTCTCCTCACGTTGCTACTTTGGTATGCGGGCTCTGCTCCCTCTGTCTCTTTTTCTTCGACCTTTTTTGGGTGTTTGGCGACTGGAGTCCGCATACCAAACATTTTTGGAACAAAGTTCGTCAATAGTAGAATTAAAAATTAAAAAGTTTGTAAAAGTTATAAAAAGAATTTAAAATTAAAATAAATAATACTAAACCTAGGATAAAAAGATTATAAAATTGTAAAAGTTGTAAAATTTAAAATAATAATTATTCTTATTACCTAGGTTAAAATTGTATAACTAAAGCTAACTTAAACTAAACTTAAAATTTAATTTGACTAGATTGTATAAAATTAATATTTATTTGTCACTAATGTATTTTTATTTGTTTCAGGTACTTCTTAGGCGACACGTCGGCAACCACGTCCAGCGGAGCAGGTACAGGTCAGTATAACAGGTAAGTATACCTACGTATACAGGTGAGTATACTGGTTAGTAATAGCTTGGGTGGTGGTTTAAGCTTTTTTTGCTTTTTGTGGTCGTGGTCACGTTCGGTGGTCAATATTTTAACCCTTTTTCTATTCCAGGTTCGTCTAGTCTACCGCTACAGGACAGCGCGAGTCTCCTTTAACAGGGTAAGTTAGTTTCAGTACTTATAGGAAGTACTTTAGGTCAAAAAAGGGCGAAACCTAGTCAAATTGTCAGGAAAAAGGGGAATTTGAGGCGATTGTGTCAAATTTTGACACAATCTAGCGCTCAATTCCACCGTAAATGGCACTTTCTGTGTCTTACAGCTAGCCCCTATACTTAAAAGTGTCAAATTTGGACCAATCAAAAATTTCAAAAACTTCCCCTACTATAATATGGTTCGGGGTCCACCTAGCCAAAGCGGCTTGGGTGGGTGGGCGGGCGATTTTTTGCGATTTTAGTCGCCCGATTCGGCTGAAATTTTGCAGGGAGGCGCGGACGGTGTCCTGAAGCCTGGATGGATGGTGCAAAAAATTCAGCTCGGACGACTTCCACGAAAAATCGGACAAAACCTATGGAAAACGCACTAAAGCGACGATTTTCAGCTCCTAACTCAAAAAATGAGTCGGAATGTCGCTGAAAAATCGCGGTTTTCAGCTTCAGGCGCAAGCGGGTTATACAGAACTACAATTTAAAAAATTTTGAAAAATGCTCAGTCAGGTAATTTAGCCAAAATGTAGCAAAAAGTGAAGATTTTATAAGTTTTTGAAAATTATTTGTTCCACAAAGTCAAAATATGGGTCCAAAAAGGAGCCGGGTCAGTAAAATATGCCGTAGCACTGCTGATGCGCACTAATAGATCCTTTGCAGTGCGAAAACAAAAAATAGTTGTGAAGTTTAAAATTTCAAATTCACGAAATGTATGGGCAAAACGACCGGGTACTAAGACTTTTTACTATGAAAAATTTCAGTTTTGCGATTTTAGTCGCCCGATTCGGCTGAAATTTTGCAGGGAGGCGCGGACGGTGTCCTGAAGCCTGGATGGATGGTGCAAAAAATTCAGCTCGGACGACTTCCACGAAAAATCGGACAAAACCTATGGAAAACGCACTAAAGCGACGATTTTCAGCTCCTAACTCAAAAAATGAGTCGGAATGTCGCTGAAAAATCGCGGTTTTCAGCTTCAGGCGCAAGCGGGTTATACAGAACTACAATTTAAAAAATTTTGAAAAATGCTCAGTCAGGTAATTTAGCCAAAATGTAGCAAAAAGTGAAGATTTTATAAGTTTTTGAAAATTATTTGTTCCACAAAGTCAAAATATGGGTCCAAAAAGGAGCCGGGTCAGTAAAATATGCCGTAGCACTGCTGATGCGCACTAATAGATCCTTTGCAGTGCGAAAACAAAAAATAGTTGTGAAGTTTAAAATTTCAAATTCACGAAATGTATGGGCAAAACGACCGGGTACTAAGACTTTTTACTATGAAAAATTTCAGTTTTGCGATTTTAGTCGCCCGATTCGGCTGAAATTTTGCAGGGAGGCGCGGACGGTGTCCTGAAGCCTGGATGGATGGTGCAAAAAATTCAGCTCGGACGACTTCCACGAAAAATCGGACAAAACCTATGGAAAACGCACTAAAGCGACGATTTTCAGCTCCTAACTCAAAAAATGAGTCGGAATGTCGCTGAAAAATCGCGGTTTTCAGCTTCAGGCGCAAGCGGGTTATACAGAACTACAATTTAAAAAATTTTGAAAAATGCTCAGTCAGGTAATTTAGCCAAAATGTAGCAAAAAGTGAAGATTTTATAAGTTTTTGAAAATTATTTGTTCCACAAAGTCAAAATATGGGTCCAAAAAGGAGCCGGGTCAGTAAAATATGCCGTAGCACTGCTGATGCGCACTAATAGATCCTTTGCAGTGCGAAAACAAAAAATAGTTGTGAAGTTTAAAATTTCAAATTCACGAAATGTATGGGCAAAACGACCGGGTACTAAGACTTTTTACTATGAAAAATTTCAGTTTTGCGATTTTAGTCGCCCGATTCGGCTGAAATTTTGCAGGGAGGCGCGGACGGTGTCCTGAAGCCTGGATGGATGGTGCAAAAAATTCAGCTCGGACGACTTCCACGAAAAATCGGACAAAACCTATGGAAAACGCACTAAAGCGACGATTTTCAGCTCCTAACTCAAAAAATGAGTCGGAATGTCGCTGAAAAATCGCGGTTTTCAGCTTCAGGCGCAAGCGGGTTATACAGAACTACAATTTAAAAAATTTTGAAAAATGCTCAGTCAGGTAATTTAGCCAAAATGTAGCAAAAAGTGAAGATTTTATAAGTTTTTGAAAATTATTTGTTCCACAAAGTCAAAATATGGGTCCAAAAAGGAGCCGGGTCAGTAAAATATGCCGTAGCACTGCTGATGCGCACTAATAGATCCTTTGCAGTGCGAAAACAAAAAATAGTTGTGAAGTTTAAAATTTCAAATTCACGAAATGTATGGGCAAAACGACCGGGTACTAAGACTTTTTACTATGAAAAATTTCAGTTTTGCGATTTTAGTCGCCCGATTCGGCTGAAATTTTGCAGGGAGGCGCGGACGGTGTCCTGAAGCCTGGATGGATGGTGCAAAAAATTCAGCTCGGACGACTTCCACGAAAAATCGGACAAAACCTATGGAAAACGCACTAAAGCGACGATTTTCAGCTCCTAACTCAAAAAATGAGTCGGAATGTCGCTGAAAAATCGCGGTTTTCAGCTTCAGGCGCAAGCGGGTTATACAGAACTACAATTTAAAAAATTTTGAAAAATGCTCAGTCAGGTAATTTAGCCAAAATGTAGCAAAAAGTGAAGATTTTATAAGTTTTTGAAAATTATTTGTTCCACAAAGTCAAAATATGGGTCCAAAAAGGAGCCGGGTCAGTAAAATATGCCGTAGCACTGCTGATGCGCACTAATAGATCCTTTGCAGTGCGAAAACAAAAAATAGTTGTGAAGTTTAAAATTTCAAATTCACGGTTAGGTTAGGTTAGGTTAGGTTAGGTTAGGTTAGGTTAGGTTAGGTTAGGTTAGGTTAGGTTAGGTTAGGTTAGGTTAGGTTAGGTTAGGTTAGGTTAGGTTAGGTTAGGTTAGGTTAGGTTAGGTTAGGTTAGGTTAGGTTAGGTTAGGTTAGGTTAGGTTAGGTTAGGTTAGGTTAGGTTAGGTTAGGTTAGGTTAGGTTAGGTTAGGTTAGGTTAGGTTAGGTTAGGTTAGGTTAGGTTAGGTTAGGTTAGGTTAGGTTAGGTTAGGTTAGGTTAGGTTAGGTTAGGTTAGGTTAGGTTAGGTTAGGTTAGGTTAGGTTAGGTTAGGTTAGGTTAGGTTAGGTTAGGTTAGGTTAGGTTAGGTTAGGTTAGGTTAGGTTAGGTTAGGTTAGGTTAGGTTAGGTTAGGTTAGGTTAGGTTAGGTTAGGTTAGGTTAGGTTAGGTTAGGTTAGGTTAGGTTAGGTTAGGTTAGGTTAGGTTAGGTTAGGTTAGGTTAGGTTAGGTTAGGTTAGGTTAGGTTAGGTTAGGTTAGGTTAGGTTAGGTTAGGTTAGGTTAGGTTAGGTTAGGTTAGGTTAGGTTAGGTTAGGTTAGGTTAGGTTAGGTTAGGTTAGGTTAGGTTAGGTTAGGTTAGGTTAGGTTAGGTTAGGTTAGGTTAGGTTAGGTTAGGTTAGGTTAGGTTAGGTTAGGTTAGGTTAGGTTAGGTTAGGTTAGGTTAGGTTAGGTTAGGTTAGGTTAGGTTAGGTTAGGTTAGGTTAGGTTAGGTTAGGTTAGGTTAGGTTAGGTTAGGTTAGGTTAGGTTAGGTTAGGTTAGGTTAGGTTAGGTTAGGTTAGGTTAGGTTAGGTTAGGTTAGGTTAGGTTAGGTTAGGTTAGGTTAGGTTAGGTTAGGTTAGGTTAGGTTAGGTTAGGTTAGGTTAGGTTAGGTTAGGTTAGGTTAGGTTAGGTTAGGTTAGGTTAGGTTAGGTTAGGTTAGGTTAGGTTAGGTTAGGTTAGGTTAGGTTAGGTTAGGTTAGGTTAGGTTAGGTTAGGTTAGGTTAGGTTAGGTTAGGTTAGGTTAGGTTAGGTTAGGTTAGGTTAGGTTAGGTTAGGTTAGGTTAGGTTAGGTTAGGTTAGGTTAGGTTAGGTTAGGTTAGGTTAGGTTAGGTTAGGTTAGGTTAGGTTAGGTTAGGTTAGGTTAGGTTAGGTTAGGTTAGGTTAGGTTAGGTTAGGTTAGGTTAGGTTAGGTTAGGTTAGGTTAGGTTAGGTTAGGTTAGGTTAGGTTAGGTTAGGTTAGGTTAGGTTAGGTTAGGTTAGGTTAGGTTAGGTTAGGTTAGGTTAGGTTAGGTTAGGTTAGGTTAGGTTAGGTTAGGTTAGGTTAGGTTAGGTTAGGTTAGGTTAGGTTAGGTTAGGTTAGGTTAGGTTAGGTTAGGTTAGGTTAGGTTAGGTTAGGTTAGGTTAGGTTAGGTTAGGTTAGGTTAGGTTAGGTTAGGTTAGGTTAGGTTAGGTTAGGTTAGGTTAGGTTAGGTTAGGTTAGGTTAGGTTAGGTTAGGTTAGGTTAGGTTAGGTTAGGTTAGGTTAGGTTAGGTTAGGTTAGGTTAGGTTAGGTTAGGTTAGGTTAGGTTAGGTTAGGTTAGGTTAGGTTAGGTTAGGTTAGGTTAGGTTAGGTTAGGTTAGGTTAGGTTAGGTTAGGTTAGGTTAGGTTAGGTTAGGTTAGGTTAGGTTAGGTTAGGTTAGGTTAGGTTAGGTTAGGTTAGGTTAGGTTAGGTTAGGTTAGGTTAGGTTAGGTTAGGTTAGGTTAGGTTAGGTTAGGTTAGGTTAGGTTAGGTTAGGTTAGGTTAGGTTAGGTTAGGTTAGGTTAGGTTAGGTTAGGTTAGGTTAGGTTAGGTTAG